>CM070501.1:31111223-32311223 GCA_036346375.1 Guadua angustifolia | reverse complement strand
ACGAGTATTTTACTATTTTCGCCAAATGGTGTGGTGAAAATAGGTATTTTCGCCACACCATTTGGCGAAAATAGGCTGCTCACTGTTATTTCGGTTCAAATCGCGTTCTAATCACGGATTAACGTATAATCACCCAATGAATTGGGAAAATAGTATTTTTGCCGAATCGAATGGCGAAAAATGCTATTTCGCTAAACCGTTGGCTACGGTGTATTATTCTTGCAATTTTTTAAATCCACGTATTAATATCGCAATTATTTAAAAAACATATTATTTAAAAAAATCATCTTTTTTTTGCCGGGCCAGGCTTCGGGCTTGGTGAAAATGCAAATACTGGGCTTTGGCCCAAGCTCGGCCTGGCCCAGTGTTGGAACCAGTCTAATCGGTGTCTCAAAGAGAATGGGTAGGTTACTCTAGCATAAAATCAAAAAATTTTATCGCGTAATTAAGAAATCATGGCAAGTTATAGATCACGGAATTACTACTAGACGCGCAAACCCATATCAGATGTAGAGTCGATATAGTGTGTTGGTGCGATTTTAGTCGTACTAGTCTCGTGTCTCCTCCAATGGCTCCTCGTGACCGTCACAGGTTACGGATCATTCTTGTCATCGTCACTGATTGTAGATCATCATAGCATTGAAGCTTCGCAATAACACCTCCCAAGTATCCACCCGTACGGGACAAGGATGCCACGTGCAGGAGTGCTAGCGCTGGTTGCACAGTATTGGGTGAAGGAGGTGTGGTAGCTAAGGTTTCGAGAATTCTGAATTTCTATTATGTCTCTTAACTCTAAAGCCACTACCCTCTCTCTTTGGGGTTGTTTGGGAGGGGGTTATGCTTCAGTTTTGTTTCAGCTTTGGGCTAGAAGCTCCCCCAAACAGCATAACTGCAAAGCAGTTGGGAAGATAAGCCACAGCAGAAGCATCTTCAAAAGCTGCAGCTACTAAGGAGGAGTTTTTCAGCTATGGTTTCGCTTGACCACCTCCCATCTCGGTCGCTCTGTCTTCTCGACCTCTACCACCCCGCTTCGCCACCTCTACGTCACCTCCCCACTCGGACACCGCTGTACTTCACTATGTTGCTATCTCCTCGTTCGGTTGGCCCCCAAAAGCTACAACTGTAGCAGCCAGTTTGTCAAACAGTATAACAAGAAAAGCCATAGCCGCCAGCTATAGCTGCTTTACAGCTTAATAAACCAAAAGCAGCTTTTCAGCTCAGCCGCAGCTCCCCCAAACAGGCCCATAGACGCCCTACAATGAGTCTCTACATTAGAGGCCTATTAGGAACTCGAAGCCCATCAGAATTTGGATCACCGTCCAAATTAAGTTTCAACCCTTAAAGCGTGCAACCCTATAGGTTCACGTATACTTGGATATGGCCCGAGTACTTTTACTCGGCTATTAATTGATAGCGGTCCCTAGCAGCACGTGTCGACTCCCGGGTATATATAAAAATCACAACGGACAAATCTTAACAATACTTAGTTATATACATTTCCCTTTGCCTAATGATATCAGTCAAACTCAAGACGAGTATGTGACATCTTTGTTTAGTTAGCTCGATCACCCTTTCTCGATAACGTGACTCAGAATCTCCGACTTCGATTAACTCTTTAACTGCAAGTAGCATGATCATACATTTTCGAAATCCAACCACTTAAAAGGTCTAGAGATATCTCCCCCGTTGTATGGAGGGGAAAATCCCATTTTGATTGACCAAACCCGAAATCCACTTTTATAACTACCCAGTTATGGAGTAGTATTTGGCAACCCCTAAGTAAGTCATTACACATCTCGAGTATATACGTCAACCTCAAGTCTAAGGATATAACATATACATTGTATATAAAACCAACTGATAACAAGTAAGATTACAACAATCTCACAGTGTCTCAAGATGGGTCGACCAACTCTATATTCTTTAACATGTGTTCATATTATTGGTTTGATATTTCGATATCCATGACCCGTGAAACATGGTCATCATCCAATACATATGTTAGTATATTTATATGTGTCCTCATATGTTTATCGATTAGGTATCACTTTTAGAATAATCATCACAAGGTCATATATAGAGTTTCACAAATAAGTCACATATTTGCTAATAAATAATAATGACATTATTTAAGAAACAAGATAATAAATTATGAGCATAAGGAAATATAATCATCTCTATGATTACCTCTAAGGCATATCTCCAACAGTGTCGTCTATTACAACATGAATCGACATTCTTTCTCTTCCCCTCAGCCTATCTCTCCACTATGTAGGGTGACATGGCTGGTGTGGGTGCACAATGCGGTTGCGCAGGATGGCATGGTAGGTGCTGGTTGTGGGGGCACAACGGCTTGGGCGTACATTGAGTGTGGGTGCAATGCGGAGAGCATCATACTCATACCTACGTGGGGGAGGGGTAGCACGGTAGTGTGCATACAGATAACATTCATCACTGTTTTGTATAGTTCAAACTATGGCGCATTTGCACAAGGGTGACATAGCGTGCATGGCATGACAATATAATGCACGACAATATAATGCATACTGCACATATAGTCAGATTGTATGAACCCTACATTACAATAGTGCATGGAAGCGATCAAATTGGCGTGTTTCGTTAACAAGAATTGCATGAACCCATAAATCATGATAGGTCATGGTGGCTTATGAAATCCATGTGTTTAATTAAACAAATGGACTGCATGAGCCTGTATGTCATAACAGTGCATCGCAACCGAACAAATCAGTATGTTTCATTAACCAAAAGGGCTACACAAACCCTTACATCACAATAGCTCATTGGAGTAAGTATGAACTCATATATCACACACTTGGCATCCGATCAAAGCTATATGTTTCATTAACAAGATGTAACGCATGAGCATGCATCTCATAATATCGCATGGTGGATGGTCAAGTCAGAGTGTTTCAAAATTCATGAACCCTTATGCCATCATAGTAGCATCACAACCTGACAAATCAATATAATTCATTAACCAGAAGGCTGCATCACCCCCCTACATCACAATAGCACATTAGAGTTGGTCAAATCGACATGTTTCATCAACTAGAAGGATTACATGAGCCCATACATCACAATTGCACATTTGACGGTTGATCAAAGATACATGTTTCATTAACCAAATAGACCACATCAGGCTCTACAACACAATATCGCATGGCAACTGGTCAAATCAAAGTGTTTCAAAAACAAGATGGCCTGGTGAGCCTCTATGTCATCATAGCGGCATCACAATAGGATAAATGAACATGTTTCATTAACGAGAAGGGTTGCATGAACCTCTACATTACAATAGCGCATTGGAGCCCGTCAAAGTGACGTGCTTCATCAACCAGAGGACTGCATGAGCCCTACTCATACATCATAATAGGGCAGCCGATCAAAGCTACTTGTTTCATCAACCAGATGGATCGTATGAGGCTCTACATCACAATATTGCACGCAGCTAGTCAAATCCAAGCATTTCAAAAGTCAAATGGACCGCATTATCCCCTATATATGTCATCAATGTAATGTCACAACCGAACAAATCAACATGCTTTATTAAACAGAAAGGTTGAATGAACCCCTACATCATAGTAGCGCAATAGAGCTGGTCAAATCGACGCGTTTCATCAACCATAAGGACTACATGCATGAACCCATGCATCACAATAGCACACTTGGCAGCCCATCAAAGCTACGTGTTTCATCAACCATAAGGACTATATGAACTCATACATCATAATGGCACACTTGGCATCTGATGAAAATTGCATATTTCATTAATCAGATGGACTGCATGAGCATTTATGTCACAATATCATATGGCAGTTGGTCAAATCCAAGTATTTTAAAAAGAAACGGATTGCATGAGCTCTTATGTCATTATTGTAGCATCACAACCTGGCAAATGAAAATATTTTAGTAACTAAGAGAGCTGCATCATAATAGCCCATTCGAGCTAGTTAAATCGACATGTTTCTCGTCAATCAGAAAGACTGCAAAAATCCATACATTATAATTGCACACTTGGCAGCCAATCAAAGCCACGTGTTTCATTAACCATATGGGTGACGCTAATATTAATATTGCATGGTAGCTAATCAAATTCAAGTGCTTAAAAAACCAGATGGACTGAATAAGCATCTATGTCAAATATAGCGCATGGCAACATCAACAAAAAAGGAGATAAACGCCCCTACTTCACAATAACTCATGGCAGGTGATCAAATCCAAGTGATTCATCGGTCAAAAGGACTGTATGAACCCCCTACATCACGATACAACAATGTAGCCGGTCAAACTCAAATGATAGATGGATGGACCTTTATGTCATATTAGCAAACAACACACACCTAGTCAAATATGATGCGTTTCATGAACCACGATAGATTGCACCTACATCACAAATCACAATAGCCCATGGTAACTGGTCAAATCCATGTATTAGTGTCTAAAAAAGTTAAAGAGTAAATTTTACAAAACCACAGGTTTCTTGTACAAACTATCATAAAACTATAGATTTATTGATTTTAAGAAAACTACATGGTTTCAAAATTACAGATTTTAACTTCTATTTCATAAAACTCCCACTTCACTCTCGTATGAGGCCGCCATGCGGGTTAAGACTGATAGACTCATTACAAGAAATAGTTAATTCTAAAAACTGTAGTTTTATGATACAAGTCTTATGAAATCTGTAGTTTTGTGAAATTGAAGCTAAAATATGTAGTTTTTTGATAATTTATATAAAGAATCTGTAATTTTATGGAATTTATAGGTACCGTTTTTAACTAGTTGAAGGCGCGATATGCAAGTATGGAACAATCATAGGAGTATTCAGATATTATTAACCATATTGCTTTAAGATTTGCAACTCGGTGGTTCAAAGATGTACAGGAGCCCTGACCTGGGGCAAAGATGGTAAGATCAAGGCCGTTAATTCCAAAGTGGGAATTTTTCAATAAGATTTGCATTTCCAGCGAAGCAGAGCAAAGCCCCTGGACGTTTGACTTCCCTTCTCACCCGCCACATGCAGTTCTCAACCATCCCCAGCATTAATTTACTCCTCCCCCATTCTTTTTTTTTTCTTAATAACTACCCTCCCTTTAATGGGTTCTCTCTTTTTCCTCCCCCCACCTCACCTTTAATTCCAAACACTGCAACCTCTTCTCTTCCTCCTCCCCGTCTCCTCCCTTTGCTTCCCCTTTACTCTCTCTCTCTCTCTCTAGTCTCTCCCTTCATGTGTGCATGTGTGTGTTGTGTTCGTCTTTCTGGCTTCCTCTCTTTTGCAAAGGAGCAAAGGCCACTTGCCCTTCTCCCATCTCCGCATTTTGGTGCCACTCCTCACAGGTGAGAACAGCGCCCAGCAAGAACCCGGCTTTTCCATTTCTGAGGGGGCGCGGCGGAGTTCTCGATGGAATTCTTGTGCAATGGGTCTGAATTGGAGGCCCTGTGAAGGTAATTTGTTCTCCCGTTCATGTTTGTTGGATCAATCGGCCTCTGTCTTTAAGGTGTTGACTTGTCCTGCTCCTCTGAATTTTGTTGGGTCTTGTGATTGATGGTGGGGAGAACTGATCATTTGTCCCGTTTTAGTTGGTGTGCCGTGATGTCGGCAGAACTGAAGTTCCTTGCACGTTTTCCAGATTCTTTCGAGCACCCTACATGTTGCATTTGATGTATTTTTTGAAGAATTTGTTTAAGCGTGGTTGTTGAATAAACAGTCCAGAGTTCATCACGAGTTCTTGGTGGTCTCCCCTTGCAATGACCATGTTGCTGTTTGATTAGTTTGCTTGTGCGAAACCTTCTGTCCAGTAATATGCAAATGATAATTTCTTCCCCCACATGGAAGAATTGGGCTGTCATGTGCATGTGCTCGTCTTTTCTTGTAGAGACAAATTTACCCTTTACTTTTACAGTTTTGTTCATGTGCTACTTTAGGTTCCAGGGTTGGCTAATGCACCTTTTCCTTTCTTATACAGATAAAACAATTAGGATAAGTTTGTAAATTCCTTTGGCAAATCGTCACAAGATTCTGAATTACGCAAACATCCATTCGATCGTTCATCAGACCGACTGAATAGAATATGTCGTCACCCAACAATTCCATCAGCGCAGCCTTGTCACGGACAACACCCGTGTTCCGTCTGAGAGTATGGGTCTTGATTGCCATTGGCATTGGAATACTGATGGCAATTTTGTTCATCATAGCGTTGTGGCTTTCGATCCGAAGGAAAAAGAAGACGGGAAAAGCGTTGGACAGTATATCGCAGGCAGAGATCCCTATTGTGTCAAAGGAAATCAACGTTGACAGAGTTGATGCACAAAGTCTGCATGACAGCGGAGCGCCCTTCATGCCAGTTCATGGTAAATATACACAGATGAAGGGTGTGGCACATTTGTCAGAGAGTAGATCTGTCGATGTCGATGCATTCAGCCAATGCAGCTCAGTGTACAACATAGAGAAGGCTGGAAGTTCATATTCTGAAGATTACAGCAGCTCAGGACCGGCTAGGAAAGGCAGTTCACCATATGGATTTGCGACAGCTTCACCGCTGGTTGGCCTGCCAGAGTTATCACATTTGGGCTGGGGCCACTGGTTTACCTTGAGGGACCTGGAGTACGCAACAAACCGGTTTGCAAAGAGTAATGTCCTTGGAGAGGGTGGCTATGGAGTTGTCTACAAGGGTCAGCTGGTGAATGGGACTGAGGTAGCTGTAAAGAAGATCCTTAACAATGTGTAAGTGTATATCTTATCTTAGTGATTTTACTGTTATGTTGACTTTGAGCTAATATGTGTCAACTGAGTTTGCAGTGGGCAGGCAGAGAAGGAATTTAGAGTTGAAGTTGAAGCCATCGGTCATGTTCGGCATAGAAATCTGGTGCGGCTTCTGGGGTACTGTGTGGAAGGAATTCATAGGTGACCATTTCTTCCTTTTAGTTTGCTTTCCGTCTTGAAATATTATGAAGTTACTACAACTAGTTTGTATACACCCACCTTGTGCAAGTTCACATGATATATCAACTAGACTTGTGCTCTGAGTATTACAATGGAAAATGAATGCTCAATACCATGATTAGAATGTTTTTCCCCTTTGCATAATGCTAGTTTGTGTTTCCCTTGTTTCCTTGCTTCATGTTTATTAATTTTTGCCAAATAAATGACTTGAACTATAATAGGCATAGTTCTTCTCATAAGCTTTTTCTTTGTATATGGACTTGTTCTGAACATTTAACTGCAGGATGCTTGTCTATGAGTATGTCAACAATGGCAACCTAGAACAATGGCTTCACGGGGCCATGAGTCAACGTGGTATTCTTAGTTGGGAAAACCGTATGAAGATTCTTCTTGGGACTGCAAAAGCGTAAGTTTGGACGTCTTTCAGGATATTTTCCCCTACATCATGGTTAACAAACAATAGCAGTTAAAGTTCACTCAGGATTGTTGACTATTACATGGATTTCACGATTTTTCAGGCTTGCATACCTTCATGAAGCCATAGACCCCAAAGTGGTCCACCGAGATATTAAGTCAAGTAATATCTTAATTGATGATGAATTCAACAGCAAGGTTTCTGATTTTGGGTTGGCCAAACTTCTGAATTCTGACACAAGCCATATCAATACAAGAGTGATGGGAACATATGGGTATAGCGCCCTATCGACCTCTTCATCTTTGTCTCGCTCATAATTTTTCTGTTGTTCATTCAGAAATAAGTCTGTCTCCTAATTTTCTTCTTCTTAATCTGATGTTAGGTATGTTGCACCCGAATATGCGAATAGTGGGATGCTAAATGAAAAGAGTGATATTTACAGTTTTGGAGTTGTGTTGTTGGAATCTGTGACAGCTAGGGATCCAGTTGATTACAGTAAGCCTGCAGATGAGGTAGAGCTTTTCCAATTTCAGGCAATTGGTGTAGACCACACTCTGTTAGTCCTTACAACTCTTTTCTCTGTTGTTACAGGCGAATCTTGTAGATTGGATTAAAATGATGGTTACCAATAAGAGGGCAGAGGAGGTAGTGGATCCAAACCTCGAGATTAAACCACCTAAACGTGCCCTTAAGCGGGCAATCTTGGTTGGCCTGAAGTGTGTTGATCCTGATGCTGAGAAGAGGCCAAAGATGAGCCATGTCGTCCAAATGCTTGAAAAAGTTCAGAATGCATACCAAGTACTTCTCCAATCCTTGTTCTCTGTTCTTTCATCTAGTAGACACAAATTAGTATCTTTCTTGGAGCTTTTATTTTTACAACATAAGTATAACTAACTGTGTGCTTCCTTTTGTTAATGAAAGGATGAGAAAAGGCACAGCCAGATGGGAAGCATTGATGTCGAGTCGCAGCAGTCAGTAGAGGATATTTCGAACAGTGCTGATGCCTGAGCTCCAATTCTGAACAAGCACAGAAAATAGGACACCTGAAGTCATTTGATAATAACAGCTCATTTGTTCAATATTAAATACTTTAATAGAGTGAAACAGGTTTACAATTTGCATCTGGAGGCTGTGGCGGCAAAATCAGTTAGGAGCAAGCTGCTCATTTCCCTTCTTTTTCTCCTTTTCGAGAAGTGCTTCTATATTCCCCTAAAAGAATTGCCTTCCTCTTAGTTTTCTGTAGATGAGTCCTTCAACTCATTTACTTTAGGATATGTGTAGTTTTCTTTTAGGGGAGCATAGAAGCACTTTCTTCGTCTTTATTTATCATTTCGGCTACCAGGAGGAACTGGTTTCAGAGGCATGACTATAGTTACCAGATTTCGTTACCCTTGTATAGAAGCCTTATGGGTCCTTAATTTTACCATAAAAGCACAAATCTGTTGTTGTCCCATCTGAGAAGCTTTATTTTCCCCTAATTTACTTGGATCAAAGGTGTTTACACAATTCCACACGCCGGTTGATCAAAGGTATTTTCCCCTAATTTACTTGGATCAAAGGTGTTTACACAAGTCCGCTACTTTTTGTGGGGGATTAGTTGGTGTCAGTAACTGCTGGCACTAATCATTTGCACGTTTCGGTCTTGCAATTTTCCCTAGGTTGCTAAAATTCGAAGGCAGATGCATGGTCCTTGCAATCGGTGATTAGTTTTTGTCTTCAGCACATGATTACAGGATGCCAATGATTAGTGCCCGCTTGTTTTGCAAGTTTTGCCACCTTCCTCCTTTTCTAAAGGACCGAATTAATCATTGGTGCCTTTGTTGCTTCACTTATTTAACTTGCACTCCTCCCGATTCACACATCTACACATCATTCAGTAAAGGCTTCTGTTTTAGGTGAACAAATCTTCAATTGCTAATGGCTGCTAAAGAGTAGATAAAGAAACCTGCGATGACTTTGGAGGGTTGGTTTAGGGCGGCTACAGGCCGTGCGAATGCAATCCCAAGTGAAAACCACCTACACCTAGGCTTTGTTTGGGAAACCCATTCCCAGTTCCCAGCCAGGATCCATATAGATGGATCGGGATTTTAAGCTTTCTCCGCTGAGATCTCTGTAAATGAGCCGAGATTTTAATCTATAGGGATTCCGACCGGAAATAAGCCTCCCAAACCGGTCGGGCCGCGCGGTAGTTCAGGCAAACAGCCGGGTACCTCATAGACAAATTTTCCTTATTAGGACACATGAGAACTACAAATGCCAGATGATCTGAGATGCCATGGTGCCATGCTTAGACAGTCCTTGGCAGCCGTGGAAGTGGAATTCAACATGAATACAAGTTTGGTATGTGATTATAAGTAGCGCGATTTCTAACTCAGTAGTGATTCTTACCTGTGGTTTCCATCCTTCTGACCCATTCCTTTCCGAGTACAAAGCTAGAACCTGCACTTGGAGGTTCCATACTGCTCACTCCGATTTGAAAATTCAGTAAGAAACTTCCTAGCTAGAATCGTTCGGAGCTAGTTCCAGCCAGGAGGCTTGAGGTTTTGATCCATCGTTCCTAGGTACAACAAGAAATAGCAACGCCAGCCACGGAAAAAAAGGAGCCAGCCTGTTTCAACATCAGATCATATTGAACATCATATACCTCAGTACCCTGCTTCTATTTCAGATTTCAGAGTTTCAAACATGGCTTTGACCTCAGCATGATCTCTCATCTCAGGAAATTAGAATGAAGCCTTCATCGGAGGCGGCCGTAGATGAACTCGGTGACAAGTGGTGCCGACTGAGACCTTCCCTGACCTTGCCGTGCTGTTCTGCTTCATGCTGGAACATTGAAACCAGCTGCTGGAGCTCCAGCTTCCTCACCTTTACCTTCTCATTGGTCACTGGATTTTGCAACCCAAGATACAGCATTCCTACGCTGATAATAACGATTCCAAGAAAGAAGAGAAGTCCCGCAAACAAGCCAAAAGCATATGGAGTGTTCTGAGCTCCCGGTATGCCATCAACGTTAATTCCAAAAAGGCCAGTGATTATGGATAGAACCATGCCACCACCTCCAAAAATAGCCAAATTGTGGGTGATACGAAGGCTTCTATCCTGGAGAAGGGAGAAATTTGAGTATTTGACGCCCTATCAATACCAAGTCTACCAGGAGATTGCAACAATAGCTCTAGTTTGTGTAGAGATGTGGCAGAACTGTGTATACCTGCAACCATGCACGAACAGTGCTTTGCATAACATCCTGAATAGTGAACAAGCGACCACGGACAGCTTCCTGCTCCTCCAACATTTCCCTTGTACACTTTCTAATACTTTCTAAAATAGCTCTTGTGGCGTTTCCCCTCAAATGTCGGAGAAGCTCATGTATGATCTCTTCCCTTGCATGCAGTGACCATTTAACCCTGATCACCTATAGCAGGGCTGCTTATGTTCTTATACGTCCCAGATCATGAAATACTATTAAATGGAGAATAGCATGCATGAATGTTGTGTGTTAAAAGCTTCATCATGTTAAATATTCTAATCATATGTTAAATTTCCTCACAGAATCCAATCAGTAGAAGTCTCTAGATAAAACCAGTTTCTATTTTGGATTTACAAATTTTCAATGACTATTTTGTTGATCGAAAATTCAAAATAATACCGAAAAGGTAAATTAGGGTAGCACACTTACCTGTGTTGCTAACCTTCTGATTTCCTGATTCAATATGATGCTGACTAGATTCAGATCTTCACGATTTCTCCTGTGAATTGAATATTTTGAATATGTGATTAATAGAGAGTTGTGAATTTAAAATATTATGAAATCATCCCATTTTAGGACATTGACATATCAGTTCAAATAAAATGTTCTGGCAGTTGAGACATGTTTGTTCAGTTCACTTACCTATTCACAAATTTCAATTCAATTTCATCTGCTTCCCCAAAGACATATTTCCGGAATAATCTAAAATAACAAGGCAAACACAACTGTGAGTATCTTTGTTGTGAGTAGACACCACTGTTTAGATATAACAAATACAGTTGTGGGTATGGAAATTGAAGATTCAAGATAAATAAACTATTAGGTTTTGTGGTAAATATTTGTACACTAACAGTTGGTACAGGTTGTAGCAAATTATCATAGCATATTTGTGAAGTATATAAAACATATTCCTAAAGCAAACAAAGTGCATTTTCTTTTAGAAACTGAATGATACTTTCAGTAATGTCAACGCTATAATCAGAATATCAGATAAAGAGAGTGTAAGATTAGAAAAACTGAGTCTTGAAACCTGAAAGTCCTCATCCAGAATTAAATGCTTGCCTATGCAAATAAATAGAACACCATCGGCCCTTTTGGCATAGCTCAGATAAGATTAAGATAAGGCCCATCCAGTTCTTATTTTTGGGCTTGACTTTCATTGTTTAGCCTCATTGGCAAAGAGAAGCCAAAGCAATTAAGAAGCCTCATTGACTTTCTACATAAAGTTCAATCTATTGAAACCTCTTTCAAAACCTATCTTATCATAAGCTCAAGTTGGGTAAGAAAATGCCATATGATTACACTGACGCAAGGGAGAATGATCTGCTTATTGATCAAACATCCTAAACAAACAAACAAAAAAAGAAAAGTGATGGTAATATATCGAAAGCACCTGTCATCCCATCGTGAAAGACGACTGACCAAATGTGCAATTACTTCATGAACTGATCTAGGTGTTTGACTTCCACCAGCAATAAGCAACTCCTGGAAAGATTTTTATAAGCACATCAAGATGAAAATTACAAGCTAGAAACTTTCAGTTGATACCTGCACTTCAGTCACTCCTAAAACATTTATGTTGGATGAAGGGCCTTTGACATGCATTGCAGTTACAAGAAAGTTTTGTGCCTGCCATGACCGAAGTACAATGGGTATGTCTTCCTCTTCATGATTTGGATCTCCAACTGACTGACCAAGAAGCTCAAACAACAGTCCTCCAGCAACTCTAACAGGGACCTGAATAGCTAACAGAAATTTATACCATAAATCGATGTGCACAGCACATCAACACTGGATCTGCTAGATATCGAGCTATTGTATGAATCATAATCGGAGTAATTCTTTTCTTTGTAACACATGATCAGGTAGATTAAATGCACTAAAAGCATTCAGCACCAGGCCACCAGCACAGTTCAATAAACTACTAATTTTGACATCAGCAATTAGAACTATTGAAGAAACTAATGCGGAATAATTTGACCAAAAAGTATAGACATGCCTACTTCTTCAGGTTGTCAATGCAGAGTTATCAGAAACAGAGATGCATATACTCCATAATGGAAACAATTTTGGCAATGCTTTGCTAATATAGAACAACAGTTCAACAGAACCCATTGAAAAACAAACGTATATGATGTAGCTGAAAAAAAAAACACATCTAAGATAAGTTCTGACACAATGTGCTGGCAGGTAAAAGCTCTTCAACTTTGACAAATCTAAGATAAGTTCTATAGTTATATTAAAGCTGTCCTGGCCCACCAATTAGGCCATAGTGCGATTATTATGTCACTACAAATGATAATTATTATGCAACAGAGTCTGAAGCAATTGCTGTTGGTGCTCCCCTGATCATGAGAGCCGGCGACATGTGCATTCTGAAAAGTTTTAAGAATAAATAGTGACAAAAAAACTATAGTTCAATAGTCTGATTAGTTCCCGGAATGTGGGACACCAAATTCACTAGAAACTCGAAGCAATGGGTTAAAGGAAACAGCAAACAGGTGTAGATACATCAAATATAAAAATGCAGGCAGAGAATGTGTTTACACTACAGGTTGCAGGGTATTCAAGTGTAACCAGTTAAGAAGGTATTGAATCACAAACAGATTACAGGCAGAAAATTCTGTACATAATTTAAAGCATCTCAAAATAAATGAGAATCAGAAAGACAACCTCATAGAGAAGGTACTTCATCCGATCGCTTATCAGTCGGCTTTCATCTCTCAGTGCAGTTCTTATAGCCGGATGCATCCAGTGAGCACTATTCAACCACGCGTCGACCGAGGGATGGCCTGCAGTGACATGGCACCACCATGTAGGCCCCACCGGACGCTGCCAGTATGGAGCCGCAAGGTCAGCTACCGTGTAATCATCCTCACTGTCGATTATCTCCACCTGCTCGTTGTCCCAGCTGGCGTCCGACTGAACCCTCTGGACCAGCTCAGCGATCCTAGACCATCCAATGGGCACCCATTTGTGATCCAGAATTTCCCCAGCGTACGGTGGCCTGTCGTTGAGCACAGAAGGATCGTCACTGAACTCCGTCTGCCGGGGGTTTTCCACTCCACTGCCCTCATCTAGTTTCGCAGTCACAATGCGATGCTCATTCCTACTTGTGTGCTTCTTCAGATTCGCAGCAGCCCCTCTCTCCGGCATGAGCTCAATTGCTGGCCACGACTTGTGTCGAGCCGGCTTCCTGTGACCCTTGACGAGCTCGAAAGCACAGATGAGCCCATCGGTCCAGAGCTCGCTCCCTGGGCTGTGTTCTTTCCCCAAATTTAACTTGGCACCGCCATCTTGCGCCCTGGACACGCTGCTGACCAGAGGCAGCTGCTGCTCATCCACATCAGTCATCTTCTCTTCCCTTCGATTCTACCTGTGCCAGGGAAAAACTGCATGAGCACCGAGCAGGGGTGTATGTCAATACTGATTTACCCAACCATGCAATCAGCGCAAACAGCTGAGGACCAGGGCTCACGAAGCTCAAACAGCTAGACCCTTTGGAATTAGCGCGCATGCGCGAGCTAGTACCCATCTAATGATCGCTACGGTGAGACAAAGCAGAGGAGTACCAATTAGAAGCGCTTGCGAAATTCGAGCGAGCAAACTAGGGCTACAGATACGGCGGCCGGAAATCAGATCGCAGCACCGGCGGCTACAGCACCAGCAGCTCCTAGTTCCGGGGCGAGACTTCCAATCAACGATGCACGGGACAACTCTACTAGTTCCACAGATGCGGAGAGAGAGAGAGAGAGATTGAGATTTCGAAGGGGATGAGTGGTTCCCGAAGGAGGAGACTCGAGGACGAGGGAATCGGCGGATGGGAGGGAGCGGGCGACTGGGTGCTTCCAGAAAAGAGATGCAACGCAAATGAATGCGCACTATCCCAGTCTGATCTGCTTGTCGCGATGATTTGCTTAATTGGTACAATGGCACAAATAAATAAGGATAAATCATTAATTTTTCCGTTCTCTCTCTTCCTCTTCCTCTTCCTCTCGTTTGTTTCGGCCGCGGGAAGCTCTGGAGTCTGGCCTCTCTCACGTGTTTTTTTGTCATTTTGGTCCTCACTAGAATAAAAGCATAAATTCAGATCTCTTTTAACAGTAGAAACATCGATAAACGACACATATCACCTATTATGCTCCTCTATCAGCTTCAGTATCGCTTCTACCATAGCAGACAAGCTACTAATACTATTTCAGGTACCAACTAAGCTCGGGCACTATGATACACCATCCTATCGAGCTTAGATACAACGGTACTTGTCCTTCCGAGCAAAGGCACTGTAGTAGCTCCTCTGCCGTGATGGATACGATGCTAATGACTTATCGCAATAGAGAACCGATGCTCACTAAGTTTACAATTTTGCATGTAAACATACTAAATCTATATCAACCTACCACTGTTAAAAGGTACGCAAGAGTTCCCTTTCTATGTGTTAATATGAGCTACAGTGTTTTTGTTTTGTTTTTATTTTCTCTGTTTTTTTTAAAGAAATTTTGCTCCTTCTCTATCAAAAATTAGTAGCAAAATAAATACTTATAAAATCTGATCAACACCGTAAAAATTTAATAAGACAAATATTTTAAAGGGTTAGCATCAAACCAAACAGTAGTTTCGTCTCCCAGGCTACAAGAAAGAGGACACGGTTCGATTGTGCTCTCATGCTTGAACCTTCGACCTAAATGAAGTTCATCTCTTAGGCATTAGCGTGTGACTCAAAAGTCAAAACCGAGTAGTTGTGCAGTGCAGGCACGACAAAACAGGATCTCAGCAAAATGCTTGAATTCGAATTCTATTATTGTGTTTTTTACAAGGCAGACCACTCGTTGTACACAGGCCACGGGCTATTTACAGATCGGTGCTCGTGTTTCGTGTATTCATTGGAAGTCAATGCAATCATGATTGTGATGTCGTTTGGTGGATTCCAAGTGTCGTGTGCTTGTCTGCCGCACTGACGCCTGCGAATTCAAGAACACGCTCAATCTGCAGAGGCATGTATTGACGCTTGAATGCAAAGTATATGACCTCAGTTCACAATATCGATATCGATATTTTCAAAAACCAGCAAAATCAGGTCAAAATCAGTAGAAATTGAAAAGGTTTGAATTTTGAACTCGGCGGTGCGAAAAAATCGATTATTGAGCGATTTTCACTGATTTTCTACTGTTTTCTTCGATTATCGACTGATTTTTGAGCGATTTTTTTTTTATTTTCGACAATTTTTTTTATTTTCAAACGATTTGTTTTGATTTTAAACACACGGAAGGAAAACTAAAAATTTTAAATATACATATAAAATTGCAACAAAATTAAAAAAAATTCTAATTAATCTATAAAACATCTAGAGAAATTTCAACAATTTTTGAATTCATTTAATGCTTCTGAAAAAAACAACAATTAATGAAAAGGAACAAAGACACTGTTAGATTTTTATAAAAATTTACAAGCATGATCATGCTCTTAAATTTTAATGGTACCATCAAGAGTTAGCACGGATGATGTATTAAAATTTTCAAATATATTAGACTTCATTTAGTGCCTGTAGAAAATAAAAAAAACAAGAGCATATACAAAGGCAATAGCACTTTTAGAATTTTAAAAAATACGCAAGTCCGATCATCATCTGAAAATTTTACAGCATCATTAGAATTGCTTCTAACCTCATACAATTTTTTTTAAGAAATATTAAGCTTCATTTATTGCCCCTAGAAAATCAAAAAGAGAGCGGTATATAAAAAGACAGTAGCACTGTTTTAATTTTAAAAAATACATAGATATGATAATCATCTGAAATTTTTTCAACATCATTAGCATTGCCTCAAGACCTCACACAAAAAATTTCAAAAAAATTAACACTTTTTGATTTTTTAAAAATTTTTTTTTTGAATTTGCATTTGAATTTCACCGGCTTATTGAGCGATTTTAGATATCAAACCGGCTAGGTAAGGTCGATTATCATCGATAAGTTAAACCCTGACCGCAGCTCACCATCCAGATCATTGTAGAATCTCCCAAGCATCAGCTATGTTCCGTCTTTCTAATGCGCTGGTTCATCTCACCCTGCAAAAGAGACGTAAAAAAATTATGACATTCGGTTATGTTGATCATTGCGATTATGCTCAGCAGCATGCAGGCAAAAGGAAACATATTTATGAGATGGAAACATACAATAAACAGCAGGCGGTGAATCATATACCCGTGCCAACATTTCTGCACTTGTGGAAGGCCTATTCGAGTGAGAGCACATGTGGCTTCGAGTATTGTGAACAATCAATGCGTGAATCTCTATGATTTACCCATTAACATGTTTATACAATGTTTTGTGAAACTGAGATTAACCATATAAAGTGAAAAAAGAGGGCAATTCTCCTCTTTGGACCAAGTACACCAATCCAACACAAATACGCTCAACCAGCTAGATTCTCATCTATTGTTGTTACAAGCAAAGTGCACTCAACCATCAGATTCTCATCTATTGCTACAAGCAGTCAAGCATTAAGTTTTCCTTCAGTCTTCTCTTTATTATCACAACAGTGGCTCATTTGTT
Organism: Guadua angustifolia; assembly: GCA_036346375.1. Lineage (NCBI taxonomy): Eukaryota > Viridiplantae > Streptophyta > Magnoliopsida > Poales > Poaceae > Guadua > Guadua angustifolia. The sequence continues at coordinate 32,294,047 of CM070501.1, read as the reverse complement.
CAGAAGAATGCTGAAAAGTAATAACCTGCAACAGTAAATAAAATCTTTGTACTCTGTGAGAAGCTTCTCAGCTTAATTCCTTACTTCGGCAACGGGAAAGGTAATCTCTCGCTTCATGGAAATCTGTCGCAAAAGAAAATTCAGCCAATGGTAATTCCATTGCATGCTAGTGTAACAAAAGATAATCGGGTGAATGTAAACAGTACCAGGAAGGAGGCGGTAATCTGGTTCTATTCCATTTCCATTGATGTCTTTGTGATTTGGTGTCACATACTTGCCGACTGTGACCACAATGCCCGAACCATCATGAAGTTCAAATACAGACTGTATTAATCCCTGCAATAGCCAAGACACTTAGTTACACATACAAGAGGGAAGGGAGGGGGGGGGGCACAGGCACAGAAACTGGTCACAGAAAGGGCATTGCCGTAGGATCCGCTATTTGGGTGGTTCAAACCTTGCCAAAGGTCCTTTCACCGACAAGAACAGCTTTGCAGTTGTCATGAAGCGCTGAAGCAACCTAGAAACATGTAGGTACCTTGGTGAGCTCTTACTGTTATAGTTCTAATACTACCAGTTAGACAAACTGTGCACTTACTATTTCACTGGCACTGGCTGTCCTATTATTCACTAGTACCTGTGCCATAAGATGCAAATGGACATCTAAGAAATACAAATGAAAGTCTACATAGCAGACACAAATCTATGGCATGATTCAGCTAAATTTCAGTAAAAAATGAATTATATGGTAAACTAGGAAAATAATTAGAATAGAAACTGAATCTGTATGTGACATTTCTGGAACCAGACAAACAAAAAGTGCAAAATCAGAATTAACTATGTATACTAATAAATGCTCTACACCTTGAAGATTCTCACATTGTCAAATTGAGTTAGCAAGGGGTCAAATTTTCATCAGAGTGAACTTAACAACTTTAATGTGGGGGAAGAGTACATGTGTAAAGGCACTCTTCGCAGTTGAACAGAACAGTGTAAAAGTATTTCGTTTAGATCTCTCAGTACGACGACATTTTGAAGTTATGTGAAATAGGTCATAGGTGTATAACCATAGCATAAATGTACCATCAGAGGTGTAGTAACCAAAGGTCCATTTTCAGCAATAATTGTATTTCGGAGTTGATGATCCCGGCCAGCAGTATAAATGACCTGAAGAATTTCCATAGGGGCATAAATATTTCACCTCCAAAGTTCAGTTCATGACATAATAGATAATTTATCAATGTTTTAAGCAATCACATGCCTGAAAGCCCTAAATGTTGTTAATATGTAGAGAAAAATATTTAAGTTTCAACGAAGATTATATTGAAAGCACATAAAAGAACTGCAATAACAAGTGCACGTGCATTAGCATTAGCTTATTGTCAGGCAAACAAGGATATCAATTTAATAAAATTAGTAACAGCTCAAGGTTGAGGGGGCTTCTCATAGAGACACTGCATTAGAGGAGTTGGGTGCGGCAAACCCTTTTCCTTGTTAACAAATTAGAATTTCAAACTTTGTTCAGAATTTCGAATCAGTGTCAACATCATAGCAGAACTAGTATGATTTGATGTTTCCAAGACCAAGTTCCAATTAAAAGCATCTGTGAACAGTATTGTACTTAAATTTGAGTTACCGCTCATGAAAACTAAGGGCCTGTTTAATTCATATATTAAGGTTGTCATGTTTAGCCATAGTTTTTTTGCCAAACTTGTCTAAGATTAGGTTATTAAAATTGAAGCCACAATTTGGCTAGGAAAATGAATTTTGCACACTTTTTTGAGTCAATGACGCGTGAGACCTAGATGGCAAGAAGGAATCTTGTCACAGGTGTGGCTATGAACTAAACGGAGGCCTAACTCGGTCAAACCTGTCTAACTTAAAGTGTGGCAAAGTTTGGCTATAAACCAAACAGGTCCTATGTCTTAATTGAAGCGGACATCTAAAGGTTCACTGGATTTTAATGAAATTTAGGCCGGGAAAAAATTGGCTACTTCAATAGGTTCTTCCTATGGATAGAGGAGAGCAGTTTTCAGGCAACAACTGGTGAAGAAGCACCATCTTGACTCAAAAGGTAAAAAAAAACAATATGCACCAATTTTTAGAAGTACAGAAAGGCAACTGGAAGTTGGAAATACGGAAGCAGCAAAATCCATACTGTGTCTCCTTTGTTCAAGAAGAGCTTTGCAATCTCTATCCCAGCCTTCAATATAAACAAAAACATCAGACTGTGGTAAGCATCCAAACAAATTATATCTTGCCAGTTGCTAGAAGTATATGTATATATTTGTATTAGTCCATTGTATATGGGGTTTTCTGCTATTTGCTCATGCCTTGTACATGACTTATTATGGCCAGTTGGCCCATGAAATAGATGTGAGTCCATTCCAACATCAGTTTCTTTCATAATCCATATGCATAAGCCTCAAACTATTTCGAAAAGCTTATGACTCATGCAAATTAAAGCAGAATAGGATACCCCACAAAATACCACGATCAAAGACTGACATATTATATAACTGACTGACATGTTATATAACTGAGAAGGACAAAAGGCATACTTGCACTAGTCCACCAAGATTGTCCCTCAAATCCAAAACGAAATAGGAGGCACCTGAATTCTGTAGACGTTTTAGTGCTGCAAGAGACAAGTTATGTTAAATGGATATAACATGTTTATAGTCCAATTGTTGTCATCATAAAAAGATCTAAACAAACTGTATCTACAAGTAAGATTGATAAAACTGTATGAATGCAAAAGATACATATTAAGAAGAAATAGCATCTTTAGCGCTAATTTGGAAAAGGGGAAGCAATATTTTAAGTTCTCCTTATGCTCACCATTTTAATCAGGAAGAAAACTACATGTTTAGATACATGCATATCAGTTTGACATAAGAATTAAACACCAGATGGCCATTTGCAATTATCACCATATCACAAATGGCTCGATTATGAAAACTATTGCAGCCAGATTTTGCTAGAAATGACAGATGATAAGGCTAGCAAACCAGAAACACACCACTAACCAAATCTTTTTTGGCCACTGCATTGAACTCTTTCACGTGGATATATCCAACAGATGAATCATCGTTTTCTCTTTTCTCCAATCGATAGAAAATTGGAGTGCGAGCAACCAGTTGTCTCTGCACCTTCACTGACTCAACAGGACCACATTCACCGTGTTTAACCTATATATAATACAAGAAAGAGTGAGATAGTTAGATAATAAGGAGCAAAAGGTGATGCCAGACAGAATCTACAATATTTATAACCTTAATTGTAACAAAAGTTTCCTTTGGGCCTTGCAGCATGGATGACACATCAAATGCAGATTTACCCCCTACATCAATGCCATTGACTGACAAAAGCTCATCACCCTAATAAGAGAAAAAAGGACCCAAAAGGATTAGATAATGGGTGCATCTAAAACCAGATGGAGAGTAACATATTTTTTACTCATCTTTTACATAAAGTACAAATACAGGCATGTGCCCACATTCTTTCTTCGATTGAGCATCTTAAATTGGAATTGCAGTCAAATGCTGCCCATATGAAATGTAATTATGCACTTATGATGCAATTTGAATATCTTCTAAGTCAAAAAAAAAAAAAAAAGAAACTCGTTAGCACAAGTATAGAACAAGATAGGAAACATTGTTAATTTTGTAAATATAACAGTGCAGGCAATATTCCCAACAAAAAGCACACAAATCCTCAATTCAATGTTATATGTCTAGCAGTTGATACCTGTCTGACACCAGCAGAGTGAGCAGGCCCATCTAATATCAGCCCTAATACCATCAACTTGAAAGAGCCATTGTCATCAGGAATCTCCCTTAAGTTTAATCCAATTCCCGTCATGTCATATTTCAACATCTTCGAGAACTTTAGCAGATTGATTTAACATATGCAAAATTACATCGGAAATGAAACTACAGTTAGAACATATAAGCACAAAGATCAGCAATAAGTAAAATCATTGAAGCAAAAGGAAGGCATTGGCGTATGGTTTTGTATTATCATCACTCCGAATGCAAAAGGAATAAGGAACGTGAGATGGCATTGCATTGCTTTAGTACCTAAACAGAGATTCACTATCCCAGAGGGTGTACCAACCATACAAAACAATAACTATCAGTATAGGTCCAAGTCACATGGTACTGTAAAAAAGTTGTCCGATTTGCAAAATGATCTACAGAACTCTTTTAAGATGAATATACATGCTATTCTGACTTCCTGAGTAGAAATAAAGGAACGACAATATCATGAAACTCCATGCTGATCTATATTAATATTTAGATAATCTAAGAGCAACCCCAACCCACCCCCTAAATCTCCCCCTATCCTAAATTATAAGGAGAATTAGAAAAATTTAAGCTCCAACCCAACCCTTATAAGGAACCCCTATTTTAGGGAGACCCCTTCTCACCCCTACATCTAGGGGCTTTCTCCTTCCCCTCTACTATTTTCTTCAACATTTTTTTATTCATTATTTCTATTTTTAGTAAATAATTCATGGGTGCAAAGTAATAATAATGTTTAGATAAATAATAGGGGTGGGTAATAGAGAGTGTGGGTTGGAGACAAATTTGATATAGGGTGCCCCTAATTTTTACACCACCCCTAAATAAGTGATTTAGGGGGAAAATATAAGGGTTTGGGTTGGAGTTGCTCTAAGGGGAAGATCCTTTATGCTGACATATGAGTCAATAGCATAAAAGGCCGGTGCTATTCATGTAATAGGTTCATGTTTTTTTCCACCATGAGTCAATAGCATAGAATAGAGCCACCTGTAAAGAACTTACTTCCGAGGGAGATAGGAACCTTGTATATGGGTCACCCAGGCTAGCTAGCATTTTCCGAATGATACCATGGGCTCTAGAACGGGATCTGATTGAGCTTTGAAGAATATCTTGCTTCCTTTGCTGCATTGGATTAAAATGAATCAACTACTATCAGTCATCGAGATAGAAGAGAAATTTATGGAGAATAACATATGTTCATAGGAATAATTAACAAACAAACTAAGCATTCTGACTACAATGTGCATACAGACTTTAAGATAGACAGTTGAACCACTAAACACACCATGCTTAATCACATTACCGCAAGACAAACTCACCATCCACAACTCTGGTGACCACGGGCGGCTGCCGGCGTCGGGGAGGAAGCCCTCGTTGACCACCTCCCACGCCTCCTCCACGAGCTGCTCGTTCGTCACCGTCTCGGCCCTCACCTCCGCCTCCCTCGCGGCGCCCCCGTCGCGGCAGATCGCCGGGGGCGGCACCGCCGTCACCACCGCACCCGCGGCGTCGCCGGCGAGGAGGGAGAGGGAGACGGCGGCCGCCGCCGCCGCCGCGCGGAGGGCGTCGGGGAAGGGGAGCGCGCAGGGCTGGGCCTTGGCCTTGTGGCTGGGGCAAGGGTTCGGTCGCGAGTGCGGCGGTGGCGGTAGCGCGTAGGAGAGTGGTCGCATGGTGGTGGGGTGGTGGCGTCTCCGCCTCGCGCTTGGAGGGAAAGAGGGGAGCAATTGGGTTCGTTTTAGTGGTGGGGATTCGGACTTCGGAGTGGATGTGGTAAAGGAAGGGTTGGCGGTTGCCCTGACCCGCGGGGCGGAGGTAGTAGTGGAAGAGGAATTTTGGGCTGGTCGTTTCACCTTTTCTTGTCCCGATCCAATTCTTTAGTCTTTATTCTTTTTTCCTTTGCAAAATGCAAGTTGTTGATTTGACGCATGTGTTTTTATCAAATGTGTAAGTGGAAAAAAATAGCCTTTTCCTTTTTTGAAAAAAAACTTTGATGTGCATCCTTTCGGTCTTTGATGGTTCGATATAAACTCTGTTTTATCGTAGGTTAGCACTATTAGGTCCATAGTTAGGGCTAATTTTGCATAGCAGGGTGCTATGTTTATTTGCATAAAAGATTATTTCAAAATTTGTGATATCAAACGATACATAACATATTTACCCTTATATTTGCACGATAAATTTTGTTTAAAGTTTTGTGACGCCGTATCCCTAGCACCTACTCCCTCCAAATAACCCATTTTGGTTGCAAACGCCGCCTACTGGGCTGCCACCATCCTAGAGCCGCGCTCGCTACCTCCTTTTTGTTTTTCTCTATGATCTGTCTTCTTTCGTTTTGCCCCTTCACTCTTTGTTACTTATTGTATATGACCATGAAACACCTTATACGATGATTGAAGAGAGTGGGTAGGTGTGGCCATGTGGAATGAGATCAAAATTTGTTGCGAGTTCATTGGTGAAGCGGAAGAGGAGAGAAATCGCATGAGGGTGGAGAGAAATCGGATTGATAGTTTTTAGAGTGTATGTGTTATTTTTTGTTTCTGGGTTGTGTGCTTCTTATTAAGCAGAGGCCGGGAGAAGTTTCAAGGACTTGTATCTGCTCGATGTAATGTTCTTGAAATTAATAAAAGCTTCCTTTATCCAAAAAAATGAGACCACTTGTCAGCACTTTTTTTTATCTCGATTGAGGAAAGAGGCAGATGAACCAGCACCATTACTTTATTTTTAAGTAGTAAAGAACCAGGCTTATTACTATGCGAGTTAATGTTTAAAATAACTTGGAATGTTATTGCATGTTAAAATGGCTTGTTGTACACTGAACTCACCAACTTTTTCTGAAATTGAACTCACAACCTTTTAATTCTACATCTTTTCTTTATATATTACTATATAAAATGAGAGTTTTTCCCATACCACTTCATCAAAATTACCCACCTTTGCCACTGCTATTTAATTATCCACCTTTGCCACTATTAGTGTTTTTAATTACCCACTTTTGCTATTGCTCTTTAATTACCCACCTTTGCCACTGTTAGTGCTCTTTGCAAATAAATTTTTTATCGCAAATTGAGTTTTCGTTGCAACGCACGAGCACATGATTAGTACTTGTTAATACGAGACAAGTTAATCAAACTCACATTTGAACAGTATGACATTGCACTATATTATTTGCAGGCAAAATACAAAAAAACACTAAGCTGCAGACATAAAAAGTTTGAGATGACAACTCTATGCTGGATCGGCTACAGAAAATTTCAATTGAAAATGCATCCATGCGCAAAAAGCAAAAAAAATTTATCATATAAGCAAATAGCCAAAATTATCCCGAATTTCGAATTTTTGCTGGCATTAAACTTTCTTTTTGGAAGAAGAGAAAGAAAGAGCCCAAAAAAAGTGAGGAGGAATCTAACCAAATTCGGGAACCCCAACAAACTTTCTTTCGGGTGAATTACCTCGGAGAGAGGGCGAAGAATCCCACTGACTTACCGCCTCGTACACTGACGGAAAACGTTTCGTTACCTTCGTACACGAAATCCGACGACACTGACAAGCGGAGCCGCGCGTCGGCCCGCTCAGGGATAACCGCAGACCCACGCCAGCACACGGTTCAATGACACGTGGGGCTACGGGATAATTTGCCCCACATGCTAGCGCCCTTGGGGCGGAAATCTCCCGTCTCTGTGTGCGAGTCCTCACTCCTCACCTCTCCACGCAGAGAATCCCGTTCATGCTATACTTACGCAGCACAATCCTACCCTCCAAAATACACGGACCGCAGGTGGGTCCCAATAGATTGGCCCGGAATGTCAGTGTTTGATGTTCGTGTGTAGCCCCGAGCATCCACATCTCAGCGACAAGTGTACGTGGGGTGGATAGAGAGGAGGGTAGAAGCTAAGCGCGGATAAAAATGGGAAATTAATTTTTAATCTATTTTCTTTTCGGCCGCAGCCCATCGAGCTATATGAAGGTGGGCGAGGGGAAGACAGGGAGGGTTTTGGAATTTGGCCGTCGTTGTGTGGGAAGCAGACCCGAGACCAAGCCGAAGCGGAGAGGCGCTGCTGCTGCTACGAGCCCCAGCCCATCGCCTGACGCGCGCGCTTAGCCGCGCCTCGTGGGAGCTAGTTTGGAGGCGGCGGCGGGGGTTCCCGGCGAGGGGTTCCGGCAAGGATGAGCAGTGGCGGCGGGGGAGGGAAGGGGCCGGCCGCGGCGGCGGCAGGGCCGGTGCCGGCGTCCGCGAGGAAGCTGGTGCAGGGGCTGAAGGAGATCGTGAACCGCCCCGACGCGGAGATCTACGCGGCGCTGCGCGACTGCGGCATGGACCCCGACGAGGCGGTCAGCCGCCTCCTCTCCCAAGGTCTCATCTCGCGCTGCTCCCCTCTTTCCCTGTACCACTTAAAGTTTTCCTCCACGTTTTGGTTGCTTTGTTTAGTGTTTGGGTTGTGTGTGTGTGACTGGATTGGAGAAGCGCTGTGCTGAGGAGTTCTCTCACGCCTGGGGTTATTAGGAAACATGCTTTTTTTTTCCGCTCTACTTTGGGGATTTGCGGCGATTTGTTACTGTGCTGGTGGCGTTAGTGAGCGAATGTGCTGCAGGCTAGTGGAGGGGAGGCCTGGTGTTCTCGATTCGGTTTGGATTGCTGTTACGAAGATTTGTTCCTCTGTAGAGTAGTTTTCGCGTTCGGGCCCCGGAGTTGTGTTTACGGTTTATGAGTTGTTCGATGCGTGCAAAATTCCTGTTTTTAGTGCTTATTTTGAGATTTCTCAGCTCAGTTGGTGAAAAATAGAGAAAATGAATCCTGCTTTCTTTATCCTTTTGATACGTTAGAATTAAGCTTCTATGTTTGAAGGGAGGAGCGCAGGGAGCTTCTTTTCTTCGGTTTGGATAAATCGGGACAGTTTCTTCCTGTTATTTGCTCTGTTCCTTTGTGCGTTTTACAGTATTGGATGGATTAAATTGGCGAGAGCTGCAGCAAATATGGAACTGATAGGTGCTTGCACAGGGAAATAGGAGAAACGATATATTTCTTTATGTGTGTTCACATTGCAAAATTGATTAGCTTGTGGGAAGAATGGGGTGGACCTTTAGGGGAAGCAAGAAAAAAAATGCTTAATTGGTGAGGATACTAGGAAATTGAAAGCCTTCAGGTGAATGCAACAGGGGATGCATGGCCTGGGTTGCTTGGATCGTAAGTTTTATCAAACCCAGATTATGTTAAACCAGATCTAGGGCCAAAAAACCCTAATCCTTGTTTCACTAGGATAGGAGAAAGCCATGATAAGAAAAATCATTTTTTTTACCAAAACTCATATGATGAGTTTTTATGAAAAACCACTTCCACCTGGGTTTTCACAAATTTTTTTTAGAAATACTAAATAACGAAAAAAAGTCACTTTTGGCCTAACAATGTTATCACAAATGTGATTCTAACCAAGTACCGACTTTTTTTAAAGGGAATAGCTGAATAACAACTTAAATCTGTATTGCAAAAACTTATACAAAAGTGCATTTTCGCATAAATCTATTAACAAAAACCGAGATCAAAACCACCACACAGATTGCCAAGTTTGGATCTTCTTCAATGGAAGTCGTTGGATAAGTTCAATTCTTTCATTTAAGTTTGGGTCTGTTGCATTTCTTTCATCTGATGCAGAATTTAGATGAACTTGCGCAGGTCTTGTTTACTCAGTTTGCTTATAGAATGAGGCTTATTGGAGGTCTGCTTGGATGGGGTTAGTGCTTCAACATGCCATAAGTATAAGCTCAGGTTTCCATTAAGATGATCAAGTTGCCTCCGATGGCTATGTGCTTATGAAGATTATACAAGATCTTAACCTTGCCCAGACCAGACAGACCCCAAACTATGAATTAACCCCAGACCAGACAGACCTCAAACTGTGAATTAACATTTTAAGTGCATTGGCTGCTTCCTAGGCTTGGTCTTCTGTCTTTGTGTTCAGTTCTGAAAGACCAAAGTGATGTTTACACCGTGATACTCCTGTGTTGTATTCTTGAGGTTGATGAAATTAAAACAGTATGAGGAAAAACTGAGCTATTTAGTATTCCCTTTATTTAGCTTGGATAGAATACCTGATTTTCCCCTGTTGGTTACTGCTTTCTTTCGGTTGCTTCTTTTTCTATTGGTTTTAGTGCATTTTATTTCTTTGCAAGTAGCTGGTGCTTTCATTATATATCATTGGTTTTCCTTATTAGCACCCCTAGTCATTTTTGTTGCAAAAGCTACCATGATTTTGTAATTTAGTTAATATTCCTAAGTTTATGAGGAAAGATATTGTGTGGGTGGGAGCTGTAATCTCATCTAAATGAATGTTTTCTGATACATGAACCTTTGTTACATTGCTTACTGTTAACTTTTGGCTGTTCCACTGTTGCACTGAAACCTTTGTTATGTTGCTCCCTGTTACTGGGGGTTTCATATATTCACTGGTGTTCCTTTGGTGCATTCCTTGTCGTTTTTGTTGTAACAGGCTAATAGCTACCATAATTTCTTTAATTTCATAGAAATAATGATTTCTCCAGTTCCTTGCTAATGTCAAGTTTATGATGGAAGATGGAAAATGGATCGTGAGTGAACTGTTGTCTCATCTAAATGAATGTTTGAATTGCATGAACATATTTCTACAGTTTATCTGGCATGTTCTGGATGGAATAATTTTGGTATGCTAATATTGCAATTAGAAAGGAGTCTGCCCTACTTTTCAATTTAATATACAATTTTTTGTGGACAACAGCAATGAGATTGCTTTATTGTTATTTCATGGTTCCATTAGTCCTCTTATATGCGTTATCTTATATGCTGCCAATCTTTGTCCAGATTCTTTTCAAGAGGTGAAGAGCAAGCGCGATAAGAAAAAAGAGGTCAGTTGATTTTGATATTCAACTTTTATTTGTGCCACTTGTGAACTTGTAGTTAACCTTATTTTCAGTAGGGCCCTCCCTGTGTTACGTTAAATAAAAGACATGTAGCTAATCTTCTGTTGATCATATAATTTCACTCCACTAGGATTAATAGAAGCAATAACAATTTTGGTAAATATATCAGACATTTAATTTGATGACTGGTGATTGACCTTTTGTGTCAAAAGTTTATGTATCCATCTCATTTCTTAATTATTGCTACACCATTCTGTGGTTTAGTATCAAGAATTTAAATCAGTATGTTCTGAAATTTCACAAAGGTTAATAAAGAAACACCTGAGCCAAGATCTCGAGGAGCAAGTAACTCAAACAGTCGTGCCATTAGAGGTGGTGTAGATCGTACTGGACGAAGCAGTTCAGTTCAGTCTGGATCCAGTGGAGCTGGTAAGATTAATATTATGTTTGTATCCATGAGTTTTCACATCTGGCTATAATCTATTTACCATTTTCATGTTCAATCCAACCAGATAACATGGCCTCGAGGTCGTCGATATTAGGACCTGGTGTGCCAGCAACCAAGTCCACTCAGAAGCAAACAGTTCCAAGGTAATGAAGTTTAAAGATGTAGAAGTTCTGCTGGATCTGATTGCTTTTTTTTAGTATGGATAACTAAGCTGTTTGCTTTTCTCTGTTATAGTTCTTCTGTAAACAAAGATGTGGTTCCTGATGAGTCGTTTGGAGCATCACAATCATCAGCTGGATTTCAGCACAACTGGGGTGTGGTGCCAGGTCAGATGTCAATGGCTGATATAGTGAAAATGGGCAGACCTCAAGGAAGGTCTTCTAGCAAGCCTATGGCTACAACAGACAATACATATGCTGGTCAAAACCCTTCTTTGTCAAGTGCCATTAACCAGAACTCAAAACAATCTGCAAGCATGGCCTTGCCAACAACGTTTGACCAGGGATTTCCTGCTATTCAAGACCCTATTCCACAAGTTATGAATTCTAGTCATTCTTCTACTGATAGCCACCAAACACAAGAGAATGATTGGCTTCCACACGATGGGCCACCAACAGGAAGTCAATTAACAGTCCCTGAGACATCTGATGACCCATCTCTATCTGTGGCATTATTGGACTCCTCATTGTTGGTTCCTGATGCTGTTAATTCGCACGAAAATTCTCATGCAGAACAGAACACCTCAACTGTAATGAAATCATCAATACCATCCGAGAGACACCTGGAAATTCTTCAGGACAACAGTCAATTCAATGATGAATTATTGCAGAACTCAAGTGCATACCAATCTCAAGTGCATTCCTATGATGATGATGAAGGTTAGTACAAAACTCAAATCACAAAATCTGTAGAACTTCCTTTTTCTTGTCATGTGTCTTAAAGGTCAAATACCAACGTGTTTCTTTTTTCCCCGTTCACAAAGTGGATGGTCCACGTTTTAGATTTTTCAAAATATAGAGAAAGATCCCAGTATCTATATATGAGGAGTTCTCTTCTCACACCAAGTGCACATTTCTTTTATACTAAGACAATCCATAACATGGATTGAGGCATACCATCTAGTATTTCCCCAAACCCAGGGCTATCATTCAATGTTTTAATGGCATTGCCTTTGCATAACAAACCCAAAATCAGGCATTGCTCAATTTTGTATTTTTGACCTTGTCCCTTCTAATGTCTAGAAGTGGTAGTGTATATAGCTCTAAAAACATTGTGGTGGAGATGTTTTAACTTTTAACTTATAAATTTCGAATACATCAACTATGTCATTCATAATGAAAACATGGTTTGCCATTTTCTTTGCAAACTTTACTTTCTCTTGCAGTCTAGTATCATTGAACATAAATGAGTATCTTTTTATGCTATTAGCACTTTATTTCCTCATATCAGTATCAAGGTTGTTGGAGTAAAGGCCACAATGTTAAAGATTGTGGGTTTACAACTGTAGTTACATGGAAGGATGTATCATGCGATTAAGTATGGAGTCTTAAAATATATGACCCTATTCCAATTCTGTGAATCATATTGTTAAGTATGAACTAATTAAAGGTGAAAACACACCTTAGGGTGCAATCACGCAATACCGTTTGAACTTTCAATTGGATCAAAGAAAAAATACCTTCCATAATTTATGGTTTCAGTCTATTTATGGATTTAATATCAAACTTAATCGTTCATTGAATTATTACTTAAACTTTAAATAGATGCACCGATGCAAGAGCATTGTCGATAAGAAAATATATGTACCAACATAAATTGTAACTTGTTCAAAGATACTACTATCCAATCTACAATTGCATACATATGATTTGAAGTTTTGAACTTCTAATTGTTTTAATATACTCTTTATCTTTATATGTAAATGTTCTATATTTTGTGTGTAATGTCTACCAGCAGAATGAGCAATGAGCCAGTAATGCTTGTTCATGCCTTCATGGAGGCTGTGGTGGCTCCGGTTCTGCAAAACTGTTATGCATAGTTATTGCTTTGTAGCTTATAGTTTGCTTTATGTATCACCTAAGTGTGGCACCAATCCAAGGAAGTGAAATATGTGCAAGTGGCGGGGTCGCTAGGTTCTTTTTATATATTCATTTGCGAAAAATTTTTAGATGCCATGGCCTTAAACTTTGATATTTTTAACTATAATTATTAATATGGACTCTGATGATGCAATATTTTGCAGTTGAGGTTTCCAATGTTGATGCGGAATCAGCTGCGCCAAACTTTCAGCATCTAAGCCTGCAAAATGAAGATCTAGTTGCAACTGATTCGGCTGAAGATAATCCTGCAGTTATAATCCCCGATCATCTACAGGTTGCAAATGCAGACTGTGCGCATCTGAGCTTTGGTAGTTTTGAATCTGGTGCCTTCTCTGGGTTAATTCCATCAAAGGTCCCGAAAAACAGTGTGGACGAGATGCTTATTCCAGATGAATCCCCATCAGTTGATCAAATAGATGTCAGGTGATTTTTTTCCCTTCTGTGTTCTCTATTTATGACATGAAATGCATGTCGTCTTATCAGACCTTTCTTGCAGGAATCAAGATTACTATGACAATGGTGCTCTAAATTCTTCAGCAAATGAGGATGTTGAGACCAGAATTGGTACTAACATGGAGAATATTGATGTGCCTTCTGTTTCACAGCCTGATGTACTGAGGCAGGGTGCTCTAGATGTGTCTGGTCTTCAATATAACCTGCCATCAGTTTCAAGTCAAGCATATTCAAACACAACACAACCAAGTACAATGGAGGGCACACAAGGAAATACACAAGCACAGCATCTTTCTCATTTTTCAAGCTTACTGGTATAGTTGTCTTTCCCCAGCGACTGGATCACAAACATAGCCTTGTCCTTTTGATTTGTCACCTTCTTAATGTTAGTGTAGATAACGATTGGGACTAATATACAGCTTTCATGAACTTGGGCTTTGATGAATAGCTTCTATTAAGGAAAATTGGAGTATAGATGCAAGCTGCAAATGTTACCAACAGAGGGTCATTCTGCTCTCTAGACATACGTGTCACAAATTGGTCCCAGATTTTTTTTCTGGTTGTTTAGGTTTTTCCTGCATTTATGCCTTTTTTTAAAAGGGTTGGAGGCTTTTTATAATATTCAAATTTTCATATTGAAAGTAGGAGTACAAACTCCCATGAGTATGGAACCGTTTTCATGTATGTACATATATGTATATGTATATATATGTATATCTATACTTGGTTTCTAGCTTTGGCTACCTTTAGTGCATTTAGACCGGAAGGCAGATTTTGGCTTGTAGGAGACATGCTTCATCACAATTAATGTGAATTCTAGATCATTTTAAAATAACAGTGAAAAATGAAGCTAGTTTGTTTTCAAGTTTTGACACATTAATTGATATAAGGATCACAGGTGACTTTATCTAGTACTGAAATGGTAGAGCAGCTGGATTACAAATGGGAACATAATAACATATAATGATGTTGTGTTCCCCTCTGCCTGGCCAACACTCTTTGGCAAATGATGTTTTATTCTTTGTTGCGTTCTCTCTTTAGCACTAGGTGTACTGAGCAATCCGCAATGTGACTGTTAAAATATGAAGACGGCTGGAATTAAATCAATCCTCTCAAAGTGTCTAACTTCTTATAGGGATGATTGGAATGGGAGTGCATTTATTTATTTATTTTGCTATGTCTTTCTGCTAATTTCAAGCTGTTGTGTTTCTTTTTTGCCTTTTTGTAGTCCTTATTTTCCTTCTGATTTATTCTTACAGCAAGCAAATACTCTGCACAACAACTTGTTGGGGTCAAATCTTACCCCTCTTCGGGATATTGACTTTTCATCGTTGCTATCAACACAGTCAGCTATGAAATATAACCCAGCTGTACCAACTACCAGTTTACCAGCGATCTCCATGCAAGAGGTAATTCCAGTCTTAGCTTTACTCTTTTATGTTAGTGTGCTTGTTCTGAAGTTACAAATGTCAGACTTGTAAAAGTTTTAGTGCAGAAATCTAGAAAGAAGCCATGCTCTTTATTTTGAGCAAAGATGAATGGATGTAGTAGCGGCAAGAAGCTCCTTTTCTGTGTGGAACATAATCAGTCATGACTTGATAAAAAAAATGATAGGCATAATATCCTACTCGGTATATCGCTTTGATAATCTTTCCTAATAAAAGGAACATATCATACATGTTGTTGACATATTTCTGTATCACTTTTACCAATATGTCAAGTGATAAGTGGCTAAGAACTGCACTTGTCAACCCCAACCCAAAAAAAAAATACTGTGACACCTCCGCAACATTGGAGAAGTAATTCAAGTGATATCAAACTGGTGATGTTACGGCGACATGAGTCACTTGACCAACAAATACTTGTGAACAATGTAGAGATTAGTAACTCCATGAATTTTCAGTGTATTTATAGAATGTATTGTGCTTAAGAGTCTGGGAATATTTTTGTGATGGTTTGATGGATTTGTCTCATTTTAGTCTCATGGACTCATGGTGTGGTGTTGACTTTGAGGTGCTGGTGTTTAATTTCTGTTCGTATTTCTGAGTTTCACTATTTCTTGAACTTTTTTTCCAGACTTTAAAACCAGGGGGTTTCTCCAACACACAGTCTATACAAAATCTGCCCAGTACAAGCATTCCGTCAGGGCCTCCTCACCCTCAACAATTGTCTGTACATCCCTACTCTCAGCCAACTGTACCCCTTGGGCCTTTTGCCAGTTTGGTTGGCTATCCATATTTGCCTCAAAACTACTACCTACCATCAGCAGCCTTCCAGCAGCCGTACTCAAGTAATGGACCTTTCCATCAGTCTGCTGCTGCGGCTGCTGTGCCTGCAGCTGGTATGAAATATTCGATGCCACAATACAAGAGCAGCCTTCCCGCTACGAACCCACAGCCTTCATCAGTAGTCTCTGGTTATGGAGGCTTTGGAAGTTCAAGTAATATTCCTGCAAATTTCAGCCTGAATCAGGGTGCCTCCTCTGCTACCACAACTATGGGGTTTGATGAAGCTTTGAGCACGCAGTTCAAAGATGCGAGTCACTAC
This sequence comes from Guadua angustifolia, assembly GCA_036346375.1. Classification (NCBI taxonomy): domain Eukaryota; kingdom Viridiplantae; phylum Streptophyta; class Magnoliopsida; order Poales; family Poaceae; genus Guadua; species Guadua angustifolia. The sequence continues at coordinate 32,277,806 of CM070501.1, read as the reverse complement.
ATGGCCCTGCAGCAGGTAACGGGTGCTACATGCTCTCGTCTATCTTCAGAAATTCTGGTGTTCTTGGTTGGATGCACCTCTTTATGAGGTTACACTGCCGAAAGTTCTTGCACTTCTATTTTGATTTCCCAATTTGGGGGGTTCATTTTATTCTGAATTGTTAATTTTTTACTCCTTGCAGAGTGTCCTGCAGAATGATAACTCTGCAATGTGGCTTCATGGAGCTGCTGGTTCAAGAGCTGTTTCAGCGCTACCACCTGGCAACTTCTATGGCTTCCAGGGCCAGAGTGCGCAGGGTGGCTTCCGCCAGGGCAGCAGCCCTCTCAATACGTCGGTCTTGGGCACCCAAGCTTCTACCAGTCGCAGGTCGGTCTGCCGCAGGAGCACCCGCAAAACCCTGCCGAGGGAAGCTTGAACAGCTCCCAGACCGCCCCGTCTCAGCCATCGCACCAGATCTGGCAGCACAGCTACTAAGGTGCCCTGTGCTCTCGCGGGAGAAGCCTCACTTACACTGCCAAGCTATCTTCGTACCTTGGCAAGCGCCATGAAGCGAGCAGACTAGCTGTGCTGCCGTCTTGAGCGCTGAGAAGAGAGGATAATGCGTTCTACAGTTTGGAAGTATGTTGTTTTTTCCTTTTTCACCTGTTGTGTGTCCTGGGACTAATTTCAGCTGTCGTGAGTTTACTCGATAGTGGGTTGCTGTGTTGTAACGGTAAGTCCTAACTCATCTAACAAGAGCTGCTTCTTATACCCTCTGTTCTTGATGCCTCACCAATTCTGCGTGTCGCTGCTAATCTCGAATGGCTTGTCCATAAAGTCGCGGTTCTGTTGAGTTACAGAATAGTAGATGAAAATTAGCTGCAGGCTGCAGGTGTTGCTATAAGGGGGTGTTTGTCACAGCTTTAACTTCACTAAAATCTGTAGAGTTGGTGAAACAGGATATTTTTAGCTCTAGAAATTTATAGACCTGAAATTGTAGTTATATTAAGAGTATTTAGATGAGTCATTTTGTTTACATTTTAGATTAAGAATATAAACTTAATTCACTTTATTTTAGTCTACAAGCTTCAGATCTGAGATGGAGTTAGGATCTGGAGCTTTGTCAAACGGGACCTAAATTTTCAGGTATCTTCATGATTCACATGACTTCAGAACTCAACGATTTTTTTAAATAATACGCAAAAATAAAAAATTATAAAAATAATAAGCAAAAAAATAGTAGTCTATTGTCGCATTTCTGAATAGCGACAGAGTTCTATCGCTATTCAGAATGGCGATTTAATGATAGGGATGTCGTTTAGGATCTTTGTCGCTATTTTGATTAGCGACATAACTCTGTTACCACTTGAAATAGCAATAGAACTCTGTCACCTTTTAAAATAACAACATAAATATGTCGCTAGTCCAAGTGATGAAGTCAAAATAGCGACATTGAGGGAAGCATGTATGTTTGAAATTTTTTTGTAAATAATACACGAAAAATAAAAAATTACAAAAATAATAAGCCAAAAAGAAAAATTACAGAAGTAGAACAATGCCGTCGTTCTGATGACTCATCGATTGGTGACAAAAACCCGAACCTCGCTCATGGAATTGTTTATGTATTTGGCTCATATATTTTCGTTTCTGGATCCCGTGCTGACTTATTTGCAAGATTGGTCTCCTACAATCAAACTACAATAGTCAATTGACTACAACACGCAAAAATTACAAATGATAAACGTACGAAACATTTAACACTGAGCTACGCTGATTGCATGGCGCATATGGTTCGATGCAAATGGTGACACTGGCAGACAATGTGCAAAAAGTACATATGTTCGCTTTTTCGAACTGAAAAAAGGGTAGCGCGGCATAGGCTTTAAATGATAAGGAAAAATTTGAAATAGTGATGATTGCTGTTGGTAGAAACAGGACAAAGGTAGGGAGTATATGGCTACAGAAGAAAATGACATAAATGGATATAGAAAACGATGAGAGAAAATATACATACAAATATTAGGGTATGTAGTATGACATTGAAATATTAGGGTGGTACATAGTATTACATAGGAAATGACATAACTTGACATACAAAATGACAAAAAGACATGGCGCGGCGGCACGAACGAACCACGAAAAGAAACTACAACTAAGGTACATACATGCTTTTTGGAAATGGAAAAAAGTCATGCTTTGTGATGTAGACGCTATATGGAAGGGTTTATCAGTGCCTTATCCTTTGATTGCGTGAGGTGTATTGCCTTAGCTTTCTTCTAGTTACTCTCGTAGACATCAACCTAGTAGTAGTCTTTAGGCGTGATCTTAGGCTCATCCCACGCTCATGCGTATTGCGCATCGGCTATCTCCTTCATCTTCTTCCAATATGCCTCAAGCTCCTCCTGTGCCTTCTAGAAGTGCGCTTCGTTAGGGCGGTAACGCGGTGGCATTTGTTTGTCTTCCTCTATTTGAGGCTCAGGTTTCAAACGTTTATATCGCTTACAGGGTAGTTCAAGAAATGATCCTTTTCGTAGAACGTCCTTTTGTACTTGTCTGGCCCATCGATCCACTGGAAGAAGTAGCATCTTATGTGTTCCTAGGATTATGCGTGGATAAAGTTAGAGCTCGAGAAAAGACAACATGGATTACGAAATGTAACTACTTATCGTTAATTTACAAGAGTCTCGCTGCACTGTAGAAAGTGAGGCTGGCAGTGTTAACATGCTCGGACTGCTTGACCCATGACAGACAACCGCAGCTACAGTTTGCCCGAGGAAACTCTGGAGCATAGGTGCATCCTTGCAAGACCAATCTGGATAGGATGCCCCTTCTCAAGATGCCTTTGTTTGCGAAGAAGCTCCGTGTAGCTAGACATTGGCAACCCCGATGTTGTAGAGGAGTGTTAGGTGTGGCGCTAACACAGATGGAGTGTCCGTGGTGGAGGTTGGGCTTGTGAAGAAGTGTTGTCTGGGTGGCTGGTGGTTTTATAGGAAGTGTGTAGTCGATGCAGGGCTGGTATAAATGCAAAAATAGCAATATATCTACACATTACTAATCTACACGTACCAACACAATTATTACTATTCTAAACATAGATCTCCCAGTAATACCAATATGTAAATATTTACAGAAAATGATCTAAATGTACCTTAAAAAAATTTTACTCTACCCATATCTACCAACAAATTACTAGTCTACAAATAACTACGCGATTATTACTACTTGACGTACCGAAATATCTACAAATATTTACAAAAAGTGTTAATGATCTAAATATATCTGTAACAATATTTTTAATCTACCCATATATACCAACTAGTTACGAGTCTAAAAATAATTACATAATTATTACTACGCAACAAAAATATGTACATAAAATCATAATGATTTAAATGTACCTACAAAAATATTTTTAATCCCCATATCTACCAACAAATTGTTAGTCTACAAATATCTATATACTTATTACTAGTCTACATAATTAAATACCTACACATCTAACTACTTTGGTTTTCTAACCTAGGTTTCAAAAGTACAAAACAGAAGATTAAAATTTGAACTTTTAAATGTAGGTTGAACTTCTCCTCCTTCTCCCCCTCCATTTTCCTCCTCCTTCCCCTCCTTCACCCTCACCTTCTCTTCTCCTTTCCTCTTCTTCTCCCCTCTTTCCTTTTCTTCCTCTTGGCTTTGCTTGCTCTCGGAAGCACGGGCAAGGCGAGGCTTGGCCAATGCGGCCTCTTTATACTCGGGTTTCTGTCACCAATCAAAATGGTGATTGACAATGTGAACCGTCGGTTGCTATTTCAATTTGTGATAGAAATACTAATCACCAGTAAAATTCGCGATTGATGACATGGCTGTGAGTTGGCGTATTTATGACCAATTGAAGGAACGACTAACTTATTGTCGCAAATTGAAATGGCGATAGAAATACAATCGCCATTTTGACTAATGACGAAACTCTCACCATTCAGAATAGCGACCAGGGCCTACTTCTATTTTTTTCTTATTATTTTTAAATTATTTTTATTTTTTTATATTATTCGAAAAAAATTCAAAAGCCAGCGGTGACCCAGGCACATCCAACTACTAGCCGAAAACAAATATAGTATTCTAAAAGCCTCTGATTTGTTAGTAACCGGTGGATTGTCCGATGTGTTCATAATTTCTTATGCAAATCATTATGGCTACAACTATTTTGATGTTATCCTCAAACAAAAATATTTAAAGGCATCCTTCTATCATGTGTCATGTTCTACCTCCACTTCCACCCTTCCTCGTTTTCTTTTCTCTACTCACTTTCTCCGCCACCCTTCTTTCTCTCTAACACAAAATATTTCAAATCTAAATATTTTAACTTCAAAAATTTTAAATAGAAAGTTCCAACTCAAGAAAATTCAACTTAATAGAAAATTTTCAACTCGAAATATTTTGAATCGCTCAAAATTTCAAATCAAGAAATCTTCATCTTAGGAAATTTCAATTGGGAATTTTCAACTTGTAAAATTTCAATTTGAGGAACATTCACCAGGAAAATTTTCAACTCATGAAAAATTCAAATTCTCAACCTTTCAACTTGGGAATTTCAAATCAGAAAAAGCAAGTGGGGAAACTTCAACACTAATTTTCAAAAACTTTTAGTTTGAATTCAAAAACTTTTAGTTAAAAAAATCGGTTCAAAGTTTTGACTAAAAAAATATTTCGGTTTGAAAAGTTTTAATTCAAAAACTTTGGAAAATAGTTAAAAAATAATTCTTGTTAAAAAACTTGGGAGAAAATTTGAAAATAAAATCCTTTTTGAGTTTTAAGGGAAGGGAATGAGGGAGAAAAGTGGATGAATGGGATGCTGCCAAGTGTTGCGATAAGTGAGATTTTGAGAGGAAAGGGAAGTTAGGGAAGGAATGATGTGCTGCCATATGTTACCCTCAAATTAGCAGTTCCGAATTATCATTAGGTAGCTTAGTTGTTACAGCAGTCTGACTAGGCGTGGCAAAGTGCTACTTCTCGGTGTCGCGCCGTGTTGGCTGCTGCGATTCAGGGTTTTGGTGGTTTGGTTTTGTCTGTGGTGCTGAATTGGAGTGTGCGTTTGTGACGTTTGCTGCAGATTGCCTGCTACTTCCACCCGAGGTACAAGGCCGCCAATCGAGCACGTATAAGAAAAACTGTTTGTCCATTGAGCCTTCCTAGCGATGGCGAGAGAGAAGTGGCAGGGCTGGCCCCCTAAAATAAATTTTAATAATTAGTAATTAGCTATCATTAGTAAATACTAAACAATAAATAAAGATCTAGCATTAGTAAACACTAAACAGTAAATAAGTTCAATGAACTCAATTAGAAAGTCAATTACCACACTTTCAATTTGATGCATGCAACCATCCGAGTCGCAATGCTTGGCTACTCTTCGACTCAACAAGTGGACTATATAAAAGCAGATAAAGCTTCCATTTTTCTCAACTTGATGTATGCAATACTTGATATCTCTTGTTAATTTAACAAATAGACTATATAAAAGCAGTAAAGCTTCCCATTATTCAATGGTTGATAGGTCATTACGATTGTTCATAACTCTTCGGTGTCTTGATAACACAGAGTGAGTATTTTCAGCTATGAAACTTGTCGAGATTCGCATTCAAAATAAAATAGGAGATGACTTTCTTGACATTGCATGATAGTTTACATTGAAAAAAACTAGCGGCGAAAATTAGTTGAGATGAACTTATTGACTTATATGATCTTCTAGAACCAAATTTAAGTTAATAGAAATGTAAGTTTCTTATTCTAAAAATATATCATATTTTACTTATATGGATATGTGGTTATGCTATATTTAAATTTAAATGCATCGATATTGCAATGATATTTTTTTATGAGTGTTATGATAATTTTTTATTGATCCAAGTGGCCCCCCCTAACCCGAAATTCTGGCTCCGCCCCTGCTTCCTAGTAATCTCTTCTCAAGCTCAATAGTGTTTACGGTGTCTTGTGTTTTGGCGATCAGTGTTATATTCCTATTTTTTATCTGATTGATCAATACTTCGATAGTGCCTATGTTACGGCCTCTGCTGCGTAGGTCGTAATGATGGGTGTGTTGCCGACTTGGAGATCCTTGACGTCGAGGAAGACAGGCACAGCAAGGTGCTGCGCGTGAGGGGGATAGATGGGAAAACAGAGAAGTAATCTCCTCCTTAATCTTTATTCCTTTTCCTTGACATGGCTAAATAGCCTTACCCTAACATGGAAATATCCCTAACAAGGAAATATCTTAATTGCTAAAATATCTTAACCAACTCATACTTAATCTAGACGCCTACTTAGCCGTGGCTCACCGCCAGCTTAACCACCTTGATAAGTGCGGTTCTGGGCGCATATAATGCCGGCCGAACCTAACATCACCTCCCTCCTCCGAAAACAGCTCGTCCACGAGCTGAAAATCCGGATACAGCTGCTGGAAGGCATCAACATGTTTCCAGGTAGCCTGCTCCGCCGGAAGATCTTTCCAGCGTATGAGGGCCTGCCGCTGGCCGCGAACAACTCGTCCCTTGAGTGCTTCTTCAGGAACTGGGACAGCCCGACCATGAATCATTGGAGGCAGGAGTGCCAATTCGCGTGGGGGAACGCCATGAAACTTCTTGAGCAGCCCCACATGAAAAACATCATGTATCCGAGTTCTAGGTGGAAGACGGAGACGATACACGACCATCCCAATACGTTGCAGTACTTGGTATGGTCCGTAAAAACGTGGACTGAGCTTACCAGGAGGCACATTCGGCAGAGAAGGCCCTGCCGGTGAGAGATACGAAGCTAGACCCAATCATTCACCTCGAAGGTCACTTCCCGATGAGTACGATTATAGTAAGAGGCAGCCACAGCTTGAGCCTGTAAAAGCCTATCGCGCACCTCTGCGGCTCTGCTAGAAACTCGTCACGATCCAAAGATCCGAGATTCAACGGTGAGATCGTGCTTCCCCTTAACATAGGAGCGCATGCTCGGCGGATCACGGCCATACACAACCTTGAAAGGGGTCGTCTTCAAGGAAGATTGAAAAGAGGTGTTGTAACAATATTCCGCCCACGGCAGCCAACTAATCCACTGTTTTTGTCGATCTCCCGCAAAGCAGCGCAGATACATAGCAATAATTTTGTTGGTCACTTTTGATTGGCCATCGATTGAGGATGGTAGGTCGTACTCATATGAAGGTGACACCCAACTAGGTGAAACAGCTCTTGCCAAAAATTGCTTGTAAAAACCACATCGCGATCAGTCACAATAGAGGAGGGAATACCGTGTAGGCGCACTACCGTATCAAAGAAGGCCCGGCTCACTAACGCTGCTGTGTATGGATGAGCCAACGGGATAAAATGCGCCGCTTTGGAAAAACGATCCACCACAGTAAGAATAACGGTCTTCGCCAGATTTCAGCAAACCTTCTATGAAGTCCATAGCAATATCAGACCAGACAGCATGGGGCACTTGGAGAGGTTGAAGGAGTCCCCCAGGATGCAAGTGCTCCGTCTTATTACGTTGGCAGATCAGACAATCCCGAATAAAGTTTTGAAGCAACGGACGAGCCCGTGGAATATGAAAATCTGCCCGAACTCTTGTAAGCGTCTTTTGAACTCCCTCATGGCCGGCCTCATGGCAAATAGCAAAAATGGTGTTCACAAAGGGAGAGGACTGGGGAACAAAAATGCGACCTTTGTAGAGGATAAGCCCATCGCAGATAGTCCAGGGATGCAGCAGGCGACCTTCTTGAATGTCTTGCGAAGAGATCGCCAGGCCGCGTCACTCGGAAGGTCACGACGTAGGTCATCAAAGAGAGTCAGCGAAGGACCAGTAATGACCATGAGATCGGCAGGAGGAGAATCACCGTCGCGCCGGGAAAGGGCATCGGCCACGGTGTTAAGCCGACCCTGCCGGTATTCCACAGAGAAATCAAAACCCACCAATTTACTCACCCATTGATGTTGGGGAATAGTAGACAACCTCTGATCCAATAAGAACTTCAGACTATAATGGTCGGTGCGAACAAGAAAGGCGGCCCAGACATACGGCCGCCAATGACGTACAGCTTGGACGAGGCCGATTAACTCGCGCTCATAAGCGGCGAGCTTAACATGATGAGCAGCGATTGGTCGACTGAAGAAAGCAATGGGCACAGCACCCTGATGAAGGACGACCCCAAATCCAGAACCGGATGCATCACATTCAATGATAAATGGAAGACCAAAATCTGGTAATTGAAGAACCGGAGCGGATGTCAGTGCCTGCTTGAGGGAGGAGAATGCATCTGCCGTGTCTGAAGTCCAAGAGAAAGCTTCTTTGCGCAGAAGGCGCGTGAGGGGCGCAGCAATCGAGCCATAATTCTTGATGAAGCGCCGATAATACCCCGCCAGCCCGAGAAAAGCACGAACAGCCCGAACGGTGGTAGGAGTTGGCCAACCCTCAATAGTGGCCACCTTTTGCCTATCCATGGTGACACCCTCGGCGGAGACTACATGGCCCAGATAGGCGACAGAAAGAGTACCAAAAGAGCACTTGGAGCATTTCAACACCAACCCATTCCAAGATAACTCCTGTAACACGGTTCGAACATGACAGAGGTGTTCGGCCCAAGACTAGCTATAAATAAGGATATCATCAAAAAACACCAACACGAAGCGGCGAAGAAAGCGGCCCAAGACTTCATTCATGAGCGCCTGAAATGTTGCCGGGGCGTTCGTCAAGCCAAACGACATCACCAAAAATTCAAAGTGTCCATGATGTGTGCGAAATGCCGTCTTGTGAACATCCTCGGGGTGCATGCGCACTTGATGATAGCCAGACCGAAGATCCAGCTTAGTGAAGAAGCGCACACCCTTAAGCTCATCCAAAAGCTCTTCCATGATTGAAATGGGAAATTTGTCCTTAATGGTCTTGTCATTGAGGGCTCGATAATCGACGCAGAATCTCCATGTGTTATCCTTCTTACGGACCAGCAATACCGGTGAAGAAAACGCCGATGTGCTGACACGTATAATGCCCTGCTGCAGCATATCCCGACATTGTGCCTCCAACTCATCCTTCTGCAACTGCGGGTAACAATATGGACGCACGGCCACTGCATCTGTACCAGCCTTCAAATGAATCCGATGGTCATAGGCACGGGCCGGTGGAAGGCCCTGGGGAGCAGTGAACACCGCAGGGCATTCGGCTAATAAGGCATCCATTAACTTGGTCGGAGAAGTGACCATGGCTGACAGGGAAGGATGCTGCGACGACACTCCCTGGAGGCGGACCTGGTGATTACCCCGCCAAAGCGTCATCGTGAGACGTTGGAAATCCCAAGTGATGGGCCCGAGTGTTTGAAGCCACTGGACACCCAAAACAATATCAACCCCTGGAAGCGGCAGCACATAAAAATCAATGACAAAATTGTAGTTGGTGATGTCAAGAGAAACCCGACAACATTCGCCACTGCCGCTGATGCGCTCGCCATTAGCTACTGCAACCCGGAAAGAAAGGCTGGCTGCGGTCACCGCGATACCCGCCTGACCTGCCGCTTCTTCGGAGATGAAGTTGTGGGTGGAGCCGGAGTCAATGAGCACAAAGAAGTGGTGAACACCGATGCGAACAGGGAGACGCATCGTCCGGCCAGCTGCAATGTCGGTCAGGGCAAGAAGGGAGATGGATGGCTGCTCATTGTGCCCGGCACCGTCCCCGGGATCCCCGTCATCAGGCACCACCTCCAAACTGAAAAGTCGCTGACAGGAATGCCCAGGAGTGTATTTCTCATCACAATTGTAGCATAGCCCCATACGACGCCGTTCCTCCATCTGCGCTCGAGTCAGTTTCTTGATGAATTTGGCCCCGGAAGCACTGGTGTCGCTTCCCTTAGGTGCAGTCGCGAGGGCAGGTGCGCCCGCTGCGGTGGCCGTGTGTGATGCTGCAACGGACTTACCGCGGTCCTCATGCCGCTGCCGCCCTTAGCGATCAGCTTGTTGCAAGCGCTCATGAGCCCGAGCCAGGCTCATGGCCATGGCCAAGGACTGCGGAGCAGCCAGGTCCACGGCAATGGCGATCTTCTCCTTGAGACCCGCGGTGAACATCTCAATCTTCTGGTCAGCCCGAAGGTTCGCGCGGGGAAGTAACGCTTCAAACTCCCTCTGATACTGAGACACAGTTCCTGTCTGGCGAAGTTGTTTAATCTCCGCTAAGTGATTGCGCCTTGTTGGTGGCCCAAAGCGGAGGTGGACAAGTTCCTTGAAGTGCACCCATGGAAGGACACCCATCTCTTCCTCCAGGAGTATGTACCATTGCTGGGCTTCCCCGCGCAGATGGTATGCCGCCGTGCCGACCTTATCAGCTTCGCCGTGTGCTGGCCTCGGAAAAATAATTCACACAAATTCAACCAAGGGAGGGGGTCATCCGCACCTTCATAGGTCGCGAAGTCCCAGCGCAGAGGTTTTGGAGGCCGTCCCTCAAGCATGGTAGGGAACCCACCCCTCCCGTCCATGGAAAGCTGTGCGCCGCTCCCTGTCGCGCCTCCGATGAAATTGTGCGGTCCGCCCCCTCCTCCAATACCGCTGCCATTGCCGTCGCTGGAGTTTGCCTCGCGCTGGGCCGAAGGAAGATAGGCAGTTTCCTTTACACTTTTCCCTTTTTCGCCCCCTCCCACCATTGCGCTCATCATGTCGTCCACCTTGGTGATGCGAGCGTCATGGCGATCCAGCCGTGTGGTGAGGGTCACAAACTGCGCTGTGTGGCCGTCCTAGACCAGCGCCATGTCTTCCAGCTTCTGGACGATTTTGTCGATCTTGTCTGCCAGGGTACGAACCTCATCGCTGGCCATGACGCCGGCGTTGATTGGCTCTGATACCAAGTTGTTACGGCCTCTGCTGCGTAGGTCGTAATGATGGGTGTGTTGCCGACTTGGAGATCCTGGACGTCGCCCAGCCGGCGCCGTCGAGGAAGACAGGCGCAGCAAGGTGCTGCGCGTGAGGGGGATAGATGGGAAAACAGAGAAGTAATCTCCTCCTTAATCTTTATTCCTTTTCCTTGACATGGCTAAATAGCCTTACCCTAACATGGAAATATCCCTAACAAGGAAATATCTTAATTGCTAAAATATCTTAACCAACTCATACTTAATCTAGACGCCTACTTAGCCATGGCCCAGCTGCCAGGCTTAACCTCGCTTCAATCGAGTGCGGTTCTGGCGCATATAATGCCTACTAACCTCGACCTAATCTCCGTACTTTTGATGGCTATAGTGAGTAGATAAATTGACACTAGTAATCTTGAATATTTTCCTTTTATGTATGTTGTATGGTGTATTTTTAAGATCTAGACAGTGTATCTCTTGTTTTTTGTTATACGGACCGGTTCTGCTAATTCATTGACATTTGTATTGAAAAAGAAAAGCATTATGGAATTGCATATATTACGCATCCCTTAGAATTGAAGCAGTAACCATATTTGTTATCCCTGACATCACAAGCAAATTTATAGGTACGACATGGTTAGCCAAGGTCTCGTTGGTGACCCTGTTTTCTCATTCAGGTTCAACCGACATGCTGATGATGGGCAAGGTGGCGAAATTGTGTTTGGAGGAATTGACCCTAATCACTACAAGGGAAATCATACATATGTCCCTGTCACGAGGAAGGGATACTGGCAGGTTAATCTCCATTTTCGGTTAGTTGAAACTTTTAAAATTCTGAATGTGAAACAAGTGGTAACTGATTTTGTGCTGATAAAATTTTTATCCACGAGTTGACCACTCATTACATCCTGCAGTTTGATATGGGTGATGTCCTGATTGGAGGAAAATCCACAGGTAGTGGGTTATCATCTTTATATAAATGTAAAATATTTTGATAATATTGGTTATACCTTTCTGTGTTATTAGGATTCTGTGCCACTGGCTGTGCAGCAATAGCAGATTCTGGAACTACGTTGCTTACTGGTCCCATCGTATGTTGTGAGCTCTGTTTTTGTTTATGTCCATAAGCAAGGAAAATGGCTTTTTTTTTCTCCTGGTCAAAAAAAGAAGGGAAAAGGGGTGTAAGGCATCTTACCCTGGGTCCTGGAAGCTCTTAACATTGCTTTATTTCCTGAATCGTGGTTCCTATCGACTATCGTCATTGATATAATATCACTATTCTGTTGTCAATATATCTAGTAACCTAAATGACATGTTTTTTTTAAATGACACATTGCTTAGCAAACATTTAGACCACTGCGCATTGGCTTAGTTTTTAGTACCTTTTAGCACAGAAAATATGCATTGTAACATATCTCTGTATGCTTTGATCAATTTTGCAGGTATTCTTTTGATTGAATTAAGGTAATCTACACTAAGGGAAAGTACTATAGCAAACTGCATAGCATGCTACTTTTAAATGATACAAAAAGTATACCTTTAGCAATTACCAGCTCCTAAAAAACATAGATGATACTTTGTGTACCCACTGGGTACAATGCCTGATTGCCAAAATGTGACCATGAGTTAAATAGGGCCTGAAGACAATTTAAAGCATCACGTGTAATATCCTTTTCTATGACTGATGTTTATACTCCGGTCGGTGTGTTCCATTTTTAATGTGATCTTTGTGTGTCTTAGAGAATCAATATGGAAATATGCAGGCTGTAATTACCCAAATAAATGAAAAGATCGGTGCTGCTGGGGTAGTCAGCCAAGAGTGCAAGGCAGTTGTTTCTCAGTGGTTTGCACATTCCCAAAGAATGAAGTTCTCAAACGTGTTGCTTTCTAGTTTGATTAGTCATATATTTGACTTATATGACTGAATTTTCTCTGGATCTATGATGCAGACACGTCCGGGAAAAATATGTTCTTCAGCTGGTCTATGTACTTTTGTTGGAACTAATGGTGTTAGGTAAGAGGTGTGGATTTACTGTACATATAATGGTATAAAGCATTTCACTTTGCAATTCTATAAATGATTGTTACTTGAATGTTAGTGCTGACCAAATATGCTATCTTGTTATAAAAGAGCTGAATTGCATGAAGTCAATTTTCTGTCTATTTTGAGCTTTCGCATTGTTTCTCTGATGTCTTGATAGTTGACATTGTTATTTATTGATGTCTCATGTTCTCCTTAGTGGCAATGCTGGTATTCGAAGTGTGGTAGATGATGAAGTCGAAAAATCAAGTGACCTCTTTAGCAGTGTTCTAGATAAAGACCATTAAGGCCTTTTAAACAGTCGTTAAAACAGTAAAGGTCCTCTGTCCGTTACATTCATGGACATTTCAAGGTTTTTATCTAACCGTTTATTTGGTTTAATGGCTATTAACGTTTAACATACCCGTTTTATTATGCCGTTTATTTTAGTAAAGTTGCAAGATTACCATATGACATGGAATATTATGATATACATGAGATGAATGATATCTTTGCTTTTTATTGCCACTTGAGTTGTTAGTTCATTCAATTATGATTCTTTAATTACATTCATATCATGTCATTTTTTCTTCACATCACCGCTGTGAACAATTGTTGGTAGCCTGATAGTTCCATTCTATATGCATGAAAATAGATGAATTAGATGTTTATTTTGCAAAGTGCAAACAAATGTACATATTTCTTTGAATTTTAAATAGTAAAACTGTTTACAAAACCGTTTATAAGCTTACCATATAAACACTAAAAGGTAGGGTGACCGATCGATTTATTGTAACCGTTATTTAGAGCATTGCTCTTTTACAATGCTATGTGCAATACCTGTGAGATGGCTGTTGCATGGACGCAGAACCAACTTGCACAGATTCAAACTCAAAATCTTGCATTGCAGTACATTAATCAGGTTAGTTTCCAAGCTTGTAATACTAATGCAAGAATCTATTGTAATATAGTTTTCAAAACTTGTCAAACTGGTTCAACTTTGCTGTTATGTGACAGTATTCCTAGCTCAATGGGGAATCATCTGTAGACTGCAGCAGCCTTGCATCCATGCCTGACATTGCCTTCAGCCCTTCACCATCGGGGGCAAAAAGTTTGTGCTCAAACAAGTACTGCTTCTTCTCTGTGGCTATTACATTGTGTATTTTTCAGTATTGTGTGGAACTGCATCGAGTAAAAACTTCGAATACATTGCTACTCAAGTAAAAAACTTCGGTTTTTCAGTTATTGTGTGACGACTAAAATTAAAATCAATACTGTTGGAAAGAAAATAACAACAAGTGATCATTCCATAAACTCGTGCAGAAATGTGGCAAAGTATCGCATATGGGACCGCCTATTACTTGCAGACAAAATTCTCAGCTATTTATACAAATGGTTCTCATACATTCAAAGTTAAATATTCTGTCACTCTATTTTTTTTATCTACTAGCTTATTTTGTTTATTTCCTTTCTCTGAAAAATAAAGATCAGTAAGTTCAACATAAAGGTAAGCAATGGTTTTGGTGTTTTGACAAATCTAATATTGTGATTATCTCCTAACAAATGGTGATTATTAATGAGAATAATCATGGTAATGAAAGACTAGACTATGTTTAGATGATAATGATGTTCTTGATTAATCTTGAGAGCATTGACATGGAAAAGCTCCCTAGGACATATCGAGCTTGGTGATTCAATTCTAGGTATGAGTTGCATATTTTGGAGTCAAGTCGACATGCTATGAGCTCCCTGATCCCCATATATTAGATCCACAAAATGTGCGGACATGTTTCACCAACATATACGGTGATATGCATGGATGCACATACTTAGGGGAGTTAGCGTAGTAGAATGGTTTTGATAAGGTATCATGCATTGATCTATTCATTATGGACACAAAAATTGTGCCATGTAAGTCGAAAATCAATAATCATCGCTCCATTTTGTGAGTCACAATCAATGTAAACAGATGTCCATTTGTAAAAGAACAACCATTTTGGTAAATGATCGGCAGACACAAGGTTGCTATAATAGCTCTGCAAATGATTTCCATTGCCTATCCTTTATACTATCAAGAACTTTCAATGCTTTGATCATGTTACTGAGAGGAGTAGCACTCAAAGCCACTCAGATGAATCAAGGCAAGGCATGTAGATTCCTACTCTAGATTGAAACCAATATGGGAATGAACCTAAACCGATACAAACAAATGATCTAATATACTCTAGGCCATGGGAGGAAGTGAGATTAGAGCATGTAGGACCAACGATCACACAATTTGTGAGATGGTTTTCAAAACAAATTAGTGAATTACTCATTTGGCAACACATTGTTGTCACCCAATTTTTGTCACCGGACTACCTTCAAGCATTTGCCATGTTGCCATAGCACTCTGCAAAATGTGGATCAATAGCAATAGCCTCTTAGTTCTTTGCAATACACATATCATAATTACGAATCTGCAAAAAGAAATCCCAAGATTGTCGAGAAAATGTAGGGTGAAAAAGGAAAAGCACATGCTTTAGATAGCATCACATCATAGTCACCGATAGTAGATAGCTCCAAGAAGAAGCAGTTATCGGTTAAATGCGTGGATTCTTCTCATAAACGATGTTAGCATACTCTAATGCCTCTGTACTTTCTCGACACAGAGTTACGATGGGCAAGTGCCAAGTGTCGCTCTTCATCAACAAACTAACATGATCAAAATAATAATTAGATCTAAAGATGTAACATTGACAAAAATAAACAAATAGAAATTACGATTCCATGCGGGTTTTATTGGATAGTTGTGCTTTATCTCAAGATGACAATATATTTCATGAAATCATATTTCCTCCCACCAAGTCAAAATCAACACTTCTTGGAAAACTAATGGCAATGCTAGTACTTCCATTTGCACTTGGCGAGATCATATTTCCTTCTTGTAGATCATCCTCGCTTCTATGGCAATGCTAGTACTTCCATTTGCACTTGGCGATCCACAAACCCCAGTCACGCTTCTTTGGAAAACTAATGGCAAGAAAAATGTGTGTTCTAACAACGTGTGGGCAAGCGATAAATTTCGCCTTCACTCAAGCTGGCAAAAGAGACTACGGTTGAGATACAGCTCCTAACTTCTTGCATTAAAAATAGAAATAAAAGATCATCACATTTCAAGACATAATATAAAGCATTAAAAATTAGATTCAAGCTGACCTCTGCTTTGACTGCTTGGCATGTATTGGGAAAGTGAAAGACCATAAACTAAGTTGAGGAAGAAAGACAACTTGTCAAAGACCTATGGATGAAATAGTCAAACTACCAATATCTCGATAACATGTTTTGATACCTCACGAAAAATGTCATCCTCTAATTTTGGATAGGTAACGGTTCATCCTCATCTTCTTTGTTCTTTGCTTTATGCTTTGTAGGAGTTTTTCTCTGCAGTGACAGAGACAAGTGCGTTAGTATGGTGAACGATTACCAAAAGACTACGGGTGCTTTAATATTCAGCGTAATTACTCTTGGACCTTGATCAACACAACATTTTACATGGTTCTCTTGAGCAACAAAACATGCCACTTCAATTATCCGAGAACGGCAAGTAGCGGCAAAAAAACACGAAAACAAATTACATTGCACACCTCAAAAATTCGACAACCAACAGTAATTGCTTGAATCGGAAGGAGTCCCGGAGTTCTTGTGTTGGCTTGACATGCAGAGACAGTTGCAAACTCATTAACCGAAAGTAAACATGAAAGAAAATATGGTGCTTGACAACAAAAATCCACCTCATCTTCATTTGCCCAGAAACCTCGTCAAGAAAAGCGCGTCATACATTTTAGGCACCAGTTCATATGGAAATTCACAAAGCGCCGACACACCAACAAGGCCCACGAGACGCTTCTCTTCCATCATGGACTTGAGCTTTTCTTGGTATCCTTGTCCCATAAGCAAAGAAGCGAATCGCTTAAGATCCTCGATGCTGGCGGTACTCTGCGAGGCATCGGCTGACAAGGTGTTCAATCAGATGCCACCGGGCTTGTAACATCTTGTTTATAGAGTAAGTAGGTTGTGCATACACCGTATCTTCCCAAATTAAGCACACCGATAAAACCAAACAAGTCATCATCGTCACCGCCATTTCCTTGTCCCTCCTCGTCCTCATCGCCGGCCATCTTGACAACAGTGCCACCGTAGTGCGTGCGGGATGAGGTCGACAAAGCCCGTGAGATCCCGGCTTGTAGTCGAGGTAGGTCTTGAGCAACATCTTGACGCCGTGGAAATCGCCGGGCTTGGGATCAAGAAAGCGAAGTCCGCCGCACTGCTGGAGCTAGGAGCGCCAATCAGGAGAGCAAAGCATCAATCAATCTGCAGTGAAAATTCCAAAGACGCTAGGCTCTGACCAGTAGGTAGGTAAAGTAGTCACCTCCTCGACGAGTCGCCGTGCGTGCCAGTAGCTATCTAGAGGGTCATTCTCTTGTAGCATTCTCGTCATTTGGAGGGCTCGGGCCCCTTGCGCAGGGGCGGCATGCCGCAGCGGAGGTGGCGTTTTGGTGAGCAAATGAGGCATGAGCGCCCGTTCACAAGGGTTAGGGGTTTCAGAATGTCTGAGAAGCGTCCTTGAGGGGTTTAGCGGCGGAGGAGGTGGTGATCGTTTGGAGTAGCGAGGCGGAGAAGTGGAGGAGGCGGGCGAAGGGGAGAAGCGGACGGAGAGCCAGCCGACATCGCTGGGAGTGGATCTCGCCCGCATGTGGGTCTGAGGGTCTCATTGCTTGCGTGGTTTAGGATTTGAGGGGCGGCGTGGATCATGGTGAAGCGCAGAGGAGAACGCGAGAGATTAGGGCGAGGAGGTTTGAGGCGCGGAGAAGGGGGGGCTTGAGGAGAAAACGAGGAGATTAGGGCGGGGTCATGTACGTGAGTGGAGGCTATCTGATGGGCCCAGCGGAAGCCGCATGCTGCCACCAATCGCTTGCATTATAGTAGTAGAGATAATAAGTTTATTTTGTTTCCCTTTCCTTTTCATTGGCTAAATACAACCCGAAGGTTGGTGAGGATCTGCTACCCAGTGGATTCACAGCTATGGACATTACTCCTCCCCGTGGTCCTCTCTGGTAAAATATGTGCCTTTAAAGTTCTTAAGAGTTTTTTCTTTCATGAACACTGATCCTTTTAAGTGTAATACGTAGTGTTCATACAAAACAAATGCATGGGTAATCATTGATCCTACTCGTTTTTACGACAGTTGGCATGGAATAAATGAAAAGCTGTTTAACATGAAAAATTAAGATGTATTCGAGGTTTCTTTTTTTGTGAGATTTGTTTCCCATCTTTGTTGTGTTAAACACACCTAAATACTGAAAGCAAATGGAGTATGACATAAACTTGCTAACAGTGAGAAACCCACATGCTTGAGGATCTTGGCGAGACTATAGCAACTGAAGTTTGGCCATGAGGGCATGAGGTCCCCCCCCCACCCACCCCACACACACAAAACTAATCAACTTTTTCTTTGCAAATCTGCCCTGTACTAACGAATTTACAAAACTAGCCTTGTCTCTGACCATAGAAGTAGCGAAAGATGACACATATCACCTATCGTACTGTAGCATAGCGCTGGCAGCGCGAGTCCCACTAGCCTGTCGAGCTTCTTTTGCTTGGCATCGTATCCATCGAATCACTTGTGCCACAACTTATTGAGGAACGGGTATTCGGTAGGGATATGTCGAGCTACCGGTCCATGGCACCTACCGCCTGTAAGTTCAACCTTCATTAGTTATGGTTTTGGTGTTAATGACAAATCTAATATTGAGATTATCCCTTAATGTGATTTTATTATTAATGACAAATCTTATATCGAGACTAACTTGTTTATTTAGAATATCTTTGATTAGTCTCATCACATTGAAAAATAGAAAACCCAAGGTATGTATGCGTATTCATCTTAAGTATTAGTTGCATACTTTGGAGTCAAGTTAAAGTATGAATGTCCCCATTATATTAACCACAAACGTACATCATGTTTCCCAATCCACACATTACATGGATGCACATACTTAGGGGGAGTTTGTAGTTTAACTTGAAAACCTCTTTGTATTGATCTAATTCTTATTGACACATATAAGGATCAAGACAAAGAAACTAAATCCTTGAGTATATGTTTGAATTGCCTAGTTATAAGTATACTCATGGTAATATAGGATATACTCCATTATGATCAAATTGGATATGTGCATATTATGTCCAAGTCAATTATATCTATGCACATATACATGTGGGGTGTATTCTATAGTTGATGATTTAGAGTAATGATCATTTCCATATAATTTACATATAATGGATCATTACTTTTCATCAACATAAGTATATGAAAACTTGTGTAGTTAATATATACTCATATCAATTTAAATGATAATTTAAATTGAGTTCATTTGTCTTGATAACCATTAAAGAACATTTCATTATGTGTTGATGGTGTTCCTTGATTAATTAAGGACAAATGAATAGCTCTTAAGTATAATAAATCATGAGTTGCATTATTGTACTTAAGACACAATTAAATCATTCAAATTGATTTAGGTTGTGCTCAATTGATCTAAAGGCATCCATTATGTGTTAAGGGAGTGCAAGAGATAATTGAGACAACCGTGCATCTTGGACTAACTATTTTATGAGTTGTGATTGAGTTAGGTCCAAAGATGAATGAGATGATTGAGAACGGGATAAAGACGGCATCATGAGGTGATGGGCGTCAAGAGAAGATCTCGAAGACAAAGAGAAGAATCGAGTGATGATCCCGGGGGAGTATCAAAGTGATGATCATAAAGACCCCAAAGGGGATTGCTTGCGCGCGGCGGCGAAGGTATAATTAGATAGGCTAAGGACTTTGTAGTCTTTGAGTCTAAGGCTTTTATCGCCGTACTATTAAGAGGGATTGTCTCCTAGCTTGAGCTTCATCATGTATTGATGATCTCATTCCGCGTTCACTCAAGCTCAAACCATTTGGATTTGGTTTTTGCATAAAAGTTAACCATTTGGCATGTGTTGCGAATGGGTTAAGCTTATGCTTGGTTGTTATTGGTTTATGCTCTGATTTGCATGTGTTGCAAAGAGGAAGAGCATATGCATTTGGTTTTCGCATAAAGCTTTGATTTGCATGTGTTGCAAATAGGATAAGCTATATGTGTTGGCTTTTGCGTGAAGTTCACGTTTGCATGTGTTGCAAATGTTGAAACTTCATGTTTTGGTTTTGTTTCAAAACAAATCTTTCTAAAATCTTGTGGTTGCTTGGGGCTAAGTTTTGCATGTGTTGCAAAAGAAGAGAGCTCAAGCATGATTCGGTATTTGTGTGGTTGTATGGAGCTAGAGTCTTGCATGTGTTGCGAGTAAAGAGCTCATACGTGTGATTTGGTTTTAGCTGAAATTTGGTTTTGATGTTGCATGGAACTAGAGAATTGCATGTGTTGCAATTAGAGAGTTCATGCATCTTGATTTGGTGTTGCTTGGAGCTAGACTTTTGCATGTGTTGCAAAGAGTAGTGCTCAAGCATGAAATATGTTCATTGAGTTATTTGCAAGTTCGTTGTGCGAATAAACTGAGGTTTATGAGTCCGGAATCCCGAGAGCATGTGAGTAGGGCTTGCAACGGGTGTTGGCAAGTTGACTGGGTCTCGTGTTGACCTTCACATGGCTAGGGGGATTAATCTCATAAACTCAAGTTTGATTTGCTTAATACGTTTTGCAAATAGATCTTGAGTTGGTTGCGAAATGTGTTTTCGCAATTTGGTTGAAATTCTTTGAGCATGAGCTAAGTTGGTGCAAATGTGTTTTGCACGTGTGTATGATCATGTGTTGATCATCTTTGTGGCTCAAAGAATAAGTTTGGTTTTTGGAGAAATGGATTTGGAGTTCAAATCAAGATTTCTCTGTTGGCAACTACTGATTGCAGGCGGTGCAGGCGAATCTTGGTACTCTACGGGGTTATACTGCGGTAGCTCTTTTCTGATCTGTGATGTTTTACGGGTTCTGAGGCCGGCACTACTGGTGGTCAAGAGCGGTAGTATCATAAATCTTGATACTAAGGCCCTTAGAGGGCGGTAGTCTGAAAATATGGCCGTTGAGCCGACCGTTGGAGTGAGGCGGTACTACTGCCCTTAGAAGCGATAAGTACCGCACTTTTGTGTTCGCCGTTTGAGCCCCCAACGGCTAGTTTTCTTGGTGGGGCTATAAATATACCCCTTGGGGGGCTTGGGCAAGGGGTTGCTGCTGTGTGGGAGTTGTTTGCATGTGTTGCTCTTCTCCATTTGCTTCTTGAGCTTAAGTGTGAGCACTAATTGCATGTGTTGCAATTAGGGAGTGGGTTGAGTGCCTCTTGTGCATGTGTTGCATTTGAGTGAGGCCTTGTGCATGTGTTGCACTTGGTGATCACCGGGAGCGCATTTGTTGTGCTCGGTGAAGTTCAAGCGGAGGAGCGGCTTGTTACTCTTGGAGGTTGCCGACTCCTAGATGGCGTAGGCGTCGTCTTGAGGAGCTCTCAAGGTGTGAAAGCCCGGCAAGTTTGTGAAGGTTCGGGTTGAGCCTACTGCGCGGCGTGAAAAACCACGACTAGTGGAAAGAGGCGGGTGCTCGGCGAGAGCCGGTCAAGTGTGGGCTTGCCTCAACGTGGACTAGGGGAGACCGGCAAGTCTCCGAACACCACGGAAAAATATCGGTTGTCTCTTTTACTTTCAAGTATTTACATTTATTGTATACTATTCATTTGCTTGATTGTAATTAGAATTGCTTAGTATTAATTGATTGATCAATTTAGCAATTCTAGTTTAGAGACATAATTTAGTTAGTGCACTAGTGAGCCTAGTTGATTTAGGCTTTAATTGTCAAAACCTATTTATCGCTTCCGCATATATATTTGATTAGATTTTGACATAGGGGTTGATTAGAGCGAATTGTTTAGTGAGGGATCGAATTTTGTAAAACGCCTATTCACCCCCCTCTAGGCACATCCTCGACCCTACACCGCCGAGCTCAGGATATATAGCAGCTCGTTTGCCGCAGCGTCGATAAGGTGATACGGTATGGGAGTGCGGCAGGTGAAATGTATCAATACGGTACAGGAGCACATAGGTGACACATGTCAATTGTTGTTGCTTTCGCAGTAAGAGGCATGACTAGTTTTGCAAATTCGTTCACACGGATGCCAGATTTGCCAAAAAAAAAACGTGTCCATGGGGAAAAAAAGTGAAGAACCCATCAGTTTCGTTTGATATCCGGCAAGCATGTATGTATATATGTTCCATGTTCAATTATGCTTGTGTTATCTGAGACGATGAACTTGTCGGTTTAAACTTGGCCAAGATATTTATAAAGGCAGGCTTTCATAATCTAGTATTATGCAAGTCATTTTTCCTTTATCCTTCATGACAATATGGAATACTGGAGAACCATGCTTGCGGACTATCTATTGCAACATGAGAATAACAGGGCGACCTTTCAGCTGGCAAGCAGGGCATTAGAGGTTGTGGCGTTGGATATCTTTGCCAAGAATGGATAGAGCAGCAATTATCGAATTTGCTTTTGATTTTAAATTCTCTTTGCCTGTTTTTCATTACAATGTTTGGCTATGATATTTGTAAAACTCGGTTGTGTGCAACTGCAGAGACCGGATCTTAATCTTTATAAAAAAAATGCTTACGGGCTGTCGCTGGCTTGGCACTTGAGGAATCACGATGCAAGTTGGTAAATTAGTAAGCAAATGGAGGGAAGACTAAGAGGACCATTGCTTTCAGTCTGAACTCACGGACATAATTTTGTCCTCCTAGAATGTTCTGTAAGAAACTAAACGACAATTGACAGAGGAAGGCAAAAAGATGAACGCGAACGAGAAATTAAGATGTACAAGTACAGCAGTACATATTTAAGGTACCTAAAAATGAAAAATGAACGAATGAAGGCAACTGTCATGGATAAAAAAGTAGGCATGATCAGTAACAAAACATCCCTTTATATAAATTATAGCGTGTAATCACTGGCTGCTTCTTCAACAGCAAGCCTAACATTAACTTCGCCACAGGATGGCTATCTCGTGATCCATAAGAACACTTAGAAAAACATGTCCTCTTAAGACATCAAGAAGGACGACAAATATTACTCCTGCGCTCCCGGATGAATCTTAATCATCTCGAGGAGACATCAGCTCAACGTCTCAACCCTTAACACACACATAAACATGCGACAACACGGATTCTTACTCCATAATAGCATCCTTGCCTTGGTTAATTAGCCGAGATCTCTAGTTGCCGTTGCCGGCGCTCGCGCCGGTGGTGGCATTGGCCCTCATCTCTTTCGCCTGCTTCGCTCGCTGGACGTCGCGGGCCCGCGCGAACGCCTTGCCGACGAAGTGCAGCCTCCGGCTCTGCGACGTGATGACGCCGGTGGTGGACGGCACCTCCCCGAGGACGACCTCGTAGCCGTCCCGGTAGGAGTCCATGCCCTCCGCCATGAGCTGCCAGAACAGCCCGCCCACCGTGGCGCCGCCCGTCCGCGCCGAGTCGTAGATCTTGGCGTACACCATGCCGAACAACGCGTCCCGCTCGCCGCTGCTGTACCCGGGGTCCTTCCACGACTTGCCGAACTCTGTGATGACCAGCGGCTTCCGCAGCGTCCTCTGCGCGTCCGCGATGTGCGCGTCCAGCCAGCTGCTCAGGAAGCTCAGCTGCGACTGGTCGTTCGAGTTCGACAACCTGCATTATAGCCGTCATTGCCATTGATCAGTTGCCATTTGAGCGCGCAAGATCGCAACGTTGCTAGAAGCCGTACTATATATGTATGTACCATTGGTCGGGGTAGGAGTGGACGGTGGCGAAGTCGATGCCGGGGACCTGGTTGTCGGCGATGAAGTCGGTGCCGACCTGGTAGCCGGAGGGGTTCACGGCGTCCCGGGACGACGACGACGCGCCGTAGAAGCCCTCGAGGCCGGCCTCCAGCATGTGGTTGCCGTCGATGGACTTGACGTGGGCCGCCATCTCCGTGATCCACGACTGGATGGAGCGCCCGGAGAGATCGGACTGGCACCTGGGCTCGTTCATCAGCTCCCACGCCAGGATCGTCGGGTCGTCCTTGTACGCCACCCCGGTGATCGTGTTCACCCTCGTCAGCACCGTCTTGAAAGAAGCATACAAAAGCAAAACTGTCAGAAGCGTGCTCGAAGTGCCAATAAAGATTCAGAGAACTGACGATAAGACAGCATGCTCATGAGGAATTTTTTTAAAAATAATACTATTTTAATAGAAATTTACGGAAATAATATACCGAAAAGAAAAATAACACTTTTAGCACCTGTCATCGTTTTGATTAGCGACACAAAGCCTATCGCCATTTGAAATAGCGAGATGCTCTCTGTCGCCAATTGGAATGGCGACAGTGCGCTTCATCTCCACCGAGCAAGCGCAGGAGAAAGGAAGGGAGGTTTGGCGATAGACCTTTGTCGCTATTTGGAATGGCGACAGACCTCTGTCGCCATTTCAAATGACGACAGGAAACTATTTTTGTAATTTTTTATTTTTCAAATATTATTTTAAAAAATAATTCATGCTCATGATGTGGGTGCGAGTATGCGACCACTAAAGAACCTGATCCAATCGGGGCCAGTAATGCTGACTTTTGACTGTGGTCTGATGCAGAGACCAGCAAGATACAGAGACATCCAACAATGGAGAACACACACACACCACAGCGCTACAAGGTGCGACGTTCTAAAAGGTTCTCTGCTCCTACCCGTTCCTGAAGAAGTTACTACTCGCTAGTTTTACGGGGTAGTACACGCCGTGCAGTGTACTGTGTTCAGTCTTTCTCCACCGACAGTCTTTGTCCACCGACAAAGTCGCGGTATTTAGGAAAAAAATATAGTAAATTTTAAACATCTATAGGTTTATTGCATAAATTATTAGAAAACGATAGATTTTAGTTTTTATTTCACAAAACTACATTTCTCCACTGACAAAGTCTGGTATTGAAAAAAAGAGAGTAAATTTTACAAATCTATAAGTTTATTGTACAAATTACTGTAAAACTGCAGATTTTAGTTTCTGTTTCATAAAACTACAAATTCTAAGAAATTTATGTTATAAAACTATAGGTTTTAGAATCAATCGTTTCTCATAACAGATTTGATAGTGTGAACCCACGTAGTAATCTCACACATCCCAATTCCCTGTTTCACTCGCGTGTAAAACTACCATGTAAGCCACACCGCCAAATATGTTAGGAGAAGCAGTTAATTTTAAAATCTATATTTTTATTATGCAAGTTCTTGAAAGATCTATCTGAACACAGATTTGATAGTGTGAATCTACGTAGTAGTTTCATACATCCCAATTCTCTGTTTCACTCGCGTGTAAAATTACCATGTAAGCCACACTACCAAATATGTTATGAGAGGCAGTTAATTTTAAAACCTATATTTTTATTATACAAGTTCTTGAAAGATCTATAGTTCTGATAGTTCGCACAAAAGAACCGTAGTTTTCTGTAAGTTACGAAAAAAGTACTACTATAACTCTATATATGTCACGGCAGCCGCATTGGAGCGCGCATAAGGGCATCTCCAATGGTGCCATTTTAGCTAACTATAAGCGTGCCATCTCAGCATTTTGCTTAGGTGGAAGAGAAAAAAAAAAGAGAGATATAGGCCGCTACTAATGTATAGTCGGTATAAGCGATTCAAGACACTTATTATCTATTACATGTGGGTCAATATTTAATTTTATAGACAATACTATAACTAATCTATTGGAGAGATTGTCTATTTGCTATCTATAGATGATATGGACATTTTTTTAGGTAGTATCATTGGAGATGCCCTAAGAATGCATCTTTCTAGCGTTATCTTTTGGGGAAGATACGCGCCATTAAGTAACCACATTCTATCCGCTATTGGTGCCTCGAACATGCCACCTTGCTCCTTCTCAAGGATGAATGTTTTACAATAATAATTACGGATATCAAAACAACGTTGTAAAATGTTTACCCCCGTGAAGCCAAACCTCGATGTTTATTTTTCTTTTAAAGTACACCATGAAGGCAAAGATTGCAATGTAAAATAAATAAACAACGAGTACAGAGAAGCCGGTAGGGAGCTAAGGACATGTTTGTTTAAACTTAGGGTTTTTGTCTTATTACTTAAAGTCAGTTTTTTTTAAACAGTTTAAAAACTAACAATTTTTTGTACGTGATAGAGGTAGGTAATTTTACCTAACTTTAGTGTTATTAGTCTAAAATCAACCATCAATAAGCCAAAAAAATCTCTCTTCAGTGTTTTTGGCTTTTAGTTATATAGAGGTTTATGATCTTTGAAAAGTTCAGATAAAAAACTACTCGTTTATTTAAGCTGTAGTTTTTTTACTTTTAAGTTTATGAAAAAGCCCAAAAGGGCCTAAATCTTCTAGTTTCTTCCACATAATCATAAGACCACAAACATTATGTCTAAAAGGAAGCAAAGCGTTTTGTTGAACTTCAAGAACCAAAAAGCAGGATAAATAGAACATGTAGCTGTCCTATATCTTGCCAAAAGGGAAACAAAGTAAGCATCTTTTCAACAAAGAAGGAAATAAAGTTCACGGTACTAGAAATAATGTTCATCTAATAAAACGGTGGAAATTACTGCCAATTTATTGCTGTTTTCACCTTGACATGGTTCTTGTAGAAGCCCTTGACAACAGGGTTGGTGAAGAACTCATCATCAGATCCAATGGCCTGGCCCTGCCCTCTTGCCCAATTCACATACTGCTTTCTCCCTCCAAAAGTCTCATAGTTGTTCACAAGGCTCAGTATCAGCTTGATCCCATACTTCCTCGCCTCAGACAGCACAAAATCCAAACCCTGCACAAAGAACCAAGAAACGATGCAAAAACTCACAAAGAAAGCACAAATAAACGCCTCCAGAACCAGAAACAGAGTCGTTAAGTTTTAAAAAAAACATAATTTATGCACCAAATGATTCAAGAAAACAAGTGGTTAAACACGAGAAGCAAATGCGGTTACTGGCTTAGGACCTTGAAGGTGTTCTCATTATAGTTGCCTGGGGAGTACTGCAGCGCATTGCTGCCGCCGTCGCTGAAGGCCCATGTCCTGGCCATGGAGAGGCCATGGCCGGCGGCCTGGCTGAGCACGGAGGTGATCTTGCCCCTCTGCGCAGGGTCGGCGGCCAGGGTCATGAGCCAATAGGCGTTGAACCCGTTGGCGTAGTACGGGTTGCCGTTGATCACGAAGTGAGTGCCCTGCGCCCTCACGAACCCGTCTTTCCCGGCCTCTGCTTCTTGGACTCCATGGACACACAGAAGCACCAGCAGAGCAAGAGCTCCAAGAAGCTTCATTTCTTCTCTAGCTGTCTGCGCAGTGCTAGCTCCCTCCCCTCTCTTGGATGGCAAAGGTGGTGAGGTGAGTGAGGAGGAATGCGAGGAGGAGGAGAGGCTCCGTGGAGATTTAAATAGATCACAATTCGCAGGGCTCCAGTTCACACTCCTACTAGTGTGTAACAGTGACAGTGCAGTAAATGGCAACGCAACGAGAAGAAGCAGTTATCTCTATCGGTCAGTATGGTTAGGCTGACCTGTCAGTGGGTCGTCGGTGTTAACTCCCTTGGTGTACATAGCTCCAGCAGATGGTTAGGACTTAGGATTAGTTTAGTTGGTGGACAAGGAGAGGGGAACATCAACTTCGTCAGTATCGGCGTCCGGCGAGCTTCTTAATTTGAAGGCACCTCACAAGGGAAGGAAGAACATGTTGGTCCGGCTGCATTGGTAAGGTTTACCGAATCTATCTCAGGCTCCATCAGCCATTTTGAGATTTGTATACTGTAGTTTTAGTTCAATGCAATACAGGATCCTCGGTCCTTCTTGTGCATATATATATTGGTCCATGATCTACTGTTTCTGCTCATTTATTAGCTTCTTACGTTTCTCTTTGTTTTGATTACTTGCTAGATGAGCATCTACGATGTCTCGAAGTTTCGACTCTGTTTACAGTTTTTAGATGTGCACATTCAATTTTTAGGCGTGAATTAACGTTCATTTTACACAAAAATTCGTGTGTTATAAAAATGCATCAGTTTTTATTTTAAAAAGGAACAATTCCCATTTACAATCCTAAACTTGGTATCAGTTCGATTTTCAACCGGTCAAATCAGCCAAATCAAGATCTTAAACTAATGAAGCAATTTGCTTTACCCTCTTGACTCAAATCAAGGTAGTTTTTGATCTGATGTGGCATCCCAGTTAGGTCAACGCTCTCATATGGCGTACATGTAGAACCCAGTTGTAAGTGACAGCGAGAGAAAACAAAGAGAGATTGAGAGAAAGCAAAGAGCAAACAAGAGAACGGTGGCTAGTGGCAGTGCGAGATACGCTACTGACGGGCAAAAAAAGCAGGTCATCACTATCTCAGGGAAGTGATGGGAGGCAACGGCACATGTGGGAGAGCATGGCGTTGGGGCAGCGGCCATGGTGCGGGAGGACAGCGGTGGTGGCCCTTCGGCGATGCCCTACAGGGCATGGCTACGCACAAGCATGATGACGTTGAGGAGAGTCCAATAGTGAGGTTGCCATGGCCAGGGACGGTCGGAGGTTGTGGGGTGACGATGCCCAACCCTAGAGAAGAAGGTGGTGCGATGGCAGCTCTTCACGATGACACAAATGACCAAATTAGTGTGGGAAAATGTTAGGGAGGTGATAGAGGCGCTACTTGTGCAAAGAATTGTAGAGAAACTCAATGGGGGATAGAGGAGAGCATTTCCCCTCAATTGATTTGATCTATCTCGTAGCTCTTTGTCAGTATATCATTGCCTTCTCTGACTCCATTCAAATTGTTGTTGCCGCTGATTTCTTCACCCCTAGTTAGTTTCTCCGTAATTCCTTGCACCAGTAGCGTCTCTATCACCTCCTCTAACTTTTCCCATGTCAATTTTGTTGTTGCAATGTCATGGAGAGTTACTGTCACGCCACTTTTCTTTCTAGTGCCCAGTGCCATCGCCCCCACCACCTCTGACTATCCCTGGCCGCACCAACCTCACTGTTGGACTCCCCTTAACGTCACCATGCTTGTACATGAACCATGCTCGAGGGGCATCGCTGAAGAACCGTTGCCACCATTTGTGCGCGCCATGGCCATTGCCCTGACACCGCCAGCATTGCTGCTATGCTCCCCACTCGTGCTGCCACCTCCCATCACTTCCCTGAGACCATGATGACCCGTTTTACACACTAGTGGTGTATCCCGCGCCGTCACCATTGCCGCCCGGGGCTATGCCACAGCTCCCCTATTTTGCTCTCTACTTCCTCTTGATCTCTTCTTATGTTCCTTGCTTTGTCAGTGATAGGTGGGTTCTACATGCACACCGTAAGAGCATCCTAGTGAACAACATTGATCTGACTGGGATGCTACATCAGATCAAAACTAACTCGATTTGGGACGAGGGGTAAAGTAAACGGTTTTGTTAGTTTTAGATCCCGATTTGAACAGCTTTATAGTTCAGGGCTGAAAATCAAACTGAGGGCAACGTTCACGCTGTAAAGTGGACTTATTAACAAAAAAGCATCCGTTGCTAAAATCAAAATCCTCAACATATAGTTGGGACAAAATCTCTACGTCCTGAGTTGGCAAATACATGTTTTCGTTGTATTAAATGTACAATCCGAAACTACAATTTTTTTTGTTAAAACCTCCTCATTTTGACATGTTGAAAATCGATGTATTATCTTATGAAAGCTATAATTTTTTTCCTAAACTGAATCTCAGGTGTTGATTCCTATTCAGGCAATTTTGCCTGGCACAGCTCCCCATTGATTCGAGAATGAAAAAGAAGTATTTTCTTATGACTGTATGAATGTCTGATTGACGTCTATATGTTCTACCACAGACTACATTTGCACATCACAAGGACTTCCGTATTGCTCTGACAATGACGACACTAACCGCAAAATTCAGCGATGGATTGACTACTACTCTCCATTGGGCTAGGCTTAGACCTACGGCTGATCCACGTTAGGACCCGCACCGTCGGCCAGTTTGTCAATGCCTACTCGCATTTGTTTAGCTCGTCATTTGTCTAACCGGCTCTCAACTCTTCCAGCAACGTTATTCACGGAGTAAAGAAAAGAACAGCTGCGACTGGTCCCTCCCGACGATCTAGCTCCGACTCCACCAATGATCTCCTCTACACAATACTGTGCATTCCATCAAACCTTCTCAGGTGGGCCTCTGGCGTGAACTCATTTGCCATAATCTATTTTGCAAGACACCACTTGAGTGAGCAATTGTTGTTAGCTAATTTGTTCCTTGCCTCCCAGGGAAGCATGGAGTGCCTTTGTCTCACCAGTAAATGCCGGCCGGTGCTAAGCTATAGCGTCCAATGGTAGATGTTGCTTTCTTGACCTTTGCTTTCTTTGGTTTTAAAGGCGTCGTGGAGCCGGCCGGCCGGCCGGCCGGCCTGTTACCCTGTTACGTACTGTGAAACGCCATTACTAGCTAGCTAGCTAGCTCGCAGTCAGGCAGAGGTACGTTACGTTCATCACTGCATCATACCCATATACGGACGTACGTGTACATGGCAAAAATTGCTAGCGCGCCCTATGAAGGAATCGATCGATATACGTGCGTGCGTACATGTTTGTACCGGAGTATTCATTGACGCGCATGTGGAGGCACATGGGAGATGGGGAAAGCACAGCGACACCGGTGGATCGACGTGCCACCCTCGCAGTGGCCGCTCGTGGTCGTGGCGATCGATTCATCGGACGTGCTATTCTTGGCTGCATTCGCGCCCTCCGTTCTAAACAGGTCTCTTTTACGCTAAACTACGCTAAATTCAATAGAGACGTTTAATTTTTTTTGTTCAACGGATCGCATTGGCTATACTTTATTCGACAGTAGAGTAGAAAGAATATATTTAATAAATTAGTGGTTAAATATGATTTTTACTGTCCATCATTCTCCCTCGAGTCACGAATAGTCATCGTTTAGGATTAGATATAGTCAAACTTTCAAAACTTTGATTGTAAATATCTTTTTTAAGTATTTGAATTGGATACATAGAAATCACAATGTAAATTTGTCTCGAAAAATACTTTCATAGTATTATAATTTTATTGAGTTTTAAAAATATATTATAATAAAAATTAGGGGTCATAACTGTATTTTAGAGACCGTGTCGATATCCAAAACGACAACTATTTGTGACCAAAGAAAATATATTGCTGTATAATACTGTAAATTTCTCTCCAGTTGTGCGTACGCTGGCGCCATGAACAGGGAGCACCCACTTCATACTGTAGGCCAGTACGCCATGCTTTAATCTCTTTATTTTCTAGGATGATTGATCAAAATCAGAACACCAAAGCTCCTTTGTTATATATATATAAAACGACTCACGCGCCGTGCGTAGATAAGCCCAATCATGCGCGCTCGTCAATTATACGCCGCCCCACGGCGTAATCCATGGTTACACCCTTTATAGCGTGAGACATTGCCGATCAACCAGGCCACCCACGTGTCAGCCAAGTCAATTTGCAGAAAAACCCTCTATTTCTTCGAATTACGAATAGATCCCTATAAATTATAAATAGGTCTTTCACGATTTTTTGTGAGACAAAGATTTTTATTTTTTCATCGCGTTTAGGTCCCTGGCGCGGTATTTAACGGAAAAACCTGCAGTTAAATTCAAATCGCGAGGAAGCCCTTTTCTAATTTTTCAGGATAGCGAACAGGTCCAAAAAAATAACGGATAGGCCCCTGCTTCTTACGTCTAGGTCCTTTCTCCGTTTTTCCCGGAAAAAATGTTTTCGTCACCAAAAAATCCGGAAAAAATGTTTTCGTCACGAAAAAAAACCAGATTCGACGAAGGTTTATAGCAACTTATCGATTTGCCGACGGGTCCTAACTTGGTCCTTTCTCCGTTTTTCACGGAAAAAATGTTTTCGTCACCAAAAAAATCCGGAAAAAATGTTTTCGTCACAAAAAAAACGCAGATCCCGGAAAAAATGTTTTCGTCACAAAAAAAAACACATATTCGTCGAAGGTTTATAACAGCTTATCGATTTGCCGACGGGTCCTAGCCTGGTCCTTTCTCCATTTTTCCCGAGAAAAATGTTTTCGTCACCAAAAAAATCCGGAAAAAATGTTTTCGTCACAAAAAAAAACACAGATTCGTCGAAGGTTTATAGCAGCTTATCGATTTGCCGACCGGTCCTAGCCGTGGTTTTTTAAAAAGATCAAAAATTCGACCAAATTTTCCGTTTTTTAAAAAAAACACAGATTTCAACGAAGGTTTATAGTAGCCCATGGATTCGCCGATGGGTTCTATCGACTTTACAGGACGGTGCAGCGTAGCGCGCTATTATTGCTAGTTGTTATTAGACATAGAAAGTTAGTACACGTCGTCTTCGCCGTCTGATTCTTACCCGTACAGAGATAGATCGATAGACCGATAGAGCTCCCTGATAGGAGAGAGATCTCGCTTATTTTGCGTAGATGGGAAGTAACGGAGGTAGTTATGCCTGTTTGAGGAAGGTTACGGTGGGCCCCACCGCATCCACCGGCATGTTCCTGTAGCCCCACGTGGTGGGGCCATGGAGCTACGAAAGGTGCCCGTCGCGTGTCCCCCGGCCCCTGCTGCCCCTCCACCGACGCCTTTCTTTTTTCACCTGTTTCATCCACCGCCCGAATCCATTCGGAATTTCCGTGATTCCGTCCCGTCCTGTCGAGCGTGTCATGTCCTTAGCCCTTTTCGTGTTCCTGTGGAGCAGCACTGTTCTCTCGTCGGCACCGGTAGATCTGGATGGTCCTGGCCGTCCAGGCGTCGACTCCTGGGACAGCAGCGTGCCATGAATTCGTGATATTCAATTTTCAGTGATCGTGCCGTGCATAAACAACTTTCTCTACATGCGTTGCTCAGCCCATTGACACTTCGACAGATTAGAAACGTTGTTTAATTGTGTTGTCGGGATCATCCGCATGCCTCGTCGTTTTTATAGTCTAGCTTGAACTTTGGAGATGTTTTTTTTTTCAATTAAAAAAAAAGCAGCTCTAGAGATGCTGCTAACTAGGGGTGGGTATCCATACACTAAAACCGAAAAATCGAATCGAATTAACTTGTTATTTCGGTTTTCATTTTTCAGGTCGGTTTTTATTTCGGTGTAATTCAGTTTTCCGACTGTCGATGGTTGTTACCGACAATGAAGAAGAGGGAGTGGGACTAGGCGGAAGATCTAAGCCGGATGGTAAAGCAGAACACTAGAAGGTTTTTACCCGAGTTGGGCTCTCAATGGAGATAATACCTAGTCTGCTCTCGTTGTTCTTTGTGAGTGTATCGGTGTTCTTAGTTACAAGGATCCCCTTTCATGCGAGGTTATATCTTTCTATATACCGTGGGGCATCCCCGAACACAGCGAGAGATTCTTTGAGCACAAGCCAAGTAAATGAGCGGCGGGAAGTCGTTGGAGGTGGCGAGGACCAGATCTGTAGCGTCCGACGCGAACCTGATACCATCTGAGCGGCGCCGCTTGAATTCTTGAAGACAGCTGCTTCCTTCTTACTCTGGCGCCCGCGGTCCTCGCTTCTCCTTTCTCTTCGCTCGACCGGCTCCTTCTAGAACCCCTTCCCTTTTGCTAGGTGGGTTCGGTCCATCTTCATGGGCTGGTCAACTTGGCCCGCCAACTAGACTCCTAGTCACGCGACTTCCACAGTAGCCCCCGAGTGCTTCGTGACCGAGCCGTCCTGTGAGGGTCTGCCCTTTGCCTGCGGTGGCTGTTTCTCGCCGTTGGGTGTGTTGACGGGGAGGTCGCGATGGACTCAATTTCCTCGACAGCTTCGTCGGACTCTCCCGGTTTCGGTAGGAAGGTGCCTCGCTTTGGTCATCTTAGGGGCATAGCGTGGCTTCGTTCACGGGCGCGCCACCATTTGGCTCTTGGCGAGTGGTACCCGTACATATCGGCGATCGGCTCATCATGGGCGTACCTTGGATTTGGAGTGCGATGGCGCCTATATCTGGACATGCCGATTGCATAGCGTGGCTCGTCATGGAAGCGCGCCACCATTTGGCTCTTGGCGAGTGGTACCGTACATGTCTGGCGATCGGCTCATCATGGGCGTACCTTGGATTTGGGTGCGATGGCGCCTATGCAGACATGCCGATTGCATAGCGTGGCTCGTCATGGAGCGCGCCACCATTTGGCTCTTGGCCGAGTGGTACCCGTACATGTACGGCAGTCGGCTCATCATGGAGCGTACCTTGGATTTGGGTCCCCCAATGTTTGACTCCGTCTTGCGGCACCAGATATCGATCGGCATGGGGCCGCGTTGCGGGCGCGAGCCAATCTGGGCAAGTCGTACCTGGTCAAACTTAGTAGCAGCGGGCCCTACCTCCGCGGAATTGCGCGCCTTTATAGTCCCCGGGGCGCGCCCGAATCAATCCCTTCTCGCGCTCTCGCCTCTTCGTCTCGAAACCCATCGTCCTTCCGTGAGCTCCACTACTAGGGTTAGCCGCCGCCGCTTTACGCTCCTTGAGTCACCAATGTCGTCCCGAAATGCGAACCCGCCTCCCGAGGTCCTGTTGCTGCCCGGCCACGATTGGGTCCCTTCCACGTTGGCGGGCGCATTTGGATCGATGGTCACCATGGGGGTGATGCTTGGCGACTCGTCGGCCTTGCCCGACTGCGGTGAGTTCTACCCGCCCCTCATTGCGAGAAATCGTAGTCTTGAATCCTTCTTCGGTAGCGGTTGGGCTTCCGTGGCGGTTTCTTCAGCGGGCTTCTTTCCTACTCTGGTCGAATTGGTCCACTGAATCCCAACTCCATCCTTCACATCGCCGTCTTCATCCACCTCTGCGGCGTATCTTGGGATTCGCAGCATTTCAACCTTTTCCGCCACCTTTTTCTTCTCAAGCCCTTCCAGGCGGGAGTTCGCCTAAAGCGGTTAGAGCGGCTTTGGTGAGGGGCAGGCGAGGAAGATCTATTCGCCATCCCGCCGGGACCTCGAACAAGGGGTGGCACCGCGAGTGGTTCTCTGCGCCAACCTCGAGCCACCTTAGTCCTTCTCGGGAGGCCAAGAGTGTCCCTTCTTGGACCGCGGTTCCTCCAGAAACACGAGATGGGGCGGTGAGCGAACTCCTCACCACGATCTCCCGCTTAAAAGCGGGATTGGTGGCGTTGGGATCCTTTCCAACCGCCGTCCGCCGGTCTGACCCATTAAGGAGCGGGTATTTTTGGGGTGCAGTCTGGGAGGACGACCCGACGCGGGGAGGTTGCCGAGGCCATCGATCGGGAGTTACTCGTGATCCGAATAAGCGACCTCGGCTCGGGACGTCTCAATCCTCCGCCCCACTCCGGCGCCTTTTGCTTGGCGAATCCGCCGCTGCGGTGGCGTTATGCCCTCGTGTCGGTTTCTCCGTCGTCTCGCCGTCTGCCGCTTAATTTCGTTCCTTGGTTTGTCGCGAGATCGGGTGGCCTTTTCCTCAGATCCCCGCTTCGCCGCGCCTCTTCTTGCCGGTGTCGGCAAAAGCGCTCTGCAGACGGGCGGCGGAGCCGAGCGCCAAAGGAAGGAGCTTGCCTCAGGGAGTTGTCGGCGGGGTCGGCGCCACTCGCTCCCGCGGGTCCGTCCACCCGGAGGCCATTGGGGGCGTACATCAAGAAGTCGCCGCCCGGCCGTCCAGAACCCAAGCAGCCTCGGACCCGTCCCCGAGCGGTTCGTCCACTCGGAAGGGGCTGCCGAAAGCGAAGATAAGGAGATTGGACAGGTTGGTCTCTACTTTTCCCCCTTTGCTCCTCTTCCCTTGTCACATGCTCAAACTGTTCTTGGCGGTCAGGGCGCCAAGGATGGGAATCCCCCTGAAGGCCCCTCCTGCCACACTCCCTGGCGGAGTGAGCGAAGGAGGAGACATTTCGCCGCCAAATCCAGAGCCTGGCGGTGGCGATTCTGCGTCGGGAACAAGCCAGCGCTGGCTTCTGATGCCGCCGAGTCCAAGCGATTCGGGGCAACCACTCGCCTCGAGAGGAAGCGGCCGGGCGCCGATATTCGCCCTCGCCACCGTGGGAGATCCCCAAGCGACCCCGGCGCCTCCGGCTCCCAACCTTCCCCGGATCTTCGTTAGCCATGAGGACAAATGGAAGGCTTTCGGTGAGGGACGAGAAGAGAGAGAACTTTACTGAACGCTTCTCGGGCGCCAAGTGGTCGGGTGGTGTCGGCCCTTCCTTATGTTTACCTCGGCGGCACACATCACTCAT
This sequence comes from Guadua angustifolia, assembly GCA_036346375.1. Taxonomy (NCBI): domain Eukaryota; kingdom Viridiplantae; phylum Streptophyta; class Magnoliopsida; order Poales; family Poaceae; genus Guadua; species Guadua angustifolia. The sequence goes on along the minus strand of CM070501.1, from coordinate 32,241,698 downwards.
TCTCGGTGTTCTTCGGTATTTGAGGCAGCTCAGGAGAGGGCAGCTCCTCAAGGAAATACTTCCCAAGGTGAGGAGTCTGAGTCTGAAGCCAACTTGGGCGTGTCGGCGTGAGGCGAGGCTAAGCGGTGGAGCTTTGGACCCAAGTCGGGCCTTGGCCGAGGCAATCCAAGGTGAGTGCTTTATCTTCCTTCAGTTCGTGGTGGCCCTCATTGTCCCCGACCTTGCCTCTCGGTTTGAGCTTCCATGATCGAGACCAGGCGTTGCAAGACTCAGGAGTCTCGAGACCACGGGCCCACAACTCAGTGGCACGGGAGTTGGAGAGCATTCACCGTGAACAGATCCAACCGTTGAAGGACTCTGAAGCCGGGCCCTAAGTGACAACGCTTCGGCTGCTGCGAGGCTGGAAGGTGCTTATCTCCTCAAGACCGTGTCCCCGCGTTAATAATGTTTCTCATAGCGATCACCGGGGTATCACGATGGTCAGAAGGAGTCGGAGGAGCAAGTTAGCGCCCAAGAGGGAGGTGAGAGTTGCTCATGAGCTTCACGGCAAGTTTCGTGACTCCATCAAAGGGATGGCGAGTTCTGCATACTGGAGGAGGCTGGCTGGGCGGCGATGACGAGCTCTCTCGTTGCTATCGGCCAGGTCTGAAAGGCTCGGGGCTCATATCCGAGGCGTCGGCGACAAGCGCCCGGCCAGTGTTAGCCATCGTAAAGTCACTCTATCCGGGGTGGAGCTAGAGATCATTAAGGAGGGCCGCTTTGTCTGTTGACGACGATCAAAAGCTGCTTGCCCTTTTGAAGAAGTCCGGAGCGTGGCCTCCTCTTTGGTGGAGAATTTAGAGTTGGACCCTTGACTAATGTTGACTTGAACTTGTAATAATTACTTTTCTCTGGCTATTCTTTGTTGGTCATGGCGGCCTCACCGTGCAGAGGATTATTCCTTGCGTCATGCCTCGCTGGCACCTCGTTCAGCCCCCCGATGCTAGTGGGTTTTAATCACTGCCTCGGTGCCCATGCGTTGTCAGAGGCGTTCCAACTTCCGTAATAGTGCGGCTTGTATTTGTTGCCTTCGAGCTTGTATTTAGAGGCGTTCTGCTATCGGTCGCGATCGCCCATTCTTCTTGCTTTCGCCCTCTCGTCTTCTTGCTTCCGATGGCGTCTTCATCAAGCTCCGTTGCTCCTGATGGTGAAGGTGCTCCAGCCTCTCCCCTGCCGCTGGTCTTCGGCTTTGGGGACGACGACCCTGCCCCGGAAGTCACCGAGGAGGAGCTTTGGGCGGATTACGACCTCATCCTTGCGGAGCTGGCGGCTGTAGGGTCGAGGGTGCGCCTAGAGGGGGGGTGAATAGGCGATTTACAAAATTCAATCGCTCACTAATCAATTCGCTCTAATCAACCCCTATGTCAAAACCTACACAATTATAATGCGGAAGCGATAAACTCGGTTTTGACAATTAAGGCCTAAATCAACTAGGCTCACTAGTGCACTAACTAATTTATATCTCTAAACTAGAATTGCTATATTGAATAAACAATTTACACTAAGCAATTCTAATGCATTCAAGCAATCAATAATATGCAAAGATAAATACTTGAGCGTAAAGAGACAAGGGACAACCGATGTTTTTTAAGTGGTGTTGGAGACTTCTTGGTCTCCCCTAGTCCACGTTGAGGCTAGCCCACACTTGGACCGGCTCGCTCGAGCACCGCCTCTTTCCACTAGGCGTGGTTTTCACGCTCGTAGCGTAGGCTCAACCGAACCTTCACAAACTTGGGGCTTCTCACACCTCGAGAGCTCCGCGCCGACGCCTCGCCGTCTAGAGGTCGGCAACCTCCAAGAGTAATAAGCCGCTCCTTCGCTTGAACCTCACCGAGCACAACAAATGCGCAACCGGTGATCACCAAGTGCAACACATGCACAAGGCATCCCTCAAGTGCAACACATGCACAAGAGGTACCCAAACCACTTCCTAATTGCAACAAATGCAATTAGTCTCACTCTTAAGCTCAAGAATCAAATGGGAGTGTGCAACACATTCAACACCTCACCCAAAACCTTAAACACAGCAACAACACTCAGCCCCAACCCCCCAAGGGGGTATTTATAGCCCCCCACAAGAAAACTAGCCGTTGGGGGTCGAAACAGGAAAAATCAGCCAAAATCCGGTCGGACCGGACCTCACGATCCGACCGGTCCTCATAGACCAGCGGTCGGAAAACCGATCAGATTACGGCGGTCGCACCATCACAAGACGGGTGCCTCTGGCCGGTCACACATGGCGGCCGGTCCGACCTTGAGCAAAACGAGCAAACCACGAAAATAACTCCTCTGGAAAAATGGCACATGATCTGGCCAGATCAAACATGCAGCCGGCGATCCGGCCGGACGGGCGGTCGCACCGCCAGACCAATTGCCACAACAACATATCTTGGAAAAAGTCAGCCGGGGGGGGCCGGTCAAGCCCTTGGCCGGTCCAGCCGGACGAGTCGGTCCGCCGCTAAGCGACTCGGCTCAGATTCTTTGAAAACTTTCTCTCCGAAAACCCAAACAACATTCTTTGAGCCATCAAGTGATCAACACATGATCATACACAAGCAAAACATATTTGCACCAATTCAAACCATGCTCAAAGAATTCAACTCAAATTGCGAAAACACATTTCACAATCGACTCGAGAACTATTTGCAAAACGTGTTAAGCAAATCAAACTCGAGTTTATGAGATTAATCCCTCTAGCCATGTGAAGGTCAACACAAGACCCGGTCAACTTGCCAACTCCCGTTGCAAGCCCCACTCACATGCTCTCGGGATTAGGACTCATAAACCTCGGTTTATTCGCTGTGAACTTGCAAATAGCATAATAAACACATTTCATGCTTGAGCACTACTCTTTGCAACACATGCAAAAGTCTAGCTCCAAGCAACATTAAATCAAGGTGCATGAACTCTCTAATTGCAACACATGCAATTCTCTAGTTCAATGCAACCACAAATCAAACTTCGACTAAAACCAAAACCATACGTATGAGCTCTTTACTCGCAACACATGCAAGCCTCTAGCTCCATACAAACACACAACATAAAATCATGCTTGAGCTCTCTCCTTTTGCAACACATGCAAAACTTAGCTCCAAGCAACCACACGGTTTTAAGAAAGATTGTTTTGCGAAACCAAAGCATGAAGCTTCAACTAATGCAACACATGCAAAAGTGAACTTCACGCAAAAGCCAACGCACTAGCTTATCACTTCTTGCAACACATGCAAATCAAAGCATTATGCGAAAACCAAATGCAACCAAGCATAAGTTTAACCCATTCGCAACACATGCCAAATGGTTAAACCAAATGCAAAAACCAAATCCAAATGGTTGAGCTTGAGTGAACACGGAATGAGATCACCAACACATGATGAAGCTCAAGCAAAGGGCGACCCTCTTAATAGCAGCGATAAAACCTTAGACTCAAAGACTACAAAAGTCCTTAGCCTATCTAATTATACCTTCGCACGCCTTATAAGCAATCCCCTTTGGGGTCTTTATGATCATCACTTTGATATTCCCGGGATCTCTACTCGACTCCTCTTGGGATCCACTCTTGGCGCCCATCAACTCATGATGGCGTCCTTGTCCCGTTCTCATCATCTCATCCATCTTTGGACCTAACTTAATCACAACTCATACAAATAGTTAGTCCAAGATGCATGGTTGTCTCAATTATCTCTTGCACTCCATTAACACATAATGGATGCCTTTAGATCAATTGAGCACAACCTAAATCAATTGAAATGATTTAATTGTGTCTTAAGTACAATAATGCAACTCATGCTTTATTATACTTAAGAACTATTCATTTGTCCTCAATTAATCAAGAAACACCATCAACACATGATGAAATGTTCTTTAATAATTAACAAGACAAATGAACTCAATTTAAATTATCATTTAAATTGATATGAGTATATATTAACTACACAAGTTTTCATATACTCCCCCTAAGTGTGTGCATCCATGTAGTATATGGATTGGGAAACATGATGCACATTTTGTGGTTAATATAACGGGGATATTCATACTTTAACTTGACTCCAAAGTATGCAACTAATATTAAGATGAATATGCAAACATACCTTGGGTTTTCCATTTTTCCATGCGATGAGACTAATCAAAAGATATTCTAAACAAACATGTTAGTCTCGATATAAGATTAGTCATTAATAACAATATCGCATTAGGGTATCAAGCTTAATATTGGATTTGTCATTAACGCACGATTAGATTTGTCATTAACACATGATTAGATTTGTCATTAACACCAAAACCATAACTAGTGAAGGTTGAACTTACAGCGGCGGAGGAGGAGGCCGCCGCCCGCGACGCCGCCGCCCTGGAGGTCTTCCTCGAGGTCGTTCTGGCTCTTGTCGAGGTCGCTGACGCCCTCGCAAGGGCTTTGGCTCGAGCCCGCCATGCTGCGTAGGTTTGGATGCTTTTAGGAAGGACTTTTGTGGGAAAACATGCGATCGGACATAATGTTCGATCTTGTGGCAACATATATATACATATGAACAAAATATGTGAACTATGGCCTACGGTTCTATCCGATGTCGCAATGTCTTTTGTTTGAATATTCCATTACATTGGCGTAGCCCAGAAGCGTATGGCTAAGCTGTTGAACATGTACTCAGCGACTATGCCCCATCGTTGAATTTGCTACTTGAGGTTAATGGTTTTAGAATTTAGTCATGATTGCTAAGGAAAAAAGCAACAAATTTTAGTCATGAAGCGAGGGTAGCGTTTGCATTAGGACCTTTGTTAGGTGATTGGTAGCCCCGACTTCTTGCTCACTTGAGTGTCGGTGGCGAGGAAGTCAAAAGCAGCTAGGATTACAACGATCGATGGAATGCATATTTCAAGTGTAAGCGGCGTGGCTGTTCTATGTTCGGTGTTGCCGAGTCGACGCCGTCTTCACGTTGAGTCGATAGGCTCTGGGCGCTTTCACCTCGTCAATGATGTAAGGACCTTCCCAACTTTGGGAGAGCTTATGCTCAACCTTCGATTCTTTCTAAGAACGGATCTCCTTTAGAAGGCGGCCGGATATTTGATCGTGGTAGCGTCTGAGACCTTGGAGGTATTTGGCCGGCGGATGGATCTGACGTCTCTAGCCTCTTCCGGCTTGTCGAGGTCCTCAATCGGTTTTCTTCGACTCGGCTTCTCTGTAGTTCGGACCGGTGTGATCCGAATGTTAGCTCGGTGGGTAGGACCGCCTCGAACCGTACACCGGGGAAAAAAGGTGTTGCCGGTAGCCTGCTGGTAGTTCTCGGCCCCGAGCACGAAGGCAATTCTTTTAACCACTGCAGCTGCGTCTGGCTTGAGCGAGTCGACTATTACGGCTTCGGGCCTTGTAGCACCATGCCATTGGCTCGCTCAACTGCCGTTGCTCGTGGGTGTCCCACGAGGCCAGCGATTTTGATCCCTAGGGCCTCGCACGATCTTGGAATTCTTCACTTCTAAATTGGCGCGGTTGTCGGTGATGATTCTATTAAACACGCCAAATCTAACGGCGATTTCTTGAAAAAACTCTCGGCTTTGATCGCGGTGATGGTTGCAGCGGCTTGGCCTCGATCCACTTGGTGAACTTGTCGATAGCGAAGAGAAGCGAACCCACCACAGGTCTTCTTGATGGCAAGCGATGTCAAGCCCCGGACGCGAATGGCGGTGATCGGAATGGTTTGCGGCTCTGCGCCCGGTATGTAATTTGTCGGGCAAAAATTGGCGGCCCTCACAGTGCGCCGCGATGTCCTCGCGTCTGTGGCGATGATCGGCCAAAGAATCCTTGCCGGTAGGCTTTGCCGACAGTACTAGATGCGCGTGGTGTCCGCAAATCGAGTGAATCTCTTTAAGGAGGGCCCTCCGTCTTGCTCGATATGCATCGCCTTAAGATTAGGAGCGCTCTTTGAAAAAGTTCCTCCCGACCACCGTGTAGCTTTTAGCCGCCCTTGGCACTTCGTACCGCGATCTTGAAGCTCATCTCTTAGGAGGTAATCGGTAAGGCTTTGTCGGTCGGGACTAACGACCGGCACTTCCGCCCGGGTTTCTCCTGGTGACCCGACTCCATGAGGCGGCTAGCGATCGGCTTGTGAAGTTCCTCTCGAAGACTCGGTAGGAACGGGGCCCGGCGGAGCCTAACTGGCGAGCTCGTCGGCCATCTCGTTATCCGGCGTATGCGTGGGTGAGCTCAAGTCCGTCGAACTTGTCCTCCGACTTGCGCACCTCTGGCGATCTGCCGTCATCTTGTCGTCCACGCACAACCATTCTTTTGCACTTGACTAATTACTAGTAGGAGTCCTGCGACCGTCAATCGCCGGATCCGGCGATATGGCGATCTGAAGCCCATGTATGGTAACCGTGCTCGGCGGCGTTATTTGGCCGGGAAGTGGAGTTGAAGGATGTATTTGAGATTTTCTCTGTCGGAGAAGTCGACCTGACGCCCGCCCGCACCATTCGGTGTGAGGGCGTAAAATACGTAAATCGATGCTCGAGGCCTCCACGGTGCGAGCTCTTGTGTCTCAATCCACTCGGCGGCGAAAGTCGGCGGTAACAGGATTTGATGGCGTCCGGGGCTTGAAGGAGATTTCAAATGCTCGACTCGACCGCCCACTTGGCGATCCTTCCGGTGGACTCCGATTCGCGATACTTCCCCAATCGGAAAAGATGTCACCATCGAGGCGGGGTGTTCTTGAAAATAATGCTTAAGCTTAGAGGTGAAGCGATGCAGCGTCTGAAGTTTACGCACTTGAGGTACCGCCTCTTAGACTCGCCCAATACTTCAGCCGAAAGTAAGCGGACGTTTACCCTCTGCGAGTGCCTGCCTCCTCTCTCTCTACCACAATTGCGGCCTTGACCACATGGGTCGTGGCGCTATGTAAGCAGGCGACTCTTACGGTGTCGGTGCGACCAAAATCGGAGGAAGCGGTCGGGGCGACTTTAGGTCCTCGAAGGCTTGTTGGGCTTGAGGGTCCGCGAAAGTTGTCTTGCTTCTTCAAGAGCTTGAAGAAGCGGCATTCCCAGCGCCAAGCGGGAGGTGAACCGTGAAGTGCTACCATGCATCCGTGAGCTTTGGGCGTCTTTTGGCAAGTCGGCGGCTTCATCTTGAGGATGGTGTTGATTTTCTCGGGATTTGCTTCAATTCCACGGTGTGATATGATGAACGGCGGTTTCGGAGGGCGAACACACTTTTCGGGTTAAGCTTCATCCGGAAGGCTCGCAAGCTCTCGAAGGTCTCGGCTAGATCGGTGAGGTCTTCCCTCGCCGGGTCTTGACCACGACATAGATCCACGTCGCCTCACGTTGCGTCCAGGGTTGGGCGTGAAAGCGATCTTGGATGGCGTCTTTGGTAAGTCGCGCCGGCGTTTTCAACGAGCGGCATTGTGACATAGCAATCACGCGCGAATGGCGTGATGAAGGACATTTTGCCGATCTTCTTCCTTCAACCAGATTTGGTGATACCGTCGCATCCAAGAAACTCGGAGTTCACACGTGGTGGAGTCTACCACGGTCTATCTGGGGTAAACCAAAGGGTCCTTTGGGCACGCCTTGTTGAGATCTGTGTAGTCAACACACATCGCCAACTTTTATTTTTCTTGCGTACAAGGACGGATTCGCCAACCAATCGGGATGATAAACTTCTTTTATGAATTTAGCCGCCAGAAGCTTGGTGATCTCCTCTCTGATGGCGTCGCGGCGATCTTGCGCAAACCTCCTGAGCCGCTGCTTGACAGGCTTAGCTTCTTGTCTACATTGAGTGAGTGCTCGATCACCTCCCTAGGGACAGGGCATATCGGACGGTTTCGAGCGAAGATGTCGGTTTGCAGAAGAAAAGTGGCGAGCACCTCTTCCTATTTGGGATCGAGCCCAGTCCCAATCAGGGCGGCCTGCGTTGCCGAGTTGGATGGGTCGAGGATCACATGCTTGACTCCCTCGTCGGGCTTCATGCTAGACTTGGTTTGCTTTGCGGTCGGAACATCGTCTTCGCCTCGTGGGAGGGCTGCCGCTTGCTTGATCATCTCGGCCTCAGCCAAAACCGCCCGATGCCTCGGCAGTCCACGGCTCTCCTGTCGCCGCGAAGGATTGTAGCGTCCCCGTATGGTAATAGCGCCGTTTGGACCGGCATCTTGAGGCGAGTGCGCATAGTGGGGGCGACCATGAACACAGCGGCCGGCCTTCCCAAGATGGCATGGTATCTTGTCTCGAAATCGACCACCTCGAAGTTTAGGTACTCCGTCCGGTAGTTCTCCTTGGCTCGAGCGTTCTGGGGCGTGATTTTCCCAATGATACCGTCGGCGTCCACAGGATCACCCGTGGAGCGGTGGCGATCCCGCTTCGGCTCGGGCGCGGAATCTTCATATCATCAAAGGTCTTGGAGAAAAGGACATTGAGCCGCTTCCTCCGTCGACCGGCACTCTCTTGAGCTGACGCGCGCGTCTGGCGGGGTCGGGACAAGAGGGTACCTTCCGGGAAGGGAGCAGCGATCGGGGTGGTCGAATGATCGAGCGTGATCGGGATCTCGAGACCACCTCGAATGCAAGGCGTGGCGGCGTTATCGCATTGATCTCCGGCGGTAAGCTTTGCTTCGCTTGGACTCGTATCTGCCGAACCTCCAAATATGTAGTTGAGTTCACGCTCGATCATCGGTAGTCGCCTCCATCTTCCCAGGCGGGTCTTGCTTCTTCTCATACGCCTTTGCCCCTGTTAAGCTCTGTTGCGGCTCTCTCGGGCAAACCTCTTCAGGGTGTAACAGTCCTTGGCCGCGTGCCTCCCCTAGGGGTGGAAAGGACATATGGCGTCCATTACTTCGTCGTAGCCACCGCCTCGCGAGCCCCGAGGACGGGCGCGTTCGGCCGCCGCGATCAGCTCTCGGGCCCGCTTCTGTCCCTTGGCTTGGAGGACTCGGCGTGGTCCTTCTTGTCTTTCTGCATGAGCGGTCTTCTGGCGCTCGCCCGAGCGTCCGGCGATGGCATAGCGATCGACAAAGCGAACATCTCACGGCGGTGGTCGGCGGCCTTGAGACATTTTCTTGATTAAGTCGGGTCGTGACTCCCTTCGGAAGGTGGCTATAACGACCGCCTCGGAAACATCACGAGCAGTGTTCTTCTTCGCATGAAGCGGATGAACTCTCGCGAGACTCATTCTTCTTCTGGTGAAGTTGGTAGAGGTCCCACGCCGTCGAGTCTTTCGAAGGTGCCTGGAAATTCGAGATAAAGCGCTCCAGAGGTCACCCCAGAATCTATCGAACCATTTGGGAGTCCGTGAGCCAAGCTTGCGTAGAAGCGGCGTGGTGGCGAGTAGTTGGCCATCACATTCTGGTTGCCCCCCGCCGCCTTGACCGCAAGGGCGTATACTTGCAGCCACGCCTCGGGATCTCTCTCGCCATCGAACTTGACAATGCCCCTAGGGTTGAAACCGTCGGGCCACACCACTCAATGGCCGGGCGTGGCGCGAACTCCGTCAATAGGCCTGACGCTGGCGTCGGCGGCAAACGCGAGGGTCCTATCCCGGCGGTTTCCGTTGTCACTTTCGGCCCGGCGACCGTGGCTCCCGCGATCGGCGTGATCCTCACGCCGGCCACCGCGATCGCCGCGGCCGTCGTATCGATCGAACGCTTCGTACTCGTCCTCACGCGGCGCCTCTCTCCTTCCTCTCGATCGCGGCGTCTAGCGATAAGATCGGCGGAGATCTTGGTTGAACTCGTGGCGTCTTCGCCACGACGAACTCCACCCGCGCCTCTGGGTCGGCTTTGCGCAGTTCAACTGCTGCCAGTCTGAGTAGCCGCGCGGATACGGGAGTGTGTCTTCTCCATGGGCGCCTCTTGGTTTTGCTGGACCGCCGCCGCCATCACCATGGCTTTCACTTGAGCCACGATCGGGGCTGCGGGGCTGTCTGGACCAAGGATCGGCCCAAGGGTGTCGAGCGGGTGCGTGTGAGCTCTGCCTCAAACTCAGTGCGAATCTGCTCGACTTCCGCAGCGTAATCCTTCCTCATTTTCATCCTCGGAAATAATTTTTGAAGAAGGAAGTTCCGGTCCTTGGCGAAGATGCGGTATTTGGAGGCGGCGAAGCAATGTTAGGCCAGAGGAGACTCTCAAAGAAGGTCTTGGCGCAAACAACTCACATTGCCAAGGCGCCAACACTTTCATGAGCGTCGAAGAACGACCCCCAATCCTTATCTTCGACCTCGCCATCCAAAAGGACCACGTCGCCGTCGTCATCGATGAACGCAGCCGCATCGGAGATTTGGCGGGGGCAGAAGGATTCGGCGCTTGCGGTGGTGGCGGGAGGAGGTGGGAGCTTCTAGCGACAAAGGAGTAGTGGCATTGACGGGGGATGCGGAGCAGGCGGTCGGCCTAGGAAGGAAATGCGGTAAGGAGTCACTCGGCTCCAGGCGGCACTCGTTGCTCGTGGCCTCGGGGGCTGTTGGGAGAGCCGTCCCGACTGGTTCCGGGGCAGCGCTGGGCACAGGAGGTACAACATCAATCGGCGCCTCGGCCTCTGCCACGTCAGCACTACCCTCGCCAACAACCCCTGCAGGCTCCAGAGTAGGGATGGCAATCGGGCACAACGGGCTCGGGTAATCCTCGCCCATACCGTGCCGCGACCCGTATCCCCCTGCGGGTATACATGAAGCCATGAGCGAAGAACATCCCCATACCGTCGCCGTGGTACCGCCATGGTATACCCGTTACAGCCAAATTATGTGAACTCACAAAAACAGATAGAATTGATTGGGGCATTGCCCATCAAAATTCAAAGTATAATCACAGATTCATAGTAACAATACATATCAAGGGTTATCTTCATCTAACAAAAACAAGTTGAGGGCTAGTTTAGTACAAGAAGCACAAAATTGTTTAGTACAGAGGAACGCAATTGTGAAACATACTTATGTTCTGAGGCGATTTAGTACAAGAAGCATGTTTAGTGCGAGAAACATCAATTCGGTGAATCATGACAACATATTATTAAACAATCCACCAAATATGAAAAGATAACAGTCAATAGAAAGTTATAATAATAAAATTCACGAACTAAATAAAGATTTCAAAGCAATATTACAAACTGAGACATTACAAATCATTAGCAGGCACTCAAGTGCTGCATAGGTTCCATAGTTCGGTTGTTGCAATTCTGTAATCTTTCAGATTTACAAGTTCTATGTGCATAGTCATCTAAGTGGTCAGTACTCATATTTGTAGCCTTCTATAATAGTTTATACATGACAAAACGATGAATCATAACACTGGTAATACCCCAAGCCACCTCCTTAATAAGTTGAGTTCATTTGAGAAGTACAAACAGCATGTTCTTCTGTCACTTGTATACCAAGCAAGTTCTTCCTTAATAAGTTGAGTTCATTTGAGAAGCACAAACAGCAGTACATGCAACAAGTTTTTGCGACCTACTTGATAGAATGGATCGCATCTATCCAAAACACTTTCATTAGGCTTTGGTACAAACATTAAAACTACGGTTTACATACACTTCCTATATGCTATACCTCATCACTTGTATACCAATCGATATCTTGTGTACATGAATAATTTGAATATACAAACAGACCGGCTTCAACAAAATCACTTGCATATTCCTTGCAATAGAGGTGGCTCGGTATTACAGACGAGGCGAGGGCAGGGCGTAAAGGCGGCTCAAGCGGCGCGAGCAACAGAGCCCTTCAGCCTTCGAGGTAGTAGGCGGCAAAGGGACGGGAGGACCGGAGGAGGCAGTGTGGCTCGGAGTCGGCGATCGGGAAGGACGATCTGAGGCAGCAGTGGCCGTGGCCGAGGTAGGAGGCGGCCAAGAGACGGAGAGTCGGAGATCGAGGCGGCGCCGCCGCTTGCTAGGACTTGGAGGCTGGAGCGGAGCCCTGGCGACCGGGGGACGGAGATGATGCAGGCGTCGGCAGATCTGGAGCGGAGCCCTGGCGAGAGAAGAATGGGGATGGGCGTTTGGCGTCTGGGAGCCCTGGCGGCTGGGAGAAAATTGGGGATGGGCGGTTGGGGACTTGGGGTGGTAATTTGGATGCTGGATTAGGGTTTTAGGTGGTGGGTTTTTAATGCATATTAGTATGTCCCACATGTCAGCCTAATTCGTGGGTAAATGGGTATAAGCGAATGCGGGTATAGCTTACCCATACCGTGCCGTTACTGACGGGTAAAGAAATAGCCCATTTATATACCCGTGGGCAAAAACCCCATACCGCCTCTATTGGGTATTTACCCATGGTACATGGAGTAAGCAGGCACAATTGCCATCCCTACTCCAGAGGTGGCGTTTCATGAAGAACTTCATTGCGGGATCCCTACGAGAAGAAAGCGATCGGGACATGATCCGGAGAGCGAGGAAAGACTAACAAGGAAATCCAACTGTTGGATCTTGTTATCTTGCACTTTAAACCCTTCTGGTGGAAGGATTGCCGGTAGGAGTCCCATGAGCACATTTCTTGTGGCGGAACAAGGGAGCTCGGTCGGTAGCAGCGGCGGCACACTTCCCCGAGGTGGGGCCGATGGCTTAAACACCTCGGGTCCCAGGTAGCTCGAAGAAGAAGAAGTCGAGGAGGGGTCGAAATGCGGTCGCGGGTCCCGAATCTTTGGACCCCGATCGAGTGCGCCTTTATCCGGCTGCGCTCCGCAGGCCTTGTGAACAATCGGATCTTTTCCTTCTGTTTGGATCATCACCGGGCGCTCGTTTTACTTAACCAGCGCTTGGGACGGCGAAGGAATCTTTGGCGAAATTTTGCTTATCACTCTTATGAGCAGGGAACTTCGAATGTAGCACATCGAGAAAAGAAGGCATCACGTCCTGCAAATGAAAAAAAAGCACATCAAATCAAGAAAAAGTCGATGTCGAAGGCAATGAAGATTCCTTCCGGAGGCACCGGATTCACTTAAGTAAAGGTCTCGGGCCGGGAATAACGATCTTCTCGTTCGGGCGAAGAAGTCGAGAGCACGACAAAACGCGCCGCCAAGTAATTTCCTCCGAAACCTCCCGTGTGGGATCATTGAGGCCCTCATACTCATACCCGGGATGAACTCGGTCCTTGAGAGGCTGAATCCGTCGGGTACAAAAATTGGCAACAATGGCCACACCGGTGAGCCCATTCTCCTTCAACTCAGCAATCAGACCCATGAGATCAGTCACTTGGTCCATCCCGTCATCTTTGGGAAACGATGTCCAGTCAGGAGAGGGCTTGGGTGGCCTCCCAGTGAAAGCGGGCAATGGAGGCTCGGGATTGGCGCAATAAAACCACTCTTGATGCCAACCCTTGTTCGAGGTCTTCAAAGGAATATTGAAGTAAGGTTTTTTCATGCCATCCCTCAGCTGAAATCCGGCACCTCCAACCACTTTGGGGAAGTTCTTACTAGGGAAAGGTTTAAGAAGAAAAAGGTGGCGAAAGAGATTGAAGTGGGGACGGACGCCAAGGAAGGCCTCGCAAAGGTTGACGAAGGCAGCAATTTGGAGAATGGAATTGGGGTTGAGGTGAGTTAGCTCGATCCCATAAAATTCAAGGATCTTGCGGAGAAAGGGGATCTTGGGAAGACCAAGCCCACGCATAAAAGGATTGAAGCGACCACCTCCTCGGCGCTGGGGGTAGGGCAGAATTCACCTGCGGCAGGGCAGGCGGCGAGCATCACCAATGGCGAAAAAACACCAACGCTTACTAAATCCTCCAACCGTCCTTCCGTCGTTACCGAGGTAGCCCAATCCTTGGTTGAGGCGGACGGGTGAACAGTTGCGGGAGAAGGGGACGACATCCTTGAACGAAGAAGCCTCGCGATCGCGTGACGAATAGGGTAACAAGAAGAATTAACCCTAGCGGCGGAGGTCGCGAGGGAAAAGATTGAAGAACAAAGGGGCGAAAAGGAACAGTGTAAAGACACTTCATTTTACTCTACAGGGAGCGGCGCCGACTTTCGCCTCGAGCGGGAAGCCGCATTACCCTTCCCATGCCCTGAAGCCGCCCTAGGAGCACGCCGAGGGTGGGCGGCGAACGCACGTCGTGCCTGTCGCTAAGCGGCCCAAACAAAATGAATTGGGAAATGGTACGCTCCAAGATGGGCCAAAAGCCAGCAGCCGTGACACACGGGACCCTGGGTACCACCCAAAGAAAAAACATCCTCTTATGGTATGCCTCATGCTAGGTCACAAGCTGATGACGTCCAGAGAACGAAGTCAGATACCGTAAAGATGATTTTGAGAACAGACGCCTACAAGGTATGAGGCTCGTGTGACCTTAAAAAGGGCGGCGACGAATACCAGATGGGTAGGATAAAATGCGCTCTATAAAAAAAAGGCCAAGGGTTATGCGCCCGGATGCGCTAATACCACTCGGCTGAGCACAGATGTGTACAAGAAACATGCTAAGCAACGAGTTGGCTTGATAAACTAAGTCAGAGATAGCTCGGAATAACCTTACAAAAAATTTCGTCAAGTTCTTCATGACCTCCTCGACCAAGCGACAAGCACTCGGCTAGAAGCACTCGGGAAGACTTGACCGCAGAAAGGCACTCGATCATGAAGCACTCGGGGCTACTGTGGAGGATATATCCCCCGGGGGCCCACAAGGCAGACCTGCAAGGCCCAACCAGGTGAAGCTAGGCCAGGCCAACTACGGGAGGCTGGAGGTATACTGGGCTGAGCAAGGTGTGAAGAGTCAGGACGAATCCTAGCTAAGGAAACCGAGTCGTATTAGGCAAGGGATGATTGTAATCCAAACTAATATAGATTCGGGATAGACACGAAAGTGCAGCTTCCATCTCGTATCCGAGTGGGATCCTCATTATAAACCGCCTTCTACGCTATATAAAGGGAGGCGGGGAACCATCAAAACAGGACATCATTAGCAAATAAGTTAGCCAATCATAATCCCAGAGCACAGGACTAGGGTATTATCTCCACCGTGAGAGCCCGAACCTGTATAATTCCGTGTCTTGTGCTACCATCGAGTTCCCGATCCAGCGCTTAGCCCCCTTTTCATTATTGTCGGTAACAAACCTCGACAGTATGCTAGAACAAATCTATATGATATTATTGCATACTAACGTGCTCTAGAAATAGAACATTACTCTGGTGTAACACACAACACTAGCCAACACTGTATATGTTTTTTTTCGAACGTACTTGCGCTATGTTTACTTGTTTAGAAGTTGTGCGGTAGAAATAAATAAGAAAAAAACTCATATGTGGTCCCTCGATTTCTGCATTTCGTCTAATTTCTGTTTTTAATTCATAAAATTGGGTAAAACTTATCCTTTGACCATCAAAACCAAAACACTTAAACTCCAATGGCAATAACGATGGCTTTGACCAACTTCAACCCATGTGGCTCACCGTCTCCTTCTCAGCTCAATCCAATTGGATCAAGTGGGAGTCATCCCCATTCTCACTGGAATGTTGGAGCTCGTCTCCTTCGACAATGGCTTCACTCCTCGCCAGATCCAGTCTCACCAAAGCTCGCCATCATTGGTTCCCTTATCATCAAGCTCAGATCCATCGATTCCACTCGCCGCTGACCTTGGATCTAGGAAGGATCCGTTATCTCCATCAACACGGCACTTGATCTCGATAGCTCATCATCGTGGCTTCTTCGTCACCAAATCCATCGGCATCGATGCTTTCTTCACCATCTTTGGCTCAACCTGTCCACCGATGGGGCGATGGGCAATGGAATTTGGCGAATCGAGCCTGGATCCATCATCTTTAGCGATGGCAACGTCCTCTTCACGTCACCATCCTGTTCATCACCTTGATCATCTGTTGTTCACGCATGAGGGCCGGTGCAACCACCAAATCTGTTCTGTCTTAGTCTTCATATCACATAGCTGCTCCTCTCCTGGTCACACTGCTACTCTCCCTTATCGACTACATGTTATGCCGTGTGTACACGATGGCCAGTGCGGCCACCAGATCTGTGCCACCTTCGCCTTGAGATCACACCGCCACTCCTCTCCTGCTAGCGCCTTGTTGTGTCGTGCATGCGCAAGGACCGGTACGGCCACCAGATTTGTGTTGCCTCTGTCTTCGGGTAGTGTCGCCGCTTCTGTCCTAGTCACGCCGCTTGGTTGGCACGTCACGGAAGAGCTCATGGTGTCAGTGTCTATGTGTTGAACATGGCCTCCTGCCCCAACTTTGGCCTTAATGAGCTCGACTTTGTCTTCTCCACCCTCGTCGACAGATCCATCCTCAACTTCGTCCTCATGTACCTTCTCTCCCTTATCGCTGGTGTGTAGCTTAACGGTGGTGGTCATGGCAACAAATACCAGATCAAGGTAAAGAAGATGAATAGGAGTAGGACAAAAGTCTTTGGGTCACCTAGGGGACACAAATATGCTAATGAGGATCTTGGTTGGCGCCAAGTCACCCAAAGGCCAAAACCATCTGTAAAATCAGTTTTGGATATGATTTGCGCAGGTTTGCTAGTTGAGTTTTATTTAATTTTATAAATAAAGGATAAAAATTACACAAACTAAAGAGTTTTCCAAGTAAATATATTGTCACAACATATATCAACCCTCCTAGGATGTCCAAATCCAACAACCATTTCTGTACTCATTGTTAGTTGCCATGCATGCACATGCACTACAAACCTCAACAACCGATTCACGTACGCAGAAATTTGCCACACCAATTGCTGGTCGCCTTGAGCTAATGTCAAAGCAAAGGTGCACTTTAAATCATCAGGCCTGGTGCTATATCAACCTATATGTTTTGGAATCACTAAAATTACTTTGTGTTTTTGCCCGCTCTAACATGTTAATATAGTGGGACACTACTAGCTTTGCTGTACCAACGATGATACCACTATAGCCAACATGTGAAATTAATTCCAACATGGTGGATGCACCAAGGCAAGCCAACTGTGCCAGGTGCGAGGCATACGAAGATATCTTTCTTCTAAGAGGACGCAGCTAGTGTCACATCAAGATCATAGAAGGCACGTGTAGAGAGCCTTAAGGGCACGCTAAAGGAGGAGCCATAGGAGGAGCTGAAGGATGAGATGAAGAAGGAGATAATGGCTCGTGAGGAGCGCCTGAGGGCCGAGATGATGGCGATGATCTCCTAGAGTCAAAGTCAGAGTCAAATGGCCTTACTTCTCATAGAAAGGCTTGTGCCCTACCCTAGCAACTGCGCTTCGAAAATGATCAGGCCAGTCCCCAACTGAAGAAATAATTGCTTCTGACTTAAAGGTATGACAGTAAGCTAAACAATATTTTCAATCAAGTTGCGCTCTTCTTGCAGGCGCCTGCCAAGTGTCAGCTCGTCATGATAGAAGATGGATTTTCCGTTTAGGCTAGACACGGGGTTGCATTTCTGTGAAAGGAGACTAACACAATGCATAATAACCCTTTGGGGAAGGACTACATGAGGATGCAATTGGACTATGTCCATGAAGACTTCCTAACTCATGTGCTAGAATTTCACTCAACAAAGATATCACCACTCTCGGACAAACTCAGATATCATTAATCAATTGGCCCATGACGGGTGTTGTACTACTCAAGGTAAAAATCCTCTACATCTTTTCGATCATTTCAGTACTGCAACACGTTACATATGCATGTGCTTTATAGGTTCCTATCGTACCTGCACATGCACTTGCTTCTGCTCTCACCACCATAATGAGTCATTCATCCAAGTCGACTCCTATGCAGAGTGTAGAGTTGGTACATAAAAAGACTAGCACGATAGCCAAAACAATTATAGAAGACCTCAAAGACTCCTGTCAAGAAGGCAAAATTGATAGAAGCCACAACACCTCCTCAAATACATAGAAATCCCCTTGTCCCAACCTCGGAGACTCCTTTTACAGCTTCCTCAAGATTATAAGGGGCAAGTCCATGGAAAGCCCCTCGTCTCTAACAACAAATTGAATACTCTAGGCTTGTGCACTCGTTTACTCTATGATGGTACATTGATAAAGCGAATGAGGCCAAGCGTCACATCGATTTCAATGTGAGGTATCGAGGGGATATTTCCATCGCGAGGAGCATGGGATATTCCCAGTGAATTTTAAGGATCTGTTATGTTTGTACAGCTTGAAAGCTATCGATATTTCTACTATACGATCCTGAAAACTGTGAGTATCCCACCATATATCATGAATCTATGACTGTTATAGGATTTTGTATTATATTTTTTTTTAATATTTGACACGAGTTGCAGAATAATGAGGCAGCAAGACTTAACAGGTCAACACCAAGTTGGGTTCATCAACCCTGAGATGGTATCTACAACCATAGCTAGGTTTTAATCAGAGTTCCTTGCCAAATACATCAAGCAGTCATTGCAGGCTAAGGTAAAAAAGGACTTCATTCTATTTCCGTACTATGTGGAGTAAGTACTACTTTACCCTTCAATTAGTTATACACACTTAAACCACATATGAACTTATTTTCTTGCATTGTATACCATTTTAATAAGCAATCATTGGATTCTACTCGTAGTCGCTCCGATAGAAAACAAAGTCTATACTTTTAACTTGGTCGAGAAGAGACTGATAGCCTACGCGATCAAGCCTGTTTTGCAAAAATAAGTACATTCTCCTAACCTAACACTTTCTGTACTTAACTATATTCATTTTTTTTACCTTAATGGCATATCTCCAATGTATATAGGGTTTTCTTGTCTTACGTTGCTTAAGGAGGGCGACACGATGACAAACGAGGCGATCAGCTGGAGTGGAAGTGCTTCAAGGTACAAGTGCCTATCATAGGATTAATTTTTTTGACATCTATTCTTCGTCTCTTAATTTGATTTTCTTTGTTCGTTGTGTCATCAACAGGGATACGACGACCTGTGCGGCTTTTATGTCATACATCACATGCTGATTCTGGTCGGTGGCTCACACCTTTTTCCTAAGGTATATGTATATGTATAATACACTGAGCCTTTTATATACAAATTTTAAAACTTAAATTAATGCACTCATTTCTATTTTGTAGAAGATCAATATTCCCCTCAAGAGCTTACAAAACAAGGATTTCAACAAATTATGGGACCATATATGCTAGTGGTACTGGACAGAAGTTCTAGCAAGGATGGTAAGTTTAGAGATTCGATAGACTCCTACTAGTCCATATGTAAAAATATTGTATCATGTGAATATGATATGTGTACTCTGTTAAGTATGTTTGTGTTCTATATTGTGAATGAATATGATATGTGTATTGTAAAATGTTTGCGTTCTATATATATTGTGGATGTGATATGCATATTGTTTGTAATATGTGTTGTTTTTAAGAGGATGTACAAAGAACTAATACCAGCACCCACATCACAATCGGTTCCAAGTTAGAACAAATTGCGATGCTGTGAGCTAGAACCGATTTTGATGACCATTTCACACTATCAAGTGAAAACCGATTGAGATAGCGCCTTCTCATCACTGTCTAATGACTTTGTATTGCCACAAAAATCGACTATGATGACGAAAAAAATCAATTGTGATGTACATTTCTACAGTAGTGTCCTTTGATGATTGACCACAATCCAAATCAATTGAATGATATTTTATATTTGTTTTGAGTATATTAGTACTATTAAATCTTCATATACTCAAGCACTTGCGAGTGTCCTTAATCAATAAAGCACACTATCAATACATGATGGAGAGCCTAAATCCATTGATCTAGTTCTTTGATGATTGAACGATAACCGAACACAATTTAAATTGAATTTAAATTGTTATGAGTATATGTCAACTATGCAAGCTTCATACACTCAATTTGATGGGTTTCAAAGTAATGATCTAATTGATATACAATAATGGAAAGGAAACAATACCATTGAGACCATCAAACATAGAATAAATGCCATTAAATGTGTGCATATATATAATTGAATTTGAACCAATATGCATATATTCAATTTGAGATTTCTTTGGAGGTTATCCTATATTGACATGAGTATACTACAATTACACAAGTTTTATATACTCAAGGATTTGTTTCAAAGTAAATATCCTTAATTTATGTGGTAACATGAAAGGGATCAATACTATTGAAATTTCAAGTTAAAGCATGAACTTCCCCTAAATGTGTGCAATCATGTATATATGAAATTTAAAATACAATGCACATCTTAAGGTTGAAACCATGGTGGAGTTCACCTTTTATCTTGAATCCAAGGAATGCATCTAAAAATAATAAAGTTGCACCGGATGTATACCTCTGAGATTTCCATTTTTCAATAAGACGAGACTAATAAAAAACATATTCAATAAGTAAGTTAGTCTTATATTTGGATTTATTAATATGATCATGAATTTTATATCTAAGAAAAGCAATAAGATATGATAATAGAGTAAATTTCACAAAACCACAGGTTTCTTGTACAAACTATCGTAAAACTACATATTTTAGCTTATATTTCAGAAAACAACAAATTTTAGAAAAACTTGTTTTACAAAAGTATAGGTTTCTTGTACAAACTATCAGAAAACGACAGATTTTAACTTCTATTTCATAAAACTATAGATTTACGAGAACTTGTATCACAAAACTACAGGTTTGGAAGAACTTGTTTCATAAAACTACATATTTTAGAATTGGTCGTTTCTTGTAACTTATCTGACAGTGTGGGCTTATAAGGCGGTTTCACACACCCTCATTCCTGTTTCACTCACTCGTGAGGCTGTTATGTGGGCCTAGACTGTCAGACACGTTACAAGAAATGATTAATTCTAAAACAAGTAGTTTTGTTATACAAGTTTTCCTAAAATCTATAGTTTTATTAAATAGAAGCTAAAATATGTAGTTTTATGATAATTTCTACAAGAAACTTGTAGTTTTGTGAAACAAGTTCTTTTAAAATATATAGTTTTATAAATAGAAGCTAAAATATATAGTTTTCTAATAATTTGTACAAAAAACATGTAGTTTTATAAAATTTACTCATGATAATATGAATTCGAATGCATACCTTTGATATTTCTATCTTTTTATCCAAATGAGACTAATAAGAATTAAGCTCAATAAGAGAGAGAGAGAGAGTCTCACAAGAATTAGATTTATCATTAATTATTAATTAAACAATAATCACCAAAAATACATGGAGCTTTAACTTACAACTAGCTATGATGCACACTACGCAAGTCCACAAAATCCCAAGTCCATGTCAATAAACAAAGAAAGCTGAGGTTGACAACTGTCTTGGAGCCAAACCGACAACATAGGACTAGTTTGCATTTTCTTTTATGCATTTTCTTTTGTTGTTGTTGGGTTTGAAGAATAGGTTTGCTAAATCTAAGTTGCCTAAAATTTTCTTATTTCTTAGTCACCTAAAATTACACAAAACTAAGCCTAAAACTGCATTGCTAAGTAATGTGCGATTTTGTTACCACTCTACTTTAATTTTTAGTTATGTTTGTTTTTACATTTTTATTGTCCAATTAGATCTAATTTAATTTTTGTCTACATTAGAGTTTTTTGTTTTTGTATTTTGTATGGGCTTATCTATGTTTATTTTATTTTTGTCTAGGTTAGAAATGTTTTACATGTGTTTTTGTATTTTGTAGTGACGAGAGGTGGATAAAACATAATAGCTATCGGATACAAATCCTATAACTCAAAAAAGTGACTAGATTAAAAATAATAATAAACTTATCAATAGATAGTCTATTTAAAACATGTACCAATTTATTTATTTTATGAATGTTGATTAGTGCTTAATTAAATAATTCTATCGATCCTATTGAGAGAAACAACAATAAGGGAGAAGTCTATTGGAAGAAAGTTATCAAAGACTACAACAAGAATAATTCGCTCAATTAAAGAAGACTAGTAAAACATTATAATGAGAACATCACTTCTTTGGATACACATAACATTCCTTTACAAGATGCTAAGTAAGGACCTATAACAATAGTACGTGCATGACAGTTGAATTATCAGGTAAGCTCATTTCTAGGAGTTCATAATTTTCCTATTGATGATGGATTGCTATCTAAGTCATGTGATGTTATTCTACTCAGGAACCCAAGATGAGGGGAGCAACACTACTACCACAATAAGCCCAGGCTGACACCGCTTCAATTCTAGTCTAATTTGGAATTAGCCTGACAGTCCTGATTTAAAACAATCATAACTTTCATATATGGAGTCCATTGGAGGTGTTCGAGTACTTGGTTGAAAGTTTACGATGAGATCTTTCCAATAGATCTGATTTCATCTTTAGATTCATTGTCTACACATCATAATCATAAAAGAGATATGTTGCGTCACTTGTTGGGCCAACTTGGGCCTTATAATGGTTTTTGGATCTTTGTCTAGGTCGTGTGCGCCACTCCTATTGGCACACAACCCTAGGATGGCTTCTCCTTGGTCACCGCCTCCTTATAACTCTTGTGGTCGTTAAATTTAGTCCTTAGGCTTATTTAGATTGATTTTTATTTAGAAAGCATCAGTTGTGTATTTGTGTCGACTAGACTAACTACGGTGACTTCAAGTCTCTCTATTATTCAATCAAATTTTATGTTCCATTGTCCAAATTCAGATTGTGTTTATTTCTTTCTTGTTTGATTCTCGATTGCTGGCAAGAAAGGTCAACTGTGTTGGGCACGGTTGATAATGACAAAGAGTGTGGTGTAACGATTGCAGGATGGATTTGATCATCTCGACCAAGCAGCCTCACCGCCAATGTCACATCGATCAATCGTAGTTATCCCTCTCATCGAAAGATTAGGCCAAGCATTTTCATCACATTAGAAAGACCTTGGGAAAAACCAACAAAAAGGTCGTGAGAGTTCAGCCTGTCAAGCAAAGTGGAGCAATTTGCATCGAAGCAAGCACACGCTTACATAGGCTCCTAACATTTGATATTGTCTCTCGTTAAACATCTTTCTAAGCATCTTTGCACAGGCCTTACCGAGTTCTCGTTGCAGTCAAAAGTGAGGCGAGAATAAAAAGTATTAAGTAATAAACCGAAGAATGGACGAAACTTTGGTTTACCTATTTATGGCCCACATGTCAGAGAGGGACAGCTAGCTTGTGAAATTTGGCCATAGAGTTTGTTTGTTTGCGCCATCTTGATCTTTGCCAATGCGTGACAAAATTTTTACGGCATCAAAATTTGGTTATGGAATTGTTAAAACACCAATTACTAGGATTTAGAAAGAAAATAAGCTAGGATGCTAACAAAAATGAAATCTTGTCAAACATTTGGCAGCAAAGAAAATACCCGCTAAACCTGGTCAATGCTACTAAAATTTGGCAGTCATTGGCTGACTTCACACAAAACAGGCTCATAGTTGTTGCCACTCATGTTAATTTTTGACCAAAATTTTGGCAAGAATTAAGCCAAAACTTGCCAAATCATAGTAAGTCGTTCCAATTTTTGCCACGCGTACGAACAATGGCCAAAACACACCCAGAATCGATGATCCATGAATTGACTAAAATTTCGCATCAGATTAAAATAAACTAGTATTCAAATGTGAACAAAATCTTGCTAAAATTCTGGCATCAAACCGAAACATGCATGTGCAGAATGCTACTAAGTCTAGCTTGTTTGAGGCATGCATGTCTTGAAGCCTCCAATATATAAAATGATCCGTTTCTCGTAAGCCAACTCATATTTCTAAGTAGGTGAGCCCTGAATGGATCTCCACCGAAGCAACTCAAACACCAGATAATTTAAGCTCCCTTTTACAGTATTTCTCTTGAAGTTGGCACAGGTTTCCTAAAACAAGAAATAGTTGCAATGGAGGTTACCCTGTGATCTCTTTAAAAAGGTGGAGGAAGAGAACCGGATTGAATGGCATACCTATAGGCTATAGGACACTGGACAGAAGACACATTTCCGGCACCAACCGCGGGATTGTCGAGCGCTTTTGGAGAGCAAATCACGCCTGGTTTGAAGTTCTTGCATGCCTCGGTCAAGCTCATGGTCAGGGACAGCTCGGTTTTCTTTTTGGACGGCGCACTTCTCCATGCCAACTCTACGGCAATTAACCCAGAAGCGAAACCTGTCAAATTCTCGAATTCCCATTAGAAAACCAGGTGTAAATTGCTCCATCGAAGAAAAAAAAACCCGGCTGTTCCCTCAAAAAGAAAAAAAAAGCCGGACCAGCGCAATGCATAACTTGAGCGGCTCGCAGAGCCAAAAGAGCGTCCCAGATTCCCAGCGTGAAAAAAGGGTCCGAGCCTAGGGCCACCGGCCAGAGCGCCAGGCCGCCAGCATCCCTTGAGAGCATGTACAGAAGATGACTTCTGTGCAGGGTTCGCGAAACGTTGAAAACCGAGCGTGTGCAAAATTGAAAAGAAAAAAAAAACAGGGCAGCACAGTGCTGCGGTCCATATGGCCTAAATCGGCCCACGAAGAAATGGGAAT
The DNA here is from genome assembly GCA_036346375.1 of Guadua angustifolia. Taxonomy (NCBI): domain Eukaryota; kingdom Viridiplantae; phylum Streptophyta; class Magnoliopsida; order Poales; family Poaceae; genus Guadua; species Guadua angustifolia. The sequence continues at coordinate 32,217,324 of CM070501.1, read as the reverse complement.
GGATAAGAGGTTCCAACGGCTGCCTCCGACTGCATTATTGCGCACATGCATTGATTCCCCGAATCCCTTTCTAGCTCGCGAGCGCAGGCTTAGGCAACGAACCAAACAGGCCCTTAGTCGCCGGTGGCCAAAAACTGACGACTGAAGCTCGAAATCAAGCGGCAAGGTCGATTTTCAACCGGCTTTCAAGGGTTTTTGACGGGGTTTGCTTCCTCTTCGGTTTATCGCATAAAACGAGTAGTTTACCTTATAAACCGAGCGATTTTCAAGATAAGCCAAACAGATCTCGTTGAGGCAAGCTAGATGAATCATGCGCTAGCTCATTGTATGTATGGATTGCTATGGTTGGTAGTTTTCTTTGGGATTGTTCATGGAGGCAGAATAGCAGATTATTGAGTAATGCTTTTAGGGTTTAGTATGTATGTTCATGGAGGCAGAAATCAGCATGGCAGATTATTGTTCATTGTATATATGTTAAATATTGAATGTTATGTAATATCTTGCATTCTCGCTCGTTGAAGAGTAAACATGTATGCAGTGGCTAGTCATTTTGATTCACTAGTATGGTAAGTATGCTATGCACTACATTAGTTGTCATATTTACTAACAAAACATGCATCTATCGAAAGTTCGGTACAAGGGGATTTCTATGTATAAAAGGTGACAACATGAGAAATATTGAGTAATACTTTTAGGGTTTAGTTGAGTAATGTTTGTAGGGTTTAGCTGATTTGTTGAATCTTGAATATTATATAATATCTCGCTCGTTGAAGAGTAAACATGTATACAGTGGGCAGTGGCTATTCATTATGATTCACTAGTATGCTAAGTATGCTATGCACGTGATGACTTCAATATGCTAAGTATGCTAAGAACATAATGACTTCATTATGCTAAGTAGATAACAACCAATTAAGGTAAGTAGCTAACAACCTAGGAAAATCTTTGTGAGTGTAGTCATCAAAACGTGTGACCTGTTTTTTTGCAGGAATGACTGACTTGTTATTGTTTTGTATTAGCATATGGCAGGCTAGGTCGATGTTGTTTGGAAGCACGGCGAGAAGATGGTTGGTGGGTTTCGATGTAAGTACTGTCACAAAGAGAAGAAAAGAGGCGGTGTAACCTGATTGAAGCACCACCTAGTAGGATATGGTACAAATGTTGTCCATTGCAATCAAGTCTCTAAGGAGGTTCACGGGTACTTTTAACATGACCTAGACAGGACGAAGGATAAGAAAAAAAGGACAGAGGGAGGAGAGGTTCAGAAAGGAAGCAGCAGCTGCACATTTTTTGTCGAGAAGAAGTGCTTATGAAGCGTACACAGGTGATGTTGATGAGGAGAAACAACTACAGCACGCCATGGCTACCTCTAGGGCTGAGGCAGAATTTATCAGCCGGACTGGTGGTAGGTATACAACAAAAGATGAAGAAGTTTAAGATGGAATGGCCAACGTATGGCGTAACCATCAGGTGTGATTCTAGGATTGGGCTGACACGCATGAGTATTATCAACTTCATGCTGTACTGCAAAGGCACCACATTCTTCCATAAGTCTGTAGATGCGAGGAGCAAAAGTCACGACTCGTACTTGTGCAACGTGCCATGCCAAAATTTTACCATAATTTTCCATATTTTTAAACATTTTTTACATTTTTTATGGATTTTTGGGCTTTCCTCTATATTTTTATATTTTTTCACAATTTTTTCTCAATTCTTCCTTGCATTTTTCACTAATTTTCCTTCTGTCATCGATTTTCGGTTCATATCGGTCGGTTTCGAGAGTCGAAACCGGTTTTCAACTTTGCCGAGCGGTTTTCGAATTTCTTGAATGCATTTGACCAGTCGGTTTGACTTACCGAAATTTGGTCAAATTTCGTGAAAAACCAGTGCCGACTTATCTCGAATTTTTCAGATTTTCCAGTGCAAACGAAAATGTTAACCTTGCTTCTGTGTATATAGCTTTTCATGCCAGCTAATGACAACTTCTATAATGATCATGGACAGAGAAAAGAGAGCAACTACCCTACGCTATACCGTTGGGAATCACTTCCAACGGTATAGCATGTTTCATTAGGTTCACGGGTAAGTTTCATTGCTAGGTTTCACGGGTAAGTTTCATGATGTTTGACGGATAAGTTTCATGGGTTTCATGAGATTTTCGAGTTTTATAGATAAGTTTCAACCAAAGTTTCATGTTTCACGGGTAAGTTTCATCAGAGAGCAGAAGCTATACCGTCCAAACGGTATACCGTTGGTTAGTTTTTCTGCAGGAAAATTAGTTCTATGACGTCGAAAGATTCCAAATTTAGTTTCATATATCATCGAAAGAAATCAGTACATTTAGTACTATCGAAAGATGTCTCTTTTTTTTTTTTTTTTTTTTTGCCATTCCGTCAATACCCGTTAGCCCTTTTGCGTTTTTTCTTTTTCTTAATTTAGCCAAATGACACGGATGCCCCTGCACCTCCCAAACTAATACTCCAGAACGCATCTCCTCGGACGAGATCTCATCGTTTCCAGTCACCTTCCCCTCCACGATGCATGCGGTCAATTTGTTCAAGACAAGCAGATCATTTCTCATTCAATATGTTCAGCGGAAGATCATCATTGGCATTCATTTATCCCGATAGAACCAAAGCACTGAAAAAGAACTTTTTCAGCAGAAGGAAAGCATAAGAAATGAAGGCCACACGACGAACAGCCAAAAAAAGAATTTCACAGACTACTTAGAACGTGAACAGACCAACATATGAAATTACTGCAATTTCTTCCCAATTGCAGCATACAAAATAACGAATTTGAATTACCCGTGCACAATTTGGGCATTTTTACTACACTGTCCAACTGTGCTGCCATGGCTACGAGCGTCATAGCTGCAGAAGGAGGTATTCAGGATAGATGAGAACACTGGAGGACGATGTAAACCACAGCGGTGCTACTTGCGGAGCTCGAGATGCGGCTATAGCGCACATTGTCAGCCATTCCACTCCATTGTGCGATGCAGTATATTACTATACTGTATACCTTATTGTTGATGCGTGAATGTACGTATCCGAATTGTAACCATTTGGGGCCAGATGTAGGAAGCTTAGTGCTAGACCACATGATTGTCGTAGCGTGATGGTTATTCGAACCTCATTATTCTTCTTAATTAAAAACAAAAAAAAATGCAGCCTCTACAACATATTCTCGTTTGCGTTACAGCTCTTCGACAATTTTGATTTAGATCGCTAAAGCTACTGAGAGCATTAATTCCACGTTATCCATCCTGTGTAACATGGTGACAAAACTCTGGCGAAGATAGAACCGACGCGGGCCGATCACAGGCATAGCAAGTTCTCATCTTCTGACGAAAGATTGCTCTGTTGTGAGGACTGCTTGGTCGCTCTTTTCAGCAATTCTCCGGTTTTACAGCTGTTTTGTCGGCCCAGCCCGACCACAACATCAACATTCAACAGAGCTTGAAGAGTGAGCGCCCATTTTATATGTATCTTGTGTTGCATCTTCAGTATCAAGTTCTGGTGTGTGCATGGCTGCAAAAGCTGACTTTTGTTGGTGCATACTTGCCTTGGTTCCTTCCCCCGTGCTCGGCCCAAGATTCGTCGGCACCCTGGCCTGAAAGGCAAAGCGAATTATCGATTCCCTTCTGCATTTCTCGCATGTTGCACAACCATGCAGGCGCCTGCACTGCAGCCTGCAGCAGAACCAGGCATATCGGGGGCAGGTCCTGCACTAGTGCACTGCATTGCATCCAAATAATAATAACTTATCTATGAAAGCCGGGAGAATTAGAGGGCAACAAGTTTAGCTACGTGTCATTTTTTTTTTGGAAAAGACCCTCCGTATATTTCGTAATTACGTTTAGGTCCTCCGGTCGGTTATTTTGCGAAAGAGGACTCCGTAGTCTGTATATTCGCGAACGGGTCCTCGGTGGGTGGTTTTGCAAAAACAAAAAATTATATCCAGATCCTTCTATTGGTAGTTTTGCAAAAAGAGTCCTATGGTTTCGTATATTCGCGTACGGGTCCTCCAACTTTATTTTTTCGTTTGCGAAAAAAGCTCCGTAGTCTGTATATTCACGGTTGGGTCCTCCGGTGGGTAGTTTTGCAAAAACAAAAAATTACATCTAGGCCCTTCTATTGGTAATTTTACAAATAGAACTCTATAGTTTCGTATATTCGCGTACGGGTTCTCCAACTTTATTTTTTCGAGAAGAACCAACGAACTAAATTTCGCACGGAGCGGCGTAGCGCAAATTCCTATCTAGTACCTCTATTATACATGGAAGGCTTTGAGCTCATCTAGAGCACAAGGTACATTTTTTTTGCAAAAAGCCCTTCAAGAATTCCGAATAATACCTCTATTATACATGGAAGGTTTTGAGCTCATCCAGGGCACAAGGTACATTTTTTTTGCAAAAAGCCCTTCAAGAATTCGAAATTATGAATAGGTCCTTTCACCGGTTATTTTGCAGAAAGGGCTCGGAAATTCTAAAATTGCAAACAGGTCCGTTCACGGCTATTTTGCAAAAAAGATCCCGTGATTCCGCAAAATCATCCTGGATGTTGGTTCTTTTGACCTGGATTCCAAAATCACGAACAAGTCTTTTCGTCAGTTATTTTACAAAAAAGATCCTGTAGTTCCGGAAATTCAACACGAGCGCTAGTTCTTTCGACACAATAGACTGAAATTACGTATTTTTTGTAGAAAAATTTAGATCAGATTTTTTCACTGGCACGACATCGCGCGCCTCTCTCTGTCTAGTTGCGATTCAAAAGCGAACAGCTAGCGTTCCTGCCTACCACACCAGCCACTCCTCACCAACGTGGCGCCGCCCGGGCCTCGGCGATACGGCGATGAGTTGGTGATGACCACGACGACACGCGTCTCCTACTTCTCTCAAGTCTCAAGTGAAGTGAAGTCTCGATTCTATCCGACGTGACCATGGGATGCTCTTGCGGGCCGGCCTTACCGCCTCTTGGAGATGCAGTAGCGACAGCAGCTGACGAGGCACGAAATCCAGCTAGACATGCGCCGGTCGGAGCAGTGGAAGAGGACAGGATATATGTCCACACTCTGAAATCCGCCTTTCTGGTCGGTGCGCGCCCTCATCGCTCATCATCAAGCGCGCCTTTTGGTGACTCCCTCGACGACACATTTGCGAGCGAAGGCTGGCATCCGGTAGCCGTGGTCTAGGAACAATGTTCTCCGGTCCACGCTGCTCATAGGCTCATAGCAAGTAATCAATCGCCTTTCGGTATCAATCAGTACGTAGGCTGGCTGCGTCGATCTATCAGAAGATACTCATTCACCATAGCGTACCTGGACAAGGTAGATAGGCTAAGGGGGGTATATATTGTTGTGTGAAATTGGGTTTTGAAAAGAAAAAAATAAAAATAACCTACTGGGCTCCAGCTGCCGTTGCTCTCTTTGAAAATCTAGGTTCGTCTTCCTCCTCAGCAGAGTGAAGAACGACATGATTTTTCCCCTCCTTTTCTGATTTCTAAACTACGTTCAGTTTCTTCTTCTCGGTAGTGCTCCAATGAGATCCTCGGCTACCTGATACCCTCATGTGGTCTTTGGCCCCAATCTGTCTTCTTTCACCTTATGGATGTCGCTTTGTGTGTAACTCATGGTGACTGAAGGATGGTGACAACGGCCGGTGATTTGAGACGCTCTGTAGACGATGAGGTACTCTTAGTGCTCTTAGTTGCCGAACCTTTGTGCTGATCGTGCTTGCTTGTGCGGTTGATTCGGCTATGTGGTGAATTTGGTACTCAATGACTTGTTCCCTTTTATGTGGAGCAAGTCCTTCGTGGCTTGCTATTATTGGTTGACGTGGTCTATTCTCAGCCAAGAAGCAGATTATGTGGCTTTGGTTATATCTCAGGACTACTCCATAAATTGCCTCACTTGGTGGTTTATGGTATTGTATCTCCAAAAACATCGTTGTTGATTCTGTGGCAGTATAACAGCGATATTGTTTTCTATGACATCATCTTTAATGAGCCTTGTCCGTTACAAGGATCATGAGTCAATGCTCTGTGAGTATATTTGATCTTCTGTCATTTACTTACAATGTGCAGAGGGGCTAGACATTTTTGTCTTAGGGACCTTGCATGTGAGGGTGGCTAATGCTCGGTGAGTATTGGGTTTAGTGAGACAATTTATGACAATAGTCATATTACTGTAATAATTGATTATTGCCTAGTTAACTCACTTATTCAGTTCAATTTGTTTTACCAGTTCTAAATAAAGTTCAATATAACTGTCCTTTACTGCTGATTAAATCTTCTCAACATATGCTCTTTATTCTTGCAAAATTGGTGGATGTTAATTTGAAAACAAGAATAGTGCATGTTATATATGAACTATTATAGTGATCAATTTAATTGATACTAAATCTTATTAATTTTTGGCAAGTGTGAAATCTGAAATTGGTAAGAGTGTTTAGAAAGATTATCACAAATTATTCTATGATCTTGTCCCTATTAGCGAGGAGATCTGTTAATTTAGGCTGCCCGACATCTGAGAGCAAATAATTCATCAACTTGAGCTATATTACCAGTTGTATGCCATTGTTCATTGTCATTTTCCATGCTTAATTTGAATTACATGAGCTATAATTGTGCCTTGATATCTATTAATATCATGCTCATGCCTCCATGTATTTCATATGGCATTTTTATGAGTAAATTTCACAAAATTACAGGTTTCTTATATAAATTATCAGAAAACTACAGATCTTAGCTTCTATTTCGCAAAATTACAGATTTTAGAAGAACTTTATTCACAAAAGTACATGTTTTTCGTACAAATTATCATACAACTACATATTTTAACTTTTATTTCACAAAACTATAGGTTTTAAGAGAACTTATATTACAAAACTACAGATTTAGAATTAACCATTTCTGGTAACGGGTTTGACAGTCTAAGCTCACATGACATCTTCACGCGTGAGTGAAACGGGAAATGAGAGTATGTGAGATCGTCATATGGGCCCACATTATCAGACCCGTTATAAGAAGCAAGTCAATTCTAAAACCTGTAATTTTGTGAAATAAGTTCTTCTAAAACCCATAGTTTTGTGATACAAATTCACCTAAAATCTGTAGTTTTGTGAAATAGAAACTAAAATCTATAATTTTCTGATAGTTTGCACAAGAAACATGTAGTTTTGTGAAACAAATTCTTTAAAATCTGTAATTTTGTGAAATAGAAGCTAAAATTTATAGTTTTCTAATAATTTGTATAAAAAACCTGTAGTTTCATGAAATTGACTCCATTTTTATTCACTGGTTATTTGTTAAGTTTGGAATTAAAGTAATGAGAAAATTGCTAATACCGCATTTACTACGATATATCTGAGCCGACGGAATCTGAACTTCAGCATCGGGACTCCTTTTTTCACTAGGGAAAGGGGTAAATATTCTGAATCCTGGCTAAATTGATGTAGAGACCACCTGGATTCCAATCCTGCAAGTTGGAGTTCGGAATCCGAGCAATTCCTTTTGCAGATTTGGGATCCGGTTGATGCAGACCGCCTGCGGTGGCTGCGTAGTAGTCAAGACGTCGATGACGAGTGATGGCTCAGAGCAACACTATTATAAACAGTTAAAAATGAGCTAATTCTGGAATTCAGCAAGGCATATAACACGATACCATACCACCTAGGGGCGGGTTCAACATTATGGTAGATTGGATCGCCTCACTTACAACTTACAATTTATCTTGTGTGTATATCTTTGAAATAAATTTGGCTCATAGGTAAGGCATAGTCTAATAAATTTATACCTAAGTGTGTATATACTTTAAATTTACCCTACCTATAATTTTTTTCTGGATCCGCCACTGATACCACCTGTGAACAGTAATTGCCTAGTTGCGAGGTTGCTACACATCAGAACTGAACTCTAACAGCAAATTCAGCACACGAAGAACCGAAGTCTGAAGTCGTTAGCTGCCTTCAGACTCGAGAGCTTACCGAGAAATGTTGGCAAAATGCATTTCGCCAGCATGGATTTCACCAAGGAAAATAGGGAACACTTTTGCTTGGATGGTTCAAAATATCACAGGGAATCCTGAAACCACGCTTTATGCGGATTATATTCCACAGAGATCTGCACCACCCCAGAGGCTTGATCGGCCAACTTATGCATGCGCAGGCGCAATTGCGCCAACATGCCAACTGGTTTCCTTGGTCCAACGCGAGCATCAGATGGACCCGAACGCCTCCAAGTCAGCTTCTCCGGTAAAGCTCGTGCTGCTTTCGAGAGGGGATCATCGAGCAAGTGGCGGCGAAATCTTTCTGTGGCGTTGTAAAATCTTGCGTAATTCCATGGCCCCCGTGTGGCCAAATAACCCAGGGGCATGAGCAGTCACAGGACCATGATAAAGAATCGCTTCATGGCAAAAGTCAAATTCCCTCTCCAAAGACACCGGAGTTGGAGATGGAGAGATACATTTATTCTTTTTGGCCCCCACGGTGTTTTTACTCACTTACCTGTCACTTCGAAGTAGGAATAGGTTCTTTTTTTTAAAAAAATAAAGTTGGATTAGGTTCTGTGACTTCTGTAATGTAGTATGCATTGGATGCATATAGCTGGGATTGTGCGAGGCTGCAAGGTGCATCAACAGAACCTCACGGTTAAAAAAATCACTGCAGAACAGGTTGATTAGATATGTTTTTTTTTTTTTGCAGAAATGGTTCATGTAACAAAATTGAGTTAGGAGCTTGATCGCACAAAAGAAACTTGGATTTTAGGACTTGAGAATTGCTTATAGTGGAATATTAGATGAGGGCTGACGGCAACGAAAATTGGATCATGGGACTTGCTTAAAATCGAATATCAATTTATATGTGAGTGGTGTGAGCGGGGTGTGTGTTTTTTGAGGCGGAAACAACAGGGGAGACCCCCATTGGAAATATATTAAAGGAAAAAGAACAAACAAGAAAACAAAGCCGGTGAGCGTGGTGTGTGTTGAATGTGTGCGTCTGTTTTTTACTCTTTCTCTCTCTTTCTCTCTAAAATAGAGGAGGATTTGCAACTTTGTTGATGAGTTGGCAACGTGCTAAGTTGCTTAAAGATTATGTATTTATAAGTATGTAGATCAGTCCTGAGAAAATGACATAAGTATATTCAACGTAAAATACACCATCATAAATATTACGGCATAGTTTTTGCCAGTATGTAAAAGTCAACCACAAAAACTAGAAAACGACATTCCTTTTAGGCAGAAAGGAGTAGTTTCTAACCACTGATCCAATTGTCCACCACGGTCGTCCAAACCAAAATAAATCACCGTAGGCCAACTCAAACCACCAAGCAGCGGACATTAGTACTTCGGAATTATCCTCGCATGCTTCTGTCGAATTCGAGGGAGACAGCTTGCTTGAGCCTTTTGTACGTACTACAACTTGGCTTCGCTTACAAAAGCAACTATATTGTCCCTACATTGTGGGTTCTCTCTCACGTGAGTGAGATAGGATTCCAATAGTGTTCATTGTTCGGCAATAATAATGCAGAAGGCAACAGTGCTTGTGTGTAGTTCTATGGTTACCTGCATGCAACAATTGCACAAGTTGGTAACTCCGGCGCTTCAGAATCTGTTCAGTTTTCCTTTTGGAAAGCATAAAAGAATGACTCCCAGAGGTTCCAAAATTCCAGTAAATTTGTATAGGACGCAACGAGGGGCAAGCGGCATTTCAATTTCTCAGAGCGCAGAACGCTCAGGTGGAGAAATGCAGGTCACTGGCTGTACGCACCAATTGCACGTACGGAACCTCTTGCTGCAAGACAAACTTAGACAAGTATCGAGTGGCCTACAGAGTAAAGAGTAACAGCTAATTTACAAGGGTACACAGCCTTATGGAGCAAACATTTGAGTGGCCTGCACAATTTCCTGGCATTCAAAGGTCTGAAATGGACAGTGCAAGAGCTAAGGACCAAAGAACAAATCCGGTTCCCTGTTCTAAGGTCCTTGCAGCCGGCCGGAGATACCTATTCTTTGGTCCAGGAAGGGCTCCAACCCATGCTGTGGCACATATTCTACCAAACTCACGTGGTGCAGCCCAGATCATGAGAACTTGAGGAGTACAAAAGATTTCCTGTAGGGTTTTGGTGCTTCAATCAAAGTTGCTCTCAGCCGTCCTGCTGCTATCATGATTGAGTTGCTCTCTACCTGCAGCATTTTCTATCAGAGATACTAATTTGTAAATGTTCGATCAAGTTACTGCTCGGTGGTCGTGATCAGCAGTGGTTACCGGCAGCACCAGTACAGCTGATGTTGTATATATGAACCCAAAACATTGGCAAGAACACTTGGCAGCAGGTAAAAGGCTAAAAACTGACGAAGATATTACCACGGTTTCAAGAACCAAAGCCTGCACTAGGAACCAATATCAAGCTCTTGCATGGTTAAAACCGCTCATTAATTGTTTAGTGGGAGGGAGATGGTTTGTTCAAGTCTTAATTACTAGGTGTTTAATTTCCCCACAATGTATAGGTCACTACTCACTAACTAGCATAACTTGGCAATGCAGCTAGCACAGATCAAGGACCATGCGTTAACAAGGGCTGTTTGGTTGACTGCATCTAAAGATAATTGCATCTACAGATACAAAAAACACTTGTTTGGTTGGCTGCACGAGGGGTGGAGCCTGTCCCCCGAGATGCAATTGCATCCGCCGAGCCAGGCTGTGGGGAAACGTAGATTTTGGTCGTTTCCTGTGGACCTGGCTGGTGGGATGCAAGCTGAGGTGCATGCAAGGCATGGGAAGGCACATAAACAGTCAACCAAACACATTCTCCTCATTCTTCTCACATCTTGGCTCAACTCATGCACTCAACCAAACACCATCTCTTTGCATCTACGCAACCTGACTCTCACCAACTTAGCTGACTTATACGAGTCAGGCTGAGATGAGAAGACAATCAAACAGCCCCAGTGAGGGATCTTTCTGTAAGTAGTCTCTCAGTCAATACGAGCATGAAGTGCCAACACATGCGTATGCACCTTAAGAAGCATTTCCAGTCCCAGTACTAGGGTACGTACCAGGCACCAGCAACGTCATACCGTGCCCTATGCACACCGACACAGGGAATTAAACAACCTTACGATAACACTACGATTCACGAGGCCTAGCTAGTGGCATACATGCATATGCTGCAGGTTGTTGGTGCGAGTCAAATTAGAGTTGAGTTGAAATATAGTCCAGTTATAATAATAATACCTTTTCTAAAGTTGAAAAGAATCATGCGCTCCTGGCGTTTGAGCTAAAAAAAAATTATGTTTTGGTTCTTTTATAAATTACGAATAGGCTCTTCACGATTTTTTGTGAGGGGAAGATATTTTTCCCTAAAATCGTGTTTGGGTCCCTCGTGCGCCATTTTACGGAAAAAAAACTCCCGTTAAATTCAAATCATGAACAAGCCTTTTTCTAATTTTTAAGGATAGCGGACAGGTCCAAAAACGTAACAAACAGGTCCTTACTCCTTACGTCTAGGTCCTTTCTCCGTTTTTCCCCGGAAAAAATGTTTTCGTCCCAGAAATATTTGTTCAGCTCTATCTCTAGACTTTTTTCCCACCTCGATTTCCCATCTCGATCTCTGATATTTTTAAAACATGTATTATTACTCGGTGAACGCGTAGAGTGTTAGACTCGACAAAAGAAGGTTGTCATCTCTAATAATTTTTCACCATTTTCCCTCTAGACTTTTTCTCCACCGCGGTTTTCCAACTCGGTCTCCAATATTTTCCAAATAATTCGTCGAAAGAGATATTTCTACAAGTCTATCTCTCTATTTTTTCCCCGTTTCGCTCATTATTTCGACGATTTAAAAAATATATTGTCGGGAACTGAGAAATCTCTGACAGGTCAATGCATGGTCAACAGGGTCCCTAGCTCGGGACAATGCAGCAACGGGCCTCGACCATGACCTAAGCGACGCACGACCTCGAGCTTGGGCAGTGGGGGGGTCCCGTCCCAGCATGACCTCGACCTTGGCTCGGGGGCGTGCGTGTACTCGGCGGTTACCAAAACCGAAGGTCCCGGAGTTAAGGCGGACGGGGGTGCCAGATCCGGGACGGTTGCAGCACGTCTTCAATGCACGACATGCACGTCCCCGGGAAGCTCTCCTGGCCGTTTCTGGCAACGGCTGGAGGGGTATAAAATCTCTTGAAGCAGAGTGACGAAGCACGACATCAGCATACCAGCAATAGGCCATTAGACACACTAAAAACGCTCAAGCTCGCGCTGTAGACCACACTCTGTACTCAGGATAGTGAATTCCTCCGCCTCAGGAGAAGACTGGAGTAGGGATGTTACCCTCACGGGGGCTCAAACCAGTATAACTCGCTGTCTCTTGCTCGTTGACGCCTCACCTCGACCTACGTCTGATCCATCGTTGAGCGCAGCGCTTTTTGGGTTCCCCGTTTACACTAACCCTGTTTTCATATTTGCGGTCAGGCGATCCCGATCGTCGACAGCTGGCGTCCACCGTGGGGCCCGATAGCTTCGCTCACTCGAAGGAAAGAGATCAAGGTCTCAGGAGCATGGCGCACTCCGTCGAGGGACGTTCCTCAAGCATGGGCTCGGGCGTAGAAACCGAGCGCGACGACTCTACGTCCCTGTTTTCACCTTCACCCCCGCTGCGCGGGTAGCATGTCCTCATGGCAGACAGCCACGGCGTGGGCGTGACGGAGGGTGAACGCGACCCGCAGACCCCTGAAGACGCTCGTCGGATGGTGCATGTCACCATCAACTAGGCCATAACTGCCCAACGGCGAGAGGACCAGGAAAAGGCCGGTGCCTCGTCCGGCCATCCCAGGCTCTCTCCCTCGGGAGAGTGCCTCCGTGCTATCGCCCGGGTCATGGCTGATCCAAACCGTCTGGCCGACGAGCTCGATCGTGCCGCGATAGAGGTCATACCTCCGCAGCACCAGAGTCGCCGCTTAGGGACTCATTCCCTAAGAAGTGACGATAACTCATCGCGGCGACGCCGGCACGCTCACCGATCGCCTCCCCAGCAGGAGGTACCTTCTCGCCAACAACTCCGGGATGTGTCCCTGACTCCACCATGTCGCCGCCCCGCGGACGAAGTCCCGAGTGGTGTTTGGCGTCAACCAAGCTACGTCAGCTCACCTTCAAACATCGGCGGGTCTGGGAGCCTTTCCCCGGATATTCCGCCTAGGCGCCGCAGAGTCCAAGACCACCTGCGATATCTCTCAGGTGACTCCCGCGCTCGGCGCCACGACCACTCTCGCCGAAGGTCGGGACGTCGAGGCAGCCTCGACTTTGAGTCCGACGGCAGCGAAAGCCTCGCCGCCGACGACCTCCCAAGGCGTGCCTGTCTGACGCCTCACGGCTGCGCGACGTACTCAAGCGACCTTGGCGGGTGCTTGGGCGCTCGTTCAAGCCCGCCTTGATCGGCGGTTTGATGAACGAAGAACCCGATGAGTTCCTGTCGATCTACACCACCGCTATTTTGGCCGCAGGGGGAGACGAGTACGTGATGGCCAATTACCTCCCTACCATTTTGGACGGCGCCGCTCGCACCTGGATCTTCAACCAAAAGCCTGGCACCTTCCGCTCGTGGCGCCAAATTCAGGGCGCGCTCCGTTCCAACTTCCAGAGTTGTTACGAGCAACCCGGAAGGGAAAAAGACCTGGACCAGGTCATCCACGGGAAGAATGAACCTCTTCGTGACTTCGTGCGACGGTTCATCTTCACCAGGAACCTGATCCCAAGCGTCTCCGACGAGGCCGTGATCAAGGCCTTCAAGTTCGGTGTCCGCGATAGGCGCCTCACCGAAGACCTGGAGATTACGACAAGGCTCACCGTCGGCAAGCTTTTTCACATGGCGGAGCGCTACGCGGACACGGACGACGCGGTTCATTGGAAGCGCGATTACGACCAAGGTAAGTTTGGCGTCAACTCAAGTGAGGCTGAGCCCTCTAATGCCAAAGGCACCAACCAAGGCTCGACCGCCAAGAAGCGGAAGAGAGACCGCAAGCTCGGTGATGGCCGACCTCGGGTAACCGTTTCAGCGGAGGGTCATCGCGAGGTCATGGAGTTGCGGGATTCGGCCCAGGAGGGGCCCCGTCCCCAACGAAATCGGCCACGACCTCAACGATCGCCGTCTTGACCTCGGCAGAAGATCGCGGGGATCGGGCGTGGCGAGCCGGCCCGCCCACAAGATCGAGGGCGACCTCGGTTCGACGAAGGCAAGTTTTGCCTGTTTCACAGGACTCCGGGCCACGACCTGCGGAGCTGCAGGGCCTGGCAGAGCAAGTTGGAGGCCTTCTACGATGGGCGCGGGGAGATGCCCACGCTCCCGAAAGAGGGGGATCAGCCTGACCGGGTAAACACCGGTGAGGACCAAGCTGACCTCGACCCCGCCGGATTGACGTCATCTTCGGCGGATCGTCGGCATATCAATCCCGGCGCGAGATCAAGGATGCCGCGCGCGTTGTCTACCAGGCTACCATCGGAAAGCCCGCGAATCAGCCCTGCAAGTGGGTCGGGGCTTCGATAACCTTCACTCAGGAGGATGCCCCTCAAGGTATGTCCAGGGATCTCATGACTGCCCTGGTCGTGACCCCGACCATTAGTAACACCATGGTCGGGCGGGTCATGGTCGATGGGGGCAGTTCCCTCAATCTGCTGTTAGTTAGCGCGCTCGACCGGATGCAAATTCCCCGGTCGAAGGTGAAGAATATCGCGATTCCTTTCTTCGGGATCGTTCCCGGGAGCTCGACCGCTCCTCTAGGGCAGGTGGTCCTGCCCGTCACCTTCGGCGCCTCGGACAACTTCCGTATCGAGCTAATCACCTTCGAGGTGGTCGAGGGTGATCTTCCTTACAACGCCATCCTCGAGCGTCCAACTCTGGTCAAATTCATGGCGACCAATCACTACGGCCATCGCTGCATGAAGCTCCCGGGGCCTAGCGGCATCATCACTGTGCGAGGCGACCTCAAGGCGGCACATGGTTGCGAGACTCAGGCCTTGGCCCTCGCCGGCCTGCTGCCTCAGCAGGGCCCTGAAACGACCACGAAGGTCGCTCGCCAGAAGGCGGTCATCCAGCCCAACGGGGCAACGAAGGCTGTGCCGCTCGAAGAGGGGGACTCATCCAAGTGTGTCCACATCTCGACCGAGCTGAGTTCTAAATAGGAACTCGAGCTCGTCACCTTCCTCCGCGCCAACAAGGACATATTAAGCAGGGCCGGCGGACATCTTGGGTGTACCGAGAGAGGTGGTCGAACCTGAGACTACTGGTCGCCCATTTGCCGCCCGTCGCTGAAGTTGCAACACTTCTCTCCCGAGAAGGTCGCCATAATCAAGGAGAATCTTGACAAGCTGTTGAAGGCTGGCTTCATTCGTGAGATCGATTATTCCGAATGGCTGGCCAATCCAGTCATCGTGTAGAAGAAAGGCGAGAAGTGGAGGATGTGTGTAGATCACATGGGGTTGAACTCGGCATGCCCGAAGGACAACTTCCCTCTCCCGTGCATCGACCAGATCATCGACTCCACGGCGAATGCCAAGCTGCTAAGCTTCCTGGACTCCTATTCTGGGTACCACCAGATCAAGCTGGCGGTTGACGACGAAAGCAAGAAGTCGTTCATCACACCGTTCGGGACCTACTGCTACACGAACATGTCGTTTGGTCTCCGTAATGCCGGCGCAACCTTCCAGCGCCTGATGACCAAGACATTCGAGCCTCAGATCGGCCGCAACCTCGAGGTCCACGTAGACGACATCATCGTCAAGAGCTCCACTGAAGCCGACCACATTCAAGACCTTGGGGAGACCTTCGCCAACCTGAACAAGTACAAGATCAAGCTCAATCCGGAGAAATGCGTGTTTTGCGCTGCTTCTGGGAAGGTGCTCGGCTACATGATTGGGGGCTCGGGGGTCAGCCCGAACCTAGAGAAGATCGAGGCGATAGAGAAGATGGCCCCCCCCGAGTTCGATAAGGCAGGTGCAATGCCTCACCGGCCGCATGGCTGCCCTCAGCCGGTTCATCTCAAGGCTCGGTGAGCGCGGACTGCCTTTCTTCAAGGCCTTGCACAAGCACGGGGGCTTCGAGTGGACGCCCAAGGCTCAGCGGTCCTTCGACGAGTTGAAGGTATACCTGTCAACCCCACCCTTACTTACGACCCCGCAGCCAGGCGAGAAGTTGCTGCTCTACCTCGCGGCCACCGTCCAGGCCGTCAGCGCTGTCCTGGTGGCCGAGCGGGACGCACGGCAGCACCCGATCTACTACGTCAGCGAAGTTCTCCATGGGCCAAAGGAGCGCTACCCTCAGGTCCAGAAGTTATTGTACGCCCTCCTCATGGCTTCGTGTAAGCTCCGGCATTATTTTCAGGCTCACTCCGTGGTCGTCCCGAGTAACTTCCCACTCGGGGAGATCTTGAGCAATCCACAGGCCGGGGGTCACATCGCCAAGTGGGCCATGGAGTTAGCCGTCTTCGACCTTCAGTTTGTGGCGCGCACGGCCATCAAGTCGCAGGTGCTTGCCAACTTCGTAGTTGAGCAGACCTCGTAGCCGGCTCCCGAACTTGAGGTCGAGGAGGAGAAGCCCTGGGTCATGTACTTCGACGGGTCGAGATCCTTCAAACGCTCGGGGGCTGGGATCCTCATTCTCACCCCGCGGGGCGACAGGCTGAGGTATGTGGTTCGTTTCGAATTCCCAGCGACAAATAATGCAGTAGAGTATGAAGCTCTTCTGGCGGGGCTCCGAGCTTGCAAGGTGTTGGGTGTTCGCCGGTTGGTCGTCAAGGGTGATTCACAGCTCGTCATCAACCAATTCAACAAGGTCTACCAGTACTCGGAAGATTCCATGGCCAAGTACCTCGCCGAGGCACGCAAGATGGAGAAATGGTTCCAGAACCTGGAGGTCACGCATGTAGCGCGGAAGGACAACTCCGACGCAGGTTTCCTCTCCAAGCTCGGGTCGTTTGATGACGAAGTCCCTCCAGATGTGATCCTGGAGACCCTAGCGTCTCCCTCAATCTCTGACCAAGGGGCCTCGATCGCCTTCATCGAAGGTATTCCCTCGTGGGCCGAGCCGATCCACAATTTCCTGGCGACGGGAGAGCTCCCGGCCGATCCCGCGGAAAGGAGCAGGGTCAAGCACCGGGCGATCTCGTACAAACTCGTGGATGGCAAGCTTTATCGTAGGAATGCTTCTGGCATCTTGACGAAGTGTGTTGCCACAGAGGAGAGTAAGTACCTGTTGAACGACATCCATTCAGGTCTCTGTGGGGCGCATTCTTTTTTCAGGACCATAGTCGGGAAAGCTTTCCGCATGGGGTTCTACTGGCCAACGGCACTCCAGGACGCCCGCAATATCGTCCTTTCCTGTCGAGCTTGTCAGTTCCATGCTCAGAAGTCGCATCAGCCTGCCTACGCGCTCCAGACCATCCCACTAGTTTGGCCTTTCTCGACCTGGGGGCTGGACATCCTCGGCCCTTTCCTGCAGGCAACCGGGGGGAAAAAGTTTTTGTTTGTCGCCATCAATACCTTCACCAAATGGATCGAAGCTGAGCCCGTCTCGACCATCACGGCTCGCGCGGCGGTCAAGTTCTTCCGTTTGTTTGTGATCAACAGGTATGGAGTTCCATGCAGAATCATCACTGACAATAGAACACAATTTACCAGTGAGCTGTTCCACGAGCACTGCGAAGACATCGGCACCAAAGTATGCTATGCTTCGGTGGCCCATCCGAGAAACAATGAAGCGATGGAAGCGCCAGCGAACCGTCGTTCAAAGGCGTCAAAAGCGAGTATCGATGAGCTCGAGCGACACGGCGGACACTGGGTGGATGAACTTCCCACCGTCTTATGGTCTATTCGTACCACGGTCGGTAGAACACGGGTCCACACCCTTCCGGCTCGTGTTGATGCGGCCGCCCCGCCTCCAGAGGTCCGCTGGCTCTGCCGAGTTCAACAGTCGACCAAATCGACTTCGAGTAAACGATCCCTTGACCTTACCCTGGCGAAAGAAGTAAGATGCCGTGCACTGCTACGATCGGCGCACTACCTGCAAGCTCTTCGCAGACATGCGTCTCGATCGGTACGACCTAGAGAGCTCCTTGTTGGGGACTTAGCCCTGAGACGAATTCAGGCTCCGTCCAACACCAACAAGTTATCCCCGCGGTGGGAGGGCCCCAATAGAGTTATTTCAACAGATTGCATGGGGGCTTACCGGCTAGCGTTGCCCGATGGCAGAGAGCTCTCTAGCTCGTGGAACATCGACCAGCTTCGAAAATTTTATGTGTAACAACTTTTTACCTCAAATTTCAATAAAGCTGTTGTTTGCTTGTCATGTTTTCACGCCCTTTTTTCTACATTCTATATTTTGTGTTGACTCGAATTTGGGACTCCTTTGAGTTCTTTGGCGAGTGCGCTTGCTCTTGGCCCGGGTGTCGGGGGCTTAAACGTTCAACCCTAGTGGTCGAGCTGTTTGTAAGCTGAATCTCTTCGCATTATCGCTCCCCCTGTGCCAAGGTTCGAACTAAGCCCGTGCCCAGGTCCAATGAGCAAGACGCAAATCGTTGCCAGAACTCGAGCGGCTTGGCCTGGAAATGATCCTAACACTCTAGGGCCTAAGTTTTTCCTCGTGCGCCTATGGTTATACTCCTTGTGGGTTTTTCTTGGTCTTGCAGGTCATGGTCTCTACAGGTTTCTAACTTGCACCCAAGGCCGGCGTCGCTCGACCTTGAACCCAACGGGGGCTGGGCGAGATATACCATGACCAGAAAGGGCTAAGTGCACGATTAGGGAAAAAATCTTTCGATCAAGAAATGATAAAGCAAACCAAGACGTTAAACTGTTCCTGCCAAAATATTGTCATTCCATTAAACCTTTTTCGTCTTACAAAAGGTTTTGCTTACAGGAAATCTAGCCCTATTTACAGATCGGCCATCTCACGCGTGAGCTTCTCCAGCTCGAGCTCGGCGACCTTGACTCTTAAGGTCAAGAGCTCGCCCTGGAGTCGGAGAGCTTCGGTAGAGGCTTCGGCGGCGCGGCGTCATTCTTCTTAAAGTTGGGACAAGGCGCTCTTGGCCGCCTTGCTCGACCGACCCAGCTTCTCCTCAAGCTCTTGAATCTTGGCCTCAAGCTCAGGGAAGGCCATCGATGCGGCGGGTGCTTGGTCCACAGCGGCCTTGCTCCGTTCTTCGGCTTTGGCTCGCTCGGCCTCGAGCGCCTTGGCCGACCTCGCGCGCTCATCCTCGATGGCCTTGTACGCATGGTCCCGCTCCGAGGCGATGGCCTGCTCCAGCTCGGACTTGTGGGAAGCCTCGAGCGTCTTCACCACCTTGCGGAGCCCGGCGATCTCGTTGGAGTCGTTTGCCGCCTTTTGCGCGGCCTCCTCCCGCTCGGCTTGCAAGTCCTCCACGAGTTTGGAGCGCACCGTCTCCCGGGCCTCCACCACATCGAGCAAGACCCTCAGCGCGTCGGCATGCGTCTGAAGGCCTTGCAGCCCTTGGGAGACTGAGTCGATGGCCTGCAGGACTCGAAGGGTCAACACGATACTCGCCAGAAGAAAGAAAGAGAAGAAGGAAAAAGGGAAAGTCTGAACCGAGGTTTGAAGAAACTCGAAGTACCTGGGCAAGACGATCCTCGAAGATTACACGGGAGTACCCGGCGGGTCTGCTGCCCGACGTTCCTGGGGTGACGCCGTCCACTACTGCCACTGGGTCATCGGGGGTGTAGCCTTCGGGCGCTCTGTCGTGGGCGGCTGCGTCTCGAGCTTCCTCTTCGAGGGGGCTCGACCCGCCCCCAAGCTCGGTCCCGGTGGCGGCCTCGGCCTTGTCCCCCGCAGCTGGAGGGTCTCTAGCCTCCTCCCTTGCGGTGGTCCTGGCCTGGTCCATGGCTCGGTCCTCCGCGCTTGCCGCGGTCGGAACGTCTTCAGGGTCAGTAGCTCGGGGAGTTCCGACCGCCACGGTCGGTGCGGTCTTAGCGGTCGTGGCGGCGCCCGGCTCATCTCCTTCAGCGCCTCGGCGGAGTCGGCGTCGTCTTGGCATCTACGCCGCCCGATGGCATAATCCTCACTGGTCGCGGGGAGGACCTCTTCTTCATCCGGGTCGTTGAGCCCTTGGTCGAACTCGCCGGCCGGGGCCCAGCTCTGGGAGCTCGAAGGAAGACGCCTCTGGCCCGAGGATCGACGGGGCGCCAGCACGTACTCGGCCTTCTCTTCCTCCTCGGACCCAGACTCGCCTTGGACAATAGTCATTGTCAATACGGGCAGGTGTCGAGCTCGGGTGCTCCAGGTCTGCGATTAAGAGCGACTACTAAGCTAAAAAGGTACAAGAAGGGCTGAGCAAATGAAGGGTTGGAGACCTACCTGGGTCGGCAGTCTCCATTTTGCAGGAGGCTGGCGAGAGCCCTGACCCCCCAAGATTGAAGGGGCGCTCCTCTTTCGGGTCCCCCCTGTCTGGGACCTTAAGGCTCGCGGTGGCTCTAAGTCCCCTGCGGTGGAGGTCCTAGAGCCCCGCGGTTGAGACCCTTGGGCCGCTTGAGGACTCGAAGTCCTAGCAGCGGACGCCGCGCTCAGCTACTGCAAGAAAGACGTCAGGAGATGAGGAAGCATAAGTATAAGCTCGGGGGCTCGACCATGGGGGTTCTTACCGTAGCGCGGTCGGCCCATTCAACGTGGGACTTTTTCGCCTCCCGGTCGTCTGCTTTGCCCGGGGGTGGTTTTTTCCCCTTCTTGTTCTTGCCCCCGCCAGGCAACGGGAGCATCCTCCTTGCTGTCTCAAGCAGCTCCTAATGATCCTGCGAGCACGACGAGCAGTCAGGGAAGGCACTAATGGTGTGCGAACTAAAGAACAGCTTGGGAGTGCCTACCTCGGCCTTCCGGCGCAGTATGTTTTTCGGGACAGGGTTGTCGATGGTATAATCGTGCGCCCCTTTCCCGAACATCTCATTCATCCTGGCGGCGACCCAGGATTCCTTCGGCGCTGCAAGGAAGCAAACCGTCAGGAGGGCCCGAAGGTTGAACTCGAGCAAGTCCCCAGGGCAAGAGGACGTACCGGATGTACCCTCGCGGGTCATGTCGTCGCGCCCCTTGATCTCGTAGAACGGGTGTTCCCTCTTCGGCGGGGAATACCGGTTCATAAGAAGTCGCAGACGATCGCTTCGCCCCGTATGCAGCAGCGCAGATGTGTATTGCGGCGATGGCTTCCTCGTCGACCTCCAGGTCATCCGCCTCCGGGGTCTCCTTCTTCCCGGTGATGGGTGTTCCGTCGAACGACAGCGTGCCGGTCTTGCCCTTCTTTAAATAGAACCACCGCTCAGTCCACGGGCCGAGGGAGTCCCGAGACTGGATTTTGGGGAAGGCCCATGGGATCCTCGTCCGCAGACGGAAGTAAAGGCATCCGACCACGGGGTTCTTCCCAGAACGGATCCATCGTTGAGCGCAGCGCTTTTTGGGTTCCTTGTTTACACTAACCCTGTTTTTATATTTGCGGTCAGGTGATCCCAATCGTCGACATATATATATAACGCCGCCGAAAAAAAAAGAAACTCTATCTCTAGACTTTTTTCGCAGCTCGATTTCCCATCTCGATCTCTGATATTTTTTAAAAACATGTATTATTACTCGGTGAACGCATAGAGTGTTAGACTCGATAAAAGAAGGTTGTCATCTCTAATAATTTTTCACCCTTTTCCCTCTAGACTTTTTCCCCACTACGGTTTTTCAACTTGATCTCCAATATTTTACAAATAATTTGTCGAAAGAGATATTTCTACAACTCTATCTCTCTATTTTTTTTCCCCGTTTCGCTCATTATTTCGACGATTTAAAAAATAAAACGCCGTCGAAAAAAAAAATTTTACGAAAAAACGACACGCGTGGTGTGTTACGCCGTGAAAAATTTTGTGTTCTTTCAGTCGTTTCGCTCATTATTTCAACGATTTAAAAAATAAAACGTCACAAAAAAAAAGAAATTTTTTCTACGATAAAACGTCACGCGCGATGTGTTACGCCGCGAAAAATTTTCTAGTTGATATTATAAATGAAGGGTGTGGAGATTCTAGGAGGCAATACACACGATTCTTTGTTAACCCAATTTCGTGAACTCACCTCTCAACACACGATTATTATTTCCGATTTACATCCACGGAATATATCCTTTCCTTTACAAAAGAGGCAGGCAACGTTTCCACACTGCCACCAGTGGTTTCGCCTCTGTCTCCCTGACGAGTGAAACCAGCTGGTTTTACCATTCCATCGCTTAGATCTTTTGCAGTTCTTCGGATGGATGCCATTGCGCCACTGCCTCTCAATAGTACAGGGTTAGCAAGCTATATGGAAATTGGAGTATGCATCCAACTAGCACCCACTACCTGCCGGAACCCTAGCCAATGGTCACCACCATATATACCTTGCGATTTCAAAAGATAAAATTTTGCTGGATTTGTGATTATAGATCTGATACCTTTATCTCGTGGTACTCTCAATCTTTGTGGTCTACATGTTTCTCATTTTTTTGAGAAATTTGAAACAGGAAATTTGATTAGACAAGATCTATTTTTTTGTCATTGACAAAGGCAGCCGGCCATTCCTGTGCAGCTTAACCTTGTGACGCAAAAAGAAGTTAGGGACTCATACAGGTACTCTATCTACTGCCAAAAAGTGAACTATATTCGCACATGGTGATACATATATATGTGGGGCGGTGCAAATAACCCTTCATGCCTTACCAAAATCCGTAATCAAACTCTTTACAGATTGGGAGAAACGAAACAAACATTTAATTAACTTGATAATTTCACTACTTTTCCTTCTAATAACCTAGTTGTTGTTCTTATTTTCAAGCTTTGAATTCAAAACATGTAAAAGCCTAGAAATATTTTATTTAAGTTCTAAATAATCCAAGGAACCCCTCTAAAAAGTTTTAGAAATTTTTGAATTTATTTAATACTTCTAAAAAATCAAAATTTAGATTCTTTCATTAAGACAGAATCACTAAAAGATTTTTCAGAAAATCACAGAGCTGTTCATGCTTTGAAATTTTTACAGAAATGTTAGCACTCCATTAAGATAATCTCCAAAAAACATTTCATAAAATTATGAGCAAATTTTATATATTTAAATGAGGATGAAGATGGGCAGAATCGTCTTTTTAGTTACAAGTTAACGGCCAAAGTAACGGTCCACTGACGGGAGTGGCCAAAACGGGATAAAAGTTGAGATTTGATGGCAATGAAGGGAAGAGCAATTTTGTGATGGCATTTTAGGTATCCGACCAACTTTCAGTGGCAAATAAGGAATTTTCTCTCTCTCTCTCTATATGTATATATGTATATATGTATATATATATATATATATATATATGTATATATATAGACACACACACAACGTTTTGTACCACTGCACAGGTAGAGGTGGAATCGAGCCGAGCCGAGCCAGGCTTGGCTCGGCTCGATCGAGCTCGTCAATTTGCGAGCCGAGCTAGGCTCGGCTCATTGTCTTTGTCGAGCTGAAAACCGAGCTCGGCTCGGGCTCGGTCAAGTCTCGAGCCGGCTCGGCTCAGCTCGCGAGCCGCCTGGCATGTGGCCCCGCTTCTAGCTCTACTGCTCTCCTCTGAACTTATGGAGTCTATAAGACTATAAGAATGGAATGGAATTATGAAAATATGGAAGTATGGACTATGGAAGAGTGTTTTGTTACTTTTGTATACACTTTGTGTTATGTTATTTATATCAGACTGAATCACTAAACCCTCATGCATTATATATTTCATTGTATGTTCCTTGTTCAATATGACTGTATGAATGCCAAGCTGATTGAATGTCTGTGGGCTGTGGCTAATTTTGTATTAAAATTAAGTCTCGTGTAATTTGGATAATTGATTAGTGATTAGTAAAAGTGATTCTGAATGTCTGAATTTTACCGAGCTTAACGAGCCAACGAGCCGCTCGCGAGCCGGTTCGGGCTCGACTCATTGTAGCACCGAGCTAGACGGTAGGCTCGGGCTCAGCTCGTTGATGCACCGAGCCGAACCGAGCCGAACCGAGCCGCACTGAGCCGAGCCGCGAGCCTAGAGCTGTTTTTCCACCCCTATGCACAGGGAAGGCACTTAATAGTTTGCACTAGGTTTATCGTAAGACTTTAATTTTACTATCCTTAGAGGTATCAAAATTTATATTAAAGTTGTACCTCTTAAAGACAAAGTCTCTTACCATACATATATGCTTAGCTATTGCCTATTATATAGCCAATCTTTAAAATGATCTGATTCCTAGTTTTTCAAACTCAAAAAAAAAAAAGAAGAAGAAGAAAAGACATGCACCAAAGACGTACGTATGGTTCATATATAATGGTATTAATGACGCTAAACTGCAAGACTACCGATTGGTGATTCGAAGAGTTTGGGTTTCATTTGTTAGGAATAGTCTCACATTGGTTGTGGAGAGGGCTTGAGCATGGTTTATAAGGGTGAGGAAGCACCTCCTCTTTGAGCTAGCTTTTTGGAGGGAGATGGCCCAAGAGACTTTGGTCCGCTGCTCTGGTTAGGCCTGCGACCCAGCGGTGTGTGCGTATGCGCAGCTGGTGGCGTGAGTGCGTTGTGTGCTGATCGTGTGGCGATCTGGTTGACATCATTTACCTATAGATGCAGTACCATGCATTTGAGATGTTGACACATCGTCCACCTTTGTGCGCGAGGCGTGCGATCTATGTTGCAGCCAGGCACATTGCTCATTGCAGGAATCTGCATTTGAAAAGGAAGCATTTTTATCTTAGGACCGGCAGAGATACGGACTCCCCTTCCCTTCTTGTGGATCCTCACTCCCAAAAAATGAGAATCTCATTAACCTCACTCAACTTTCAAGTAATCAGGCTACATGCGTATGAGGCAAGCATGATGTACAAGCCCCAATGGCCTATAAATAACGGCCACCCGAGCAGCACAGGGATCACAACCCATCAGAGCTTCTGAAGAGAAAAAAAACTTCAGTCTAGCCAGGAGTCTGCACAGCACTAGTTCAGTTTCCAAGGAAGACAATCCAAATCCAAACATGTCTTCTGGGTCAAGGAGCTCCTCCCGCAACGGCAACGCCGCATCGGCGTGGAGCACCAAGGAGAACAAGCTGTTCGAGGAGGCCCTCGCCCACTACGGCGAGGGCACGCCCGACCGCTGGCACAAGGTAGCCCGCGCCATGGGCGGGAGCAAGACAGCTGACGAGGTGCGCCGCCACTACGAGATCCTCGTCGACGACGTCAAGCTGATCGAGTCGGGCAGGCTCCCGTTCCCCAAGTATAACACACAGGAAGCTTGGAACTGAGGTACCAACAACAAAAGTAAAAATTCAAACTAGTTCAAGCTCATGTTAATAAATATACAAGTGTTCCTACTAGATCAAAGCTAGTGATCACTTCTGATAAGCGCAAAGTCATGATATTTAGCAATCTGCAGTTGCACATCTTGTAACGTTGCTAGATATTGTCACTCACAATAGCATCTATGCACGGATGAGATGCCAGCCATGCAAATCATGCCCAAGATGGCTCGCTGGACACCATTAGCTACGGGAAGTCACTTGTCATTTGCTTTACTGTTCTACTTTCCAGATGCAGTGCAACATTAGAGTACTTGTACTATTGCACAAACAAATGAATCCGGCCAAACCAAGAGCGCATAAGTTCAGCCTGTGCCAGGCCATCATGCATGCACAATTTGCATGCAACAGTATGCAACAATCAGTTATCTGTCAGTTTTGCACATAAACACAGGAGTTGGCTCTAAATTGTACTACTGTTTGTCCTCTTGTTCCACTTAATCACGTGGGATCTAATCCTACAAGAATAATCTCCCTGCTGACAAAAAAGATAAAGTTGGGATCTTGCAGTCAAACCCCTTGTGCACCTGTAATTCGGTTCCAGGCTTGTAGCCGACATGCACTTCAACATCTGACATCTCCCTTTCATGTCAGTTCTATTACAAAAAGGTCTTCGTTCCCCTTTTTTAGAGGCATATGTGTCTTTGCAAAAAGGAAATTAATTAAATCCTATTTCGTGTCTCTTGGGAGCTCAGGGGCAAAACCAATAAACCATGGTGCCCCTTGAAGAGGCAGCTCTACATACGCATGCTTCACAAATTGTACATAAGCAACCAATGGAGCTCATTTTACCAAACCTAGCATGCATATACAGAAAGCTACAATCTATGGAAAAGACGGGAGCCATGTTCATCCTATTCAAATGCAACCTCATGTTACCCTTAAATGGTTCTAAGTTTGATCACTGTTAAGACAAACTTACTGGGTACATCTTTCGGCTTTATTTTTTCAGGGGCGAAGCATCCGAAGCACCTCCAGACTGGAAACACTGTTGCAAATCTACAGTCCTTAGCTGGGACTAAAAAATTGAAGGAAGCGTATTGATATATTGTTGTTGTAATAAGAAGTTTGTGGTTGTTTGGTTAGAAATAAAACGACGAAAAGATACATGTATATAGCTTTAGATCGTAAGAAAATCAAGTGCCCTCGTGCTTGCAGAAGCTAGTCTGCATTTGCAATTGCGTATAGTTAGTTACTTCCCCCTACTATGGTGTGAAGTAAACATCAGTGATGTAAAACTCCTGTACTTGTGTGCTAGTAATTACGAAGTTGTCCTTGGTAGAAATCCTGCTCTCTCCATCAATTGGTTTAAGACTTCAGATGTATACATTATTTTGCACTTCACATGCCTTCATTATCCCTTACAACAAAGACGTAATGTAGACACGATGTAAGCTCATGCTGTTAATAGCACACTGTGGCCTCTGCTAACTAGTTTAGATGTTTGCTATGCACTCTGAAATTTGGTCATGCTAATAACAGAATGCTTGTCGTCTCTCGCTTTTCAAGAACTGGAACTCAGGCACAAAGTTGTTCTCAAGAACGGTGCAAATAATCAAGACAACAATAATCTAATGCCAACCATCAACAGTTCTACACCCACAAAGATCCCACCGACATTACATGCATCTTTTGAGCCTAGTAGAACCAGGAACAGATCGTGATTCCAAGAATTTTCCTATCAGGCAAATAGTCTAATATGCCTGATCGATCCACATCAATCACGAACAGAAGTTCATCCCATTCATTTTGGTTGATCACTCTGATCGATCAATAATCTACAGGACCAAAACTGAGCTAAACACAGCCCGGCCTAGTCATTAGCTTAGACTTCAATTACGAACTCGTATGAAACTATATGAGCATTACACACAACATGTGGTCAACCCAGGCAGCAATTACAAGTTTACACCTCCTCCAGGGCTAAGAGTTGGGCTGGCATATCCTACACCTACAAGCCGCAAGCAGCCAAGCGCTGACCTTGTTTGGCCGTACGCCTGTATCGGTAGTTCCGGCGTGGCAACGCGCCGGCGGCGGCGGCGGCGGCGGCCACGGCTCGCGTAGCTGCTCCACCCCCCGCACGCACAGCGAGGTCCCCGGGGACCGGCGTGGCGGTGCGGCCATTCACCGTAGCGATCGAACTTTCGAAGAAGGCAAGAGATCGCCGCGACGGTGTCTCCTCACGACTCGCCCGTGCGGGAAGGCGAGTGTTTCTTCGGCCTTCCGGGCTAGGAGGGCGGGCCGGGTCGGGTCGGTGCGACTGGGCATCATATTGATTGTCAATCGCATCGCACATGCCTGTTTGATTAGCGAGGCCCAACCCACAATTACTATTCTTTCAAGTTTGATCCGTTAATACTGTACACTATATATGTATGTGCATTTTTTCAAGTGATCACTATACTGACCCTCCACTCTTTTTTTTTTAAAAAAATAGCACCGCTCCTCCTACGCGTGTTGCACCCGTTCTCATGCACACCTCCTCCGCTCCCACACTCCCCTTCCGTGGCTCAGCCTCCTTGCGTGCCGCCCGCCGCCTACGCTCTCTGGGTGTGGCACCGCCACGCCTTCCGCGGTGGAGGAAGAATTTAGATTTGCAAATTTTCTCGGAAGAATGCTATTTTTACCAAAAAAATAAAAAAAGAAAGAAGAGACTAAAAAGTAATCATTTCTATTTTTACGGGATAATTGCCCGCATGTGCACGGAATTCTCTGCTTCATCTCAGCTGGTTTGTGCAAAGATTTTTCTGACCAATTGTGATATTTTGCTTTTCCTTTTTTTCACCGCGTAGTTGTTTCGTTGCAAGCAAAATGCAAAGGCAGAGACAAGTAAGTAGGGTTTCACGTTCACCAGTTGGCGGCAATGCGGCATATCTCCAGTTAACCCATGCATGATCTAATTTTGCTTGGACAGGGATGGCACTATGCTTTAGATGTCCTTTCAAGAACTTGCATTTCCTAAGAACCTCACAAAACCCCCGCATGATGTTTGAAGATTGATCAATTTTTGCTGCCAACCATTTGGTTAGTCATATCGATCGGGTGTGGCAATTAGATTGTCTGGGTAAACGTTGAGGTTCAAATCGTCCACTATGCACGGCACGTTATTTTCGATATTTGATATGGATGTTTGATATATTTGGATCACAAAATGCAACATATGCATTATGCAACTTCGACGTAAACTCGCACTCGGAAATTAATATTGGACCGCACGGGGGGAAAAAGGGTTCAGTGAAAATGTTTGAACCTGGCCGATTGAGAACCGGAGGAGCCCTCTTAAGAAGAGTTGCGAGATGGCATTAACAAATTAAATACTATTACTCAGTTTAGAAATATAGTGTTAGAGATAACTCAATATCTTAATTTATCATATCTTTTGACTTTATTTAAACAGTTATTAGTCCAGATCTTTTATAACTAGAACTCTTTTAGCTACATAAACTAATCCTTGTATACGTAAACATTGGAACATTACAGTGAATTGTTTCCTGTAATTTTTTTCACAAGTGTTTTTGCATGTTAAATCGTGTCTATTTATTTTACCGTGCTTCTAACCTAACAAGTGGTTTCCGAGTGTTTGTTTCAGGATGTTAGTTGCATAGACTCAGACTTTCCTGGAATCATTGAAGACCAAGTTTTCTTTGTCTACTTTATTGATAGCTATGTATTCAAATTGACTGTTCTAATCTTTCTCACTACGTTCTAGCGGTTTGCTCGATCTTACTTTATTAAAAGTGTTTGTATAAAACTATTCCAATCTTTTATACCTTTTATGATTTTTTGCGTTACAAATGTTTAGATTAACTATTTCAGTCTTCTTTATTCAGTAGTCCTTTGAATTTTTAACGCACTTGTATTCATAGTGCTTAATTATCTTTTATGGATTTCCAGAAACAATTTCGTTATAGATTTTAAGTTAAGATGAGGTTTGTTAAAAATAACTCAATATCTCAACTTACCATATCTTTTGATTTTATCCAAATAGTTAGTCCAAGTTTTCTTCAACTAGGTCTCTTTTGGTCATATAAATATTAAAACATTATAATGGACTATTTTTCATGTTTTTTTTCTCATAATGGTTTTTCCACGTTAAACCTTGTATCTTGTTATTTTTCTATGATTCTAACCCCTAACATATGGGATGTATTTTAACTTTGCATTAAGATTAAAGAGATGGTAAAATCGAGAAAGATACAAAAGAGAATAACTTAAATACCCCTTATAAGAGAGGTGCTTCAATCCATACAATGGGAAAGTTGCACAAGTATTAAAATATTAATGAAAGATATATAGTGATTATTTACTCTTTCACTTGATTTAATATTTATCTAACTTAAATTGAAATGGTGATGCATAGAATAAACCAAAGTGTTGTAGAAAAAACCTCATTAAACTTTCTCGTAGAAGCTATATATTGCTTAACAAAAATTTTCTAACTACAAACTTTATAATTCTCACCAGCGGTAGTAACATTAGACAGAATCACATAGGAGGCTCACTATCATAAGCTATAAAAAGGAGGGCCCGTACGTTTGTGGGTCCCAAAAGATATGCAGCTACCGATGATTGACCGTTGGGGCACCCCGCCGGCAAAAGGAGGTGCAAATCTATCCAGCTGTGCACGGCGTCCCCAATGAACCCAATGATGATTGGCAAAGCTGGACAAAGTACTGCTAATTGAAATCATCATGCAACATCGACTCAAACAAAATGATAGTCTACCTAGTTATCATCGTGCAAGTTAGTGCTACATGCAACGTCGGCTCAAAAAAAGAAGAGAAAAGAAAGAATCGTCATGCAGCAAGGAAGAATTGAGACGGGAGGAATTAAAGAAATTACTAATCCATTTCAGCTAGCTTCAACTTTCATGCAGCCGGGTCGTTGGTCACGCACAGCATCTCGTGCCATCAAAAAGGAAGTACAGCATCTTGTTTGTTACTAAAAAGGGAAGAGAGAGAGAGAGAGAGTCTAGCTTGCTAGTAGTACTGGAACAGGCTCGGCATCTCTCGGACCGCGCCGAACGCCGGCGATGCCGAGGGCATGACGCCTAGCCCCCACGGCAGGCACGGCCCGTCCTCGGAGGCCGCGTCGCCGAACATCCCGAACGATGCCGCCTTCGCCACGGCCGGGCCGTAGCACCCCCACTGCTGCTGCTGCTGCTGCGCGTACCCGTAGGCGTACTCCACCCCGCTGTCCGACGCCAGCGCCGTCGGAGCCACCGCCGCGGCTGCTGCCCGCCTCTCCTCTTTCTTGTACCGGATCCCACACGCGTTGCACAACGACTGCAAGTGGCACACACGTGTCAGTATCGTGCATTAGTTAGCTAGTCTACCAAAATACGTATACGTGCAGTGCACGGACTTATATGTCAGCCAGTACATGAGTGGCCCTATGATCGATGCATACTTGACACACACACCTTTGGTCCGCGAGGCCCGTTCCTCCACAGCGGAGTGGAAGTCGTGTCGCAGTTGGCGCACCGGCGAGCAGACGCGGCGCCGGCGTTAGGCTGATCCGTGCGCGCCGGACCGCTGTCCTGCCTGCCGTTGGAGCTGGGCGCCGCGTCCCACGGCAGCCCGGCTGCTGCAGCCGGCACAAGCGCGCCCGCCTCAGCGCGCCGGGTGGACGGCGTGCCGAGCGACAGCGTGCAGTCCACCGATCCGCCGTCGACGCATTGCTTGTAGTATTGGTGGTGGTCCCCCGGCTCCGCCGCGAACAGCAACGAGCAGCCGCCGCCGCAGCTGCCGTAGAGCAGCCCGCACGTGCATGGCGCCGCCTCGTGCAGCATCGTCTTGGCTACTGACAGATGATCGAACAGAGATTGCAATAGCTAGTACCCCCACTAGAGTATACTACGCCTAGCTAGTATCTGCTGGTAGCGGTGGTATCGGGACGAGGCTAATAATACACAGAGCTTTGAGACCGGAGGAGGAACCGAGTATGAGATCGAGGCCTCGAGGGGCTTGTCTGTTCTTGGAAATGGCCACGAAACACTCACAGTTCGATCGCGCGTGTTAGCTCCTGCCACGCGCTGCTTGGCGATGCGAGAATGTGGCACATGTGTGGGCGGTAGGGCAGGGGGCCTCGGGTTCTTATAGCGACGACGTGGGAGCACAGTGGTGGCGGCGGCTTTTTACGTGGTAAGCAGCTGGCCCGGCCTGGCCAAGTTTCGGATCCTGGCCGGGCGCGGGACGCGATGCAGGGAGGGAGGAGGATGTCTCGCTGCTGGCTCTGGGGCGTGGTCAAAGAGGGAGGGATGTGGCGTTGCGCCCGGTCAAAAGAGCGGCCACGTGAAATGGGGAACAGTCTCCCATGCGCATTTGGGGACATGGAGGACGCGAGCTCTCTCTCTCTCTCTCTCTCAAGCTGATGAGAGGAGACGAAGGGCGCTGTGAGTTGTGACGTGCGCTTGTACTTCCATTCCAACTCCGCCATTGGAGTTTGCCGATCACGAGGGGCACAGTTCGGCCTGCCCCTCTCCTCCCTACTCCTCTGCGGGCCGCGGGGTTGTGGGATCCCCAGGCCAGAGCCAGACCACCCAGCCTTCCACCACCCCGGTGGCTAAGCTTAGATAGCAACAACGAGACGCATGTCATGAGGTGGCTCCGTCTTTTCCATGGGCGTCATTTTGCAATGACAGGATGGATCGAAATTACTGCTCTGCTGTAGTAATGTGAGATGCGATTCTCCGCGCGAAGCAAGCAATGTACGTGACGACACCATCGCGGCACTTTGACTGCGCCAGCCAAATGCCGAAATGCGTGGACCGGGCGACGATGTTACAGTACGATACTTTCGCATTCGAACAGGCTCATCGGTTGATCATTTGAACAGGAACTTGGGTCAATCTAAATCCTAATGAACAGCACGTTTGGTCACATGATTAGGTCAAGGAGAAGCGCTCCGAGCTTCCAAACACAAAGAGCAAAGAGCAAAGGGGCCGTAGCGAAAGAAGCAGCAAGAAAAATAAAAGAGAAACCAACCAAATCAAAAGAAGCAAAAGAGAAAAGGAGACCAGGAGGAGCGACGAGGAGGATGAGGATCATGAGGGAATACAGGAAAAGACGGGCGGGCGATATAATTGGGCGCGCCATCATGGCTCCTCCAAGCTCCATAAAGGCCCCCGTCGAATCGAATCCGATCATCGGTCCAAGGAACAGTCGCGGTCAGGCATAGAAGATCCCGCCTTTTGGCACTAACCTCCACTCACGCAAACCAAGGATCGCTCGCTGGCATTCTCACCCCGGGGATCAGATACGGATCCCAGAGCTGTAGCCTGATCATTTCTTATCGGAAGAAGTTCATGTAACCTCCGAACTTTGTTTAAAAATTCGTCCGCATTTCAACTATAAAATAAGATATTTAATTTTTTTAAACTTTATAATCTGGTTTAAATAACACTCTACCCACCCGATTTAGCGTAATGATATTATTCATATGGCGCAATAAGTAGACGATTTTGCTATATAAGATGATACCTGGCCAAGTCAGGTCAATAATAGGTAGATTATATATGGGCTTCTCTCCTACCGAGATCTCAATTATGCTTATATGATGTTAGCCTTTGTAGCTCACTCTATCTGTATTTTGATTTGGAATAGAAGCACCTATGAGCCACATTTGTAATTCACCTAAATTTGCTCATTATATCATTCTATGTGACAAAACTACACACTCATTATGTCATGTGGATAATACCATTGCGTGAAACTAGGTTAGGGTGCTATTTAAAATAGATTACAAAATTTGAAAGTTAAATGTCTAGTTTCATAAGTAACGGACTTTGTAATAAAATTTAAGATATTATATGAACTTTTATTTATTTATTTATTTATTTTCTCTTCCATCTCTAGTCCTAGCTCCTACTACTGGCTTGGCTCTTCTTTTCTTTTTCTTGATTTTCCTTTTCCTTTATTGATGTTATAAGCTGCTTAATTCCCCTGCCAAGTCAAAGGAGGCAGCGATGCCAGAGAAAGCTACAGCCTGTGGAGCCCGTCATTCCCTATGCTGTTGCCCATCGGCCAGAGCGCCGACACGACCTTACCCCAAGCCCATACCTGGCCTAAACAATGTTTAGTGTTTGCTTCCTGACCAACTATGCTTATAATCAAACGTAGAAAGTCCGTTTCTAAATATACGTTATTTTAAGTTTTTGTATTTCCATCAAGTCATAACTACAAAAAGAATGTACTACTCCTGTTTACTAAATCTCTAGATGATGTGTCTTGCTCTAGTGTATATGACAGTAAATGATATAGAAAATAGTTAAATGGGAGTATTATAGAAGAGACAAATAGTAAAAAGTCACATTAAATTAAAGTTATAGAAATATCGAGTACTTAAAAACAAAATTTTAAGCTAGAATGATCTGCATTTCGGAACTAGCAACCTGCTCTGTGCAAAAGGCGTGAAGATCAGCGTACGATTAAGTCTGTTCTTGAAAGGTGATTTCGTAAAACATGCCAGCATGCACGCACAGAGTATCTGAGTAGTCCATGATTTGTTGTGTACCGTAGTCGCCGTTGTTTACTAGCAGCCTAATGCCCAGTTTGGCAGGGTTTGTACGCCTTGTGCTTGGTGTGTGATCTGTTGCTGCCGCATGCGTCGAGGCCGGAGCAGTAAAATAAGACGGAAAAAAAACACATAATTAAGGAGAAGCACGATCATCAAATTCAAACGCTACGTGCAAATATATATAGTATACTACTGCTCTTGAAATGTTGCGAGAGCTTTGTGTTCGGTGCGTTGGCTTGGGCAGGCAATCCGCCCGAGGAGATCGTCGTTCAAAAAGTTGTCCCGACACGGCCAGAGTTAAGCCTAGAGATTGGTGTCCTTTGGTTGGCACATCTGAACTCCCCCTACTCACTTCTCTTTGCCCTTTGATTTCGTGGAGCGATGGAACGACGAGGGAGACGGGGACGGCATCTTTTCGAAAGCGATAGTCTTCTGGCCTGGGCCCTGAGTTCTTCTCGCTTATCTAGGTTTGAACCATTCGTTCTCTTAACTCGAGTGTCGGAGCTGCTCAGCAAGTATTCGTATGTACCCTGTCACATACTCATCTCAGAGACTCAGACCAGCGATAACGCAATTTTACTCAGCAGGTTAACTTTATAAAAGAAAAGAAAAGTAGATATTTAGTACTCTAAACAGATGAGATCAGGCCAATTTACACCATAAGATAGCTTTGAAGAATTGTTTTAATTTGTTGACGGAGGTCCAACTCAAGATGGTTTTCACTATGTTGGTAGTCCAGTCATTGATTTTTGATTATGTAAATCTAAATGAGAGAAGAAATGATGGTAAGAAGAAGAAGGGAATACATATAGAAAGAAAATGAGTGAAAAATAGATCGATGATGTGGATGTAAATGCCTTTGAATTTGATTCTCATTACCAAAACACGATGATATGGTTACCAATATGGCAGAAACCATTATGAGTGTGATCGACATCATGAAAACTGCTCTCTAAACCCACCTTAGATGTATTTTGACCCAGTTTTGTTAGTTAGGGGATTAAATACCCGGTTTTGTATTTAAGGGTGTTTAATGAACTTTTTCGAAAATTCATAATCTAAAATAGACTTATTCTTAACATAAATACCCTTTTGAGTCATCAAAGAAATTATTTTTTAGTTGCATATAGTTAAACATTATAAACTTTAGCTATCAATATCATTTTGACTATTTGGATTAGACATATGAAAATGATACATGTATATTTATCTCTAAAATGCTTTTATAATATCATTTTTTAGGTTTTATAACTATATTGTAATAAAATACATAGTCAAAGTAGCATTTTAAGGATAGGACATTTGATTATTTGCCACACTTTGTTGGTGTAATCCATAATTTGCCACACCATATTTTACTGACATGTGAGATAAGGGCGTGTCAAATCATTGATTACCGTTAACTTTGTGACAAATAATAAATTATTCCTTTAAAGATTATATCATTATTCAAAACTATTCTTTTGTGATCGAAGCAAGTACTTGTTAGTTGTTACAATAGAGCCATATATAGTTCACCTGTCAATCTCATTGTCAAGTTCTGGCAAGTTAGGTTGTGATGTACACTGCTGCTCTAAAACCGCTGAGGGTCTCGTCACCAGTAACATGTAGCGTACACGTGGATGCACTGTATACATACAGGTACTGTTTACTCAAAAAATTTACAGAAATTTTACTAAAAAATTTACGATAAACAATTTAATTTCCTACGTTCCAAACATAGTATTATTGATCTTACTGTCAGACACGATTTGGATGTATTCACACTTCGAAGGGAGCTTGGTGCTAGAAAGAATACCACCAACCTCACACGATCGATACCCCGCTATGTCACCCTAAGCTACCTGTCCAATAACGGGTCTAAACCTCAATAGGCGGATACGACATACATGAAATTTGCCGTTACGCAGGAAAGTTCCCGTCTTCCTAATAGAGGTGGCGTCTAGCCATACAGACGCTCAACGGTTTAGATACACGGGATGACTGGAACGCAAGAAAAAGCTGCACTCGAGCTACACTATAATCCTGTTTGAGGAGGCTTAATTTTTTTTGGTTAAAATGATTTAAAAGTAGTTTGCTTTTATATGCGATAGATGTAGGTAATTTATGTTACATTCAATATCATTAGTTCAAAACTAATCCTTAATACGTAAAAAATACCCATCTTCGGTAATCTGGCTTTAAAAAAAACTAATTAAAAATCCACCCTTCACTTACGCTTCGGCGCTGTCTGGCTTTTAGCTGGAAAAAAAGTCTGAAACAAACCAGTTTATGTACGAACGTAGTACACAGCAGACCAGAACCAACCCGGCCCATCGGCCATCGCATCGGGAGCCTTGGAGGGCTTTATCGACGTCATCGAGTTAGCGGGCCCGCGCGACATGACCCGTCGGTGGTCCTGCGCTGCGCCCTCTGAGTTCTAGCCCGTCCGGGGACCTGCCGCTGCCGGCGTCGTCGAGATTGACCGCCTTCTTCTCGGGTCCTGCGAAAACTAACCAACTTGGAGCATGTCAGTTCGATCTTGAAGAACCAACATTCCTTATTACTGGTTTGCTACTAATCCTGGTACGGAATCGCTTCGACTGAAACACGCTCGTCGATCGGGGTTGAGTTTGTAACATGTCTACCATTCTGGCATACTTGGCTTAGAACTAGCAGTGACAATGACTAATACCAGCTGCTCCTTATCTGGCTCGCCCATCCCTGTTGTACTGACAACTATTCGATGGCATATGAGGAATCTATCTCTTGTGTTTGGTTGATGGATATGATGACTCCATTTAAACAACTAAATATATAGATAACTTTTTTCTTATACTATCTTATACATGTATCATTTGGTACAAGTAACTAAACACATCCATATATTGATATATATGAAGAGAACAGTTGGCTGGTG
This sequence comes from Guadua angustifolia, assembly GCA_036346375.1. Lineage (NCBI taxonomy): Eukaryota > Viridiplantae > Streptophyta > Magnoliopsida > Poales > Poaceae > Guadua > Guadua angustifolia. Next base: position 32,180,548 of record CM070501.1, on the reverse strand, counting down.
GGATCATTTTAAAGAACACAACATACGGGTTCAATATCTCAAAGACTCATAGTGAAAGATCTAGATAAATAAGAGTCGAACTCTAGCCGTCGGTTATAAAGACGATGTAAAATTACCTTGTCTAAGTGCACCTGAAGAACTCCATGTATACCACGCAATCATGCATGCACGAACTGCACTTGTTATGCGGCTCAAGCGAACGGGCCGGATCAGCATCTCAAATCTTACTGGGCTGTCAAACGGGCCCGCCGTAGGTGGAACAGTCCAGCGGCAAGGTCGTCAGGCGGGTCCCCTCCCCATCCCCGCAAAATCTCATCCGAAACGCGCAACCGACCAACCGGACCACACCACGCGCGCTGCGCCCCGTTCCACCGCCTTCTCGCTCTCGCCATGGACGCGGCGGAGAGGAGGCTCGCCCGCGTCACGGCCCACCTTCTGCCCGGGAGATTCACAATAATACCACCCCTAACATTGCGCCGCTAAAACGCCACTCTACCATCATGCATGTATACGAAGGCCCCATACGTATCGGTGAGAGAAGTGGCATTTTAGCGATGGGCAATCTTAGGGGTGGCATTCAGACCATTGACCTTTCAGAGCTTATGGGTGCGTTCAACGATGCTAGAGATGATGGTTCAGTTGGAGTCATTATACTGTCAGGGAAGGTAGTGCTGCTATAAGAATCATGGAGTTCTAGACTTCACCCATTCTGTTTCATGGTGAGTTGGCAATACAGGTGTGGACGTCAGCTTACTTTGATCTTTTGAATGCACAGGGAACCAAGGCCTTCTGTAGCGGCGGTGACCAAGCGTTAAGGGATTCTGATGGATACGTTGATTTCGATAGCTTTGGCCGCCTCAACGTTCTAGACCTCCAGGTCAGACGCGTTCCTCTGACATTATACTGACGTACTTACGTAGAAAACTTAGAATTTTTCATACAATAACCTTTCTCGCAAGTGTGCTCATCAGATACTGACCAATGTGAGCTTAATGGTTGCATGTTCTTGTTACCCTTCACAAAAGGCCATAAGCTAACTACATTTTCATGTTGTTGGTGTATTACTGTTATACTGTTCACCATTATCTGTGTATGAAATGTTTTTAAATTCTAAGAACATCAGGTAAATCATTTCTCCAGGTACAAATTCGGCGTCTTCCAAAGCCTGTTATAGCAATGGTAAGAACATACCGTGACTATAATTTTTTAGCGATTTTCTTTTATCATCTTACATACTAATCTTGTGGCACATGCTATCAGGTTGCTGGTTATGCTGTTGGTGGTGGACATGTTTTGCACATGGTATGTGACCTAACAATCGCAGCTGACAACGCAATATTTGGGCAGACAGGTCCTAAGGTGATTTTCCGGCCTAATTTGTACCTTGCAGTGTGTAGTATGCAGATGTGAAAGTAGATTTTACATTCTATGTCATATTGTTGTCACTTTCACATGTTGATAAAGCACTCTCCTGGTAGTATCCTTTTAGAGTTTCTACCTGTGGAACCTTGTTTGCTAGTTTTTGCAACAAATTTGTCTCGACAGAGCTTTAGCATGTACTGCGCCTTGTATACGCCTTTGATACAATATATGAACTTCTACCGAGTTCTTAAAAAAGATAACCAAGACTAAGACTATGGTAACTTTAGCTTCACAGTAGCATATCTGGAAAAATCAGCAAACCAACATTTTATAGTCTTATTCAGAATTCAACTGAAACTGCGCCATGTATAACATGCAGAAGTTTATCATCGAATTGCTAGGACAAGTCAATGTTAATGAAGGTAGGTAGAACAGTGTGGTGTTTAGGCTGTACATCAAGATCACACCATACATCTATTTCCATGTAGTTTGATGCTCTGAATGTGAATGGTTACTCCCACGCAAGTAGCTTTGAGTAGGATGGATTTCTTGTACTGGAGTTGGTACTTTTAGAACTAGTAGATTTATCTGGAAGATCCAATATGAGTAGCTTTACTAAATATATCACTACTATGTCAAATCAGTTAAGTCTAGAACCATGTACTTATGGCCTTTACTAACGTTAATAAACTATTTTCCTTCTGAAACATGCTGGTCATAATTGTCGACCGTATGTTATCAGAGTTTTCAGCGCCAGGAAGAAGCGGTCTCTTTCTATGTACCATTCTCTACAACAATCTGTTATTTCTTGCTGGAGAACCAAGAATGCATTACAAGACAAATGAAGTAACTGGAAATGATTCATTTCATCAGATTAAGCACAGAAGCCGATTGGAGAATATAAATTTCCATGCTGTTGGTTCTCGCAAGTTTTGGACAGCAGATGGCTTGTGCTTGTTTTCAGGGGCAGACACAGACTCACAAGTTCAGAGTTTCAAACATTTTCTTGCGGCTGGGTTGAACTCATTCCCTGTTATTTGGTTTCCACTGGGAGCTGGTATAAACCTGGGCAGGTTTATTTGGAAGAGGATGTCATCATTCCTTATGTACAAAATGTTTGCTCTTTGTGATTACAAGTGTGTACCAAAAACTCGATCTCTTGCTTACAAACTGTATTGGTGCGCATTGCACGTTGTATCAAATGCTGTATCAAATTTTGGTGGGTTCTTTTTTCTCCTCCCTTTAATGAATGAATGGTAGAGCTCCTACCAATCTTTTCAAAAAAAAAAAAATAATCGTCGACCGAAAAAAAAGGGGAAACCCAACTAAAAGTCCACTATAATGATTTACAATCAGATTGTGGTCATATTCATAATGCCTTTGCATGTCACTCTAGCAAGTTTTATGCATGTCCGCTTTTTCCATGGTTTCAGCTATTCTAATTTCATTATATTTTCCTTTCTCCTTAAAGTGTATAGCTTCAATTGGCAACATTCGAATTTCAGAAATACATCCTGACAGGATAAGATGTGAAGTGTACTAATTTGATTGCACTTGTTTCTCTTCTCTTATTCCTATTCCTTACCTTTTTCTCAATAATCCCTACCAGTCTACTGCATAGCTCATTTTACCTTTTCTCTCTGTGATTTGTTTCACAGGTTGGCAGCTTTGATGCTGGCTATGGCTCTTCAATCATGTCTCGGTTGGTAAGTAACCATACCAATATCTTCTCTTCTTGCTTTATTAATGTCCTATATACAACATATGCTGTTCAAATGAGGTGTATATTTTATTCCTTTAAAAAAAGAGAACATAAAACTAGTACGCCCCAAGTAGAGCTGCTGAGTGAACTCCCAAATTAAGCATGGTCATACTGCTCTAAACCTTTCCCCCCATTTTTTGGCCATATTTAGAAAATAATATCAGCTTGGTTGTTTCATTTTTTCCACCTGTGGACAGGTAGGACCAAAGAAAGCCCGCGAAATGTGGTTTCTATCACGTTTCTACACCGCTGATGAAGCAGAGAGAATGGGACTTGTCAACGTAGTAGTACCAGTGAGTGCCTAAAAGTCTACTGTAGAAAAGAAAACTACTTATTAGCGGTCATTTGCTTTGTTCACCAAAACTCCAAAGATTGGAATATGCCCCAGCTAAGGTGCTTATGCACTAACCATATACTATATGCTTTGCATATGCAGCTTGCTGATTTGGAGGGAGAAACTGTGAAATGGTGCCGGCAAATCTTAAGAAACAGCCCCACGGCCATTCGGATACTGAAATCCGCACTTAATGCAGCTGATGATTGATGGTCATGCTGGCCTTCAGGTATTATTTGCCAAATGTCGAAACTCAAGTATCACTCTGTTCTTTCTCCTTTGTAACTGCTGGAGTTCAACGTAATCGATGTCTTCAACTGGTGCTGCGATTTTCCTAAATACTTCGCTTTTGATGCTTATGTACGCTGTAAATACTAAATACTAATGTGATGGGCACTTGTGTTGCAGGAGCTCGGTGGTAATGCAACACTGATCTTCTATGGCACTGAAGAGGCAAAAGAAGGGAAGAACGCGTACATGGAACGACGACGTCCTGATTTCTCAAAGTTCCCCAGGAAGCCTTGATTTTCATTTGATGCTGCCATGGTCTGGTCAGTAATCTTACTGAACCTCGTCCTCTACTGTCCAATTCCAAGTAAGGTAGTCCCAAATAATTGCCAGCTCCGGTGAAAAGTGCACAGCATTGCCATTTACTACTAGTGATTATGTGAGGGGACTGGATGACAATTCATTGTCAGGACCGCAACTGGTGTACATTAGTTCATGGAAGAAAATGTCATGTGTGAGTGTGAATATGCTTCATAGTATCGTATACTGTGGGGAATAGAGCCCGGCGCATTGTAGTGTTTGATCCAGCTTTGCCCGTCTTTGCTGGATTTACTTGGTGTCGCATGTTGATTAAGAGAGAACTTGAGATTCTTGGTGTCGCATCTTGATTAAGAGAGAACTTGAGATTCTTTCTTGCGTGTGTGCTTTTCGTTTTTGAACGCAAAGATTCTTTCTTGCGCGTGCGGTGCACTCTGACGTTAGCTGCCATACGATTCACAGGAAGCGAATTTTTTTTGTGGCTATTGGCTTAATTTTTTTAGTTTGGTTTCTATTTAAATGAAATTGCAAATCATACCTATACTAAAGATTGAAAGTTTCCTGGCCTCTGGACCATGCCACGTTGCGTTTTTCGCGTGGCTCCGGCTCCATTTCGCGCGGCTCGGCTCGATTCGCTCGTTTTCCCCGTTAGCGACGCATTGAAACCGGTCTCCCGAAGCCCCCAATCCACTCCGCCTATTATACTTTGGCCATCTCACTAGGTTGCTTTCTGGTTTGTCTAATCAAACTATTTCTTCTTTGTATGAGTTGACTGTTTGTGCCTCCGACGCCGTCCTCGCCTAGAAGGAAACTAGGTTGTTTTCTCATTTTCTCTAATCGAACTATTCCTTCTTCTCTAATCAAACTATTCCTTCTCTAATCAAATTTGATGCTCTCAGAATCTGTTTTGGACTCATATTTTCTCTACCCCTTTTCTTGAAGACTACAGGACTATATCCGGCATGGGTTCAGTTGTGATATTGAAGGGCTCGTGACAACAGTCCAGCAGGTTGTGAAGTTCTTGCAAGGCTTTGTGATGGTAAGACATGAACCTGTGATCTTTCGATACATTTGTAAGCACTGATGTAAACCTTCTTCGTTAGTATGTCCTTATTGCAAATCTGCAGCGTATTTTATTTTATCCTATTTCCTGTGTGCATTCATATTTTATTTTACAGTTTGTCTAATTTCTTTGTTCTGGAATGGAGACATGATCGTCATTTCCTTTTTGTCTTCCTGTGGCTGCTGCCCAGTAAACAACAGGATGACGATGACGATAGAACAGGATTGTTGTTCCTGTTTTTGTTCTTGTTCATATGTCGTTCATAATTTCATATGATATACAAACTGTTCTATGTACTTTTTCAGTGCAATTACTTATAGTATTATAGTTCAAGTTGCTTATGAGTTTTTGTTGCTAATGGTGGTTAATTCCTGTTTGAGTTAAAGGAGCAGAGAATGTAGAGAACTCTGACTGGGAAGGTCTTCGGGAGATACTCATCGAATTGGTAATGTGGAAGAGTCCTGCAAGATCAGCATTTTGGTTTGGCTCTGGATCTATGCTTTTCTTATCTTCTTCTTTTCAAGAGACATCAACTTCAGGCATGTGCAAATTCTATTGTATTTCATGAAGACATTCCACGAATTGCATATTTTTAATCTGGTATTTGAGTACTGCCTTGTAATTTACAGTCCAATCTCGGTACTTTCCCACTTTGGTGTTGTGACCTTGGTCTTAGCCTTCATCAAAGATTCCATTCCTCAGAGGGACAGTTCAATATGTTCAATTTCTTTTCCAATTCTGTGAAATCATGTAATGATGTTTTTAAAACTATAACAGGCAGCATGTGGAACAGATAAGGAGTGTCCAGTTGACGGAGGAAGATGTACGTCGGGCTGCCCATGCTGTCTTGCCAATTGCTAACTCCCTCATATCTATGGCCCAAGTGATCTTCTCTGGTGACCCATCAATGACTCTCAAAGTAAGCATTAATTCACTCCTTTCTTTGCATCCTTGAGAAAATATTAAGATTTTCTTTGAACATTTCAGAGGTCTCTTGAGTCCTGAAATCGCAGGTGTTACCTGTTCTTCTATTTGGTGCTAAATATGGTCATCTGTTAACGGTATGGAGGCTTCTAACAACAGGTATGATTGAATGGCAAAGATCAATGAAACTTTTGCATGACTCCACCTTTATATCATCATGTGTCTATTGAAAACTTGCAGGATTCTTCAATTGTTTTACACTGCCAGAACTTTATAGCTGCTACTCGAGTGAAGTTCATGGAAATGGTAAGTAGCATGTGCCCTTGTAATACTGGTATATACCGTTCAGCCCATGTTAATAAAATCAGAAGATGTCTTGATGTGCATTACTATGTTGTCAGCTTGCAAGAATGTTGCAAAAGCCGCTTCCAAGAAAACAACAAGGGCCAATTATCCAATCACCATTCACCAGTGCCTTCCAGAATCCAAAGCTTCCATCCTATGAATCATCCTGGACAATTCTTCTTCAAATTGAAAGTTACCGATTATCATACAGGGATTCAATACTTATATAAGAATTTCATATACAGGGATTTCACTATTTACTGATTTGGCTGTCTTATTTAAATATTGAATCCATACATGTATGCACTTAGTCCTTCTCTAGAATTATGAGCATTATATTTTCCCCATTTCGAAATAGGCACATTTTGTTGGACAGTCTGAGGTCAGCACTTGCATGGCTGGACTATTTCTCTCTTTCTGATTATTTTTCCCCATCCTTAGTCAGTCTACACTATGGTCTTTTTATAGAGATATTGTTATAGATTATTTTCATGTTTTAAATGTCTTTGTTCTATATGTTTTGAGCAGTTTGCTTTCTATAGGGGTTAGCAAAGATCAAATCTTGTATATCTAATCGTTGTTATTGCCCTGGATTGCAGGTTAGGCTTGTAGGATGCATGTTGAATAGGGTTGAGCGGGTGACCGATGTAGCGTTCACTCTTGATGATGGTACAGGCAGGATAGTTGTGAATCGCTGGTGGGATGTTATGTATTGCTTTGGCTTATTTAACAAAATTTGAGACTATTACTCATCTATGTACTGGCCTTTATTTATTTCTCAGGGAAAATGAGAGTTCTGACACTAAGGAAATGTCTGATGTCAAGTAAGGATTATAGATTAACTGTGGTATGTTGGCAATTCGGTTTTCTATGCACCAGAGTTGATAGCTTTGCTTTGTTCTGGTTTTACAAGGGATGGAGACTATGTTATTGTCAATGGTGTTCTGAAAGGTTTCCAAGGGAAGCGTCATGCGGTTGCTTACTCTGTGTGGTGAGCACTTTAATCTTCCTTGTCTAATAACTTGGGATGTGAACTTCCAATAATCGGTTGCCTCTATTAGTATGTATTAATGAACTCCGTGGGAAAGATTTGCTCTATGTCATCGAATCATATCGCTGTACTTTCATCCCCTTATGCTTTCAGATCATGAAGGTGGCTTGTCTTGATAGCTAGGCTTCTTCTGTGAAGCAGTAGAATAATAAAAAGGATGATACTGGGGCCCTTGGATATAAAGAATCGTAGATATTGTAGTATTCGTGCACAAGTTTGTCATGGCTGAGCCTGTGACTAACTTGTTGAAATGTCCTTGTTAATGAACATGTAATGTTGCATTATTATTCATACAGGTGTAGTGCTACATCAAATGGAAAATATTTTATCATATGATGTTGTAAAAGTAGTATCAAGATTTTCTGGGTAGAACTCATAGTTGTTGATGACTTTGCTTTAGGGACGGAGCTAACCTACGCCGGACAAATATTTTTCAGTTTCATTTTTCTTACATTTATTTTACTGTTTATGAATTCTTGTCAGGCCTGTAATCAGCTTTAATGATGTCACACATCACTTTCTGCACTGCATTCATGTGCATTTCGAGCTCAAGAGGTCAAAGGTACTGATATCCCAAGCCTTTTATGTCTAGGAGTTTAATTTTTATTATATGAAGAATATCTATTTTTTTATGGTGGTTTTATGTTTTTGAATGGTTCTGGTTTTTGATAGGGGTCATTGTTGCAGGCCCAAGTAAATGCTAAAATGACAACAGTAGCTCCTAACCAAGCTGTGCTTAGGAATGATACCACATGGAACCAAGCTCCGCACCCGGATAATCAGGTGGCTTTCGGAAACACCTTCTCATTTTACTAAGATAAACCAAATATTTGCCTGATTTTTTCATCCTCATTTCCTCAGGCCCCAACATTTTCTACATCAGAAAATACTACTGAAGCAGATTTGTCCAGCTTGGTCTTTTGAGTGTTTTTCATGATCCAGCACTTAGTAAGTTAATTGTGGGTGATTCTTGTTTGACATGCTGATAATTGGTTTGCATCTATAATTTAACATGCAGTGCTGAATGTGGATTTATTTGCTATAAAAAGTTTGCAATATCCTGTGATGTGACGCTTATTCAAGTAACTATTTCTGTCCAATTGTAATGAGAAATCATTAGATAGGTATACAGCGGCCTCTCATATGATTTTTGTTTTCACAAAAAGTTTGAAGTTCTACTTTCTCATATGAATAATCATCTATAGCAACCAAAAGCACTCCTAGATATGGATGTCTTTGCTAGAAAAAGCTTACAATATCATGTGATGTTACGCTTATTTAGTCAACCATCTTTTCTCCAATTATAACGGGATGTCATTAAATACATAAACAATAGCCTCCCATATGATTCTTCTTTTGACAGCAAGTTTGAAGAATCTGTCTTTGGGGGAAAAATGAGATCAATGGGAGAAGTAAGCCTCTGATGAAGTGGGATAAGGTTTGTAAGTCTAAGCTTAAAGGTGGTCTGGGGGTTATTAACCTGAGGACTGACAATACTGCGTTGCTCCTGAAATTCTTGCACAAGTTTTTTAATAAGCATGATATTCCCTAGGTCCGCCTTGTCTGGGCCTCCTATTATCATTCCATCCTTCCTCAGGCTTCGGCTAAGGGGGGGTCGTTTTGGTGGAAGGATATGCTCTCTCTTCTTGATCAGTTTCGGGGGATTGCCCGTTGCCAGGATGGAAAGGGTGATATGGCCCTATTCTGGGATAATGTCTGGAACAACTTGCATCTCAAATATCGGTTTGTCCATCTTCACTCGTTTGTCAGTATTGATAATTCCAGTGTGGCTTCTTTTATCCAGAATCCGGCGGTTTCGGTCAATTTTCATTTACCTCTGTCCGATCAGGCTTTCCACGAGCTCCATCAGCTTTATCTCCTAATCCAGTCTGAAGGTCCTTTAAATGACAATCCGGACGAATGGTCTTATATCTGGAATTCCCATGATTTCAAAGCCAGTAAGTTCTAGAAGATGGTTTTCAGTCAAATTTCGGTCCCTACCCCGATTATCTGGATCTGGAAAGGCAAATGTTCTTCTAAGCTCAAAGTTTTCACCTGGCTGCTTTGCTATGATCGCCTCAACACTAGGCAGCTGTTCCGCAGGAAGAATTGCCCTATCCCTGATGCTAATTATAATTGCGTCCTCCGCAATGCGGGGGTAGAAGAATCCCGTGACCATCTCTTTTTTGATTGCCGCTTCTCTAAACGTTGTTGGAATGCTTTGCAAATCTCTTGGGATCTTGACGGCGACTTCTTCCAGAGATTTTCGGTTGGGTCCCCTTCGGCTCATCCGCCGTTCTTCATGGATGCTTTCATGATTTCTTCCTGGGGCATTTGGAAGCAGAGGAACGACAAGATTTTCAGATCCATTCCGGCTAGTTTCCTTGTTTGGAAGGCCTGGTGCCTCTCGGAATTTCGTTTACAATCGTTTAGGGTGCCTGTTAATTCTCGTGAGGATTTCCTTGCGTGGAGTATTAGGCTGTCTTAATTTTGTTTGGCCGGTTTCTCACCGGCTTTGTATCCTTGTTCTTCTTTCGCTTATTAATATATTTCACGGTGGGGGCTTCCCCCATTGCTTGTTTAAAAAAAAAACAAGTTTGAAGAAAGTTCTACCTTCTCATATGGATAATCGTCTATAATTTAACATGCATAAATACTCCTAAATATGGATGTCTTTGCTAGAAATAGTTTACAATATCGTGTGATGTTATGCTTCTTCAGACAACCATTTTTGTCCAAGTGTAATGGGAAATCAGTAATTAGATATACGGTAGTCTTTCATATGCTGCTTCTAATAAAGTCATTTGTGTGCATACAATCAGAGTTGAAGATTGTGTGCTGTATAATTTTATCAATGAGTTCCATGCAATGCACTAACTTTTAGAAACATTTAAAAAAACATAGTTATGTTTGAATTATTCCAGCTATTTTTCACGAAAAGGACCTTTTGATTTACCGCAATCGCGGATCCTTCATGAGGGGACCTCAGATAGATGCAAAAAAAACGCGGTTGCGTTTGTATCCTTTCAACCGTCTCGCGTGTTTTCTCGACGATTTTTTTTTAAAAAAAAACTCCGCCGAAAAAAAGAAATTATTTATTTAAAAAAACAACACACACGACGTATTACGCCGCGTAAATATTCCTAGTTAGTTTTATTATAGGTAAATCTACTGGGATTCTGTATGCTGCAGTAGCTGCCACACATCACCTTATCCTTGGTAGCTAAAAAAAGGATTTAGGTTTGTAATTTCCCCTCCCCTCGCGCTCCTCAGCGACACGGATCCCCTGCACAGCAAGCAACCACCGTATGCCTCCACAACAACACGCCACGTCGTCAATCAACGCTCTCATCGCCAGCTTGCCCTACGCCGCGCCGCGCACCGAATCCCCGCCTCTTCCGCGCCCACAGGCCCACAATTACAACTCGCCACCGCCTCTCTGTGGCTCTGTCCAGGTTAAGTAACGATCGGAAAAAACCTCGAATGATAATCCAAAAGCCGGAAAAGATCAGAAGAATCCAGAGGTGCCTCCGGGTTTGTGGGCGATGCTGCGCGCGGGAGGCAGGCGGCTCCTCGCCCCGGGGCTCCGGCGGCTCGTCGGCCCGGTTGCCGGCGAGGGGACACCGGGGCTGGCGGGGGCGGGGGCGGGAGCGAGGGCGTACCACGAGCGGGTGGTGGACCACTACAACAACCCGCGGAACATGGGGTCGTTCGACAAGGAAGACCCCAACGTCGGCACTGGGCTGGTGGGCGCGCCGGCCTGCGGCGATGTCATGAAGCTGCAGATCCGCGTTGACGAGGGCTCCGGCAAGATCGTCGACGCCTGCTTCAAGACCTTCGGGTGCGGCTCCGCCATCGCGTCGTCCTCCGTCGGTGAAACCCCCATCCGCTCCCTTCCGCTTTCCGGTTTCTCTCACTTTACCTCTGTGATTTGGATTCAGACTCAGCTCTCTATTCTGTGCTATCTTAGAGGTGTTGTTGAGCTTCTGTGAGTTAAATTGCCATTTGCAGCAATTATTGGTTGCTTGATTTATTGTTGTGATGCTTCCGTTTTGAATAGAGAGGGCAATCATTGCGAAGGATGATAGAAATTTCTGCCAGTTGCTAACTAGCGGGTTGGATTGTTTGCAATTGGATTGGGTGTGTTAATGATGAATTCCCGAATCCTGGCTTTTGTAGGTGATAGGGCAGCTGCAGTGCTAATGTTCATATCATCAAAAAGGGTTCTGTGCCTAGTGATGTTATAGCTTGAAAACCGCCTGTTCACTGGGTCTATTTTCGCTGCTGGGTTGCCAAATTGGTGTGTTGCATTTAATTTTTTTTGTGTCCAATGTAAGCATGTCTTTAATTTGGTGAGCACATGTTTTCATACAAGCAGTATGAAGAAGTTTGTGTAGGGATTTGTGGTTCATCATTAGCCTTTGCTTAGTCCAGGGTTGAATTTTTTATGTCGTTTTGCTGGCTTAGGTATACCATGCTAATGCTGAGATTTTTTTTTTGGTTATGCTCTTTTCCCCTTGATGATTTTAGATTTCTCTTAGGCAGTATAGGGGTGTTTCATCTTCAACAAAAATGATGATCTCATGATAGTTACGAGCTGTCATTGCATAGATTTGCAGTTTCTACAAGTTATACTTGTTGAACCAAATTAGAATTGAGTGTTCTCCGCGATGCCGAACAAACAACTTAGAAGGTCGGCATATTCTTGCTGGAATACTTTTGGTAGTCTCGTGCAGGGTCTCAAAAAAGTGCGGTTTTTGACTGTATCGCACTGGTTCGAGAAGCAAAACCACTCAGTTTACCCGTGGAATTCAAATTCAAATTCAAAAAATTTGGAAAAATTTATCCAAAAATTCCGTAAAATCAGTATTAATTGCTTTATGCCCTCTGGTGTGAAATCTTTTTGAAAAAAACGAAGTTTGGAGATATTTCTGAGCCATTCAGAATCTAGAAAATAGAAAAAGCAAAAAAAAAGGAAATTAGAAGTATTTTTAGTAGCATTATTTGTTCAAGTATGTCAAGTAGCAATATTTAATCAACATATTTTAGTAACAATATTTGTTCAATTATATTTAGTAGCAATATTTACTTAAACATATTTTAGTAACAATATATTTGTTCAATTATATTTAGTAGCAATATTTGTTCAAGTATGTCAAGTAGCAATATTTGTTGAAGTATGTCAAATAGCAATATTTGTTTAATATGTCAAGTAGCAATATTCGTTGAATTATATCCGGTAGCAATATTCGTTGAAGCATATTTAGTACCAATATTTGTTGAAGTATATTTAGTAGCAATGAACAACACCCAAAAATGGTACTATTTGTTCAGGTAGAGATATTTGTATGCACAGAAATTATCTTGCTATGGTATATTTTAATATGTTAATGTTATCCAATATTGAAAAGCCTACTTCTCGTTGTATGCATGCATGAACTAACAAAACTTTAGTATGGAAGTTGTACTCTGTACTACTAGTTATATTTTGTACTTATTTTGTTGTACAACATGCAATTTGACACTAGCAATTTATTGCAAATTATTTATACAAGCAATTTTTGTAAGGTATTGAAATGTAAATGGTGTTGATATGTGAATGGTATTGGTATGTCATTATGTGAATGCTTATTTTTGCACTTGTTGGATTGATATGCGAGTATTGAAATGAAAGATTATTTGTTAACATATTATTGCTAAATGCCTACTTTACATCTTGCAATTGTCTAAAATGTAGCAAAGGTCATGACAAAATTTTTCCATATTTAGGAAAGATCCTGTCGGAATTTTTTCTTGTTTCTCCATACTTTTTTTAATATATTTCTTACATTTTCCTATTTTTTGGCCTTTAATGGGTTTTTACAACATTTTTTTTTTGCAATTTTCCCATTTTTCCAACTGTCTTCAGTTTTTGGCGGTTCATGCATTTTCGAGTGGTTTTCGCTCGTCGGTTTGATCATATTTCAAAATGGTTTGACTTTTCATACCGTTCGGTTTTCAACGGTTTTCGAGCGGTTTTCGCTACCGCCGATGTGTCGAAATTCGCTCACGATACGGTTTTATTAACCCTGGTCTCATGCAGCTCAAACTTCTTTAAGATGTTTGTAGTTTGTACCCAAAAGGAAAGGTCTTCAGTCTCGCTGATAGTTGATAGTCTGACAAATGGCTTGGGGCAGTTTTTAATCATTGTTCTGATGTAAGATCTGTTAACTGCCATGATGTAATGCATACATATGTCATGTTCACCGTGCCTAATCTTCATTCCAGTTATGCATTAAAAGCGAACAAATTGAGAAGGCTATTAATATTCTCCATCATATTGCGCAATTGATGAGCCAAAAACTGCAGGATGCAATTGAAACTTGAAGACAATCTTAACTTCTTTTTCATGTGTGTGCAGAGTTTCCCATTTGAAAATTTGTGGAATTTCTGGTCTACTTGTTAAGAACAGGGATGATCTCTGATTTTATTTCTGGTCTACTTGTTAAGAACAGGGATGATCTCTGATTTTATGATGTATAATATTTATATTTCCTTACAAGATGCTGTGTCTGATATCTATCTATATTAAGAAGCCTGTAAGTCATAAAGTTGATTCTTGATCCTACCTTTGTCTTTGTAGCTACTGAATGGGTGAAGGGAAAGCAAATGGAGGAAGTATTGACTATCAAGAACACGTAAGCTATCCCTCTTCTTGATCTCTGTCTCCACAACAATATTCAAGTGGTTACATTAACATGCTTATATTGTTTTTTTTATCGTCCTATGGCCTTTTTTATCATCCTCCTCCCATTGTTGTTTATTGTGTACCCATTTTAGCAAACACATGTACTAGTCACCTTGTGGTAATCAAGTTCCTAGGTACCTAATTTCCTTTGCAAACGGTACCCTTTCCATCACAATGTGAGTACCAGTATGACAACGGTGGGTGTTTACATTTGCCAAGGCTTCATTCGCTATTGATTGTTTTGAGTATGGACATTTAGTATTCAAGTCGATATTGCAACATTTGATTGTGTCTGAAGAATAATGAAAATAAAATGTTGCACTGAGCTTGCAAGGTACATCTGCTTAATGATGTGTCGTTCCAGTGTGCATGGTCTTTGCAAGTTGCTATGAAAATAGTCTTTCCGAAGTTGCTAGAAATAATCAGTTTACTTTCTATTGTTTCATGAGCTTGTTCAACTCAATGGTAGAAGCCGTCCTTCTCTCTCTCTCTCTCTCTCTCTCTCAGACTTGACTTGGTTTTTCCTATGGAGTTGTTTGGCTGTTCATATTTGCAAATGAATATAGATGCTTAATCGCATCAGAGGAAAGATGTAGCTTATGGTCTTAGTTTTCTGTGTTTTCGTTTGGCAGAAGATAGATATTTTTTTTTTTCTTTTTGCCTTTGTTGCAATGCCGCTGTCAATTACTCAGTTTCTCCAGGACATTGTTGAATCCTTCCAAGCAAGTTCTGTAAAACTGTAACAGACTTACATACTCGTTTTTCAGTGAGATCGCAAAGCACTTGTCACTTCCACCAGTAAAGCTTCATTGTAGCATGCTTGCGGAGGATGCAATTAAAGCTGCTGTGAAAGATTATGAAGCAAAGAAGGCGAAGCTGGGACAAAAGGGTGAAGACAGCCCCGCAGCGAAGGCTGCTGAAGCATGAACATAGAAGTTTCTGCCATGAAGAGTATTGATTATGTGACATGTACCTGCTCGTAGTGAAGACAGATGCTTCTGTTCTTGAGGGTGGGAAACAGCGTGTAATGTTTACGATTCATGTAATGCAGCATGTATCATAAGGTTGGAGACGGAACGTTTTTAAATAAATGTGCCGTCATCCCAGGAGAATTACAGTCGCCCGGTGCGCAATGGCGTTTGGTTCTTTTGGAGGCATTTTAATCAATTTACTAGCTTCAAGATGCTAATTACTCCGAGATTGAATCGTTTATGTGCCGTTGTTATGTACCTCTGCTTTGCTTCTGCTTGGTAGTCCTCCTGCGAAGGGTAATGCGTACCTGTAGTTCTGAAGAGAGCACATGTGCTGATTTCATTTGACCATTGCGCAATGTTGATCAAGGTATAAAATCTTGCTGAGATTTCGGATTTCAGCAGGTGTCGAGTTTCTAAATCTCGGTGGAATAAAAAAATTAAAAATTTCGAAATGCTCCATTGATTTGGGGGAGTTTTGGTTTTTTTAACCGAAATTAACACAAATTCAACCAGTTTTTATGCTTTTAGGGATGGATTTTGCACTAATTTTTTTACAGAGAATTGTAATGACTTTTATAAGGAATTCATGTGAAATTTTTGTAAAAAAAAATACATATACAAATTAATATGCTTAAAGAAATTGTTCTTTCATAACATGTAAAACTAGACCTTGGTTTCTGATTTAAATTGGTTGGGCTAGGCCTTGGTTTCTTCTATTTTGGAAAGCATGGTCAACGTCACTTGCCAATGTGTTTGTTGTGTTTACGCTGAGCTTATGTTGGCTCGGGATTCCAGGAAGAGCGGGGATTGGAGAGGAGGTGGTAGTTGGCATGGTCGGCCGATAGCAGTTCGGTGACACCTTTCTGGAAGGAACAGTTCCAAAAATCCAATAACAGCTGAAGGCGACGATGGCCGCTACACCTTCTGATCCCGTACACATCCACAGTTATCAGGAGGACCGCAATAGAGGGGAAGTGCTCCGAGGAAGGGCTCACAGTCACAGAGACAGATCCGTAGTACGGCGAAGCGCACAATGAGTGATAGGGGTGGGCGGCAGGCAGGATAACCCTAGGATAACATGGGCTTATGGTCTAGTTGTCAATCTCGAGCCATTGGGGCTTTTCCTATGAGCAGCCTAGGTACCCCGTGTTAAGGTATGGCTCGATGCCTTATGGAGGGGATCAAGGTGGGTACAGTCATTTCTAGAGTCACGATGGATTGAACACATTGTCGTTGTTTGACTACACTGATCTCTACACTGATTCGTATACACGACACATGCCTATCAGGTACTTACACCAATCAAAGAATCCTTCGGCTTGGATGGCGCATTACAAACACTATAAGTTCGCCTAACTGCCGTGGAACATGAACTGGGAGGAGTATAAGCAAGCGCACCAGACGAAGCATGGCAAGATCATTGTCGATGATGCGGAGGTGGAGGTTGCACCATACACATACTGCTACTCGTAGGTATATCAATGCATAGTTGTCCATACTGTACATGTTCATACTCCTTTAATTATGCTCTTTCTTACAATACATGTTAATACTCCTTTAAATTATGCTTTACATCTTCTTGCAAATACATATTCATACTCCTTTAATTATGCCTCCTACAAGTGGTTACTGGTTAGGGCCGAGCCGTACGTTATGGCGTCATCCATGCTTCGATAGATATTTCTCTCGTTTATTAACCACGCTTGTTTTGATTAAGCACATATGCTCATATATATAGTGTATATGCTCTTGTATGCTTCAGTGCTTTACAGTGGCTATGCTTATGGCTATACCTAGCCCAAATTGATTAAGCACACTTATTTTGTTAGATACCACATATGGTCAAAATAATGAAATACGATCGATGGAATGCACAGTGTCTTTTCAAAGTTGTAATGGATTTTGAAAAGTGTTTATGAACTGTGAATTGTCATATATGTCAATTTTATTTCATGTTTATCATTTGTGATCACAATATATATTGATTGTACATGAGCTATTCGGTTATTTCGGTTTTTGAAAGCGAAAAACCGAACCGAACACCAAAACCAAATTATACCAAAACAAAAACCAAACCGAACACCGAAAACTGAAAAAACCGAAATAATCGGTTAATTCGGTTCGGTTCGGTAATTCGGATTCGGTTTAAAAATGCCCACCCCTACTCGTGGTCCAAAAATAAAATTTGAAACCTTGCATAACGTGAACGACGGTAGAGCTTTGTACTAGGGGTGAAAACAGGTCAGATACGGTCAGGTAGTAGGTCATCCTGTATCCTATCCTAATTATTTTTTTCAGATACAGGTACGGGTATGGGTAGTGAAAAATCGGATAGGATACAAATATGGATATCGGGTATTTACAAATGGGTAGAAAACGGGTACCGGATATTATACGGACGGGTACAATACGGATAACGGGTACTTAGTCGAATAGTACGCAAACTATCTAGGATCAAAGTATGTGATAAAAATAATTTAACTAACGCATATTGTCCAATTATCACACATAATTCAACACATAGAGCCAAATTAAGGTATAAGACAACACATAGAGTTGAATAAACACACTACTCCAACATAAAGTCTAATTAATATATAATCTAACACACAGAGTCCAATAAACACACATAGTCCAACATAGAGTCTAATTAATACATAATTCAACATATAAAGGCCAATAAACATGCATAATTCAACATAAAGTCCAATTAACACACATAGTTCAACACAGCGAGTGCAATTCACACATAGACTTTGGCACACATAGAGTTCAATTCAAACACATAGTTCAACATATAGAGTACAATTAACAAACGAAATAAGTTCATCATGCGTGCATGAAGGTCTCAATTTGCAAAATGTCATGATCATGTGTTGATCCTTACATAGCTAGAGAATTGATCTCATAACTTCTCGGTTTATATGCAAATGTGTTTTGCAAAATTGTGTTGATTATGAATTGGCCATCATATGGCTCAATATTGGATCTTATTGACTCTTGCTAGCTTGTAGTCATGCTTTTGATCAAGTCTTTTTGAAGGATTTCGAAAATCAGATTTTAGTCTTGAGTGACTATATTAGAGTCTATGTTTTTATGATATTTAAAAATATCTATGGTTACTTAAATTTTGAAAATGGGTGGAGATTGTAGTCCTCTTGATAAGCTTCGCATAGAGTCCAAGGTCACCTAAATCGGAGTTTGGAGTAAAAAGTTGTGATCGTTTGGGCTGGGAGCCAGGAGTGACAGTTTCACCGGGTACCCGATGGTAATTATCCGCTGTGTATCCGTATCCGACCCGTTTTCGTTGGGTATCTTTTATCTCGTATCTGATCCGTATCCGAACAAAAATTATCCGAATAGTACCTGAACCCGTACCCACAATTTCAAATAAATTTATCTCGGATATGAATACGGGTCAGGTATTATCCACCCGTTTTCACCCCTGCTTTGTACCGAGCCCTATTGTTTTGTCTCAGAAACCTGCTCGGTAGTTAGGAAGTGTCCCAGTAGTGGGGTTGGCACGCGTACATTTGCTGTGACTTGCGAGACGAAGGTTTCCCAGTTTGGGAGACGGAGATCTAACAACTAACATGTTGAGCGTTCATGCTGGAAGACGCATATTTAGTATCTCCCTGATGATCTAACATGTTGAGCGTTCATGCTGGACCCTGGAGGAGGACATCGTCTCCATGAGCTACATCGCCGTCAACGGCGAGGGCGGATGGAACAACCTCACCCGCGGCCGCGCCGGCGGTAAGTACTTCGCGGCATGTAACAACTCGTGTGCGTATCAATGCGACCGCCTGTTAAGCTTGTCATGTGCACCAGCTCGTGTGCGTACCGAAGCATCAAGCAGGGCAAGCTTTATCCATCGCTTTGCAGAGCCCCGGGTAAGGGCGTTTCCAGCCGACCCAGGTTGGGTCTTGAACCCAACGGTTCTCGCAGAGACGAATATAAACGCTGGTGTACGTGCGCGTATGCATGTGAAGGTGTATACGTCCGCGTATATAACTTGTCTGTTGTTTTTTCTTCTATAAAAAATATCAATGCTCCAGCCATTTTTTTTAGAAAAAAACATTCGACAAATACTGGCGATACCGCGTTTCTAATCACCCGCACGGCCAAAACCAAACTAAATCGAGGAGAACCGTGCGTCCACGTGCTCGTCTCTTCAATCCTTTTTATCAAATAATGAAGTAACATGCTCCGCTAACTAGGTGAAAGAAGTTTCCAGTTCAATCAAGTACTATAATGAGATGCACTTTGGAGTTTGGAGTACCGAGATTCAACAGCCAAATGTTATCTCATGGGTTGCTGATACACAGACAAAAGCGTAAGGTGAAACCCTGAAAGGTACAGCCTTCCATTGGCGTGGTTGGTCCTTGTAGATGCGTAACATGGAGGGTGCCAATAGCATCACCAGTTTACAGCTTGGAATTACAACAGACACTCGATATTCAAAGATACAACGACGTAAGGTAAACGTCAACCGCTTCTGCGAATGGAACTCTTGGAAAACACTGAAAATATAACACATCATTTTCACAGACAACTTTGGGGTTCGGCTCTATAAATAGACAACTGCATCTCGAGAAGAGAAAATACAATCTTTGCCACTCCAAACATTGCCTCTTCAATTTTTACCACTCTAAACATCAAAATACAATATTTGCCACTTTAGACAATTATCACTTTCATATTTGCCATTTTGGCCAACTAATCTTATTTTCTCTTTTTTCTAAATTAATTTGGACACTGGAAATGACGATTCTAGCCCTCCCTTCCATAAGGGAGCAATTTGGACTTCATCTTCCTTTGTACTTCTTCCAGCCTTTTGTTTCCCCATTTACTCAGGCTCGGTACCTTTCGATGAACTTATTATCTACGCTGTCTTGTAAAAAGTATGAAGTCATTTCCGTGCTAGAGATAATGCTGCTGCGGGTTCTTATATTGGATGCTTTGTTGATGGGAGTATGCTTGTAGTGTTGCGGATTCGCAGTCTCGTGTATGTTTACCACTTGTGGGAACGTTATGTGCAGGAGACAATTTGCAATTCAGGTCTATAGTGTACTCCTGTAAGCAATAAATCCGACGTTTTAAACATAATAAATCCGAAACAAATGCTTAAGTAATCCTATTTCCTTATCACACCGTATCATAAGTAAACATGATTGATACCATCAACACTGCACGCCCCTGCCATGGTTTCAACCGTTGCAATGGAGACAAAAAAATAAAAAATTTCTTTGGGCTTGAAGCGATACATTCAGTTTTACGGATAGGCAAATAATAAAGCTATGGCAATTTGCGGGGCTTGTTTGTCATCTATGGGCATGCTTGTTTCTTAGCAACGGGAGAAATCTTGGATGAACTGACATTTGGCAATGGTGCATCACAAGAATCATGTTCCCCAATTTGCAAATTGGAACCGCCAAGAAGAGCAAAATAGTTCCAAAATTAATGTGCAGTTTTTCAACAGATACTTTCACAAAATTGCCACTCCCGTTTGCCGGTTTTTACTAAATTGGCACCCCTTCGAATATACATGCAATGAATCCTCTGCAACAGCTGAACCTGTGGAAATCATTGACAGGACGACATACCATTAGATATCGTAAACCATAAGCACAAGTTCAATCAAACAAATGTTCTGTATCTAGTAGTAAAAACACATATATAAGGTTGCGGTAAAAACGAGAGATGAACTGCATTTCAGAATGGGAAAAAGAGTGGTCATGTCAAATTTAGAGGATGCGCCATAAGGATAAAGTGTAATTAAATTTTGAAACTAGATTAACGCCCAGATTGTACTAATCGGATGTGTATGTCATCGTTAATGCATGTTGTGTATCATGAATCGATAATGCGTAATGTGTCAAGGCTAGCTCAATGAAGATAGTAGTCGAAGATGGGATTTTTGAACTAGCAAGATGTAGCACCAAAATCCATAAAAGGAACATCATACTGAACTGCGAAAAAATGTAGAGTGAAGCATGCGGTCGACTTTTCATTTGTTACTGAGACTCTCGCCTTTGATCCGCATCAATTTAAATCGGGCATGACACGGTTGAATTTCGACCTGCAAACATAGCCCATCAAATTAAATTTTCGGTCGTTTCATCGTGGTGACTCTTGATTTCACCACATCGAGAAAGCAGCAACAACTTAGGGAAAAACCACAACCATTTTGCGGTGAAGGAGTTTTTAACAATAAGCTAATAGCTCATATGTCTCAGAACTCTCTTTGGACCAAACATATTCCGTGATATATTTATGTAAAAGAAAAATAAATGTTTGAGCATTTTCAGTTGTCCTAAGATTAAGACAAGTGGGGGAGAAAATTGACAGTGCACATAAGAAAGTATAATTGTTCATGTAGGCAAGCAAATTGAGTAGTAAAATCAACATGCATCTAATTGTCATTTTCCTTGACTAGGGATCAAAATCAGTATCATCAAGGCTGCATTGTAGAAAATGCCAGGTCAATATAGGGGCCAAAGTTCAGGAACAAAGAGTTAGATGGAGCAGAAAGGAAGGGAAAAGATAATAGAGACCATGCATGAACATAGCAAAGAAAAAAAATTCAAATATCACAATCTATGGCTATTGTTGGAGCCGCCGTGGATCGAACTCACGCAACCACGACAAACTCCGGCTAGAATGCACACAAACACACTGTGCACACGGGAGAGCTCTTGCGGCGACAAACTCCTTTTCTCACTCTCAGTTTGAAACAAATGATTACATCGGCTAAATAGCCTCTCGCATGCATGCAGGAGCAACAAACCTGCCCGGGTTACATGTGCACGCACACACGTTTCACTCGGCCACTCCGCATGAGCAACTAACTCATGCGCACGATCCTCCAGAAGCGGTCACCAAGCTGACTAGAAGCCACTCCTCCATGTCGTGCTAATCATGCATGCTGCTAGCTTCTCTTGCCGACTCCACGCACTGAACTAACCAGCTAATTAACTTCTAAATGCATGCAACACACGCACACAACTCTACATGCAACACATAACCACACACTCTTCGTACATGACACACATGCACTACTAATTGAATGAAGCATAAACTCTCAAATAAACTAACTAGTCAAGATTAATGCTAACAAATTCCCCCCTAATCTTGACTTGCCTTATTACTGCTTCATCATAGCAACGTCGGCTCCTCGTCGACGTCGGCCAGGAGCGCCCTCTTCTTCTTCTCACGGCAGTGCCTGGCGAGGTGGCCGTGCTCGCCGCATTCGAAGCACCGTCCTCGGTAGCGGCTCCCACCACGCCTGCTGAAACCCGAGCTCGTGCTGCTCGCGTCGTCGTCGCGCTCGCCATGATCGTCGCTGCAACCACCACCCTTGTCGCCGTTGCCACGCCGCGCATCACCGCCGCGTGCTCGCTCCTTGCCACGTTGCCGACGACGCGCCTCCCACTGCCCCTCAGTGAGCAGCAGCCACCCAACGCCCTCTGCGACCTCTTTCACCTCGTCGTTGTCGGCGTCCTCCGCCACACGCAGCCGGCCGACGAGCTCCTCGATGGTCGTCGTGTTGAGGTCGGTGAGCATCTCAATCGCCACGGCAACTTGCTTGAACTTCTTCGGGACAACGCGTAGGATCTTCTTCACCACGCAACCGCCCTCCCGGCGTCTCCCCATCTCGCGCAGCCGCCGACGAGCCCGCTGATGCGCATCGCGGTCGCCGACCGTCTCGCCGTCCCGAACGCGACGTTTCGTATTCTTCCACAGCGCTGACGCCGCGGCCTTCACGCGATCATCACCCACCCTCATGGACTTCACGGCATCCCACGCCTCTTCGCCGTCTTCTTCATCGCAAGCCCTACCTTCATCTCGGCGGCTTTGCGCTGCAGAATGGCGGCAGCGCCGCCGATCCTGGCGGCGCTCCTTGCACACGGCCTCCACCTCGTCCCACGCTCCAACGCCTAACGAGACTCGCATAACCAACGCCCATTCATGGTAATTGGCCTTGGTTAGCATCGAGCTCCACCGCCGCCGAGCAGGCGTGACGCGCTCCACCGCGACGGTTCGGCGAGTCCTTATCGCCGCCGCTTAATCCATCGGTGCGCGGCTGCTTCGCGGACGACATCTTCACTTGGCTCTGATACCAAATGTTGGAGCCGCCGTGGATCGAACTCACGCAACCACGACAAACTCCGGCTAGAATGCACACAAACACACTGTGCACACGGTAGAGCTCTTGCGGCGACAAACACCTTTTCTCACTCTCAGTTTGAAACAAATGATTACATCGGCTAAATAGCCTCTCGCATGCATGCAGGAGCAACAAACCTGCCCGGGTTACATGTGCACGCACACACGTTTCACTCGGCCACTCCGCATGAGCAACTAACTCATGCGCACGATCCTCCAGAAGCGGTCACCAAGCTGACTAGAAGCCACTCCTCCATGTCGTGCTAATCATGCATGCTGCTAGCTTCTCTTGCCGACTCCACGCACTGAACTAACCAGCTAATTAACTTCTAAATGCATGCAACACACGCACACAACTCTACATGCAACACATAACCACACACTCTTCGTACATGACACACATGCACTACTAATTGAATGAAGCATAAACTCTCAAATAAACTAACTAGTCAAGATTAATGCTAACAGCTATCTGGAAATAAGAAAAACATAAAAGCTGATTATAATTAAAGCTCTGCGGAAGAAATAAAGCAAATGAATAGAAACTCAAAGCTACAATTTACCCACATGTCGAACACTTGTTATGATACTTGCAGAATATTGACAAACAAACTGAACAAACATACCCCATGTCAATAGTCTTCTTATGGCAGAAACATCTGTGGAACAGTAAAAATTAGATGCTGTTGAATTACCAGTAACAAGACAAACTGAGCAGAAGTTTTAAGAAGAATGCACAACCCTGAACTGCTACTCCTGACCAGACCTTTAGTAAAGTAGAGCTTCTGAAACAAATTAGCTGTATGTTTCTCATATTTTGCATGACCTTTGCTAGTCTTTTGCTGTTTTCTCATATAACTCTATAACAACCATCTCATAGTTATGTGACAGAGACTCTCGAAATGCAAGTTAAACTAATCCCTTAAGGATTCCATTGCAGAATAAATGATTACTAGGTGGTTTTTGCGCGCTACGCTGCGCACGTGTAAGAATATAAGACAACAGTGTTTGTATGTACGTAAGGCGTTAGGCGATCGAAGAATTCGGTATTGGGTAAAGAATCTGGCGCTAGTTCAAAGTTGATGTCTATATAAGATAAGGAACGGTTGATTAGCTAAAGAGATGCGAGTCTAGGCGATTATCTAGAATGAATGTGATAGGGAATCAGCGAGATAAAGAACAAACATTTAGGACGGACGCTATTTGTTATTGTCTAAGACATAGTGTATAGGAGCTAAATAGTAAGATCTAGTTAGATGAAATGTACGATCTGTTTATATAGGCGAACAGGACAAATGATATAGATGATACAACAGTGGTTGTTTGTACAGATTGAATATATCTAGAAAGAAAGAAAAAATTCTGTGAAATCGTTGGTTAAGGCTAAGCAAAAAATCAATTGGAAGAGAGCTATAGTTCTATTGATCTACAATATCCTGCATTCTATATCAGAATCTGGTAAAATAATAGAGTGCATTGTAGAAATATTAGTCTAAAATATGAAACATAGTGAGGCAGTCGATAAACATAATTAATTACATGGATAAAGTATAATGAAGTAAAGGAATAAATAACAGGGTCTTTAAGTATTTAGAAGGAAGTATATTGGTGTGATATAATAGAGTATGAGTAAAGTGATAGTAAAAGGATGATGATTGTTACTGCCGTGAGCTAGAAGGATAAGAAATATAGTTACTAAAAGCCGATATTACAAAGATGGAAATTAATAGAGCAGAGAAGAAATAAAGAGTTCTCTGTAATTCCTGGCTTAGGTTAATTGAAATGAACGAAACCAGAGTCTGAAAGTGATGGTGAATATAAGTTTTTTTGGCTGAAACCTGTTGTATATGCTATTTTCAAAGTATGTTTTTATTGCAGTGCAGTTAGGTTATGGGATGATTAATAAGTATAATCAGGTATATGAACAAAGCATAATCAAGCACATGGATAAGTAACTGGGTCATTAAGGATCCAGGAGGCGAGATATCATCGAACATCATACAGAAAATGAAACCGATAAAGAAAAGGAGACTGGGTTTGATGACGGTGAGCTAAAAGTGCAAGAAAGACAGTTTATAGAGATTCATATTACGAAGGCCGAGATACGTTGAGAGACGACAGGCACAGGTATATACAGTGTTTAAGCTATATATAGCATAGATTTTGTTGCCGATGAAGACAAAATAGGATCGGCGAGCCTCACGAACATTGGTGCGTGATGCGAGACAATGTTTTGAGTCAGCTGCGGTGAAAGATAATAAATAAGAATGTATGTAATAAGAAAAAGACCATGTATGAATCTACGGTTTATCGCGAATCGTGTGTTTTTGTCTCGATCATGACCTTCTCTTAGCAGAGGTTTTTCCTGTGATAACGCTGAGATCATATGTGCAAATGAAAGACCTATGTGAATACTCTATTAGAGATGATTATAGAAAGTATGTACAGGTGTATATGAATGGAAACATAACTCTGTATGGTCTTTGGTAGGACCGAGATCTGGATCGTCAGCACCTAATGGTCTCTTCAGTGAAGATCGTGTTCTAGATAACATCTGTAAGCAATAGAAGCGAGATCTGAAATAATACTAATAGTGCAGGGTAAGCAATAAGAGCTGTAGCTCTGTAATGGTTTTAGTGAGTTACCTGGGGCGACGGTGGTGTTGCTTGAGATGAATCAGTGGTAGGTGCAGGTTTTTTCTGACATTTGAGGTAAAAAACACATATATATTCAGATAATTAGAAGGCACAGATATAAATAAGAGAAGCCTGTTCTGTATTATGCATAGATTCTATTATAAATAGTAAGATCAGTGTAAAGGTAAGTTGTGATGACTGTTTGGGCGTGAATTAATAACAGATTTAGTATTTAATGGTTTGTTTAGTGATGATCGTATTGTAGATAACATTTGGAAGCAATAGTAGCGCGATCTGAAATTATACCAGTAGTGTAAGGTGAACAATAAGAGTTGTAGCTTTGTAATGGTTTTAATGACTTACCTGGGGCGATGGTGGCGTTCGCTGAGATGAATCAGTGGTATTGGCAAACTTTTTCGAAATTTGATATATATATATATATATATATATATATATATATATATATATATATATATAATTAGAAGATACAGATATAAATAAGCGAAACTTGTTCTGTATCATGTCTAGATTTTATTATAAATAGTAAGATCAGTGAAAAGGTAAGGTGTGATAACTGTTTGGGTGTGAACCAATAACAGACTTAGTCCTTAATGGTCTCTTTAGTGAAGATCGTATTGTATATAACATCTGGAAGCAATAGAAGTGAGATCTGAAATAATACTTAGTGCAGGGTGAGCAATAAGAGCTGTAGCTCTGTAACGGCTTTAATGACTTACCTGGGGCGATGGTGGTGCTCCTTGAGATGAATCAGTGGTAGTCCCAAGCTTTTTCTGAGATTTGAGGTATACATATATATGTTCAGATAATGAGTAGGTACAGATATAAATAAGCGAAGGCTGTTCTGTATCATGTATAGATTCTATCATAAATAGTAAGATCAGTGAAAAGGTAAGATGTGATGACTGTTTGGGTGTGAACTAATAACAGAGCAGTTTTTTTGGCTTGTATCCAAGTAATTTCTTAGATAATGTAAATATATATATATATATATATATATAGAGAGAGAGAGAGAGAGAGAGAGAGAGAACAATGTACAGATCGAGTAATAAAGTAGAGGAATAAGATGGACCTCGGCCAGACAAGCAAGATTGTTTCGCTTGAGTTCTGATTGATCGCTTATTGAGCTCTGTTGTGCAATACTATCGGTGGGGAGGGTAATGGGCGAATCAGTGTGTTCTTGTCCAGCGGCAGAGGAACTCCCTGATATAGCGAGGACAGGGAAGACAGAATCAACCTGATACGATATCTTTAATCGTTGTAAAGCTCTTCGCGTGACTGAAACTTCTAGATCATATTGCCTTCCATAGATACACGAGATCTGTGACGGAATAAAGCCTTCTGGAATTTTTTCGGCTTTCAGGAGCTGAGCCACTTTGCATCCTATCAATCGCTCACTATTTACGCAAAGAAGATGAATTACGCCACGGAGCTTCGCTTGAGCAAAGGTATCAGGATCAACACCATTGACAGTAACTCGATATCTGTTGTAATTAATAAATTGGGTAGTTATCAATAGATAGTGATATTGGTATATGAGAAGGATCAAATGGAGAAAAATAAGAATAATATACCGGGTTCAAGTTGTAGGAGCCACACTTGAACATTTATAGGTGTACATTTCAAGATAATCTGTTCTTTTGCAGATACCGCATGCTAGGTACCACCATGGTTGTCCTGGAGCTAGTTCCAGGATAGCAATGCGCACACTGTAGCTATTACCCTAGTGATATGAATATAAAATCAGGAGTACAACTAGGTTGTTAGATTTCAAAAAATATAAGGTAAAGAAGGTATTGTATGGGAAATACGACAATGCACCTACCACAACATCATGTGGATTAAGATTAGAGATCTCCTGGACTGTGACAGGAATAGATTGCTTCTGCAGTATTGTCTGTGTTGTCCATTTTATTTCGCGTGGTATATTCGTGACACTATGATATAGATAGCTGAGAATCAGTATAAATGAAATGATCGATAATACGATAATAGTAAGGAAAATAATATGTATGAAAAGACAAAGCATTGTATCAGACAAATAGGTCCTATATGATTAACATGTATACAAACAGCAGTCTGTAAGAAATAGGGAATATTGTACCTATCTAACAAAGCTGTTGCCTCTGAAATCAATGGATATGTGTACCATCGACAAATGGTACTACCTTGGAGTGAGAGCTGTCCTGAAAATAAGGATCAAATTATCTATTATATGCAGGGAAGACAATATGTTTGTTATCAGCAATAAACCTATGAAATATTCAGTATAGGACAGTCATCGGTAAAAAATGATGGTAAGGTAAAGGAGAACGGCACATTTGTGTATACAGTAATGGGTTATCTAATTATGAGTATGTCTAAACAGTGATGGGATATGTTCTTCTCTGCAGTGAGAATAAACACCGTCGGAAATTGAACTGTACGGTTTATCATATTGTCAAATAAATATTTTTTTTATATGTTTGTTCAATTAGCACCCATATCATGCTTCAAAATCGTTTCTTCTACTGAGATTTATTTTGTGTTGTGTATCAAAGTTGGTAGAGCAATAGCCTGAAGCAATGCTAAGAAATAACATTTATTTGTAGCAGGTGGAAGTTGAAGATTCATTCTGTATGGTTTATCATGTTTCAAACACTGTTTCATGTATTTAAATTCAGTTTGTCATCACTTTTTTAACAGGTGGAAGTTTATATTAGCTATGTATATAATTCGATGTTACATTGCAGGGTTCAGTGATAACAGTGTTTCATAGTATGAAATGTGTAATACGTTTATTAGTATGGCTGGGATATATACTAAATCAAAATAGAAAGGCTAATGAATATAGTAAAGAAAAGGCACTGACCGTTATGTAGCTTTATTGTTAAACCAACCAACAGAAGAACTATTGGGCGACGTCGTGATTCATGCTGAATACTATTAGCCTCAAAACGAACTGCGTGTGGTCCCCATAATGTGATCTCCGCATTTTCTCTTTGATGACAAAATGTCAGTCTGTGGACATACATTCTGTATACTAAAAAAAGACATAAAGTAGTGAGGTATGATAAGTTTCGAACCTGCCATCTGTGATTTCAATGTTTCGTATAGGCTTCTGTGTTCCTCTGACGGTTACAGTCTTTATTTGTGAGATAGATGTGATAACTCCTAAAGTGTCTGTGCTCAAATAATTGTCAGTACAGAATATACAATAGTCAAACAGTAAGAGGCCAGTTTTTCCCGCACTAAGATATAGTACCTGATAAGAGGAACTTGTCGTTGAGCCTGGTCCTAAGCACCTCAAATGAAATAGGGCAGCATGCATA
Organism: Guadua angustifolia; assembly: GCA_036346375.1. NCBI lineage: Eukaryota > Viridiplantae > Streptophyta > Magnoliopsida > Poales > Poaceae > Guadua > Guadua angustifolia. Next base: position 32,151,326 of record CM070501.1, on the reverse strand, counting down.
CATAGGGAATCTTTCTGGAGTAACAGGAAGTTCTGTAATTTTGGTATGAGCAGTGAACCGTGCCATGATAGCATTGTTAATAGGTCTATAAGTGGCACGTGCATCCGTAACTTCAAAGTATTGAATATAGTATATTGAGTCTTCCTTTAGTAAAGGAGCGAAGCGCGGGACATGACGTTCTGGAATTTGTGCATCTAGCATAGTAGACTTTAAAAACGAATACAATGTTATTAGAGTTAGACATATGATAGCGAGAACTGAAGCAGTAAGAAAGTGACAGCACAACACTAACCTGTTCATCAAGGAAAATCAGATCAAGGCGTAGAATTTTTTCAGGCTTGTTCTCATCTACATATTCTGAAAATCGAGTCACCCTGACACATACGCGCCAACGATGTGATTCCTGAGAGATGTCCTTGAGCAAAGCATATTCCATCTGTGGATAAAAAGGAAAACACCTAAGACAGCTAAATGTATAGAAATAATAGCTATTCTAGCAGTTATAGAATAGGCAACGGCGAACAGAATAAATGAGTAGGATATGAGGAAGAAACAGAGGCAGGAAAAGTGTGTAAAAGGTTACATAACCTGGGATGTATAAAGAAAGCACGAAAACATGATTAAATCTCGGTTGGTTATACGCACAGTAAAAATGTTTGTGCACCAGTAATAGAAATATTAACATATGGGCTATAGGAGGGCAAAAACAGGAGCACTAAAGCTTTACAGCGTAACACAGTAAGAGAGATACGGAAACGACTGTATAGAATAGTAAGGAATAACATAACAACTGTATACACTAAGCAAATATACGTAGAGTAGGAATAAGATTTCATACAATACAAACATTAAGCTAGAAAGTATTCTGAACAATTGGAGAAAAGCAACAGCGATATAAAAAAAGTAGGTGCTTTATTAGTTAGTAGAGATCAAAGCAATAAAAAAGGGGGAAAAAGGTAAATCAGTACAGAACATAGTAGAACATTATATAGAATAATGGAAGGAAACACAATAATAACTAAACAAAAGAAAGTATTTCATAATTGACTACATTCGATATTACAGGAACAAGAAGGGGGAAAAAGGTAAATCAGTGCAGAGAGCAGGAGAACATTATATAGAATGGTGGGAGGAAGCATAAAAATGACTAAACAAAAGGGAGTATTTCATGATAAACTATATTTCGTGTTGTTGAGGTAGTTGTTCCGTCTTCATCCTTGATAAGTATGAAAAGGCCTTCTCTTGATGTGACTCTAGAAACAGCAACATAAAACTGTCCATGTGTAAAGACAGGGTTTTTTAGATAGACTCCAATCCTGCCCAATGTTTGTCCCTGGCATTTATTGATTGTCATTGCATAGCAAAGTCTAATAGGGAATTGTCTCCGTTGTAGAGTAAAAGGCCATCTTGAGCTTGTACCATTAAGGATAATTCGAGGTATACACACTGTTTGGCCAATATGAGTATCCTTAAATAGAAAGAGCACACAAAACTGAAATAAAATCGTAACTTAGAATCGAAGCTCCGGAAAGTATACACAGCCTGTATCGATACTATTGGAATAACGTAAGGGTCTGCAGAACACAATATCTCTTCGAATAAATTGTTGGAGAACACAATAAGTCTGTATAGTCAGACGGAATCATACAGAGGCACAGCAGTAAGCACCGATGATCTTATAATCTGCCGCTATGCATAGGAAGATACCACGAATTGGGAAAAAAACTAATTATTGATAAGAGAAATACATAACAAACACAATAAAAGAAATAAGGGAAAAGGAAATCCGTAAGGATGTGAGCACGCCAGAAACAAAACAACTACAAAAATCTACTATTCGGCTGGGCTGGACACATAAAAGAACTTGAGGACAAAAAACACAACAAAGAGTGGAAATCTGAAACGCAACATGTACATCAGGTAGGAACCGAATGAACAGCATGAATCAAGCTAATTCAGGTAATACATAAAGCGACAAATAATATACATACAAACAATACGAATAACAAGGACATACATATACGCAGGCAAGACCAAAAGGATAGCTAGGACCATTAATTCCAAACATAAAATGCGCAGCACCAAAGCACAAATGGAACAACCAAACATAAATAAGAGCAAGGAAAAGCGACGAAATCGATATAAACCAACATCAGCCGAACAAACAACATAAGGGCCTAGATACAGAAGCAAAACATCAAAGAGAAAATGCAAGAGCCGAATGCAAAATAACAAAATCGAATTACACGCGGTCAGGTAAATATTGAAGAAACAAGAGCTAAGTCTGATGGCCTGAATAGCTACACACTGTGTCCTGAATCCAAAATCACGCTAACAACAAAAAACCAATACAACAGGGTTCACGGTATAAAATTTCATAACATAATAAAATCACCCTAACAACAAAGAATCAATACAACATGGTTCACGGTATAGAATCTAATGGTTAAACTGACAATATCACAGATCATGTATAATAGACAGGGGCAAGGAATAAGTAAGTCAAATAACCTATGAACAGATTAATAACCTGTGTAACACGAAGATCTATGTGGTAAGTACTGGTACGGAAGGAGCAAGTAAAACCAATTGCCGGAGCGCAACAAACCTGCGTAGAACGAATAAAGATATACACGGTAAGAACAATAGCAGACGCAAATGGAACTGGCAAACATAAATAAGACCAAGGAAAAATGACGAAATTGCTACAAACCAACATCACCTGAGCAACCATCAGAAGGGCCTAGATATAGAAGGAAAAGATCAAAGAGAAAACACAGGTAGGAGAATCCAATTAGAAAGTAATATCTCCATTTTGTCACAAGTAAACAACCATAAAAGCGAATTTAGCTAGAAATAATTATGTACGTATCAAACCTAAACATAAAAGGGCTGGAAAATCAGCAGAACCACAGATAGTACAGTAATAGCTAAATGCCAATGCGTTATGAATCAACCAAATCCAAACCATAACATCTAGCAACAAACGCACAATCTTCGCTATGAAGAAAAGCTAATATCTAAGCAGGCATTATAGGCATCGAAAACATCCTGAGCCTAGATAGAACAAGTAATCAATTTAGCAGTCGAAGCATGCAAGCATTGCCAAAAAAAAAGAAAGAAAGGGCATGACTTACATGACCAGATCCTAAATAGTACAAAAAATTCGCCATGACCAACTATGAAGAAAACCTAACATCTCAGTAGGCATTATAGGCATCGAAAACTTTTTGAGCCTAGATAGAACAGGCAATCAATTTACCAGTCGAAGCATGCAAGCATCGCAAAAAAAAAGGGAGGGCATGGCTTACATGACCAGATCCTAAATAGCACACAGATTTCGCCATGACTAAACATCCTGAGCCTAGATAGAACAGGTAATCAATTTAGCAGTCGAAGCATGCAAGCATTGCCAAAAAAAAAGGATAGGGCATGGCTTACATGACCAGATTCTAAATAGTACAAAAATTTCGCCATTGCTACAAACCAACATCACCTGAGCAACCATCAGAAGGGCCTAGATATAGAAGGAAAAGATCAAAGAGAAAACACAGGTAGGAGAATCCAATTAGAAAGTAATATCTCCATTTTGTCACAAGTAAACAACCATAAAAGCGAATTTAGCTAGAAATAATTATGTACGTATCAAACCTAAACATAAAAGGGCTAGAAAATCAGCAGAACCACAGATAGTACAGTAATAGCTAAATGCCAATGCGTTATGAATCAACCAAATCCAAACCATAACATCTAGCAACAAACGCACAATCTTCGCTATGAAGAAAAGCTAATATCTAAGCAGGCATTATAGGCATCGAAAACATCCGAGCCTAGATAGAACAAGTAATCAATTTAGCGATCGAAGCATGCAAGCATTGCCAAAAAAAAAAAGAAAGAAAGGGCATGACTTACATGACCAGATCCTAAATAGTACAAAAAATTCGCCATGACCAACTATGAAGAAAACCTAACATCTCAGTAGGCATTATAGGCATCAAAAACTTTTTGAGCCTAGATAGAACAGGCAATCAATTTACCAGTCGAAGCATGCAAGCATCGCAAAAAAAAAAGGGAGGGCATGGCTTACATGACCAGATCCTAAATAGCACACAGATTTCGCCATGACTAAACATCCTGAGCCTAGATAGACAGGTAATCAATTTAGCAGTCGAAGCATGCAAGCATTGCCAAAAAAAAAGGATAGGGCATGGCTTACATGACCAGATTCTAAATAGTACAAAAATTTCGCCATGACCAACTATGAAGAAAACCTAACATCTAAGTAGGCATTATACGCATCGAAAACATTTTGAGCCTAGATAGAACAGGCAATCAATTTACCAGTCGAAGCATGCAAGCATTGCAAAAAAAAGGAAGGGCATCGCTTACATGACCAGATCCTAAATAACACACAGATTTCGCCATGGCTAACTAATACGCACATTTCCCATGGATATGCACAGCAACAACTAAACCAAACTGACCAGAGCAGCAATCTACCGACTAAAATCGCCATTCCTAAACAACGTATGTATCAAAGCATCTGGTACTTTCAGAAAATAAAGTAGGTGATAGAAACAAATAGCTGATCTCCCAGAACTCGCAAACCCAACAACCGAATCAATTCGTCTATTATGAACTGCCCAAATATCTAACAAAGATGAGCAAAACACGATAGGATATCATCCGATCAGACACAGAACCAAACCCCAACCGAAACTAACAGCAAAGGGAGACTGAGCGTAATCGCCTGGAAGAGGACGCAAGAGTAATCGACCTGGAAGCTGAACCTCAGCGGAAGGCAACGACCCCCAGCCAGAAGGGAACCCAAAAGCATCGCAAACGAATAAAAAGGGGAACACCAAAAGAGGACCCAGCGCAGGAGAAATCGAGCCAGAGTACAATCAATCGGCGAGCTCATCAGCCGTATCAGCAGAAGGCGCGGCATTCGGAGCGGCGGAGAGGGCAAGACGATCCCAACGGAGGTCGGAGAGGACTGAGACACCGAGAACAGGAACGGGCAACGGAAAGGAGCGCGGACGGACTTAACACACGCTCAGCGCACGGCTCACGCAGGAAGAACCGACGACGCCACTGATCCTAACGGAGGCCGCCCGAGCGATGCAAACAAAAAGACGCCGGATACAACAGCCAGCAAGGCGCAATAGCCAAAAGAAACAACGCTTCGGAACGGCGAGAAGCAATAAATGCGGCAAAAAGAAACGGACAGCTGGAAGTTAAAAAGCCTGGGAACGCTAAGACCCAGCAAAAGGAACGAACAGCTAACTCTGGGAACGCTAACAAGCAATCAATGCTTGAATACGAACGCTTGGACAAATAAAACCAACGAAGACCTGTGAACGCGATGACGTGGCGCCTCCCAGCTTCCGGCTAGCCTTTCACGCTTAATAGATACTAGGTAGGTTCCACGCGCTACGCTGCGTGCGGCTAGCTTTGATGCATCTAAGTGTTTGGAAAGCAATACAAATAAACGACAGTACAATATAAAACACCCATATGGTGATCCATCTACATTAGACAGGCAGATTAATAGATAACAGGTGAAAAGAAGAATAGACGAATAGGCAACAAAACAAATTAGAATTACCTAGCCTGCACATGGTAAGAAATGCTTTATCGACAAAACTAATAAGAGGCCACTCTTACAGTATTCCCAACCCTGATAGAGGAGAAAAAACGGTAACAGAATGCATGTGGAAGATCTACCAAGACTGATAACGTAGATTGCGGTAATGATAAGGTACACCTCATTAGAAATGCAAAGTGATTCTACTGAAGTAAACATTGTCCAAAATGCATTGCTGAACTTACATCTGTAACTGTCCTTTGTTTGTCCTTGCGCAGAAACAAAAAGCAAACAATACATAAAGCAATAATGCTATATCGCTAGGATTCAGTAAATCTAAACAGCAAAATTGAATCAAAGATGATGAGCATCATCTTTGTTGGTTAGCATCATCTGTATGCACGAATTTCGTGGATCGATCCTAGCATTGTATGCACTCCTCTTAATCTAGAAGGTAGAAGCGTAATGATAAAAAGACAAGTAAATAATGTTGTTCAGAATATGCTTACTATCTGATTGTAGTCTTTTTAAGCAAATATAGGGAACAAAAAAGGTGTAACATAATAACGAAGAGCACAAATGGACGAAAACAATTATAAATTGGCCTTCACTTTTAATCTGAATGCTTTTGATTAATATGTGTAGTCTCACCCTTGTATGTTTAGCTTACTCTTTGTTTTCTTCTCTATCCTTTGGAAATAATTACCTAATGGAAAGTATATCGAAGCATTAATGGGGAAAATATAGAAAAGCACTGTAACCTCTTATCTAGCAGAAGAAAACTAATTCAAAATGCAAGATGGAGAAACAATGTTCCAAGAGATTCACATTTCATATGCAAAAATACAATATGAACGACAAAGCCTGAGCAAATCAGCAGAATCAGGAAACGGAGGTGTCACCTTAGCTCAATTATGCTAAGTAGAGTAAGTCAAAATATTTGCTTTCATATGAAATCTAGATACAGTACTGAACTCTAGGTGTTTGACTAAATTACCTCCCAATTTTGAATGAAATAGCAGCTAAAGGTCAGAGTATTACATGTAAAAGCGAAGCAAAGAACCGGAACTAACTGTGATAAAGTGAGCTAGGACAGAAAACACTTCGAGAAGTCAGAATATTACCTGCAAGAGCAAAGTAAACTAATCAAAATTTGCAAGATAGTGTTACTGGACAAGAAGAGACAACTAAGTTTATTGGGTAGGAAGAATTTGTCTTAACTGAAGGCACTGATTTGTCATATGTTACAATGGCTCGGTGCTAATGTGAAGTACCAAAGTGTTACAACCAAGATAATAATATCGCAGACATGAGCAGTTCATAACAGAGCGTTCCTTTTTGAGATACGAAGTAATTTGTAGTATGAGAATATTTTCGAGTATTGGCTAAAGCACCGCTAAATACGTTTGAAATGATCCATACTTTCTGTATAAATCTGCAACTGTACATTTGAAGGCTGAGTGCTAAGATACGTCGAATTAGCTGATCTGCCAATTCCTTTATCTAAGCTGTGCTTCCTTGCGGAAAACTGGTTCAAAGGTTCATGGTGAGATAGATAAAATTAGGTTGGTTATTGCACTGACAGGCAAATCATTGTTACCCATACCTTCTGAACAACATAATTTCCAAAGACATTAGTCATCAATGTATTATTAGGTCATTCATGCTGCTAAGTTAGATTCACACCTTGCAAACAACCACCATTCTCTTGACACTCAAAAGTTGGTGGGCCAATCATGTAAAAAAGGCAAAAGAGAATGTTAAACCATTAAGTGCATATAAAAATTTGTTTACCTATACATAAATCACAAAAGTAGAATGGGAATAAAGAGCTATCTGACAGATTTCTATACCTGATGTGCTCTTACCAAGAGACCTATCACAAAAAAGAACCAAATATCAACATTAGCTAAGAACTTTAATGCAGTAGTAGATAGAGTTTTTCGGAAAGACATGATTTCTTCGAAGTACACAAAGGCTGGTGTTTGCTCAAGTACAGACAACAAGATTAAAAGTCAGTACATGTGTGTGTTCTAAACAGTGGACTACCAAGTACCAATCACGGAGCAATCAATTTGTGCCACCGAAACAAGATAAGTTATTCTTTTAGGCTATCTGTAATCAACAAATTGCAGTTATAGAAACTGATAGGCAAGTGAATATCACCATTCACCAAATTCTTTGCAGACATCCTTTTACTTGGTGTGTCATTTGACAAAAAAAAAGGAAAAAAGAAAGAAAAGGAAAAGAAAGTAAAGAAGAAGAAGCAGCTCACATAATACCATAATTTGTCATTGTTCCCATATTAATTCTAGAAACATATCTGTTAACGTACTATAGTATTACCTGAACGAAAGTTTCCCTATTCTGATCCCTCATGGGTAGTCTTGAAGCAATATCCAAGTCACTGTAACTAAACACACATCAAAAGTTCTAAGGAATGCAGGTTGTCTTAACAGCTACATAAATTGGCTAACAATTGGTAACTGAGTATGACATCATTGAAAATGTATAACAACCAGCTATACGAAATTACTAACAACAATATAAAATACATCATCCATAGATTATATTCAGAACGGAATGAATCAACAATCACTGATTACCTGAGGAAAGCGTGGTTTTCAGAGTGTGTTTTCCGACACAGGTTTTCAACAGTATCGATCCTTCATCTGCAGTAGCTGAGAGCAAATTTCCCTGATATCCTGTGCAACACAGTAGCTATTATCATTGAGCACCATAAGCATGCTAAAGAGAAGGTTTTGGCAACCAGCACAGTCCCCACCGGCCCCAACATACAAAGATCTCGGCGGGCCGAAATCCTCATGTAATTCCATTGCAATACAGTCAAGCTAGGTTAGGCTGTAATCCCAATTTTGTTGCAGTAAGGTCCGGTTGCAGAATAGGTTGTGCTATAGAGCACCATATATCTAAGACTCACAAATCAGAATTCAACAAAGAGCTCTGAGACCCAATCATTTGTGCAGAAGCATAAAAAATAAGCGATACAAAGTAAATTAAGAAACGAACAATATATAACTACCTCTCCAAGAAGACTATCATGATGAGGAGAATCATTCAGAAACCTAGACAGTTCCTTCAATAGAATTCCACCAATTTCAGGAGGACTATATACATTACTGACCTTATTAGTACGTTGTTCACAGAAACCAGCCCATCTCTAAAAGAGTTAACACACTATCGAGGAGGCAGTTCCTAGAGAGCACAATGAGCAGTAACAGTCTAAAATAGATATATTTGTTATAGCAAAAGATAAGCATAGATGAGAATGTAACTAAATCTTTAAATGGTGCATATGCATTTCCTAAGTAAAAGACAGGTGTATTTCTTAAGAGGAATATATAATCAAACAGTTAACAAAAGCAACTAACTAAAAACCACAATCTGGAAGCTTATTCAGATATGGGAATGGTTATACCTTTGTAGTTCAATAGACAAAATAGAATATCGCAGTGATCACAACAACTTGATTTGCCCTATATCTAGATCAGAAATCAGAAACAGAAACACAGACCACCGTCCCAATAAACATAAACCGGATTCTGTTGTAAGACAATAGTTTGGATAGATAAGATGCAGAGCAACGCTAGATGTAATTTGTTGACAATTTCTTTTAACAGTAGCTGTCTTGGATATATACAGTTGTTTCGAGCTATGGAAGATGCAAATAGTCAGTACTTCATTAGAATCAGTGACAGAAAGACTATATGAGAAATCATATAGAGAGCAATGTAAAAAATTGCGCACTAAATTATGCTGCAGGTGTAAACGATAGCGTGATCTGATGGCACCCACATAGCAGGAGCGATCTTCTTTTATTGGCTAAGCATTTTGATAAGACATTACTATTCCTAACATGAGCACAACTGCCTATGTAGGAACACATAGGAAACAGAAGAGCCATACAAAATAATATATGTATTTTAGGTCTGAAGAGTACAAACATACCGAGTTGTATTGTCTATGCAGTCTGAAGAAAAGAGATAAACATTAAAGGGTTTGAACAAGGTAAGGATTTGCATCGGACATAATGACATGACCCTCTGTGTCGACAGGTTGATTGGGGGATCCAGCGGAAGACGATTGTCTTGCATTGTACGCACTCAGTCCAAATGAAGCAAAAAACAATCCAAGCCAGAACAACTGAGGTCGATGTAGTACGGGGCTAGGGACCGAGCAAGGCCGTGTTAGTAGCCGTAGTAGGATCGACGAATCACAACAAAATAAGAAGAACAAACATCAGATAAAAGATTGGATGATGTACACAAAGAAAGAACCATCTATTATCTAACCTAACACAAAAAGTCAATATAAGAACGGCAGGCCAAGACCTTCGAACGACAGCAATGGAGGCCTAGCCTCGTCACACGATGGAGTCTACCCAAACAGAGAACAAAAACCTGCACGGAAATACCAAAATCAGTAATGAATGCAGAAGTCCGATACACAGGAAAACAACAACAAAAATAAAGCGGCGAGGAAACAACTCTAGCGCCCATACAGATCCTAGCGCAATCTTGACGTGGTTATTCCAAGACAATGTTGTGCTGTATCCATCTGACAGGCGCAGGAAGTCATGGAGAGAACTATTCTTGTAAAATTACTATCATAAGATTTGTAATTAAAATCCTATACCAAAAATTGAGCATGTGTAGTTATTGTGTTACATTAGGGCTTGATAATGATTTGATCTTGTCAGGAGTAAAGCGCCGGTCTAAATGATCTGATCTATGTGAGCTCAATATGTTCACTTCTTATGGTCATTCAACAGACAAAACAGAATATTGTAGCGATCACAACTGGAATGTCTTGTATAATTTGACCTAGCTTGTTCACCGTACATATGTGCCAAACCGGAAAAATATGATGTACCTTAGCAGCTAAAAGTTTTTCCAATTCAGAGGAAGTAACACCAACAATGGGAGAGGACCTGATGCCATCCGATGTCCGGCGAACCAAGAAAAGAGAGATACAGAAGAAGACACCAGCAAGGAAAAACAAGTAATAATCCTAATGCATTCAACTGCTCCTCATCATCTCAGCCCTCTGGTTGCAATTCTCGACAATATATTTTGCTTAACCTCTAAAGAAGAGCAAGCAACACAATCCAAACATTATCATAGATAGTAAGCAATCTCTAAAATGTACTTTTGCAATTCTCGATAATATATTTTGCTTAACCTCTAAAGAAGAGCAAGCAACACAATCCAGACATTATCACAGATAGTAAGCAACCTCTAAAATGTACCTTCTGGCCATCTTGTCCTTGATTTGTTCCAGATCAGAGTATTCCAATGGTCATAGATGCTGTCAGTTCGCTCATGTTCATAACGAATGAGAAAGCGGTATGCAGAAGCGAGATGGGTGATAAGAGCATGCATATGAGATAGATCATCAGCCTCATACGCACATCCACCAAAACACAGAGACCTGGATGTAAAAATCGTTAACAACAAAACATGAACAGCAGCCCAACCTATTTCCTATGACATAGAAGAAGAGCAATATAAGAGAGTATATTCAGTATAGGTAGTCATCTAGACACTAATTGTACATAATACGCAAGGAGTGTATCCCGACATCCTGTTATATTGCAATTGTTGTATTCCTAACAAAGAGTACAACCATCAATCTAAGAAAGCAGAGAAACATATTTTTTGTATATAAAACTGGCCAAATCCTATCTGCGAGCACGCATGCAACAACTCAATTATGAACCAGCCTAAAGGAATGAAACCTAAATATTCTGAAGCTTACCTTAGAGGACATAGGCCTGTAGGAAATGGCAGACCACATTAACATCAGCCCGACAACAAACAGCGCACCACATTCCCAACATGATCAATCCTAGAGTGGAGCACATATGCGCCAATACTCTCCTGTTGGCAAAGAGTATTAGTTTAGACAATAAGATGGCAAAATAGATCTGTTCTAACAAAGAGTATTAGTATTAGCAAAGAGTATGCCACATCAACAGCACTCATATCGTTCAAGCAAAGAGTATTAGTTTAGACGATAAGATGGCAAAACAAATTTGTTCTAGCGTAATTAGAAAAAAGCGGGCACCCACTCATCTTCAGCGATTACAAAGAGTATTAGTTTAGACGATAAGATGGCAAAAGAAACTGTAAGTATGACGAGATTCCGAACTAATCAACGGCGATGGAGCGCATATACCAGGAGCAGGGCAGCCGCAATGCGGACACACGGCAATCATTGCGTCCATACAGACCAACTATCTCAGGCCCAGATAAGAAACATCCATAAAACAATGTGGTGACATTTGCCTGGACGCAGACATACATCTTGAAATAAAAACATCTTATCGCATAGAAAGAAAACTGGAATCAAGGAATGAGCTATGGCAAGGTAGCTATAGCAGCCATCAACCAAAACAACAAATCAGGAAGGAATCACAGCCTAGAGCACAACGTATAAGCAGCTGGGTAGAGCCCATACCAATCACAGCGGGTAACAGAGAAGCACACACAGGGAAATTAATAAGCAATGGCTGGGCAAGCAGTGAATCGACATAACAAAACATAGTCGCAAAAGAAAACCTCTGACCGGACCGTTAATCGACCTGCAAAAGAAGCACCTATAAAACTACGATAGCTAATTCGGCCATATGTATACGAACACATTCCAAATAAAAAAAAGGCATACCACATGGATAGACAATCGAGCAACATAAGAGTAAACACGAAGTAGGGTCATCTTCAGGCAGCAGACAAGGAAGCCGAAGGCCGAACCTGTAGGCGGCACCAACCAATACAGCAGCACGAACTGCATCCAAAGGAGAAAAGGAATAGACAATAAGAGCAAGATTTCTACCACACTCTGGTGCACTGGGATAGCTATCTGCGCAAAATCTAAATTTGGAAAACCAAATTCCAGAATGACCAAACCAACCAAAGAGACAAAATAGCGAGAAATCACTATTAAAGTGAGAACACATCATGAATTAAGAGTAGCAAAAACTGAATCAGATCATCACAAACAAAATAAAAGGAGTGAGCTTCGACCACGAAAGCAAGGTCAGATTAGTGCAAGTAAACACTGAGAGCAGCGAAAATCGAACCAGATCAGCAAACACAGAATGAATTAAGAGTAGTGATAAACCGAATCAGATCAACACAAATAAAATAAAATAAAATAAAATAAAAGGAGCGAGCTTTGAGCATGAAAGCAAGGTCAAATTAGCACAGATGAAATAAAAGTAGCGAGGGGCCGAAGACGGAGGAGGCGAAGCCAGCTGCTGAGGGCGAACAGGACAAGGCAGCCACAAAAACAACTTGAATGAAGCCCCTTCGTGCTGCAGGCAGATAAGATAAGATTTCCATGTCAAGTAAGGTGTCTACCCAATCCAGAAATAAAATCCTGCTAATGTGATCTAATTTTTCAGCGAAGATTGTACCTTTCCTACATCTAGGAACCAGGACAGTAGGATGGTTGGTAGAATAGAAGAAATATCCGGTTTTTATTGTTGTTCTTCTTTCTAGCAACAAGCTAAAATACATCGGAATGTAGAACTCAACTGCATTTAGGTATCTAGTGAGCACTTAAACGATGTGATAATGAAGGCTTCAATTTTAATCTCTACCGCCACAATTAGCTAAGTATTGAGGTAAGATAAGAACATATTTCAGGCACACTGGCGCTTCTTGCCAAGTATAGTAATAATAACAATACTAACACAATGGAGCTCACATCGTTATCACATCCGGGGATTGAGATGTTGGCGTCGTAGTGCTGCGCGACCATGGCGGTTTCGATGCTGTCGGTGATGAGGCCGTGCAACCGAGGTCAGAGCACCACACTGGGCCGAGCGCGCGGGAGGTGGAGGGGTAGTCAGCGAGGGTCCGTCGGTGAGGGTGGCGTAGTAGCAGGGGACCTCGTGTGAGCTCGCCATTTGGAGAAACTTTAGCCCTCTGGAATCAGCCATGACAAAATGCAGAGATGCGCATCTATCAGAGGAAAACGACAGATTAGGCTGGAAGCTAAATTCCAAAAGAGTTTTCTCTGTGAAATCTTTCTATGCGATTCACGAATCGTCGAAGGAGGAAGAACCAGTAATAGCACATTTCAAAGAGAAATCACAAAATGGAAAAACATAAAAGCAACCTTGCGGAAGAGAGATCTGAAAGGGGAGTATCGTAGAACACTGTGGACTCCACGAGAACCGCCCTACATTACTAGCTTGACATCGCTAGAACCGATGGAGAGAATGAAGGGAGGAAGGGAGCACCTTGGGCGCGACGCAGAACCGGAAGGGGGAGCATCGCGAAGAGGGCCAACCATCGAGGTCATCTTGGGCGAAGTGAGGAGGCGAGGGACGGACGAGGTCGGACCGTCCTTGAGTAGGCACTGCAGGCATAGGGCGGGGGATCAAGACGAAGCAAGAAGAAGAGCAAGCGGGAAGACGGAAGGGACAACACCATCGAGGTCATCATGAGGGCGAAGCGGAGGAGGCGAGGGACGAGGCGAGGTCGGACCGTCTTGAGTAGGCACTGCACTGAGGCGGGGGATCAAGCCTGAACCAAGAAGAGCGAGCGAGGAAGACGGAAGGGACAGCACCATCGAGGAGAGGCAATGTTTGGAGTGGCAAAGATTGCATTTTCTCATCTCGAAAATGCGGTGTTCTAAACAGATGAATGCATCTGGAAAGTGCGGGTGTTCTTCAACTGCACGAACATGCACGCCATCTCAAAGGTAAAAAATGACTTACTCACATTATTCTGCAAAAATAGGAAAAAAGCAAGCAATCAAAATGGGAATCAGGAGGTATATCTACAATTCCATTACAATGAAGGACATATTGAACGAATACTTAAATTCTCAGGCAAACTATTATATAGTAGTTCACTTTCATCTTTCACATGCATACATCCTGAAACTTTCCCTACTTCATTCATTTTTGGAAATTTCACATCTTACTGTAAGGACCACTATTAACCTGTGTGATATGTCGAAACAACGTGACATGTATATAAGCACGCAAAGGACCCAAATGACTAATATTTACCAACAAAATGAAATAAGATATGGGAATAAGTCCAATTGCTAGCCTTGGTTCGATTTTCAACCCTAAACTCGAAAACCATTCAAATCTGGGCCTCAAACTAATGAAACCGTACGTTTTACCCCCTCAATCTAGGGCTCGGCGCCGGTGTGGAAGGTGACGGCGATAACTGCAAACATAAAAAATAGATCGGGCATCAAGGCAAGCTCGTGGGTGGTGGTGTCGCGATTGAACACACACCAAAGTTAGGCGAGTGGCAATGCACCCAGAGGCCATGGGCAAGACAAGGGGTTGATGGCGCCGAGAGGCGAAGCGAGAGAAATAGGGGCGCAAGAGCATAAGGAGGACAGAGAAGCTACCATAGCGGTGGTGGCGGGGAAGAGCGGAGGCGGTGGCGATGGTGATCTGAGGCGACGCGACAGCGGTGCTCTGAATGAGACGATGAAACTAGAACTTGGGGAAGATAGAGGTTAGTGAGGATGCTCTGGTAGGAAGGAATCAAGTTGAAGCTTACTTGGATGGGGATGGTGTTGGTGGCAATTTTGGCGATCTCAAGGAAGACGATGGCGTTGACGAGTGCTTTGTGGATAAAGGGGCATATCCGGTCTGTCAGGGCTTTTGGTGCAATCAAGTGCAATCCAACTAAGAAAAATTTCAAAAAATTCTGAAAAAAAATCATGGATGTACATCTCATTTTACCTCATCTACATATAAAATTTCATGATCAAATTCGTCCTATGTTAAGAGTAATAAAAAAGACAAATTTCTGACAAACTTGAATGGTTCAAATGCACCATAAATTTGTCTTTTTGTAACTTTTAGCATAGGACTAATTTGATCATGAAATTTTATATGTAGACGGGGTAAGATGAGATGTACATCCATGACAATTTTTGAAATTTTCTTAGTTGGATTGCACTGATTGCACCAAAAGCGACAGGATATCCACGCGGATAAAACCCAAAATTGGGCGAGGGCAACAACCATCTCCGCGATCCACTCATTGCTCTAGCTCGATCCACTATCCCCATTTCCAATCCATGCCTGCGCCCGCCATTGCCACGATTAATTTGGATCTAGCCACCGCCGATGGAGCTCGCCTCACCATCCCCTTCTCGTCGTGTGGCATTGAACACGGATGGCGGTGGCGAGAGTGGCGCCGAGTTGGATGGAGGTGGGCGGTGGCGACATCTAGAGGCATTTGTAAATGGAGAAGGGGCAGGCTAAGCTAGAGGAGGCGGAGAAGGTGATGGCAGGGCGACGCCAAGTGGAGGAGACAGAGATGGCGACAACGACATCTGGCCATGCTTCAATGACTGCTCATCTCTACCATGTTGGCCATATGTTGACACGTAGGTGACAACTCAACCCAACTAGGATGCCACGTCATATCAAAATCACCTTGATTTGGGTCGAGGGGGTAAAACGAACGGTTTCGTGGATTGCAAATTGGACTTACTCCTAAGGTATGCCACGAAGACTAGAAAAATATTGGCTGTGCTGATAGAAGGATAACATTATAAGAATAAATATCAAGCATGGAATCCCAATTAAGTGAATCACAGACATACACAAAGTAAATTCCATGGAGTATCTTATTGGGCAGCTGACAGAGCATCAGGATAATAATTGGGCAAATGAACTAGGCTATTTCAAGGTTGAAGAAGACAACAAGGTAGCATAAAAGAAAAATGAGAATCAAGAAATGATGTACAACAGGACAAGACATAGTGGAGTATGGAGTAACACTAATTGACTGAGCCAATAGGATATCAGCAGACAGTAATATCCTCACAATTTTGAAGCACCCTTGGAAGAAATCTATAGGATGAAAGCATCATGTAAACATCTATAACAAGAAAAGAAGTATATAGCTGAGAACTCTTAAAACAATCCGACTGGTAAGAGCAACCAAGCCGCAGAAAGTAAAGGAGCCAATCTATCCAACTGTGTGGCAGAACAAGGCACCAGGTAATATAGGGCATTGTAAAATGCACATTCCAACAGGCACACAAACTTTGGATATTGCATCTTTGTTCACAAAATTATTTTAAAAACCACTCCAATATTTAGCAACGCTACACTTCTGCAGGAATCGATCAGCTATAATCTATACAAATTAGATAACTAATCTACTCATCTTGGGCATTGAGTGACATGCATAATTACTGTACCTTGAAGGTACTTTAAATAGAAACAACTGTCGATTACTTATGCAACATTGAGCTGACAGCAAACATGCTGCATTACTGCTTGAATTCTAATGACATTATTTTCAAACATCAATGTTCAAAAGCTTAAGAGATACCATGAATTTCTCAGAGGAAATGACAAATAATTAGGTTCATTGTGAGCAAAAGAACAGGAAGAGGCCTTAATATTTGGAGAGGCAACAACCACAGCTGATGACTGAAGCTTTTCAGAATAATAACCAACTTGTAAGGGTGATTGATATGATAATAATTCTCGTTGTGATCAATGGTATCATTAACAGCCTACACCAATTCACTTTGTTCGTGAATTCGTCACTAGACAGATTGGCCCAAACAGATGTTAGCATCTGATTGGAATGTACTAGATGATAATATATATACAAGATGAATGTAAATTGAACGTTGTTCCACCATTTCACAAAATGAGGTCATCTGTAAAACCTCAAGTAAACAATGTGATGTAGCATTGTTGAACTGTGTAACGACACTCGGTGCTCAAGTTATAATCCAAATTGACCTCGGTAAATTCAATTGCCATTATGAACTACCTACGATTCTTATATCTCCAATTCTTAAATAACAAGTATAGAGCGAGCAACTTAAATATCAAATACAAGCTAAAATACAACACTGTAAATATGGACTGATAAATCAACCCATACACAAATCTCATATTAAACAACAATTCATTGCAGCAAATGCCAAACGGGATACAAAAGATTGGGATAATAAAGTAAAAGAAGTCCTAATATACCTAGTGTCACGCGATGGACACCTTGGCGCCGACCTCCTCGAGCTGCTTCTTGGCATCCTCTGCCTCGTCCTTGCTCACGGCCTCCTTAAGCTTTTAGGAGCCCCTCGATGAGGTCCTTGGCCTCCTTCAGCGCGAGGCTGGTGAGCGCGCGCACCACCTTGATGGTCGCGATACGCGCGCTGCTGGGCACCTCCTCGATGACCACGTCGAACTCCGTCTTCTCGGCCGGGGCCGCCTCCTCGGCGGCGCCTGCCGCGGCCGCGCCGGGCGCCGCGACGACGGCGGCTGGTGCGAAGGCGGCCGCTGAGACCCCGAGGCGCTCCTGGAGGTGGTCGACGAGGCTGCGCGCCTCCTCGAGGGTGAGCCCGGCGATGGCGTCGCCGAGCTCCAGGACCTTCGGGGACTCGGTGGCCGTGGAGGCGACGGCGACGGGGCGGCGGCGGCGGCGGTGGGGCACGGGGAGGGTCCTGGTTAGGGAAGCCGAGGGGGACGGGGAGGAGGAGGGGAGCGAGAGGAGAGAGAAGGCGGGGGAGAGCGTGGTGGAAGCCATGGCGGAGTTCTTGGAGGCCTCGCTTCGGGAGTTGAGCCGAGCGGCAGCGGGGAGACGGGGAGAATGCAGGAGAGGGATAAGATGAGGAGGTGATGGGATCAGGCGGGTCCCCTCCCCATCCCCGCAAAATCTCATCCGAAACCGCAACCGACCAACCGGACAACACCACGCGCGCCGCGCCCCATTTCACCGCCTTCTCGCTCTCGCCATGGACGCGGCGGAGAGGAGGCTCGCCCGCGTCACGGCCCACCTCCTGCCCTCCCTCCCTCTCCCTGCCCTTCCGCTCGCGCCGTCCCCTGCTGCGGCGTCGTCGTCGCCGCCAGCCTCGGACAGCTACCGCCACATCCACGGCGATGTGCCGTCGGAGGCCCCGGAGTGGCGCGCGGCGACGGACGAGTCCGGCAAGGAGTTCATCGACATCCTCTACGAGAAGGCCGTCGGGGAGGGCATCGCCAAGGTGAGGCATCTCCCTTCTACTAATTTCTGATTCTAGTCAAACTGCGGCCGGTGAAATTGCCAAGATGGAGCTTCTTTGTTGACTAGTATCGTATTAGCGTCTAGCGCATTGTTCTTGCATTTCACGGTTGACTGAACGCAATTCCTGTTGCAGATCACAATAAACCGTCCTGACAGAAGGAACGCATTCAGACCATTGACCGTGAAAGAGCTTATGCGTGCGTTCAACGATGCTAGAGATGATGGTTCAGTTGGAGTCATTATACTGTCAGGGAAGGTAGTGCTGCTATAAGAATCATGGAGTTCTAGACTCACGCATTCTTTTTCATGGTGAGTTGGCAATACAGGTGTGGACGTCAGCTTACTTTGATCTTTTGAATGCACAGGGAACCAAGGCCTTCTGTAGCGGCGGTGACCAAGCGTTAAGGGATTCTGATGGATACGTTGATTTCGATAGCTTTGGCCGCCTCAACGTTCTAGACCTCCAGGTCAGACGCGTTCCTCTGACATTATACTGACGTACTTACGTAGAAAACTTAGAATTTTTCGTACAATAACCTTTCTCGCAAGTTGTTTTTCAAAAGCGTTGACCTCTGAGTTCATTTGTAGCAACCGTTGTATGCACTGTGCACTACTCTGCTTTATGTTACCCTTACATGACTGGGCATCAATCTGGAGTGTGCTCATCAGATACTGACCAATGTGAGCTTAATGGTTGCATGTTCTTGTTACCCTTCACAAAAGGCCATAAGCAAACTACATTTTCATGTTGTTGGTGTATTACTGTTATACTGTTCACCATTATATGTGTATGAAATGTTTTTAAATTCTAAGAACATCAGGTTAATCATTTCTCCAGGTACAAATTCGGCGTCTTCCGAAGCCTGTTATAGCAATGGTAAGAACATACTGTGACTATAATTTTTTAGCGATTTTCTTTTATCATTTTACATACTAATCTTGTGGCACATGCTATCAGGTTGCTGGTTATGCTGTTGGTGGTGGACATGTTTTGCACATGGTATGTGACCTAACAATCGCGGCTGACAATGCAATATTTGGGCAGACAGGTCCTAAGGTGATTTTCTGGCCTAATTTGTACTTTGTTGTGTGTAGTATGCAGATGTGAAAGTAGATTTTACATTCTATGTTATATTGTTGTCACTTTCACATGTTGAATAAAAGCACTCTCCTAGTAGTATCCTTTTAGAGTTTCTACCTGTGGAACCTTGTTTGCTAATTTTTGCAACAAATTTGTCTCGACAGAGCTTTAGCATGTACTGCACCTTGTATACGCCTTTGATACAATATATGAACTTCTACCGAGTTCTTACAAAAGATAACCAAGATTAAGACTATGGTAACTTTGACTTCACGGTAGGGTATCTGGAAAAATCAGCAAACCAACATTTTATAGTCTTATTCAGAATTCAACTGAAACTGCGCCATGTATAACATGCAGAAGTTTATCATCGAATTGCTAGGACAAGTCAATGTTAATGAAGGTAGGTAGAAGAGTGTGGTCTTTAGGCTGTACATCAAGATCACACCGTACATCTATTTCCATGTAGTTTGATGCTCTGAATGTGAATGGTTACTCCCACACAAGTAGCTTTGAGTAGGATGGATTTCTTGTACTGGAGTTGGTACTTTTAGAACGAGTAGATGCTCTGAATGTGAATGGTTACTCCCACACAAGTAGCTTTGAGTAGGATGGATTTCTTGTACTGGAGTTGGTACTTTTAGAACGAGTAGATTTATCCGGAAGATCCAATATGAGTAGCTTTACTAAATATATCACTACTATGTCAAATCAGTTAAGTCTAGAACCATGTACTTATGGCCTTTACTAACGTTAATAAACTATTTTCCTTCAGAAACATGCTGGTCATAATTGTCGACCAAAACAAAAGGGGAAACCCAACTAGAAGTCCACTATAATGATTTACAATCAGATTGTGGTCATATTCAGAATGCCTTTGCATGTCACTCTACAAAGTTTTGTGCATGGCCGCTTTTTTCATGGTTTCAGCTATTCTAATTTGATTATATTTTCCTTTCTCCTTAAAGTGTATAGCTTCAATTGGCAACATTCGAATTTCAGAAACACATGCTGACAGGATAAGATGTGAAGTGTACTAATTTGATTGCACTTGTTTCTCTTCTCTTATTCCTATTCCTTACCTTTTTCTCAATAATCCCTACCAGTCTACTGCATAGCTCACTTTACTTTCTCTCTCTGTGATTTGTTTCACAGGTTGGCAGCTTTGATGCTGGCTATGGCTCTTCGATTATGTCTCGATTGGTAAGTAACCATACCAATATCTTCTCTTCTTGCTTTATTAATGTCCTATATACAACATATGCTGATCAAATGAGGTGTATATTTTATTCCTTTTAAAAAAGAGAACATAAAACAAGTACGCCCCAAGTAGAGCTGCTGAGTGAACTCCCCAATTAAGCATGGTCATACTGCTGTAGACCTTTTCCCCCAATTTTTTTGGCCATATTTAGAAAATAATATCAGCTTGTTTGTTTCATTTTTTTCCCACCTGTGGACAGGTAGGACCAAAGAAAGCCCGCGAAATGTGGTTTCTATCACGTTTCTACACAGCTGATGAAGCAGAGAGAATGGGACTTGTCAACGTAGTAGTACCAGTGAGTGCCTGAAAGTTTACCGCAGAAAAGAAAACTACTTATTAGCGGTCATCTGCTTTGTTCACCAAAACTCCAAAAGTGCAGGTTGGAATATGCCCCACCTAAGGTGCTTATGCACTAACCATATACTATATGCTTTGCATATGCAGCTTGCTGATTTGGAGGGAGAAACTGTGAAATGGTGCCGGCAAATCTTAAGAAACAGCCCCACGGCCATTCGGATACTGAAATCCGCACTTAATGCAGCTGATGATGGTCATGCTGGCCTTCAGGTATTATTTGCCAAATGTCGAAAGTCAAGTATCACTCTGTTCTTTCTCCTTTGTAACCGCTGGAGTTCAACGTAATCAATGTCTTCAACTGGTGCTGCAATTTTCCTAAATACTTCGCTTTTGATGCTTATGTACGCTGTAAATACTAAATACTAATGTGATGGGCACTTGTGTTGCAGGAGCTCGGTGGTAATGCAACACTGATCTTCTATGGTACTGAAGAGGCAAAAGAAGGGAAGAACGCGTACATGGAACGACGACGTCCTGATTTCTCAAAGTTCCCCAGGAGGCCTTGATTTTCACTTTATGCTGCCATGTTCTGGTCAGTGATCTTACTGAATCTCGTCCTCTACTGTCCAAGCAATGTGTAGTCCCAAATAATTGCCAGCTCCGGTGAAAAGTGCACATCATTGCCATTTACTACTTGTGATTATGTGAGGGGATTGGATGGCAATTCATTGTCAGAACCGCAACTGGTGTACATCAGTACATGGAAGAAAATGTCATGTGTGAGTGTGAATATGCATCATAGTATTGTATACTGTGGGGAATAGAGTCCGTCGCATTGTACTGTTTGATCCAGCTTTGCCTGTCTTTGCTGGATTTACTTGGTGTCGCATGTTCACTGTGTCTAATCTTCATTCCAGTTATGCATTAAAAGCCAACAAATTGCGAAGGCTATTAATATTCTCCATCATATTGCGCAATTGATGAGCCGAAAACTATGGGAGGCAATTGAAACTTGAAGATAATTGTAACGGCCGCCCTTTTCAGGAGGTGTGTATGAATACCCTCACAGCTACCCAGGAGTTTAGCTGTAGGTAAGCAAGTGCATATTGCCAGACATGAAAGCAAATACGAATTTTCGATAGGTAAATTAAGGGCCTAACGGCCAGAGTTTTACAAAAGGTGTGGCTGGCACCAGATACATTACCAAAACAATCACAGGAAAAGCTTGAGCAGATAGATCAAGGCCTTCAAAACTAAGTATCGACGCTATCTACGTTCCTCCGGAACTCGTCATCTTCATTGAAATCTAAAAGGGGATTAGGAGCAAGGGTGAGTACACAACCGTACTCAACAAACCATACGGAAATTCTGAATATTACATGCACGGAATTTCTAGGAATTGGCATTAGTTTAATTATTTGGTGGATGCATGAGCTAGGATTACGTATAATAAAAAAAATATAAATCAATCAATCAACATCATTATCACAACACCACCACTGATTCATTAACAAAATCCAGGTTACGGCAAGATTATTATTAAAACTACTCAAACTCAGTTACCGGAATCACCCGAAATTAACCCAGCTTCATTAACCGGAAGCATGGCGTATTCGAATACTATTTGGTTCACTCTGTAGAGTTACTCAACTTTACTCACAAGATATCTACGGTTGTTAGTGCCACTATAGAGCAACATGCAACTTTTATGCATGTGGCCGGACCGAGATTAACATAACCTTTCATTGAATTCCCCCTCTTTAGCTCCTACCCAATAGGCGGTGCAAATCCCCAGTTTCCAGGGGCTCACTAGCCAAAGTGGACCAGCGCGAGCTGACCGAGGAATCCTACTGTTGTGAAAACCGCCGAATGGCCGCACCATTCCGTTTCACCCCCAACCACAGCGCTACCCATTCCACCTACAAAGAATGGGGGTCCACCTGTAGGCATTCAAGGGGAAAGACAATATACTGGGCTACGTGGATCAGGCCAACAGAATTGACCGACCCAACTTGTGGTTGAGAGAGGACTGAGTTATTTACTTTGCCCAGGGGTTAATCCTTAATTGCCGAAGACAAGCCCGACACATACCGCACCACCGGTACCTCCTGTACCCTTTCCACACCATACTGGGCTTGTCATCGTTTGGGGATTGGGTTAGCATCCACCTTCCGTGGTCCACCCAATACTGTCCCCTAAACCGTAGCAGGTTTTACAAACAAGTTTTAAGCAGTAATTAAAAGTAATGATTATTTATTATAGCTAACCTATGATGGTTCATTAATGATAACCTAGGGTTAACAATTGAATATGGCATAATCAACATGGTCTTAACAAGGACATGGGTTTTAACTAATCAAGTCTTTCCAAACTAGCTCCTTTTTAGATTTCTACTCTATTTACAGACAAATGCAATAACTAAATACATACAGTAATTATACGGAATAATAGGATCAAATATGTTCAAGGAGTGTGGCTTGCCTTGCGGGGTTAGAGGTTCGCCTAACGAGAGACGGTCGATATTGTGTCTGGTCCCGAACGGTTCTTGTTCCTGCGATAGCTCCGCGCACTGCTCCTGCTCTGGAAACTGCTCCGGGTACGGCTCCGACGTCGGATCTAGCGCGAAAAAGCGAAACCAATGAATAAACGAACAAAAACAACAAAAGAAAGAAAAACCAAAAAAGAACAGGAGAGAAAATGGCCGGAACGAAGCTCGGGGGTATTTTTGGAATTTTCTAGACTTGGAATGGCGAAACGAAAATCATTTTTGGACTCAGCAGCTCGAACTGATCAAGAATATGTATTTTTGGCTATTTTGGAATTTTTGGAGAATTTTCTATAATTTTAAATCTATTTTTCGGATTTTTAAACAATTTAAAATCCGAAAAAGAAAAGAAAAGAGACACTGTGCTAGTGGGCTGCACAGTGCTCAAGAATTCAGCCCACACGGCGAGGGAGCCCATGGGCGCGACACGCGCGGCGCTGGCGTGTTAGCCGGCCTAATGAGCGGGCGCTTGGCGAGTGGGCCCGAGCGCCTGACGGCCATCGACAGCGGACCATTGCCGGCGAAGCGTGGCAACGGGCCGACGGCGGCCCATCGGCAGTGAACGGAGGAGGCGGTGGCGCAGGGCCACGACGCAGAGACAAGGCGAATCGACGAGGAGAGCCCATCGCAGAGAGACGGTGTGGGGGAGCGTTGACGTGTGGGGCCCGACGTCAGCGAGATCGGGGACGGCAGTGGCGCACGGGGAAAACTTGGCGCCGGAGCTGGGGAAGAACGAGGGCAAATCGACGGAGGTGAGCTTGGGAGTAAAAATGGATTGGCGGAGAAGAAAAAGGAGCTCACAGCGAAGCTGAGGCGGGGGAGAAATGGGTGGGGGAGAGAGTGGAACGGCCGGGCGGCGGATGGGCACCGAAACCGAGGAAGATGAGCACGGCGCGACGCGAGGAAGGCACCGGAGAGGAAAAGAGCTGGTGGGGGAGAAAGAGGAGAGCGCAACAGGCTCGGGGCGACGAAAATGGAGGGGGTTCGGGGGCTATTTATAGCCTAGGCGCGAAGGAGAGAGAGGCTACCGGGGGAGAGAAGGTGGCGCTGAATTTCAATGGCGAGGACGACGATCGTCACGGGTGAGCTGGGGTGGAAGGGACGGGGCATGTGTGGGCTTCAGGCATGAGTGGCGAAGCGAGCGCGACGAGGCGAGGCGCCTGGTGAGGGGACGGCCGTTGAAAATGGGCGCCAGGGGAGAGAAGCTACCGAGCGGGGCACTGAGGTGAGCAAAGGACCGAGCGGGGAGAGGCGTCGGATTTTCAACGGAGATGACGCCCGGGCGAGGTTGCTACAGCGCGGAGTAGGGAAAGGAGGCGATGGGGCGCTGCGCGGTGTTGAAAATGATGGCGCCGAGGACGACAGATCTGTGTGATCTCTGACCGGATCGAAGGGCGCCGGAGGCGAAGAAGGAAGGAAGAAGAAGGCTGGCGTGGGCGTGGGCTGCGTTGGGCCGAGCCGGACGGAGCGGGAGCAGCGAAGGAAGGGCGAAGGCCTACCATGTGTGAGAAAGGTGAGTGGGCGGGTAAAAATCCGCCGGGAAAGAAATCAAGCCGAGGAGAATGGGCCTGTGCGAAAATGAGAGCGGTCAAGGAAATCGAGCCGAACAGGGAAGAAGAATGGAGGGAAAACAGGCCAAGCCAAAAAAAGAATTTGCCAAAAGAGGATGGGCCAAAATCGGGATCTTTCCCAAAGGGCAAGGAGACAAAAAGAAGGCCGAATAAATCCAAATAAATTTGAGAA
Source organism: Guadua angustifolia (assembly GCA_036346375.1). Lineage (NCBI taxonomy): Eukaryota > Viridiplantae > Streptophyta > Magnoliopsida > Poales > Poaceae > Guadua > Guadua angustifolia. The sequence goes on along the minus strand of CM070501.1, from coordinate 32,125,775 downwards.
AATTCAAATAAAATCCAAACAAAGGAAAAACTAAATTTTGAAATTTTGAGGGGTGTTTCAATAATCTTAACTTCTTTTTGATGTGTGTGCGTGCAGAGTTTCCCATTTGAAAATTTGTGGAATTTCTGGTCTACTTGATAAGAACAGGGATGATCTCTGATTTTATGATGTATAATATTTATATTTCCTTACAAGATGTTGTGTCTGATATCTATCTATTTTAAGAAGCCTGTAAGTCATAAAGTTGATTCTTGATCCTACCTTTGTCTTTGCATCTACTGAATGGGTGAAGGGAAACCAAATGGAGGAAGTATTGACTATCAAGAACACGTAAGCGTAACGGACCACCCTTTTTAGGGGGGGTGCGTATAAATACCTTCACAGCTACCCAGGAATTTAGCTGTGGGTAACCAAGTATACATTGCTAGACATAAAAGCAAATGCGAATATTTGATAGATAAATTAAGGGCCTGACGGCTAGGGTTTTACAAAAGGTGCGACTGGCACCAGATACATTACCACAAATATCCACAGGAAAGGCTTGAGCAGATAGATCAAGGCCTTCAAAACCAAATAACATCGCTATCTACGTTCTCCTGGGACTCGTCATCTTCTTGAAATTCTAAAAGATGGATTTGGAGCAAGGGTGAGTACATAACCGTACTCAACAAACCACACGAAAATTCTGAATACTACATGCACGGAATTTCAAGGGATTGGCATTAGTTTAATCATTCGGTGGATGCATGAGCTAGGGTTAAGTATAGTACAAAAGAAATATAAATCAATCAATATCATTGTCACAATACCACCATTGATTTATTAACAAAATCCAGGTTACGACAATTTTATTACTAAGACTACTCAAGCTCAGTTACCGGAATCACCCAAAATTAACCCAGCTTCATTAACCGAAAGTACGGTGTATTCGAATACCATTTGGTTCACTCTGCAGAGCTACTCAACTTTACCCACAAGATATCTACGGTCATTAGTGCCACGCGATTAACATGCAACTTTTATACATGCGGCCCGACCGAGATGAGCATAACCTTTCATTGAATTTCCCCTCTTTAGCTCCTACCCAGTAGGCGGTGCACATCCTCAGCCTCCAAGAACCCACTGGCCAAAGCGGGCCTCACGACCTGACCGACCGAGGAATCCTACTGTTGTGAAAACCGCCGAATGGCCGCACCATTCCGTTTTACCACCAACCACAACGCTTCCCATTCCTCCTACAAAGAATGGGGGTCCACCTGTAGGCATTCCAAGGGGAAAGACAATATACCGGGCTACGTGGATCAAGTCAGCAGAGCTGACCGATCCAACTTGTGGTTGAGAGGGGACTAAGTTATTTACTTTGCCCAGGGGTTGATCCTTAATTGCCAAAGACACAGCCCGACGCACACCGCACCACCGGTACCTCCTGTACCCTTTCCACACCACACTAGGCTTGTCATCGGTTTGGGGATTGGGCCAGCATCCACCTTCCGTGGTCCACCCAATACTGTCCCCCAAACCGTAGTAGGTTTTATAAATGTGCCCCGAGTCAAGACCCGGGGTTTTTAAACAATAAAAGGTAAGAAATGTTTATTAATATAGCTAACCTACGATAGTTCATTATTGATAACCTAGGGTTACAATTGAATATGGCATACTCAACAGGGTTTTAACAAGGAGGTGGGTTTAACTAGTCAAGTCTTTCCAAACTAGCTCTTTTTTAGATTTCTACTCTATTTACAAACAAATGCAATAACTAAATACATACAGTAATTATACGGAATAATGGGATCAACATGTTCAAGGAGTGTGGCTTGCCTTGCGAGGCTAGAGGTTCGTCTAACGAGAGAGGGTCGTTGTCGTGTCTGGTCTCGTACGGCGCTTGCTCCTGGCGCGGCTCCAAGAACTGCTCCGACTCCGGGTTTCGCTCCGAGGTTGGCTCCGACGTCGGATCTAACGCGAGAAAACGCAACCAATAAATAAACGAACAAAAACGACAAAAGAAAGAAAATAGAAAAAGGAACATGAGAGGAAATGGCCAGAACGGAGCTCAGGGGCATTTTTGGAATTTTTTGGATTTGGTTTGGCGAAACGGAGATCATTTTTAGACCCAGTGGCTCGAACTGATCAAGAATATGTATTTTTGGCATTTTTGGATTTTTGGAAAATTTTGGGATTTTTCTGGGATTTTTGGGAATTTTCTCTGAATTTTTAAATCGATTTTCAGATTTACTTGGAATTAAAATCCGAAAACCAAAATAAAAAGAAAAGCGGTTTTCTCGGGTAGGCTTGCACAGCAACTAGCGTTAACCTGACGGCCTGCGGCGGCGGGCTGTATGACCTGCGTGTGTTGAGGGCCGTGTGAAATTTGGTTGATGGCGGGTTCGTGGCGCGGAGGCTGACCGGTGGGGACCGCGTTGCAGGGGTGGAGAGGTCTTGACAATGCCAGGCGTCAAGAAGAGAGAAAGGCGATGACAAGCGGAAGTGAGGCACTGGCCGAGCTAGGGAAGACTGAGAGCAGCGAGGGCGATTTGGGGCCCGGGAGCTCGGAAGAGTTAGAGAAAAAGGGAGAGGAGGTGGTGGCGGACTCGGAGGCGAGGAAAACGGGCTTGCGGAGGGATCGGAGGGGCGCGGCGGCGGGGAACGATCGGGGATGGGGAAGAAGCACGACGCGCGGGCGAAATGATGGCGCCGGGGAAGGAAACAAGCTGCGGGAAATAAAGAGGAGAGTGCGGGGAAGAAGGTGAGGCACTCACCAGCTCGGGATGGGGGAGAAATGGAGCTCGGCGAAGGATTAAATGTTTGCGCGGTGAGAGGAGAGAGAGAGGGCGATGAACGGGCGGGGAAAAAGGCTTGAGGCGACAGGAGGGTGGACCTTTGCGCGCGGCGCGATGGGATGGGGTCAGACAGCGAAGCGACAAGGGTTCAATGGCGATGGAATTGGCGCGGCAGAGCACGAGAATGGGGTGCGGCGATGGGATTGCGAGGCAACAATGGCAGGGGCTATTTCGGGGAAGACGACGTTGTGTGCTTCGACGCGGGCCGGGCGAATGCGCGAGGGAAACGGGCTGGCTGGCGCGCGCGAAAGGAAAAAGGAGGTGGGCCGCGCGAAGGAAAAGAGGAAACGGGCCGCAGCGAAGGAACTGAGCCGGCGCGGGAGAAAAGGGCCGAGTGGCTCGAAGGGGAGGAGTGGGTCGGAGGCCGAAAAGAGTGGAAGGGGAGGCGGGATTCCAAAAGGGAAAGGCGGGTTTTCGAGAGAATTGCCAAAAAGGGAAGGCTGCAAATTAAATCTAAAATAAAGAGAAATAAAATCCTAGAGAATCATGAAAAAAATCGAAATAAATTAGATAAACCCATTTTTGAAATTTTTGGGATATTTCATAAGCTATCCCTCTTCTTGATCTCTGTCTCCACTACAATATTCAAGTGGTTACATTAACATGGTTATATATTTTTTAATCGTCCTAACCTTCTTATGTTGGCCTTTTTTATCACCCTCCTCCTCCCATTGTTGTTTATTGTGTATCCATTTTAGCAAACACATGTACTAGTCGCCTTGTGGTAGCCAAGTTCCTAGGTACCTAATTTCCTTTGCAAACGGTACCCTTTCCATCACAATGTGAGTACCAGTACGACAACAGTGGGTGTTTACATTTGCCAAGACTTCATTTGCTATTGATTGTCTTTAGTATGGACATTTAGTATTTAAGTCGATACTAGATCAATGCCCGTGCGTTGCTAACAAAAATAAAATTGGTAACGAAATATAAAGGTCGAGCAATAAAAGAAAATTGTGCTACAAAATCAAACATCTATTTCTCCCGATTACAAAATTTTTTATGGTTTCTTCTCCGGTATGAATTAAAACCAAATATATTGTACGTAGCAATATATATTACCAATCTTAAAAATCAATTAATTATTTTTATCCCTTTTTGTAATTTATATTACCAGCTCGCGTTCCTCTTCCTCTCGCCATGCCCGCCGACGACGTCTCACCGGTGTCGCCGAGCAACCGCGCCGAAGCGTCGTACGTTTTGTTCAAGTCCAATTGGTCGGCGCTGGGGTCACGACACCCGGTTGGTGTTGCGCTCTGGTTTTTCGTCGGCAGCTATCGCTAACCGCAATAAGAAGCGTAACCATGTGAACGCGAAGTAACAATCCAACAACAATTTTATTCCGTGCACTACATTGAGGAGGACAAACACTGTTCCTCAGCTGTGCCTTGCCCGCATGCGCTTGACGCCGCTACCGATTCTTCCCGGTCACGACGTCCGCTCGGCCAACTCCGCTACCGCTAGCCTCCGCAATCCGCATCATCCTCCCCTTGCTGGCCCTGCATGGTGCTCCTCACCGCCAAATCGACCGCGGCCGCCTTGAGTACTCTGAAGATGATTCCGGTTTACAAAGGCATGGCGGTTGTGGATGTAGAGGACGATCTTGAGGTGTCTGTCGGGGGAGGCGGGGGAAGCGTCCGGCGTTGCAGGGCAGCAGCGCGTTGCGCTGGGAGAGCGAGAGGGAGAACGCGCTCTGGCGCGGGGCGAAGGCCGGGTCGAGCAGGATCTTGTGCTGCGCGATGGTGTGGTTGGCGCCTGGGATCGGGAGGGCGGAGCTCGCTAGTGGGACGAAGTCGCGGCGGCTGGCGCGAAGGAGCGCGGTGAGGGCGAGCACGGCGAAGACGACGATGACGAAAAGAGGCGCGGCGCGGGAGCGGAGGCGCGAGCGGTGGTGTTGGTGGGAGGAGGAAGAGGTGGCCATGGCGGGGTTGGCGCCTCCGCCGAGATTCCAATCAGCGGTGGGTTAGCCGGATTTTTAGGTTCGGTTTTGTTCGGAGGAACGAGATCGAGAACTATCGCGAGGAACAAAAGCAAAAAAAAAAAGAATAGATCGGTTTTTTTTCGTTCGGTTCGGTTTCGTCCGGTTCGGTTTCGTTCGGTTCGGTTTTGTGGGTTGGTGGTAGAGAACGGACGTGACACCACCAACTCCTAATTAGAAGTAGTAGAGATTGTAACATTTGATTGTGTCAGAAGAATATTGAGAATAAAATGTTTGACAATGCACTGAGCTTGAAAGGTACATCTCCTTAATGATGTGTCGTTCCAGTGTGCTGGTCTTTGCAAGTTGCTATGAACATGGTCTTTCCGAAGTTGCTAGAAATAATCAGCTTACTTTCTATTGATTCATGAGCTTGTTCAACTCAATGGTAGAAGCCTTCCTTTTTTTTTTTGAGATTTGACTTGGTTTTTTCCTCTGGAGTTTGGCTGTTTATATTTGCAAATGAATATGGATGCTTAATCTCACCAGAGGAAAGATGTAGCTTATGGTCTTAGTTTTCTGTGCTTTCGTTGCAATGCCGCTGTCAGTTACTCAATTTCTCCAGGACATTGTTGAATCCTTCCAAGCAAGTTCTGTAATACTGTAACAGACTTACATACTCGTTTTTCAGTGAGATCGCAAAGCACTTGTCACTTCCACCAGCAAAGTTTTATTGTAGCACGCTTGCGGAGGATGCGATTAAACTTGCTGTGAAAGATTATAAAGGAAAGAAGGCGAAGCTGGGTCAAAAGGGTGAAGATAGCCCCGCAGCGAAGGCTGCTGAAGTATGAACATAAAGTTTCTGCCATGAAGAGTATTATGTGCCATGTACCTGCTCGTAGTGAAGACAGATGCTTATGTTCTTGAGGGTGGGAAACAGCGTGTAATGTTTACAATTCTTGTAATGTAGCATGTATCGTAACTCGTAAGGATGGAGATGGAACGTTTTTAAATAAATGTGCTGTCATCCCAGGAGAATTACGGTCGCCCGGTGCGCAATGGCGTTTGGTTCCTTTGGAGTCATTTTGATCAATTTACTACCTTCAAGATGCTAATTACTCCGAGATTGAATCGTTTATGTGCCGTTGTTCTGTACCTCTCCTTTGCTTCTGCTTGGTAATCCTTCTGCGAAGAGTAATGCGTACCTGTAGTTCTGAAGAGAGCAGTGAGCACATGTGCTGATTTCATTCGACCATTGCGCAAGGTTGACCATGCTGATTGAAGGAACAGATGAGATCAAGGTTTAAAATCTTGCTGAGATTTCGGATTTCAATCTCGGAGGACAGCGCGCGCGAGGGACTGAGGCATCAAGCACGTTTAGCATCCCGTGCCGCCGGTAAGTACTTCGCGGCATGTAACAACCCGTGTGCATATCCATTCGACCGCACGTTAAGCTTGTCCTGTGCACCAGCTCGTGTGCGTACCGAAGCATCAAGCAGGGCAAGCTTAATCCATCGCTTTGCAGAGCCCCGGGTAAGGGCGTTTCCAGCTGTTAGGAGCGCTGACCGTGTATATGTCCGACGCAGCCGGCCGGTCAGCGCCCCTGACACCACAGATGTGCCGGCCCAGGCACATTAGTGCTTTCTTGTTTTAAGTTTTCTCAATTATCTCCTTCCTTTTACTAGCTTTCCTATTTTCCAGTCAATTAGTTGTCTAGTTATATCCTTCCGAACAGAATAGCTTGATTTAGGGAGATTGTTAAGGAAGTGCATGAATAAGAGGGGAAAAGGGCAGAAGGAAAAGGCACACTTTGTTGCCACCAAAACTTATCTTAGGCGCGCCGACGACAACCGGCCGGTGGCACCATACAGCCAATCTACCCCCGTGGCGAGTAAACCTTCAAGCTGCGGCCTTCGGCCGGGCACAAGGGCATACTCCCGCGAACACCCGCATCAACTGGTATCAGAGCCGATGGGTCCTCCGACCATGGCTGGCCCTGAAGAACGCTTGACCAAACTGGAAGAGACAGTGGAAGGACTCGTAGGGTCCAGCGGCCGCTTGGAGCAGATGATGGCTGACCTTCTCGAGGTGGTGGGCAAACGGCCGAACCCTGAAGCAGGGGACGGTACTGAGTCCAGCCACGCGAGGGGACGGCGGGGTCTTTCTCCACCACCTGGCCGATCGCAAATGGGAAATAGAAATGAAGGGCCCCGACGTGACCCCGAAGACCGCTTCCGTGATTTCGAGGATCGCCGCCGGACGCCGCGCCTTCCCCGGTATGAATTACAGCTGTATGACGGAACCGAAGACCCTCTGTTGTGGCTGCGCCAGTGCGAGCGTTTCGCAAGAGCTCACGACCTTCCGGAAACAGAGTATGTCGAGATGGCTGGACTTCACCTCCACGGCGAGGCCCAGGAGGTGTTGGATAATTGGGAGAAAGAGGAAGGATTCATCTCATGGACTGATTTCTATGAAACTGTCCTCCAACGCTTCACCCGCCATTCGTCGGTTGGGCCTCTCGGCGACTTTGTGAACTTGAAGCAAGGCGACTCTCGCGCGGATGAATACGCGAGGGAATTTCAGAAGCTTCTGTCACGTGCCCCCAGGATGAGGCGGAAAGACCAAATCAAGATGTTCACGGCAGGGTTGACGGCTACCCTTAGGGCTGAGGTGCGCCGTGATTGGCCACGTGATTTGGCAGAGGCAATTGGCCTGGCCCGGGAGGCGGAGCGCAGGGAGGATCAATGGATTGCTAAAGCTATCCAGGCCTTGCCGCAAGGGGTTCGCCACCGCCCTCCGTTCAGTCGGGCGGCCACTTCCTTCACCCCGGCGGGAGGGCCAGGAGCGGCTGGTGCCCAGTTCCAGCGGGCGATTCCGCCATCTGGGACAGGGTCTGTTCCGACGCGGGTGCCAACCTCAGCCCCCGCTGCATCGAACTCCGGAGGGGGCGATCTGGCCCCATCAATTCCCAGGTCTCCTCGACGGCCTCTGCTCCATACAGGCGCCGCCTCAGTCCGAAGGAGATGGCCGAAAGGCGCGAGAAGGGGCTCTGTTACAATTGCGACGAAGTTTATGCTCGTGGTCATCGCTGCAAGAAACTCTTCCTCCTGGAGGTCTTGGACGAAGAAGAGGAAGAGACAGAGGAACAAGCCGACGAAGAACCAGCGCTTTCGGCCATGGCTCTGTGAGGCCCCACCAAAAGAAGCACCATGCAGATTAAACTGGTGATCACTGGGCGAGAGTTGCTGGGATTGGTGGATAGCGGGAGCACGCATAATTTCCTAAGCTCCCATGCCGCCAGAAGGATGGGTGTGCCTCAGGAGACGGCCGGGGGACAGCAGGTGCGAGTGGCTAATGGCGCCCACCTGCCATGCTTAGGGAAGATCCAGAACTGTACCTTTTCCATTGACAAATATCCATTTGAGGCATCCTTCTTAGTCATTCCATTGGATGGATTTGACGCTATGCTGGGAATACAGTGGCTGCAAGGGCTGGGAGATATCAACTGGAACTTCGATTCTCTTCACATGTCCTTCATTTGCCAGGGAACTCGGGTGGAGCTTCAGGGCATTGGCAGGCTGTTTGGACCGCAGGTGCCCCAGGTGGATGCGATTCAAGGGGAGAATGATACAACTGGCCTCCTGATAGCCTTTGATGACCTTTTCCAGGAGCCCCAGGGACTGCCCCCTTCGCGATCTTGTGATCACCGCATATGTCTGAAGGAGGGAACAGATCCGGTGGTGGTCCGACCATACCGGTATCCCTACCGGCAAAAGGACGAGATTGAAAAGCAGTGCCAAGAGATGCTCGCCCAGGGAATCATTCGCCCCAGTCAATCCCCGTTTTCCTCTCCCGTTCTGCTGGTCAAGAAGGAAGATGGATCGTGGCGTTTTTGTGTCGATTACCGCGAGCTTAATGCCAGAACAGTTAAGGACAAGTTCCCCATTCCAGTGGTCGAGGAACTTTTGGATGAACTGCATGGGGCTAAGTTCTTCTCCAAACTGGACCTCCGTTCGGGTTACCATCAGGTCCGCATGAACGAGGAGGATATTGAGAAGACGGCATTCCGTACCCATCATGGCCACTATGAGTCCTTGGTAATGGCTTTTGGACTGTGTAATGCTCCGTCCACCTTCCAGGCTCTTATGAATGAGGTTCTTGCTCCCTTCCTTCGGAGTTCGTTCTTGTTTTCTTCGATGATATCCTCGTGTACAGCAGATCACGCGAGGAGCATCTTCATCACCTCAGGAAGGTTCTGGAACAGCTGCGCATACACCAATTGTACCTGAAGCGATCCAAGTGAGCCTTCGTTCAGGGCACTGTGAGCTATTTGGGGCACATCATCTCTGGCCAGGGTGTGGAGGCCGATCCCAACAAAGTTCAGGATGTGGCCCGTTGGGCGCCACCAACATCAGTGACGGGCATCCGAAGCTTCTTAGGGCTTGCAGGCTATTACAGGCGTTTCATCCTCCATTACGCCACTATCGCTGAGCCCTTGACCAATCTTCTCCGTCGCCAAGAGTTCAGATGGACGGCGGAGACCGACCGTGCCTTCCAGCAACTTAAGGAGGCGCTCATGACGGCTCCTGTTTTGCGCCTACCTGATTTCAATTTGACCTTCGTGGTTGAATGTGATGCCTCCAGTGTTGGCATTGGCGCGGTGCTGCAGCAAGAAGGCCATCCCATAGCCTTTATAGCCACCGGCTGGCGGAACGGCATGCCAAGTTAGCAGCCTACGAACGCGAGCTCATTGGCCTCTCCAAGGCAATCCGGCACTGGCGGCCATATTTATGGGGACGTCCTTTTCTTGTCCGGACCGACCACGCAAGCCTCAAACACCTTCTGGATAAAGCCTTGATCACCCCTTCGCAGCAGCATTGGCTCAGCAAATTAATGGGCTTCGATTTCTCCGTGGAATATCGCCCGGGACGCAACAACAAGGCTGCCTCCACCCTTGGTGCCGTATTGTCAGGGCACTACCGCCATCGACGCGGTGGACTACGCCTTAGTAGACCGTGATGAGCTCCTCACCAGTGCCCGCCAACATCTTATGGCTGCCCAGAACAGAATGAAGCAACAGTATGATCGTCATCATCGAGAGGTTTCCTTTGCCGTCGGTGACTGGGCATGGCTCAAATTACAACCACACCGCCAGCTTTCAATGCGGACCACCACCCAGCATAAGCTATCTGCTCGTTATTTTGGTCCCTACAGGGTCGTGGGTTGCATTGGCAAGGTTGTTTACCGGTTGGCTCTCCCAGAGACAGCTTGTATTCACAATGTCTTCCACGTCTCCATCTTTGAAGCCTTTCATGGTACTCCTCCTCCAAGATTCCACCATCGCCGCAGACAAAGATGCGTCATCTCAGGACCCCGCGCCGGCCACTCCTTTCTGCTTGTTGGGCCAACGGTTCGTCCAGGGTTGCCGCCAATTCCTGGTTCAATGGGTTGGTCAACCACCTGAAGCCGCAACATGGATGGACGCCGTGGAGTTTAAATCGAAGTTTTTCGACTTCCACCCCGAGGACATTTGGATGTGGAGGGGAGTATTGTTAGAGCGCTAACGTGTATATGTCCGACGCAACCGGACGGTCAATACCGACACCACAGATGTCTTGCAGCCTAGGCACATTAGTGCTTTCTTGTTTTAAGTTTTCTCAATTATCTCCTTCCTTTTACTAGCTTTCCTATTTTCTAGTCAATTAGTTGTCTAGTTATATCCTTCCAAACAGAATAGCTTGATTTAGGGAGATTGTTAAGGAAGTGCATGAATAAAAGGGGAAAAGGGCAGAAGGAAAAGGCACGCTTTGTTGCCACCAAAACTTATCTTAGGCGCGCCGACGACAACCGGCCGGTGGCACCGTATAGCCAATCTACCCCGTGGGGAGTAAACCTTCAAGCTGCGGCCTTCGGCCGGGCACAAGGGCATACTCCCGTGAACACCCGCATCACCAGCCGACCCAGGTTGGGTCTTGAACCCAACGTTTCTCGCAGAGACGAATATAAACGCTGGTGTACGTGCGCGTATGCATGTGAAGGTGTATACGTCCGCGTATATAACTTGTGTGTTGTTCTTTCTTCTATGAAAAATATCAATGCTCCAGCCATTTTTTTTTAGAAAAAAACATCGGATAAATACTGGCAATACCGCGTTTCTAATCACCCGCACGGCCAAAACCAAACTAAATCGAGGAGAACCGTGCGTCCACGTGCTCGTCTCTTCAATCCTTTTTTAACAGCCAAATGTTATCTCATGGGTTGCTGATACACAGACAAAAGCGTAAGGTTAAACCCTGATAGGTACAACTTCCATTGGCGTGGTTGGTCCTTGTAGATGCGTAACATGGAGAGTGCCAATAGCATCACCAGTTTACAGCTTGGAATTACAACAGACACTCGATATTCAAAGATACAACGACGTAAGGTAAACATCAACCGCTTCTGCGAATGGAACTCTTGGAAAACACTAGAAAATATAACACATCATTTTCACAGACAAATTTGGGGTTCAGCTCTATAAATAGACAACTGCATCTCGAAAATGCGGTGTTCTAAACAGATAAATGCATCTGGAAAGTGCGGGTGTTCTTCAACTGCCCGAACATGCACGCCATCTCAAAGGTAAAAAATGACTTACTCACATTATTCTGCAAAAATAGGGAAAAAAAGCAAGCGATCAAAATGGGAATCAGGAGGTATATCTACAATTCCATTACAATGAAGGACATATTGAACGAATACTTAAATTCTCAGGCAAATTATTATATAGTAGTTCACTTTCATCTTTCACATGTATAAATTCCAGAAACTTTCCCTACTTCATTCATTTTTGGAAATTTCACATCTTACTGTAAGGACACTATTAACCTGTGTGTATGTCGAAACAACGTGACATGTATATAAGCATGCCAAGGACCCAAATGACTAATATTTACCAACAAAATGAAATAAGATATGGGAATAAGTCCAAATTGCTGGCCTTGGTTTGATTTTCAACCCTAAACTCGGAAACCTTTCAAATCTAGGCCTCAAACTAATGAAACCGTACGTTTTACACCCTCAATCTAGGACTCGGCGCCGGTGTGGAAGGTGACGGCGACAACAGGCAAACGCAAAAATAGACTGCGGGCATCAAGGCGAGCTCGTGGGTGGTGGTGTCGCGATTGAACACACAGCAGGTTAGGTGAGTGGCAATGCACCGGCAGGCCATGGGCAAGACAAGGGGATGATGGCGCCGGAGAGGGAGAAGTAGAGAAATAGGGGGGCGCAAGAGCATAAGGGAGGACAGAGAAGCTTACCATAGCAGCTGGTGGCAGGGAAGAGCGGAGGCGGGCTGGCGATGGTGATCTGAGGCGACGTGGCAACGGTGCTACGGAAGGAGATGACTGAAACTAGAACTTGGGGAAGATAGAGGTTAGTGAGGATGCTCTGGTAGGAAGGAATCAAGTTGAAGCTCACTTGGATGGGAATGGTGTTGGTGGCAATTTTGGCCAGTCTCAAGGAAGACGATGGCACTGACGAGCTGCTGTGGATAAAACCCAAAATTGGGCGAGGGCAACAACCATCTCCGCATCCACTCATCGCTCTAGCTCTGATCCACTATCCCCGTTTCCAATCCATCGCCGGCTCTCGGCCTTCGTGCCGATGACCTGCGCCCGCCATTGCCACGATTCGGCTAGATCTAGCCACCGCTGATGGAGCTCACCTCACCATCCCCTTTTCGTCGTGTGGCATTCGAACCTAGATGGCGGTGGCAGGAGTGGCGCCGAGTTGGAAGGAGGTGGGGGGCGGTGGCGGCATCTAGAGGCAGCTGTAAATGGAGAAGGGGGGCAGCGCTAAGCTAGAGGGAGGCGAAGAAGGTGATGGCAGGGGTGACGCCAAGCTGGAGGGAGACAGAGATGGCGACAACAGCATCTGGCCATGCTTCAATGACTGCTCATCTCTGCCATGTTGGCCATATGTTGACACGTAGGTGACAACTCAACCCAACTAGGACGCCACGTCATATCAAAACCACCTTGATTTGGGTCGAGGGGGTAAAACGAACGGTTTCGTTAGTTTGAGGCCTGTATTTGAATGGTTTCCGAGTTCAGGATTGAAATTTGAACCAATGCCAGAGTGTAGGGTTGCAAATTGGACTTATTCCTAAGGTATGCCACGAAGACTAGAAAAATATTGGCTGTGCTGATAGAAGGATAACATTATAAGAATAAATATCAAGCATGGAATCCCAATTAAGTGAATCACAGAAATACACAAAGTAAATTCCATGGAGTATCTTATTGGGCAGCTCACAGAGCATCAGGATAATAATTGGGCAAATGAACTAGCCTATTTCAAGGTTGAAGACAACAAGGTAGCATAAAAGAAAATGAGAATCAAGAAATGATGTACAACAGGACAAGGCATAGTGGAGTATGGAGTAATACTATTTGACTGATCCAATAGGATATCAGAAGACAGTAATATCCACACAATTTTGAAGCTCCCTTGGAAGAAATCTATAGGATGAAAGCATCATGTAAACATCTATAACAAGAAAAGAAGTATATAGCTGAGAACTCTTAAAACAATCCAACTGGTAAGAGCAACCAAGCCGCAGAAAGTAAAGGAGTCAATCTATCCAACTGTGTGGCAGAACAAGGCACCAGGTAATATGGGGCATTGTAAAATGCACATTCCAACAGGCACACAAACTTTGGATATTGCATCTTTGTTCACAAAATTATTTTAAAAACCACTCCAATATTTAGCAATGCTACCTGCAGGAATCGATCATCTATAATCTATACAAATTAGATAACTAATCTACTCATCTTGGGCATTGAGTGACATGCATAATTACTGTACCTTGAAGATACTTTAAATAGAAACAACTGTTGGTTACTTATGCAGCATTGAGCTGACAGCAAACATGCTGCATTACTGCTTGAATTCTAATGACATTATTTTCAAACATCAATGTTCAAAAGCTTAAGAGATACCATGAATTTCTCAGAGGAAATGACAAATAATTAGGTTCATTGTGAGCAAAAGAACAGGAAGAGGCCTTAATATTTGGAGAGGCATCAACCACAGCTGATGACTGAAGCTTTTCAGAACAATAACCAACTTGTAAGGGTGATTGATATGATAATAATTCTCGTTGTGATCAATGGTATCATTAACAGCCTACACCAATTCACTTTGTTCATGAATTCGTCACTAGACAGATTGGCCCAAACAGATGTTAGCATCTGATTGGAATGTACTAGATGATAATATATATACAAGATGAATGTAAATTGAACGTTGTTCCACCATTTCACAAAATGAGGTCATCTGTAAAACCTCAAGTAAACAATGTGATGTAGCATTGTTGAACTGTGTAACGACACTCGGTGCTCAAGTTATAATCCAAATTGACCTCGGTAAATTCAATTGCCATTATGAACTACCTACGATTCTTATATCTCCAATTCTTAAATAACAAGTATAGAGCGAGCAACTTAAATATCAAATACAAGCTAAAATACAACACTGTAAATATGGACTGATAAATCAACCCATACACAAATCTCATATTAAACAACAATTCATTGCAGCAAATGCCAAACGGGATACAAAAGATTGGGATAATAAAGTAAAAGAAGTCCTAATATACCTAGTGTCACGCGATGGACACCTTGGCGCCGACCTCCTCGAGCTGCTTCTTGGCATCCTCTGCCTCGTCCTTGCTCACGGCCTCCTTAAGCTTCTTAGGGAGCCCCTCGATGAGGTCCTTGGCCTCCTTCAGCGCGAGGCTGGTGAGCGCGCGCACCACCTTGATGGTCGCGATACGCGCGCTGCTGGGCACCTCCTCGATGACCACGTCGAACTCCGTCTTCTCGGCCGGGGCCGCCTCCTCGGCGGCGCCTGCCGCAGCCGCGCCGGGCGCCGCGACGACGGCGGCTGGTGCGAAGGCGGCCGCTGAGACCCCGAGGCGCTCCTGGAGGTGGTCGACGAGGCTGCGCGCCTCCTCGAGGGTGAGCCCGGCGATGGCGTCGCCGAGCTCCAGGACCTTCGGGGACTCGGTGGCCGTGGAGGCGACGGCGACGGGGCGGCGGCGGCGGCGGTGGGGCACGGGGAGGGTCCTGGTTAGGGAAGCCGAGGGGGACGGGGAGGAGGAGGGGAGCGAGAGGAGAGAGAAGGCGGGGAGAGCGTGGTGGAAGCCATGGCGGAGGCTTCGCTTCGGGGGTTGAGCCGAGCGGCAGCGAAACGGGGAGAACGCAGGAGAGGGATAAGATGACGAGGTGATGGGATAAGACGCGGCTATCAAAATATATATATATATATATATATATATTGATCAGCGTTTTTTAAAGAGAGAATCCAATATTTACCACTCCAAACATTGGATCTTCAATTTTGCCACTCCAAACATCAGAATACAATATTTGCCACTCCAAACAATTACCATTCTCATATTTGCCATTTTGTCTAACTAATCTCATTTTCTCCTTTTCTAAATTAATTTTGGCACTGAAAATGAGTATTTCTACCCTCGCTTCCCTAATTAATCAGATTGCACTCGAATTGGGACCTAGAACTTGAGTTCATTCATCAGTATTAGGGTTCATACCTGGCGGATCCGCTTGATCTTGCGGTGCCTGAGGTCGAAGAGGACGATGGTGAGGCGGACCGAGTTGAGGACGAGGCCAGGGACCAGATCCGACGGAGGGAAGCCGCTTGGACCTCTTTGCATGTGGGACGGGTCGTCTCCTTGATAGCGCACGATGGACCGATGGAGCGGCACCTCATCTCCTCAAGGGCCTTGCCATGTCCTTGCTGGTACAAGAGGGCGCGACCGTTGCCTCTGAGCCAATCGGAACTCGATGAGAGAGGAAGAGTGAATCCTGAGATTTTAGGATTCTCTCTCCTACCCTAAAGATAAAGAACGGGATGAGAAATCTGTTGGAGCTCGGTTTTGTGATATTGTGCTACAACTTTCTCATTTTTTGGGGTAAGGGATGGGGATAGAGAAATTGTTGGAGGTGGTCTTTGGTGGCATTTGGTTGACTAAATGATGGTAGGGATGAAACTATTCAGGTGCCTGTTTGGTTACGTGGATATAGGATGAGTTATTTTTTTGTTTAGTTGGATGGATGGATAAGACTGAATAGGATGAGCCAATTTTTTATTTGGTTGGATGGATTGGCTAGTTGTGATTAAGGTTTCGAATTTCAGTTTAAAATTTTTGGATATAATTTGATCAAAATTTGAATTTTTGGACAAAATTTGTTGAGTACACCTCTGCATACAACAAACTGGATGAGTCTATCCGGGCTTTTTTAGGGCTCTATTCAACATCATTCCTAAAAGCTGGATAACCCTATCCAATCCATCCACTCCATATCACATCTAACCTCATCGCAATCAAACGATATCTTACATTCACGGCCCACACACAAGCACAATGGCGGAGCTAAGCCTTGGGCCATAGAAAATCTAGCCTGTGAACGCTAAAATCTCTTGAAAATTATAACTCAGCTCAAAACTAGTTGACCTAGCTTGAGGCTTTGGACTGGCTCCGCCCCTGCACATGCGCGTACGTGTCTGTGAGAAAGTGATTTTACATACATCAGCGTGAGTGGCTAATACCTGCAATTCTACTCGCAATTGTAACATTAGATCAGATGTGTAAAGCCAACGAGATCATTGTGAAATTTCTTCGATTCACTTTATTTGGTTCGAGATTCGAGGGCACAGTCCATTTTGACAACGTTAGGAAGAAAAACTCCTAATAATCAGTAATTCAGATCTGTAGTCTGTCTATTACATGATCCCCTAAGCAAAGATGTGATGGCAGGTACGTCAGTAAATTGATGCGCGTGTCAATGCATCTGCTCTGACGAGTAAGTAGAGTCGGTGCTACTCATGCAGATATGATGCCCATGGCCATGGTCCAGCTCCGAAGGGTAACAGTAGTCCGTCCTACTCATGCAGACATGATGCCCATCGTCCAGGACCTCCGGGCCATCGTCATCCTCACGGCGCTGACAATTGAAGGCCAGGCATAACAGTAACAAGACCACAACCGCCACGACTATCACGACCATGGTACTTTGATCCCTGTCCATGCACAGTACCTCAATCTCGCCGCTGCCGAGAGCCTATATATGCAATGTAGCAAGAAGAAGAGCATTGGTTATCTATGTTGGCTAACCTTACAAGATGGTATACTCGACATGAATGTATAGAAAAGATTCAGATGCGCTCACGCACGAACCACGAAACGTTGATTTAGCGTGGACTGGAATAAGAGGCTTCTGATTGAAATAAATAAAAGAGCGATTGAAGAAGAACAAAAAAATGTAGTTGAGAATCGAAACTACGTACCTTGAGAGATGGGAAGAGCAAGAGCGGAAATTAATAGGAACGATATATTGTAGTTTTAACCACTGCGACGCAATAAACTTTTTTCGTGATTGTGACGATAGTTACAGCATGCTATTCATATGGGTCCGTATATATAAAGCCGCGCGTCCTTGTCAAACTTTCCAAATTCGACATTCGTATGTGCGATCTGGAGAAAAGGAAATATAACTTCTGATTAACACCATTTCCCACGGACAGTACCAACGATCAGGGGCCTCTTGCCAAACCTACGGATCTTTTTCCAAATGAAACATGCATGAGATGAGAACTTTCCAAATGAAACAGGAGGAAACAAATGGTTAGCGTTGATCCGGTGAATCGAAGTTAATGTTGAATAACTAGTGTCACCAAGCGATTCAATAGCCATCGATACAACTAGCAAGCGAGAATAACACAAGCAATTAGAAATATATATATATAAAAAAGATAAACAATGGATAAAGATGTACGGGAGAGAGAGCAATCCGACGATTTTCTTTACTAATATAAGTTGATGCTCAAATTGCATAACATCTCCTTAATATTTATAGCCAGAAAAGCCATAGCTGTTAACTACAACTGTTTTACAGTCTAACAAACTAAAAACGAATTTTTCAAACTCAACTGCAGACCAAACGACCCTAATATTTATAGTTTAAGAGCAACTCCAACTCAACCCCTATATTTCACCCTTGAATAACCTATTTAGGGATGGTAAAAAAAAATAGAGGCATCATGTATTAAATTTGTCTTCAACCCACTATTCCTATTACTCACCTCTATTATTTATTAAAACATTATTATTACTTTGTATTCATGAATTAATATTTTAATATCAATTATGGTTTTGAATGATTATGCGTTTTTATGGTGCCATGATCTAGTCGTGTAAACTAGTATTATACAACATGCTATGAAAGTGAAAGATACAATATCAAAGAGAGACATGACTAGTCGACCTACATAAAGCTCTCCACTCAAAGCAACCGGGCGCCGCGACGACGGCGGCTGGTGCGAAGGCGGCCGCTGAGACCCCGAGGCGCTCCTGGAGGTGGTCGACGAGGCTGCGCGCCTCCTCGAGGGTGAGCCCGGCGATGGCGTCGCCGAGCTCCAGGACCTTCGGGGACTCGGTGGCCGTGGAGGCGACGGCGACGGGGCGGCGGCGGCGGCGGTGGGGCACGGGGAGGGTCCTGGTTAGGGAAGCCGAGGGGGACGGGGAGGAGGAGGGGAGCGAGAGGAGAGAGAAGGCGGGGGAGAGCGTGGTGGAAGCCATGGCGGAGGCTTCGCTTCGGGGGTTGAGCCGAGCGGCAGCGGGGAAACGGGGAGAACGCAGGAGAGGGATAAGATGACGAGGTGATGGGATAAGACGCGGCTATCAAAATATATATATATATATATATATATATTGATCAGCGTTTTTTTTTTAAAGAGAGAATCCAATATTTGCCACTCCAAACATTGGATCTTCAATTTTTGCCACTCCAAACATCAGAATACAATATTTGCCACTCCAAACAATTACCACTCTCATATTTGCCATTTTGTCTAACTAATCTCATTTTCTCCTTTTCTAAATTAATTTTGGCACTGAAAATGACTGTTCTACCCTCGCTTCCCTAATTAATCAGATTGCACTGGAATTGGGACCTAGAACTTGAGTTCATTCATCAGTATTAGGGTTCATACCTGGCGGATCCGCTTGATCTTGCGTGCTCGAGGTCGAAGAGGCGATGGTGAGGCGACCGAAGTTGAGGACGAGGCCGAGGACCGATCCGACGGAGGAAGCCGCTTGGACCTCTTTGCATGTGGGACGGTGCGTCTCCTTGATAGCGCACGATGGACCGATGGAGCGGCACCTCATCTCCTCAAGGGCCTTGCCATGTCCTTGCTGGTACAAGAGGGCGGACGTGCCTCTGAGCCAATCGGAACTCGATGAGAGAGGAAGAGTGAATCCGAGATTTTAGGATTCTCTCCTACCCTAAAGATAAAGAACGGGATGAGAAATCTGTTGGAGCTCGGTTTTGTGATATTGTGCTACAACTTTCTCATTTTTGGGGTAAGGATGGGGATAGAGAAATTGTTGGAGGTGGTCTTTGGTGGCATTTGGTTGACTAAATGATGGTAGGGATGAAACTATTAGGTGCTGTTTGGTTACGTGGATATAGGATGAGTTATTTTTTTGTTTAGTTGGATGGATGGATAAGACTGAATAGGATGAGCCAATTTTTTATTTGGTTGGATGGATTGGCTAGTTGTGATTAAGGTTTCGAATTTCAGTTTAAAATTTTTGGATATAATTTGATCAAAATTTGAATTTTTGGACAAAATTTGACTGAGTACACCTCTGCATACAACAAACTGGATGAGTCTATCCGGGCTTTTTTTAGGGCTCTATTCAACATCATTCCTAAAAACTGGATAACCCTATCCAATCCATCCACTCCATATCACATCTAACCTCATCGCAATCAAACGATATCTTACATTCACGGCCCACACACAAGCACAATGGCGGAGCTAAGCCTTGGGCCATAGAAAATCTAGCCTGTGAACGCTAAAATCTCTTGAAAATTATAACTCAGCTCAAAACTAGTTGACCTAGCTTGAGGCTTTGGACTGGCTCCGCCCCTGCACATGCGCGTACGTGTCTGTGAGAAAGTGATTTTACATACATCAGCGTGAGTGGCTAATACCTGCAATTCTACTCGCAATTGTAACATTAGATCAGATGTGTAAAGCCAACGAGATCATTGTGAAATTTCTTCGATTCACTTTATTTGGTTCGAGATTCGAGGGCACAGTCCATTTTGACAACGTTAGGAAGAAAAACTCCTAATAATCAGTAATTCAGATCTGTAGTCTGTCTATTACATGATCCCCTAAGCAAAGATGTGATGGCAGGTACGTCAGTAAATTGATGCGCGTGTCAATGCATCTGCTCTGACGAGTAAGTAGAGTCGGTGCTACTCATGCAGATATGATGCCCATGGCCATGGTCCAGCTCCGAAGGGTAACAGTAGTCCGTCCTACTCATGCAGACATGATGCCCATCGTCCAGGACCTCCGGGCCATCGTCATCCTCACGGCGCTGACAATTGAAGGCCAGGCATAACAGTAACAAGACCACAACCGCCACGACTATCACGACCATGGTACTTTGATCCCTGTCCATGCACAGTACCTCAATCTCTCGCCGCTGCCGAGAGCCTATATATGCAATGTAGCAAGAAGAAGAGCATTGGTTATCTATGTTGGCTAACCTTACAAGATGGTATACTCGACATGAATGTATAGAAAAGATTCAGATGCGCTCACGCACGAACCACGAAACGTTGATTTAGCGTGGACTGGAATAAGAGGCTTCTGATTGAAATAAATAAAAGAGCGATTGAAGAAGAACAAAAAAATGTAGTTGAGAATCGAAACTACGTACCTTGAGAGATGGGAAGAGCAAGAGCGGAAATTAATAGGAACGATATATTGTAGTTTTAACCACTGCGACGCAATAAACTTTTTTCGTGATTGTGACGATAGTTACAGCATGCTATTCATATGGGTCCGTATATATAAAGCCGCGCGTCCTTGTCAAACTTTCCAAATTCGACATTCGTATGTGCGATCTGGAGAAAAGGGAAATATAACTTCTGATTAACACCATTTCCCACGGACAGTACCAACGATCAGGGGGCCTCTTGCCAAACCTACGGATCTTTTTCCAAATGAAACATGCATGAGATGAGAACTTTCCAAATGAAACAGGAGGAAACAAATGGTTAGCGTTGATCCGGTGAATCGAAGTTAATGTTGAATAACTAGTGTCACCAAGCGATTCAATAGCCATCGATACAACTAGCAAGCGAGAATAACACAAGCAATTAGAAATATATATATATAAAAAAGATAAACAATGGATAAAGATGTACGGGAGAGAGAGCAATCCGACGATTTTCTTTACTAATATAAGTTGATGCTCAAATTGCATAACATCTCCATAATATTTATAGCCAGAAAAGCCATAGCTGTTAACTACAACTGTTTTACAGTCTAACAAACTAAAAACAGCTTTTCAGCTCAACTGCAGACCCAAACGACCCTAATATTTATAGTTTAAGAGCAACTCCAACTCAACCCCTATATTTCACCCTTGAATAACCTATTTAGGGATGGTAAAAAAAAATAGAGGCATCATGTATTAAATTTGTCTTCAACCCACTATTCCTATTACTCACCTCTATTATTTATTAAAACATTATTATTACTTTGTATTCATGAATTAATATTTTAATATCAATTATGGTTTTGAATGATTGCGCGTTTTTTATGGTGCCATGATCTAGTCGTGTAAACTAGTATTATACAACATGCTATGAAAGTGAAAGATACAATATCAAAGAGAGACATGACTAGTCGACCTACATAAAGCTCTCCACTCAAAGCAACAGTGCACGGCCCAGCAACAGAGAAGCTTGAAAGGAGAGCTAGAGATCATGAGCACTCTAAAATTACTATTGGTTAGTCACTGGCCTGTTCAAACCAAATACAGTTCTTATATCACAGTTTATTATTGTCCAGACAATTCTATTATTACGCTACAAAACTGTAAATCATGAATATCACATGAAAAATATTATATGAAGAATCACAAAGACGAATGAAGACCAAATATATCAACTATATTCATGGTGCAACTGAACATCTAATTGCTTTGTGATTAAAAGATTATTTAAGAAATAGTAGAGGGAGGGAGGAAGCTCCCATGTAGGGGCTCTAGAGGCCTCGAATAGGAGCATCTAATAGAGGATGGGTTGTATGTCTATTTTTTTCAATTGCTTTTAAATTTTAGGATAGAGAGATATATAAGGGTGGGATTAGAGTTGCCATAAGAAAATTTCTTTTTAAGACACGCTCGTATTATATTTCTTACAGACGAAGTTGGAACCGTGGAGCGTACATGGACGGGCACGCAGCCACGCACCCACTTTAGGCGGTGTCGGTTATACAACAGACAGAAAGATATCGTACTGCCCAGCAATTGTGCGTGCTCCATGCATCCTATGAGCCCGCACCGGCGGGCGGGCTACGGGGCTGGGCGCTCGGCCCGCCAGATCGCGCGAGAGAGCCCGCGTTAGTCCGCGGCGGGGGGCTTGCGATATCAGTACGCGCGGCTCGCGCCGCGTAGCGGTGTTAGTTGATCCGACGCGCGCGGGCCCAACAACACACTGCCTAGTTACCCAAACAACCCGGAACTCGAGAAATCAGGTGCTAAGGAGGCCCCGCGTACGAACCTAATAGCCTATCCCGCACCGCGCGCGCCCGCCCGCTGATTCCTTCCTCGCGGCCCGCTTCCCCTGCCGGCCGCGCGTGGCCTCCGCGTTTTTGCTCGCTTCCGTCCCGCCGTCCCGGTCCCAAACTCGTACGCTCGTCGCCGCGAGTTGCGGATGTGTGCGGCCGAATAGTTGCAATGCGGAATCGCTTGTCAGCTTGGCACGTCGGCACTGCGCGGTCGTCCGCCCCGCCGGACGTACGGGCGGGCATCTCACGGCTTGGCGGCACGCACGCACGCACGAGCGCGCGCCGGCCGTCGGAGGTCAAATACTCGGCTCCAACCGCTCGAAACTGATGCAGCCCTGATTCGGAGCTGTAAGTCAACACCAGGACTCGGGTCCTGTTGATAAC
The DNA here is from genome assembly GCA_036346375.1 of Guadua angustifolia. NCBI lineage: Eukaryota > Viridiplantae > Streptophyta > Magnoliopsida > Poales > Poaceae > Guadua > Guadua angustifolia. The sequence continues at coordinate 32,102,969 of CM070501.1, read as the reverse complement.
CTCCGTGGCTTTATCGATTAGGAACAGCCAAGTACATGCACCATTGTTGCATCTTCAAGATGAGCACGTTGCTCGCTGCAATATCGCATTCTATTCAAAGTTTGTACGCCATTGCTCTCGGATTAAAAAAAAATACTAGCGCTCGGATGTTCGATTATTGTTTAAAAAATAAAAAAAATAAGAATTTAATTTGTACATGAATTCCAACCAAAATAATAGAACCACATTCGCTTTAAAGGAATAGAAATCCCCATGTTAATCAGATGACAATGTGGATGACATACACTGTTAAAAGTGGTGGGTCTAGATTATAACAATCTATAATAAAAGAAAGAGTCCATGTCAAACACAATCCAAAAATGAGTTGAAATACAAAATTTCAATATTAGCCATTTTATTTCCATAGGAATACCTAAGTTAAATCTCTAAATAAATATAATTCAAAATAAAAATTAAACAAAAAATAGCAATTGGTTTTGCATATAAATTCCAACAAAAAGGTAAAATTTACCAAAAAAAAGTAAAATTTAATTTCCAAACTTAAATATAATTTACTATGAAAATAAATAAAATTAGCAATTAGGTTTGTACATGACTTCCAACAAAACATAATTGAAATTCAAAATAAAAAATAAACTAAATTAGCAATTTAAAGAAAATAATTGAAATTCACAATAAAAAATAAAAGAAAATTTGTAATTTTATTTTCATACGATTTGCAAAGTAAAATCTCTAAATAACTAAAATTTGGTTAAGTAAAATTAGTAATTTGATTTGCATACAAACTCTAATAAAAAATAAGTAAATTTTTTTAACAAAACTAAAAGTTATAACATGGACAGTACGAATGGTATCGGAGGAGGCTGCGAAAAAGTGCACCGGTGTCGATCTATCCGGCAAGAATTCATTAACCCACGTAGAAGCAAAGAGTCGATGCGGCAACAACGAAGATGAGGACAATATCGTGCTGCTCATCTTAGACGTTTGACAAGGACAATGTCGTGTCGCTTGCTGAAGCCTTTGAAGAGAAAGGATAAAGTCGAGGGTGCCAAGGGCCACGATGACGAGTGGTGAGTATCCATGTTGTTGAAGAAGTTGGTGGCCAAACAAGCTTAATGATGAAGAAACCTTGGTAGAGAGTAGACGAAGCTTTTTCACGAAAGATGAACTATGGACGACACAGGACCATCGGGTAGCTAGGAGCGTGCCATCGTTGATGAGAGGCACGATGTCACTAGTGATGTCGAGAAAGTTTTCCATATCGTTAGACAGTGACTAAAGTAGACATGCTAACATTAGTGAGGATGGGAGGTTGCTGCAGTTAATGAGGATGCCACAACGTTGAATTCTGCAACGTCCAAAAAGAGGAACGACTGACACAGGAGAATAAGATATTGAGCATATGTAACATCATGCATGCATTCGTACAAATAGAAGTATATACATATAGAAGCAGTGGAATAAAGAGCTTAGTGTAGAGATGACACAGTCGTAAGTTGTGCACATGTATATGTGATGATATCACAATGGTCATTATTAAGCAATAATTGAAAAGAAATAGAAAATAGCTATGTGGTATATTGTTGCATTGAAAGAGATAGCAGCTGAGAGCGATTAGTCAAGAATTGGATTTGCTGTTGTGGTTGAAGCAAAAAAGCTATGAAGATGAAAAGATATAGAAGATACATGGTTCAGTAGAGTAACCGACGTGTGAGGGAAGATAAGGTTAGGTCACTTGTGGTGCATCCGAGTAATGTATTCTAATATCATGTACATTAATAATAAGATAATTTACCACACACATAAATAACATATTGCTTGCGATTATATAGAGGTACATGTACATGCATACATATTAGGAAAGAGTACCTAATGTATGGAGAGTAGGGGTATGTAGCTACATAATCCTTGCATGATAAAAGAGTGGTTACGTTTTAAGAACCGCTTCAACTTATTGTGCACAATGATTTTGTTCCATCAAATCTCATGCTTTAATTATGTTTCTCAATTTGCGTTTGCCTTCAAGCTTCCACTGTCATTTCTAATATTTATGATATCTTAAAAATCTAAATAACCTTTAAGATATATATATATATTATATATATTCAAACATCTAAATTATATCATTTGACACTATAAACTTTAAAATAAATCTAGTAGCACAAGTGTGTGGGCTACTCTGCTACATTACTAAAAAAAACCCCTTTCTTACCGACCTATCACTACCGGTTCTAACCGAACCGGCAATGATAATATTATCACTGCTAGTTCATAAGTTAGACCGACACAAATGCTCGATCGAAGAAGAATCGGTAGTGATACTATTACTACAGGTTCTTAAGAACCGGCTGTAATAATGGAAGATGTATCAATCCGAACAGGCAGTGATAATAGTATTACTACCGCCTCGGAATCTGAATAGGCAGTAATAATATTTTTGAAAAATCACAACTTTTTCATACAGAGTCGGATAGAGACAAAATTTATATGAAAATTATAGCTCTCAATGAGATCTACAACTTTGTAGTTGACAACTTTTTACTTAAAGTCATTTAGACATCCAAATAATCATTGAAACTTTTAGATACGAAGAGATAAAAGGAAAATATATTTTATAGTAGTTGAGAAGTTCATGTTAGGTGAGATGGTAAGAGGAGTTTACATGAAACAATAGGTCACGAGTTTGAATCCTAGCAACCGCACGCACGCGTATTTCACGCGAAAATCACATGACTTGTGACGCGCGACCGCGTGCGTAGTAAATACAGGGTGGTCCATGTACAAAAAAAATTTCTTTGTGAATTTACCAAGTGATTTTTGGATTTACGAACCGGTAGACTATCACTGTCGGTTCACATACAAACCGGTAGTGATATCGGTATCACTGCTGGTTCTAGTCGGACTATCATTGCCAACCAATCACTGCCGGTTTCAATATTCGGCAGTGATGCTTATTTGAAACTAACAGTGATATGGTGTTTTATAGTAGTGCTAGTTGCAAGTATCCTACGATATGTTGTTAAAAATATTAAATGATCGCTTTTAATCGATAAATTATCAAACAAATACTACTACCTCTTTGCTTTTTCAATGTTAGGGACAACCGGACATTTTTCTATGTTTCTTGTGATTATTTCCTTCGTTTTTTAATGGAAGAACAATCAACCAGTCAGAGGTTGCCGTCTGCTTAATATCCTAATTCCTAAAAAGGTTACTCAACCGAGGGAGCATATCGGAATGGAAAAGGATGGTTTTCGTGTATAAGAAGGCCATCCGATTTGAGACAGAAGACTAAACCGTTGTGAAAGAAGATTGTATAATTAGTTGCTGACGCACGAGGGCAAAGTTGACCTCACAATTCTTACCCGGTAGCGAAACTTTCAAGAACTAGAATTCGTCTTCATTACAAGGAAACTATCCACAGCTGACAGAAACAGGGCTCTAGCTTCAAGTAATAAAAAAACGAGACTTGGGAGGTAATAATATAGTCAAACAAACTCGGGCTGTCACATGGTGAGCATCGTACCATTTCTTCAGTTCAAAATAAACAAGAAACAAGAAAGAGAAAATAAAAAACTGCCTAGGAGCTAGGAGGGCGCATAGCAAGCATACAGGACAGGCCACAGCAGTACAGCTCAACATAAAACATCGAAAATTCACAAGCACCTCCTAGCCAAAGTCACATGGTGCTGCATCAGCAAACCATTCTCATAATGCAAAGTTGCGCAAGGTTCGTAGCCCCTGCACTGTTGTTCACAGTGCAGCTGCAGCCAGCCCATCTCCATTTGAACAAAGATTAAACAGCGGCTACGCACATGAGCTGCAGCCTGCAGTTGTTTCATCGATCTGGCAGTGCCACGCCTGGATCGGGATCTGGGCCATCTGGCATACTGGCACACCCGCACATGAACTAAAGCCGCTAGCTAATTTCACTGCAAAATGCTATCACTTGCGTATACTGTTCGTTCGATATTACATTATATCGCCAGCCCTCAATTCCTCGTGGCCCCCCTAGCTAAGCAGAATTGCAGATTCCCAACGACAGGCTGACTAGCTGAGGTAAGGTCACGTTCGCTAGGGGGATGGAACGGAGAAAAACTGTGTGCGTGTCTTGTCATCGCTGCTGGTCGTCAATCCATCAGCTCGCACGGAAAGACACGGCAAAGACACACCTACGCACAGCGCCATAGCCCCGCGGGCGCGCAGGCATCCGCAATGATGTCTAGTCAACTATCTATAAGAAATTCATATCAGCATCTATCTTATATGGCAAGCAATTAAATGAAGAGAGAGAGCGCTGCTATCTATAGACATGTAGATTGTCTATTAATTAAATGAAGAAAGAGAGAGAGCACTTTATTAATTAAAAATAGCTATAGACATCTATATAGATTCACCATTGCAAGAGTTTACTATAGCATGGTATATAGATGATATGGATCTTACTATAGAGAGCAATTATCTTTAACCATTGCGGATGCTTTCTGGCCCCTAACAATTTTTTTTTACGATGGGATGAAGTTTAAAATAAATTTCACCCGCTACAGTGACCTCCAGTTGATCAGCTCCGCTGGAGGTGCTTTTTTTGTTTTCCCAACAGGATTCGCTGCTTTTTTATTTTTTTTCGACGGCATTCACGCGGACAAAATCGGTACAATGACATCCAGCGTTCGATAAATTTAGAAAAAATTATACTTATCAATAATGTTTCATATAATATTTCACAAAATTATTTGTCATTTGAATTTTTTGACAAAAAATTTAAATTTCGTTGTTCGTCATTTTCTTTCAGGGTGTGGTAAATTTGACTCGCTGAAATCATATATGTCTATTGTCGCTAAAAAATTTAAGCATATTGATTCCGTTGGAAAGAAGGAAAAAAATATTTTGCTGTGGATACCGTCGGCTGCGATTTTTTTTTACTGTAGTAGCCCCCATTTGTGTATAATTTTTTTCGAAAATAGGTATGGTCGCGACGAAATTCCAGAAATTCAGTGGACTGAGCGTGCAATATTATTTCAAGCGGTTAAGGCCAGCGAGATTCTTGTCCCGTTGGAAAACAAAAAAAAAAGCAGCGAATCCCATCGGAAAACAAAAAAAAGCACCTCCAGCGAACCTGATCAACTGGAGGTCAGTGTAGTGGCAAAATTTATTTCAAAATTTGTTCCGCCGTAAAAAAAATAGATCCAGCGGACTGGATCCGCTGGAGGTAATAAAAAATTTAAAAATTTCTAGCGGATTCAGTCCACTGGATTTGGCGCAAAAAAATTTAAATTTTTTTCCCGCAGACGGGATTCACTGAAGGTTATTGTGTAGGGGCTAATTATGTGATTTCGTCCGTTGCACGGCTATTTTCGAAAAAAATATGCAACGACGCCGTACAAAAAAATTCATCGCTCGACGGCAATTACAAACTAACTCTCTCTCTTCGATCGTGGAAATACGACATGTATCATCGTCACATCTATATATTGTGGCGAGGTTTGGATCTGTCGTGAGCGTTACAACGAAGCAGGATATACTACTTAGTCACCATGACTCCATATTATATAGTACCGAGTTGATATAAGTTTGGAATTTTGGCTTGGATGGCCAAAATTTTGGTTAAGTCTGAAAATTTGCAATGACTTTGATGTTCAAAATTTGGCCAAGTGTGGAAATTTGTCGTGGCTTGGGAGGCATATTCTCACACGCTTGTATATGTATTTGTTTTTTGCAAATTTTTCACATGTATTCCTCATAAAAGGTATTACAATTCGCCACAAAAATTGGTGCTAAACTGGTTCTACAAACATGAAAACCTGAATTTAATTTTGATCATGTCGGTTCGAAAACCCAAATCTCTTGAAAAATCTTGAAATCCAAGTTAGGGTTTAGGGTTACATAATCAGTATATGTATTTTTTTACAAAATTTTCAGATGTTTTTCTCTATAAAGGCATTAAATTTGATACCAAAATTGGTACAAAATTCATCAAAAACATGAAACGATTAAATTTGTAATCATCTTGGTCCAAAAAACAAAAATCTTGATGAAATTGACCAAAATTTTGTTGAAATTCACTGTAGTAATTTGAAAATTTTCGAGTTTTTTTATCTCACGATATTTGAAATCTTGACCCGATCAAAATTCGAAATTTTCGAGATTTCAAATCCGGAGATTTTGAACCTTGGGTGAGAACACTTGTCTCACTGAGTGGAACCAATAAAAGACTTCTTGAAATGATCTAATCCATCGATTTGATCTAATTATCATTCGTACTCTTTTATTTAGAGAGTAGTTCTCATATAATAATACATTTTGCACTCACTAGACAACGAAAAGAGTAGCATTCGCATATGACTAGCACTAGCCAAGGTAGCGCGCTACGCTGCGCCATGCGAAATTTGTTCGTGCGACGCTACACCATGCAAGATTTGGTTCGATGGGTATTTCTAAAAAAAGGGTCAGAGAATGTAAACATGAATTCATTTTTTCTCAGGGGTTTCCTAAAAAATGTGCTAGTTAGGAATCATCGGTAAATTTGTGGCACCATGGGTCTTCTTTGTGCAGTGCAAAATCACTAGGATTCGTTGAATATGCAAAAATGTGTTTTTTTGTGCAATTTTGGTTTTCTCATTTTTTTTAAATGAGTCGCTAGGATTTGTAGACGAATATGTGGATTGCTAAGAGCCATCAGCGAATTTGTGGAACCACGGGCTCCCTTTTTTTGTGTGGAAAAACCGCAGTAAAACGTGGGTTTTTTTGTGCAATTTCGTTTTCTCATCTTTTTCTTAAAATGGGTTGCTAGGAGGTGTCACCAAATTTGTGGATTGCTATGAGCTGTTGGCTGTAACGACCCCCGTTTTAGCACGAATGCCAAAACGGAAATCTAATGTGCTTGCAGTACTAGTCCCTGGATCAAGAGCTAAGTACGCACATTTCAACAATTGGAATCACAACCATACAATATATTAATTAAGCGGAAACTAATAAATACATAAATAGCGGATTCACCATCGGATTTGGCGCAAAAAAATTTAAATTTTTTTCCCGCAGACGGGATTCACTGAAGGTTATTGTGTAGGGGCTAATTATGTGATTTCGTCCGTTGCACGGCTATTTTCGGAAAAAAATATGCAAACGACGCCAGAACAGTAAAAAATTCATCGTTCGACGGCAATTACAAACTAACTCTCTCTCTCTCTTCGATCGTGGAAATACAGACATGTATCATCTGTCACATCTATATATTGTGGCAGAGGTTTGGATCTGTCGTAGCAGTTAGTGGACCCACCGTGACAGACTTACTATTACACTCCTCCAACTCAGCAGTAAGGTGTCAAGTTCACCAAGCACGACAACAAGTCGTACCGAACTGCACTAGCTCAGTAATTAGCTCATATCACACTCAGTGGCGTATTTACCAGGGGGCGTAGGTGGGCTGGAGCCCCACCCGTGCTCCCCCCTAAGCTAGACAAATTTAGGGAAAACTCATCTACAAATTTAGGGAAGCTATCGAGTTAAACAATCAGTTTAATGAATTTTAGATAGAGTTTTTGAGATGTATTGCTTGTTCCAAGAGATTCATTTGCAAATTTTGAACATGGTAGACTTCTTTGGCTTTCAGAGATTTATTCAGATGATTTCTCATCATATGATCGTGTGGTTTTGGAAGCACAATTTGACTTATTCATTGATGACTTGAGAAGAGAAGAATTTTCAAGTTGTGATAATCTTACTAGTCTCGCGGTGATGATGGTTGAAGCAAAAAAGCATGTAGTTTATCCATTAGTATATAGATTTATTGAATTAGCATTAGTTTTACCTGTGGGTACAGTTACAGTTGAAAGGGCTTTCTTGGCAATGAAGATTATCAAGACAGATTTGCGTAATAAGATAAGTGATGACTGGTTAAATGGTCTCATGGTATACTACATCGAGCGAGACATGTTTTCTAAGATAGACATGAAAGATATTTTGCAACGTTTTCAAAACATAAAAACCCATAAATATCAACTATCAACTCTTAAGAAGTAATGATTGATACATTTTTTTCTTTGTAATATTATGTATTTATATTATATGCGACTGTTAGATAAGTGTTGGTATTTTTATATTATATATATCATTCTGTCATGTTCTATGTTTTGAAATAAATATTATATATATTAGTTTGGAGGTCTCAATTTTAGCCCCCTCCTTTCTAAGTTTCTGGATACGCCACTGATCACACTCGCCATTCTCTTGCTGTGGTCGACTACATTGCCATGAGCGTAAGTTTCTGTCATGGTATATAGACGCGATAGATGATACATGTCACATGCCTAGTTCTTTTATGGTGATAGTAGAGACTATTTTTACCATTGTATCTATATAGAGACCAAATTTGAAAAAAAAAATTATCAACAGGCTTAAAAAAGACAAGGCTTCCACGTGAGCGCATACGACAAGTGAGTGCTATAAACAAACCGTATTGTGTTTGATAAGATGTGCACCGCACAACCACGTACTGAGAAAAAAAAACTATTAATTGCTACGTAGGTCTACTCTGATTGATCAGTTTGTTTGTACCGACAAGCCTTGACTAGACGTGACAAATTTTTAAAATCACAAATAATGAGCTTTTATTTTTTGAGGCGAGAATGAGGCTATAAATTTCGTTTTCGGATTACATCTCATCTCAGATATGGTTGAAATCTGAAAATTTAGTGAGAATTTAAAATTTTCACCAAATTTCAAAAATCAACTATCAAATTCGGTAGTTTTCACGCCAGCAAAACCAAAATTTCAACCAAAATTATGGCAATTTCTGCCATTTTCAACTCCTTGAAATGGTCTCCTCATGCTTGAAAAAATTGGGAAAAATATGAAAAAAAATTAAACAATCATTTATCTACATTTCCCATCTAATTGAATGTAAAATACTAAGCATTAACACATAAAAAAGATTTGGAAGTGATCCTATACATGACAACAAGCAATCCTATAAATGACAACGAGCAGGATATACTACTTAGTCACCATGACTCCATATTATATAGTACCAGAGTTGATATAAGTTTGGAATTTTGGCTTGGATGGCCAAAATTTTGGTTAAGTCTGAAAATTTGCAATGACTTTGATGTTCAAAATTTGGCCAAGTGTGGAAATTTGTCGTGGCTTGGGAGGCATATTCTCACACGTTTGTATATGTATTTGTTTTTTTGCAAATTTTTCACATGTATTCCTCATAAAAGGTATTACAATTCGCCACAAAAAATTGGTGCTAAATCTGGTTCTACAAACATGAAAACCGGTCGAATTTATGATCATGTCGGTCAGAAAACCCGAAATCTCTTCGAAAAATCTTGAAATCCAAGTTAGGGTTTAGGGTTACATAATCTGTATATGTATTTTTTTTACAAAATTTTCAGATGTTTTTCTCATAAAAGGCATTAAATTTGATACCAAAAATTGGTACAAAATTCAGTCAAAAAACATGAAACAGTTAAATTTGTAATCATCTTGGTCCAAAAAAACAAAAATCTTGATGAAATTGACCAAAATTTTGTTGAAATTCACTGTAGTAATTTGAAAATTTTCGAGTTTTTTTTATCTCGCTGATATTTGAAATCTTGACCCCGATCAAAATTCGAAATTTCGGTCGAGATTTCCGAAATCCCGGAGAGATTTTGAACCTTGGGTGAGAACACTTGTCTCACGGTAGTGGAACCAATAAAAGACTTCTTGAAATGATCTAATCCATCAGATTTGATCTAATTATCATTCGTACTCTTTTATTTAGAGAGTAGTTCTCATATAATAATACATTTTTGCACTCACTAGACAACGAAAAGAGTAGCATTCGCATATGACTAGCACTAGCCAAGGTAGCGCGCTACGCTGTGCCATGCGAAATTTGTTCGTGCGACGCTACACCATGCAAGATTTGGTTCGATGGGTATTTCTAAAAAAAGGGTCAGAGAATGTAAACATGAATTCATTTTTTCTCAGGGGTTTCCTAAAAAATGTGCTAGTTAGGAATCATCGGTAAATTTGTGGCACCATGGGTCTTCTTTGTGCAGTGCAAAATCTCTAGGATTCGTCGAATATGCAAAAATGTGTTTTTTTGTGCAATTTTGGTTTTCTCATTTTTTTTAAATGAGTCGCTAGGATTTGTAGACGAATATGTGGATTGCTAAGAGCCATCAGCGAATTTGTGGAACCACGGGCTCCCTTTTTTTGTGTGGAAAAACCGCAGTAAAACGTGGGTTTTTTTGTGCAATTTCAGTTTTCTCAGTCTTTTTCTTAAAATGGGTTGCTAGGAGGTGTCACCAAATTTGTGGATTGCTATGAGCTGTTGGCTGTAACGACCCCCGTTTTAGCACGAATGCCAAAACGGAAATCTAATGTGCTTGCAGTACTAGTCCCTGGATCAGTAGCTAGTACGCACATTTCAACAATTGGAATCACAACCATACAATATATTAATTAAGCGGAAACTAATAAATACATAAATCTTACAACTCAGAGTATATATATGGCAGCAAAAGAAGCAAAGCCGTGTAGTGTGCCCATCCATTCCCGCAGGCAACTGACCAGGCATAAATCCTTAGAAAAGATCACGTTGAGGAATTTCCCACATCCTGCGATGAAACAAAACTTCGAAGCTTCGCATTTGAATCCACCTATAAATAATAGATTAAGCAAGGGTGAGTACTTTCGTACTCCGCAAGACTTTCTTGAAAATGCATAAATGCAAGCCAATTCAAAGGAGGCTACTACAGTTAATTTGCATAAAGCGAATTTCATTTGTAAATCAAGTTATTTGCAAACGGAATTCATAAGAGCAAGTTTAATTGATAACAGATAAATAAAGCATAAATAACACTCACAGTCCTCCATGACGTGAGCGACGAATCACTGAATTCCTGAAATCCAACAATGTCAGCCCTTCGACATAAAGCACAGTTGCAAAACCAATGAAACCAACCATTTTGAAAATAATAAAACCATCTAACATTGGAATGACTTCACCAAGTGCCCATGACCGCGGGCGCGGCTAATCGATTAGATTTAAACTCTGCAGAGGTGTACATCTTTACCCACAAGTCATGATCTTTCGACCATACATAGTCATTACATTACCTAGACATGGCTTTGATCCAGCCCGGGACGTTAACCCCTGCCGTAGAACCAGAAACACACACCCAAGCCGTGGATCCTCTTTCACACACCCAACACAACGTTTCTGAACACGGCAAGGCGTACACCGTTGCATTAGCAAGTAGAAACCCCGTCAGGCAGACCTGACCGGAATACCTGTGCAAGCTCCCGCCTACCAAAGAGCAAAGCCATGTCTAAATAACATAACAAGCTATGGCTACCCCATAAATAGCTCTCGTGGTTGCACGGAAATCTTGGATCAATAGCGTCCCATTGCTCGGTCCTTAATCCAACACGGGCGATACTTCACCCTACACTACGTGCAATTCCTTTTAGCACACCCGGCTATTGCCAATAATCGCCCGCTTCAAATCATAGTTTTATTTTGGGTTTTTAATCAAAGTACCCGCAACCAACAGTGCCATTTCCAAGGTTTTCAGGAAACAAATATTGATTTGATCATGTACATTGCTGATTCTAAAGCATGGCTAAGCATGAATAATATGAACGCATATACCCATGATGACATTAAGTAATGCCTATCCTCAATCTAGGGTTATCAAGGTTCACATGACCATAATCATCAAAGAAGGTTAATGAGACAACAAGTATAACTACCAGTACCACAAAATAGCGAGTTTACAGAAAGTAAACGCATGCATAATACAGTTACAAAAACAACATATTGTAGGTAAAGTACTAGGATCAACATGATCAAAGGGATGTTTGCCTTGCTTATTCACTGTTTACGACGAAGACGAGGATTGTGGCTGACGATGGCGATGACGGAATCGTCGGGTTCTACACGTCGATCAACGGAAATAAAGCAAAATACTAACTTCAATAAGGGCAAAAAGAAAGTAGATAGTAAGAACAAATAAAACTCTTCACAAGAAATAGTGATTGCTCTTTTATGAATTTATTAATTTTATTTTACGAATTCAAGATGCAAAGATTGGTTGGATTAATAAAATTAATCATTAGTTGCAAAGTTCATAGATTTTACTATCATAATATGAGTTTCTGCCAATCCTTATCACTTACAGGTTTTGTTCTAATAGGATTCAGATTCAAAGCAAGACGAAATAAGAATATTTTCTTAGATTACTGCATATCATATCTTAGAGATTAATTCTAGGCTATTCTTTACTAATTTCAGATTTAGACGAGCTGCTTAGCGAGTTAATGAAAAGGCTTAAATGATTACATTAGACTATAAATGATTAGTTCTTTACCTTTAATTGATTTCATTCAGGATTAGCTTTACGCAAGTTAGATCTACTGATTTAGGCTACTGGCCTAATTTACATGATATTTAAAAAGATTCTGGTGATACAAATATCTTAACTACAGGTTTCCTCATTTGCAACTACAGTTCGTTCATTCATATTACGGCTTTCAGACACGTGAACACTTAGGATTATTAAGCTATCAAAATTAATATGTAAATCACGATGAAATGAGATTATCTTTTTCGTAATAGAGTAGACTATACTTTAAAGAGCACTCATGGGCTAATTTCATAAGTTTTACGATTTAGACAAGACTTTATATTCATCGTTGAAAAGGCTTATGTGGCATTGTATAGTTTATACTATTCGAATCAAGCAAGAAAGTGAAACGAAAGGTTAACACTTAGCGCTTTGAGCTAATAAGTTTAATATGCAAACCTTAACTAAATAAGATTCTTTTATAGAATATGGTAGTATGAACTTTGTATGTTGTTTCTAAACTAGTTTTACTGATTTTAGTATTTAAACAAGTTATTTTATCTATCATTTGAAATAGCCTAAATGATCATATTTGCAACCTTAAATCGCCAAGTTTCAAACTTAATTTCCAACTACACTTATACATGATTCTTGATTCATTTTTCAGTGTATTAATGTATACCATCCTAGAAATGTCTTAAAGTTAGTTTGGCATTATTTTAGCTTTAATTGCGATGGATTATATATTTATTTGTTATTGTTGCACTTTCTTGCATCGTGAGAATGCAAGATAAGTTTCACTTTAAATATTTTTACATAATTGGTGCTCTATTGATTCCGTGAACCTATTCAAAGTATTATTACCATTTTATGAGCTATTATGCACTTACTCTTATAAATGGTCATATTAAGGCTTACTAATATTTGCAAAGCAAGTATATTAAACTTGGTTCCAAAAATTAAATATTTTTGCATGATTAGGTTTATTACAATCCTAGAAGCACATAATCATTTATTTTATGATCTTATTAGTTATATCCTTCATGTGTGCAATAAGGTCTATAATAGTGTTTATCTCACTGTAAATTTAAATAATTGTTCTATGATTCAAAAATTGAATATTTTAGTATATTTGAATCCATCCCGATCTTAGCATCATATAGAATTTATCTTATTGTTTTATGACTTATTGACCACGTGTTTAATATGAAGAGCATAATGAGGTTATAATCAAAGTTTAATTCCAATAAATTGCTCTTAAGTTCAAAAACTAAATATTTTTGTATATTTAGATTCTTTATGATTTTAGATGAATAATGAAATTTATCTCACTGAATTTTGATTTAAATTGCAAAAGATATTCAAAATTGAATTTCATTCTAAGATAGGAATTGGATTGGAAATTCAAAGTACGCTTTCATATGAAGGAGGCGCCTTTTACCTATTGTAGAACCGAGGCTGTGTCTCTCGACTGGAGAGGTCTCAAGGCGGCAGAGAAAGGAAGCAGAGCAATGGGTTAGGGCTCACTGGAGGTCCACAAGGGCAGAGAAAGGAAGCAGCAAATGCTAGGTTAGGCTCACTGGTCGTGGCCATTCTGCTGGGCGCACTCCTGGTCTCCCACACGACGCCTACGCCGCTAGAGTCGGCAACCTCCAAGAGTAATAAGCCGCTCTCGCTTGAACTTCACCGAGCACAACACATGCGCCCTGATCACCAAGTGCAACACATGCACAAGGACCTCACTCAAGTGCAACACATGCACAAGAGCTCACTCAATCACTTCCTAATTGCAACACATGCAATTAGTCTCACTCTTAAGCTCAAGAGGCAAATGGAGAAGAGCAACACATGCACACAACTCCCACACACAGAACAATACCAAAGAACACCATTTAAGCCCCCAAGGGGTATTTATAGCCCCACCAAGAAAACTAGCCGTTTGAGGCGAAATGGGCAAATTATGAATCGGTACTACCGCCTCTAAGGGCGTAGTACCGCCAGCTCAACGGTCGGTACTGTACAAATCCGATTACCGCCTCGAGGCGCGTAGTACCGACTTTAGTACTACCGCTCCATCGAGCAGTAGTGGCCTGCACTTTGAAAACCTGCACATGGAATAAAGCTACGAGTAACTGCCGGTAGTATGCATAGCGTACTACCGCACCTCCATCTTGATGCCTTGACCTACTGAGGAGAAAATCGAATAAACTCCAAATCCAATTCTCCAAAACCGAAACCCGTTCTTTGAGCCTTAAAGATGATCAACGATGATCAACACACGTGCAAAACACACTTGCACCAACTCAAGCCATGCTCAAAGAATTCAACCAAATTGCAAACGCATTCCGCAATAAACACGGTTACTGCTTCAACCCTCTAGCCATGTAAGGATCAACACATGACCCGACACTTTGCAAAACACATTTGCAAATGCCAACACATGCTCTAGAATCAAACGATAACTCCAACGCTTATTTGCAAAACACATTTGCACAACCGCAATCAACTCCAAATGACGAAAACACATTTGCCAACAACTCAAGATCTATTTGCAAAACGATTAAGCAAATCAAACTTAAGTTTATGAGATTAATCCCCTAGCCATGTGAAGGTCAACACAAGACCGGTCAACTTGCCAACACCGTTGCAAGCCCCACTCACATGCTCTCGGATTCCGGACTCATAAACCTCGATCTATTCGACAACGAACTTGCAAATAACACGATAAACACCATTTCATGCTTGAGCACTACTCTTTGCAACACATGCAAAAGTCTAGCTCCAAGCAACATCAATTCACGATGCATGAACTCTCTAATTGCAACACATGCAATTCTCTAGTTCCATGCAACACCAAAACCAACTCCACATCAAAACCAAATCAACAGTATGAGCTCTTTACTGCAACACATGCAAGCCTCTAGCTCCATACAAACACACAAACATCAAATCATGCTTGAGCTCTCTCCTTTGCAACACATGCAAAACTTAGCTCCAAGCAAACTCACGTTTTATAAAGATTGTTTTGAACCAAAACATGAAGCGCAACTAATGCAACACATGCAAAAGTGAACTTCACGCAAAAGCCAACGCACTAGCTTATCCTATTTGCAACACATGCAAATCAAAGCATAATGCAAAACCAAATACAACCAAGCATAAGTTTAACCCATTCGCAACACATGCCAAATGGTTAACCCTCATGCAAAAACCAAATCCAAATGGTTTGAGCTCGAGTGAAGCGAATGAGATCACCAACACATGATGAAACTCAAGCGAAAGAGGCAACCCTCTTAATAGACGGCGATAAATAACTAGACACAAAGACTAGAAAGTCCTTAGCCTATCTACTTATACCTTCGCAGCAAGCAATCCCCTTTGGGGTATTTATGATCATCACTTTGATACTCCCCGGATCTCTACTCGACTCCTCTTCGGGATCCACTCTTGCGCCCATCAACTCATGATGCCGTCCTTGTCCGTTTCATTATCTCATTCATCTTTGGACCTAACTCAAACATAACTCATGAAACTTATTAGTCCAAGATGCATGGTTGTCTCAATTATCTCTTGCACTCCATTAACACATAATGGTTGCCTTTAGATCAATTGAGCACAACCTAAATCAATTGAAATGATTTATTTTACTGAATTCAAGATGCAAAGATTGGTTGGATTAATAAAATTAATCATTAGTTGCAAAGTTCATAGATTTTACTATCATAATATGAGTTTCGCCAATCCTTATCACTTCATGTGTTTTGTTCTAATAGGATTCGATTCAAAGCAAGCAAATAAGAATATTTTCTTAGATTTCTGCATATCATATCTTAGAGATTAATTCTAGGCTATTCTTTACTAATTTCAGATTTAGGCAGTCTTAGCGAGTTAATGAAAAACTTAAATGATTACATTAGACTATAAATGATTAGTTCTTTACCTTTAATTGATTTCATTGAGGATTAGCTTTACATGAAGTTAGATCTCTTGATTTAGGCTCTTGGCCTAATTTACATGATATTTAAAAGGTTACGGTGATACAAATATCTTAACTACGGTTTCCTCATTTGCAACTACGATTCGTTCATTCATATTACGGCTTTCAGACACGTGAACACTTAGGATTATTAAGCTATCAAAATTAATATGTAAATCACGATGAAATGAGATTATCTTTTCGTAATAGAGTAGACTATACTTTGAAGAGCACTACTGGGCTAATTTCATAAGTTTTACGATTTAGACAAGACTTTATATTCATCGTTGAAAAGGCTTATGTGGCATTGTATAGTTTATACTATTCGGAATCGGCAAGAAAGTGAAACGAAAGGTTAACACTTAAGGGTTTTGAGCTAATAAGTTTAATATGCAAACCTTAACGAAATAAGATTCTTTTTATAGAATATGGTAGTATGAACTTTGTACAGTGTTTCTAAACTAGTTTTACTGATTTTAGTATTTAAACAAGTTATTTTATCTATCGCTGAAATAGCCTAAATGATCATATTTGCAACCTTAAATCGGCCAAGTTTCAAACTTAATTTCCAACTACACTTATACATGATTCTTGATTCATTTTTCAGGTATTAACAGAATACCATCCTAGAAATGTCTTAAAGTTAGTTTGGCATTATTTTAGCTTTAATTGCGATGGATTATATATTTATTTGTTATTGCTTGCACTTTCTTGCATCAGAGAATGCAAGATAAGTTTCACTTTAAATATTTTTACATAATTGGTGCTCTATTGATTCCAGGAACCTATTCAAAGTATTATTACCATTTTATGAGCTATTATGCACTTACTCTTATAAATGGTCATATTAAGGCTTACTAATATTTGCAAAGCAAGTATATTAAACTTGGTTCCAAAAATTAAATATTTTTGCATGATTAGGTTTATTACAATCCTAGAAGCACATAATCATTTATTTTATGATCTTATTAGTTATATCCTTCATGTGTGCAATAAGGTCTATAATAGTGTTTATCTCACTTTTAAATTTAAATAATTGTTCTATGATTCAAAAATTGAATATTTTAGTATATTTGAATCCATCCTGATCTTAGCATCATATAGAATTTATCTTATTGTTTTATGACTTATTGACCACAGGTTTTAATGAAGAGCATAATGAGGTTATAATCAAAGTTTAATTCCAATAAATTGCTCTTAAGTTCAAAAACTAAATATTTTTGTATATTTAGATTCTTTATGATTTTAGATGAATAATGAAATTTATCTCACTGAATTTTGATTTAAATTGCAAAAGATATTCAAAATTGAATTTCATTAATTATAAATTGGATTGGAAATTCAAAATCGCTTTCATATGAAGGAAGCCTTTTACCTATTACCTTAGGCTTTCTTGTGTCTCTCGTGGAGAGGTCCATGGCAGAGAAGAAAAGCAGCGAGCTTGGCTTAAAACTCCTGCGTCGGCGCTTCTCACAGTGGGTCTTTAGGAGTCGAGGATGCGCTTAGAGGGGGTGAATAGGCGTTTTAAGAAATTCGATCGCTCACTAAACAATTCGCTCTAATCAACCCTATGTCAAAACCTAATCAAACATATATGGAAGCGATAAATCGGTTTTGACAATTAAAGCCTAAATCAACTAGGCTCACTATGTGCACTATCTAAATTATGTCTCTACACAAAATTGCTAAATTGATCAACTAAATAATACTAGCAATTCTAATTCAAGCAATTGATAAATATTCAATAATGTAAAGAGCTTGAATATAAATGAGACAAGAGACAACCGATATTTTTCCGTGGTGTTAGGAGACTTGCGGTCTCCTAGTCCACGTTGAGGCTAGCCGACCACTCGGAGCCGGCTCAGCTCGAGCACGCCTCTTTCCACTAGTCGTGGTTTTCACGCTTGGCGTAGGCTCAACCGAACCTTCACAAACTTGCGGGGCTTCTACACCTCGAGAGCTCCCACGCACGCGCCTCGCCGTCTAGGAGTCGGCAACCTCCAAGAGTAATAAGCCTCCTCGCTTGAACTTCACGAGCACAACACATGCGCTCGCGATCACCAAGTGCAACACATGCACAAGGACCTCACTCAAGTGCAACACATGCACAAGAGCTCACTCAATCACTTCCTAATTGCAACACATGCAATTAGTCTCACTCTTAAGCTCAAGAGGCAAATGGAGAAGAGCAACACATGCACACAACTCCCACACAGCAACAATACCGAAGCAACACTATTTAAGCCCCCAGGGTGTTATAGCCCCACCAAGAAAACTAGCCGTTTGAGGCGAAATGGGCAAGTCGTGAAATCTGGTACTCAGCCCTCTAAGGGCAGAGTACTGCATATCATAATGGTAACGGTACAAATCGTTACTCAGCCCTCTGAGGCGAGTACCATCTCTGTACTCAGCTCCATCGAGCGGTAGTCTTGAGCCTGGCTCTCGGAAAACAGCTACCTTGGAATAAAGCTACATGCAGTAAATGCCGGTAATCTGACGCAAGCGTACTACGCACCTCCACTTCTGATCTAGCCTCTGAGAGAAAATCGAATAAACTCCAAATCAATTCTCCAAAAACCAGAAACCGTTCTTTGAGCCTTAAAGATGATCACGCATGATCAACACACGTGCAAAACACACTTGCACCAACTCAAGCCATGCTCAAAGAATTCAACCAAATTGCGAAGCATTCCGCAATAAACACCGGATTCTGCGTTCAACCCTCTAGCCATGTAAGGATCAACACATGACCCGACACTTTGCAAAACACATTTGCAAATGCCAACACATGCTCTAGAATCAAACGCATAACTCCAAGCGCTTATTTGCAAAACACATTTGCACAACGCAATCAACTCCAAATGGCGAAAACACATTTGCCAACAACTCAAGATCTATTTGCAAAAGCGTATTAAGCAAATCAAACTTAAGTTTATGAGATTAATCCCCTAGCCATGTGAAGGTCAACACAAGACCGGTCAACTTGCAACACGTTGCAAGCCCACTCACATGCTTCGGGATTCCGGACTCATAAACCTCGGTCTATTCGCTTAACGAACTTGCAAATAACACGATAAACACCATTTCATGCTTGAGCACTACTCTTTGCAACACATGCAAAAGTCTAGCTCCAAGCAACATCAATTCACGATGCATGAACTCTCTAATTGCAACACATGCAATTCTCTAGTTCCATGCAACACCAAAACCAACTCCACATCAAAACCAAATCAAGCAGTATGAGCTCTTTACTCGCAACACATGCAAGCCTCTAGCTCCATACAAACACACAAACATCAAATCATGCTTGAGCTCTCTCCTTTTGCAACACATGCAAAACTTAGCTCCAAGCAAACTCACTGTTTTATAAAGATTGTTTTGTGAACCAAAACATGAAGCGTCAACTAATGCAACACATGCAAAAGTGAACTTCACGATAAAAGCCAACGCACTAGCTTATCCTATTTGCAACACATGCAAATCAAAGCATAATGCTGAAAACCAAATACAACCAAGCATAAGTTTAACCCATTGCAACACATGCCAAATGGTTAACCCTCATGCAAAAACCAAATCCAAATGGTTTGAGCTCGAGTGAGCGGAATGAGATCACCAACACATGATGAAACTCAGCGAAAGAGGCAACCCTTTAGTATATTTGAATCCATCCTGATCTTAGCATCATATAGAATTTATCTTATTGTTTTATGACTTATTGACCACGGGTTTAATATGAAGAGCATAATGAGGTTATAATCAAAGTTTAATTCCAATAAATTGCTCTTAAGTTCAAAAACTAAATATTTTTGTATATTTAGATTCTTTATGATTTTAGATGAATAATGAAATTTATCTCACTGAATTTTGATTTAAATTGCAAAAGATATTCAAAATTGAATTTCATTCGGTATAGGAATTGGATTGGAAATTCAAAATGCGCTTTCATATGAAGGCGCCTTTTACCTATTGCCTTGGAGGCTTTCTTGTGTCTCATTTGGAGAGGTCATGCAGAGAAAGGAAGCGAAAAGCATGACTAGGAGCTCACCGTCGGCGCTACTCGTTGGGTCTTGTAGGGTCGAGGATGCGCTAGAGGGGGTGAATAGGCGTTTTAAGAAATTCGATCGCTCACTAAACAATTCGCTCTAATCAACCCTATGTCAAAACCTAATCAAACATATATGCGGAGGCGATAAATCGGTTTTGACAATTAAAGCCTAAATCAACTAGGCTCACTATGTGCACTATCTAAATTATGTCTCTACACAAGAATTGCTAAATTGATCAACTAAATAATACTAGCAATTCTAATTCAAGCAATTGATAAATATTCAATAATGTAAAGAGCTTGAATATAAATGAGACAAGAGACAACCGATATTTTTCCGTGGTGTTGGAGACTTGCAGGTCTCCCTAGTCCACGTTGAGGCTAGCCCGACCACTCGGGACCGGCTCGCTCGAGCACCGCCTCTTTCCACTAGTCGTGGTTTTCACGCTTGGCGTGGGCTCAACCGAACCTTCACAAACTTGCGGGGCTTCTCACACCTCGAGAGCTCCCACGCCACGCGCCTCTGCCGTCTAGAGTCGGCAACCTCCAAGAGTAATAAGCCGCTCCTCGCTTGAACTTCACCGAGCACAACACATGCGCTCGGCGATCACCAAGTGCAACACATGCACAAGGACCTCACTCAAGTGCAACACATGCACAAGAGCTCACTCAATCACTTCCTAATTGCAACACATGCAATTAGTCTCACTCTTAAGCTCAAGAGGCAAATGGAGAAGAGCAACACATGCACACAACTCCCACACGACAACAATACCAAACAACACCATTAAGCCCCCAAGGGGTATTTATAGCCCCACCAAGAAAACTAGCCGTTTGAGGCGAAATGGGCAAATCGGTGAATCTTGGTACTACAGCCCTCTAAGGGCAGTAGTACGCCCGCTTCAACTGTAGATTACTAACGGCTACAAATCGTACTACTAGCCCTCGAGGCGCAGTGAGTAACCGACTTTGTGACTACCGCCCCATCGAGCAGTAGTGCTTAGGCCTGCACTGCCGAGGAAAACACTGCTTGGAATAAAGCTACATGCAGTAAGCTGCCGGTAATGCAAATAGCGGTACTACCGCACCTCCTTCTTGATCTTCTTGCCTCTGAGGAGAAAATCAGAATAAACTCCAAATCAATTCTCCAAAAACCGAAACCCGTTCTTTGAGCCTTAAAGATGATCAGCATGATCAACACACGTGCAAAACACACTTGCACCAACTCAAGCCATGCTCAAAGAATTCAACCAAATTTAAACGCATTCCGCAATAAACACCGGTTCTGGCGTTCAACCCTCTAGCCATGTAAGGATCAACACATGACCCGACACTTTGCAAAACACATTTGCAAATGCCAACACATGCTCTAGAATCAAAACGCATAACTCCAACGCTTATTTGCAAAACACATTTGCACAACCATAATCAACTCCAAATGGCGAAAACACATTTAGCCAACAACTCAAGATCTATTTGCAAAGCGTATTAAGCAAATCAAACTTAAGTTTATGAGATTAATCCCCTAGCCATGTGAAGGTCAACACAAGACCGGTCAACTTGCCAACACGTTGCAAGCCCCACTCACATGCTCTCGGGATTCGGACTCATAAACCTCGGTCTATTCGACAACGAACTTGCAAATAACACGATAAACACCATTTCATGCTTGAGCACTACTCTTTGCAACACATGCAAAAGTCTAGCTCCAAGCAACATCAATTCACGATGCATGAACTCTCTAATTGCAACACATGCAATTCTCTAGTTCCATGCAACACCAAAACCAACTCCACATCAAAACCAAATCAACCGTATGAGCTCTTTACTCGCAACACATGCAAGCCTCTAGCTCCATACAAACACACAAACATCAAATCATGCTTGAGCTCTCTCCTTTTGCAACACATGCAAAACTTAGCTCCAAGCAAACTCACGGTTTTATAAAGATTGTTTTGCGAACCAAAACATGAAGCGTCAACTAATGCAACACATGCAAAAGTGAACTTCACGCAAAAGCCAACGCACTAGCTTATCCTATTTGCAACACATGCAAATCAAAGCATAATGCGAAAACCAAATACAACCAAGCATAAGTTTAACCCATTCGCAACACATGCCAAATGGTTAACCCTCATGCAAAAACCAAATCCAAATGGTTTGAGCTCGAGTGAAGCGGAATGAGATCACCAACACATGATGAAACTCAAGCGAAAGAGGCAACCCCTCTTAATAATACGGCGATAAATAACTAGACACAAAGACTAGAAAGTCCTTAGCCTATCTACTTATACCTTCAGCCATGCGCAAGCAATCCCCTTTGGGGTATTTATGATCATCACTTTGATACTCCCCCGGGATCTCTACTCGACTCCTCTTCGGGATCCACTCTTGACGCCCATCAACTCATGATGCCGTCCTTGTCCCGTTTTCATTATCTCATTCATCTTTGGACCTAACTCAAACATAACTCATGAAACTTATTAGTCCAAGATGCATGGTTGTCTCAATTATCTCTTGCACTCCATTAACACATAATGGTTGCCTTTAGATCAATTGAGCACAACCTAAATCAATTGAAATGATTTAAGTGTGTCTTAAGTACAATAATGCAACTCATGCTTTATTATACTTAAGAACTATTCATTTGTCGTCACTTAATCCCGAAACACCATCAACACATGATGAAATGTTCTTTAACAATTAACAAGACAAATGAACTCAATTTAAATTATTCATTTAAATTGACTCTTCAAGTTAGAGTGTGAACTCCCCCTAAATATGTGCATCCATGTAATATATGGATTGGGAAACATGATGCACATTTTGTGGTTAGTGTAATGGGGACATTCATACTTTAACTTGAATCCAAAGTATGCAACTAATATTAAGATGAATATGCAAACATACCTTGGGTTTTCCATTTTTCAATGCGATGAGACTAAACAAGGATATTCTAAACAAACATGTTAGTCTCGTTATAAGATATGTCATTAAGAACAATATCGCATTAGGGGATAAACTCAATATCGGATTTGTCATTAACACCAAAACCATAACTAATGAAGGTTGAACTTACAGGTCTCCGGCGAATGCGACGGCTTGGGAAGCGTCATCTCAGCAAGGCGCATCCAGGGGAGGTGTCGATTCGTCGGAAGAGGGACCAGAGTGGTGCGCAGCCGAGGAGGGGCGGCGGCCATGGCGGTGACCAGACGGAGAAGACAACCAGAAGCATTGGGAATTGAATCGGTAGCACATTAAGAATCACGGGGTACTAGTGGTTCCATTTTTGAGGTTTACCTGGAAGGAGAAGCTTTGGGCTGAGCCGCCACCGGTGACCGGCCATGAGGAAGAAGGGCGCACGGCAGCAGCTCGATTTTGCTTGGAAGA
Source organism: Guadua angustifolia (assembly GCA_036346375.1). Classification (NCBI taxonomy): domain Eukaryota; kingdom Viridiplantae; phylum Streptophyta; class Magnoliopsida; order Poales; family Poaceae; genus Guadua; species Guadua angustifolia. The sequence continues at coordinate 32,079,220 of CM070501.1, read as the reverse complement.
TACTAAATGTTTTTGAGGGGATTTGATCACTAGGGAGTATAGATGGTGTATCTGGAAGGGATTTGGAAATGAGTTGCTCATTCTCTCGAATCGATTTCGGCTTGGAGCTCTGCAGCCCCCTGGCAATGGCGGAAATGGGATGAACTCCATGCGACTCAGGCTGGGAGAGAAAGAAGAAGTGAGGGGAATGAGGAAGAGGTTCATTGCGGTCAGCGAGGTGCGATTATAGCCAAGGATTGCGTGAATGAGCTACTGGTTGCACTTGAGTCTCGGCGGAACTTCACCGAATCGCGAAAGGCAAGAACAGTGCGGTATGGCGAGAGGAGTGAGACGAACGTGGCGACGATCATGGCTGAGCTGAGGTGAAGATGACGCAGTGAGATGACCGAACGACGAATTGGTTCTCTGAATCGAGCTTGGCTGCGTTCTACGCTTCGGGAGACTTCTCCTCCTGCTTCCGGTGGACCGAACAGAATCGAAGGAGATGAGTCTGGCAGCTGGGCCTTGGACCACTGCCAGTGGCTGAGGATTTCACCGTTATGAGCCAACAAAATGGGACAAGAAATGGATTGGCCCACATGTCAGTGACTGGCCGAAAGAAACAGGGTGGTTGGATGAATTTCTCCCTCTCTCTCCGATTTTTGGTGGTGGTCAAATGGATGTAGAAAATGGTGAAACTTTTTGACCAAAGTCTCCAAACAGTATTTATCCCTGGTAAAAATTTGAGGCTAAACCAAGCTACTGGAAATTTATAAATATTCTTTTAATAGTGACTATTTGAATTTCTAGTCTCGGACTTCGATTTTTATTTAAAAACAAATGAAGTCTATTATTTTTAAAATTTTGTTTTTAAATTTTATTTGAGCTACAGATACTTATGTAAAATTTTCAGCTCAATTAATCACTCAATATTTAATTAAAATTCTGACATTGCAATTTCCATATTTTCAGAGTTTCAGTTTTTAAATTTGGAAAAGTCATAAATGAAATTATTAATTTATAATATTTTTACCAGAGGTAGATTTTGCATTGAGGTTTTCATGATAAATTTTACAGCTCCATATGAGTTATATAAATATTTTATAAATTCTGACAATGCATTGTTTTGATTTAAAAGTTATCTTTTCCTTTTATCTCTTCATTTCTTTATGCATAAAATTTCATTTGCTGGCTAAAATGATTTAATTGAATGATCAGGGTTCTCATGGCAATTTTCTAAACTTTTACTTTTTACATTTTTGCCTTTTCCTCTTTTTCATTCTTTATTTCCATTTGTTGGATTTTTCATACAAAGAATAAATCCAAAGAAATCCAAATAAAACCAATAACGGCAAGAAAACTCAGAAATAATTATACTCAAATGCAAAATATATATTTTTGCTTTATTAAAACTTTGGGATGTTACATTGGCGAATCTGTGGAAACGCGAGCTCCATTTTTTTTGGAAAACCGCGAGGGACATAAATGTGATTTTGTTTTCTCTATAATTTTGGTTTTTTCCTTTTAAAAAATGGGTTGCCAGAAGCCGTCGTCGAATCTGTAGATTGCTAGGAGATGTTGGCGAATCCCTAAAACCACGGAGCGACATAAATGTATTTTTGTTTTTTCAGGTCAATTCTGCTAAAAATGTTTTTTGGGATCTAAATGAAATTTCGTTTTTTTCGGTCTATTCTTGTTAAAAACCGATGGGAGAACCCAAACATAAATTGCGGAGGGACCTAAATATAATTCTATTTTTTCAGGTCCATTTTGTTAAAAACCAATAGAAGGATCTAAATGTGAATTCTAATTTTTCGGAGGACTTTTCTGCAAAAACGTCGACATGGCGCCACTCTGTGTCTAAGGGTTCTTTCCCCTCTAATATAAGGTATACATTAGTGGCGGAGGGATCAGAGTCAAAGACCAATATGTAAGTAGTTTCACCTATGCTTATACAGAAGAGCCTGATTTCAACCAAACTTGTTAATACTATACTAGAAGCTATAGTATTGGTTTGACTCTTAGAATGTCAGTCCATACCATTGTACTGTTTTGAATTTAACATAACAATATATATTTATAAGTGTAAATATATTTAATTATATGTACACTAAAATTCACCTTATAATATTACTCTAAATAGATAATAATACTATCACGTATAACTTTTTTTTAGATCAACAAGACATCCAAAACAGGATGCCCCAGTTCCATTACTGAAACCAAGTTAACATTTAGTCCACAAAAACCAACACCAACATAACTAGCTAAAAACATCCGAACTATCAGACAGACCACCTTTTACTCACGCCCCAGACCACCTATCACATATAACATATGATTCAAATCAATCATGTCCGTATAACTGGTATTGATTGGTATCGAGTTGGTACGATCGATATCGAAAAACATACATACATATAGCTATTTTATACCGGTTTAGATAATGAAACGGTGATAACTATGATGTCAACAACAACAAGATGATGGTGAATTAATAAGGCGTTTCCTGTAGTCATTTGACCGTGGAAAAAGTTAAAACTGCCGAGCTGCGCTTTGCATTGACTTGTTTGTCGTACATGGTATCGCGGCGTTCGATCGAGTGATACGTGGCTCATATTTTCTGAAAAGAAAAAACTGAATGAAAGAGAAAGAGGTGATACGTGGCGGCTAGTATCATTTGGGCTAGAAAAGGCCAAGCTCCTGGCCGTCCCAGGGTGAGAGGTGAAAGAAGATTCTCCCCGCCCTCGGTAATGACTATTGCATTCGCACCCTCCAACTCTATATATTTTCATCAATTCATTGCATGGGATTACCTACCAGTAAAGATCGCTGTACACTTCCAAGTTTCAATAACTCCATCGGAGAGAGTCATCTGTTAAAACAATCTAAAAAAACTAGCAGCAGCTTTTTTTTTGTAAAAATAGAAACATCACCGTTTTTCGACTTACCTACAAAAATAATAGGTTCAAGCTAAGAACTTGAAACCAATTTAATTTCGTGCTGTAGGTTCTACTAAATCATACTTCCTCTGTTTTTTTATAAGTATGTCTTTCATCTTTCAAGATAATTAAGTATATCTTTTATCTTTTAAAACAATTAAGTAGAGAAATCTAAATCATTTTTTTATATCTTTTTCAATTTTAATGTAACTTTAATCCTTATACAAGATCAAAATACGTCTTATGAAAGAGACAGAGGGAGTAGCTCCCAGCAAATTCCGAAATACCAGACCGTGGAGTGGCTTATTCGCAAAAAGAGGCCCACGTTTCCGATGCACCTCAACGCAGGTCGCTGTTTCCCATATAATGAAGTCCCGAGAAACAGAGCCGCGATGGAGACAAGGAGCCCTCGCCCCTCCCGTTTCCTCCGCTCAAGCCAAGTAGCCACCCTCACCGGAGAAGCTCCTCGCCGCTGCCGTCGATCTCCGTGTCTGGTGTGCTTCCCACGGAGCCTGCGGTCGCGTCCAAGGCGCTCCTTTAACGCGCGCGGCGGCGGTAACATTCAGGCGCAGGCGATCGACGACCTCCCCTTCCCTTCACCGCAAGTAAGCTCGCTACTCCTACCCCTCTGTTTCTTGTCAAATTCGGCTCGAGAGTCGTAGAAAAACTTGCTGCTTCTCGGTAACAATTCTCGCGTCGTCGTCGGGCTCGGGTAGTGCATTGTGGTTTCGTTGCATCCGTTCCTGAATCGTGACGCCCATGCAACATGGCCGGCTCTACACAGAAGACTAGGAGTTGCTCAAATGTGACACGCTGTTGGAGTTTTATTATCCCCAAATGCCTCGCTAAAATTGGACGCGAGGTGTGCATCGCGATTAGTCCTAACCGCGAGTGGTTAAAACCTGAACCTTACAGCGGTGAAAACATGGAACACGAAGCTTAGACCAGCGTGAATGCTCCCTGCAGGCACCACAGCTACCAACAGACAATGTGACTCTGCTGTTTCACAGCAAAAGAAAGAAGGGGCACATGCTGCTCTTTGATTAAGAGTACCAACTGAAGTAGCAGGAGCAGTATATGCTGCATTAACCTTGTGGCTGATGTACCTCGGCAAGGTCGATAGCCTAGGAGATCTAGCCACTGCTCTGAACGGTGACAGGGCAGCGCTGGATGCTGCACCTGCACACCCTTGCGTGTAGAGGAGTCAGAAAACTCATAACCTTCGTGATGACACCAAGTATATGTCTCGTCATTAATATCAGAGTATGAATACTTCTACATTTCTGTCTTCTTTGGATCTCTCTAGGCAATGGTTGAGTTCCGGGTCTTTCGAATTTCCACTGGTCATGCTTGCGTAACCTAGTCTGTTTTAGCAAGGGCGCTCGCCGAAGAGAGACCGAGTGGTTTGGTGGGATTTTAGAACCAACCATCCATTGGTTTGATGCTAAGCTTGATACTATCGGGTCCCTGTTGCATAGATCTTTCACAGATCGATACTATATGGCCCCATAAATTTTGTACCAAGCTTCCCAGCATATAAAGTATCAATACCCGTATAAGTATCAAACTTCTTCCCCCCCTTCTCTCTCACCAAAAAATTAACATATCATAGACTGAGTATCAAGTAAATTAGTTCGTTGAAAGTGCCCTAACGCCTCCAACACCCAACAGAATCTTTCCTTTTGTTTATGTAAGTAGCTGCTCCAGCTGAGCTCGCCCTTTCATCGGAACCTAAGGCCATCATCACCAACCGTTCCATGTCTTTGATGCGTGGCAAGAGGCCAAAAACCATTTAAAACCTTACTCCACATAAATGCATTTCTTCCAAACAAAACTCACAATAAGAGGTCTGGATGCTTCGTACTTCTTTGGTACTAGTAACGTACTCAAATGTTGATTTAATCCATTGCTGAGACCACAGGAAATCGGGATTTAAGGCTTTGCCGCCTCCTAATCATGTAATCTTTCTGTAGATGATGTTCTAAATACTAAAATAGGAGATCTGTCCCTGTTTCCATCATCCATGTAGTGCTATAACATATTGAAGCGTTTGATGATGAACATGACTTCTTTCCACACAGAAAGCTAACTCATTTCCCACTAAAACTAAGTGTTCAAACAGTCACCTGGACCTAAGCCATACTTGTAGTACACTAGTACTCCTAAACAAATGTCATTAAAATTAGTTTGCTTTGCTTAACCACCGAATGTACATTAATCATCAATGAAGCGTGCAACTTGGTCGCCGCAATAATCATCATCATGTCTTCCAAGCTAGGATAATCTACCAGCAATAATTTGGGGACAAGGACACGGCAGGTTTTTGCACTGCTCCGTATTTAATTGTCGTCTGATGCGCAGCACAGTGGGATTGATGGCGACCCAGTCACTTTGGTTTCATATCAATCTTGTTAGGCTTTAGGTGTAATTTGATTACGCGTGCCTGTCTCTTGCTGTTCTTAAGGACATACAGGAATACTACCTTGAGAAAGACTAGGGAAATGTACAGGGGGATGCTACTTTGTAAAGTGACTCAAGCCTTTGAAAGGTATATGTTATATTTTTGAACCATTGGATGGATATAAAAAAGCACACACGTATCAAAAGTTAATCCAAAGGCTAAGAAAACCGACTTAGAGTTGACCACACATCATGCAACTTACAGTAAAAAAGCCTGAATGAAAAAAAATGGAAGATTAAGCACTGTTCGGAACACTGAATTTTTTCATATTCATGTGGGAATCGAACCATTTCCCTAAAAATTTCTTTGAAAGTTCATGCGTCAACATTCATCAGTTTGGATTTTGGTGAGAGTTTCGATTGGTTTTGCTTCAATGATGCCTATTTTACTTCCACAGTAGCTTAATGAAGTTTAGGCACTTGTTCATGGGAGAGAGGCAATTTACAGTGTGCAGGCAAATCAAAACAGATCAGATATTCAGATTCCTCCTACTCCGACATGTTCCATCCGTGGCATTCAAACGCCTTCCTCTCCAGCTAGTTTCCCCTACACTGACATTTCCAACTCAAGTACTCAACTCATTGTCCAATAATGAACGAACCAGCTGAGCAAAAGAAAAAGAAAAAAAAAAACTGAAAACGAAACATGCAAAAGAAACCTAAAGTTTTTGGCCCATTTGCCAATTTTTTCGCAACTTTGGTCTCCATCTATACAAAGTCGCAAATCTAACCCCTGCTCGATTGCGAAATCATCGGGGGAGATGATACGTGACATTTGCCACAGTGTGGGACCGCACATATCTGCCTCTGTGGTGCGAGACCACGGTAGGCACCTGCTAGATTTGCAATTCGTTTGAATAAAAGCTAAACTTGCGGGAAAAAAATTGAATCAATGGGCAGAATAAAATTGCTTCAGAAACCTAGGGCATTATTTGCACTTGTTCTTATCATCTGATGTACTTCAGTAGCAATATACTCTTGTCTCTATCCACCCCCAAGGGAAGCAGGGGTCCCCAAAGCCTATACATGACTAATATCTGTGCCAAGTTTTTAAGTAAACGTACCTAAAGCCCGGCAATTTGGCCAGACCGGGGCCCATGTCGCAGGCAAGGAATCGGGCAAGAGATCCATGGGCCATGGCTCGTCCGACGGTGATGGCTGCTACAGTTACCAGCTGTACACCGTCCGACGTGTCGGAACAGTAGCTTGAAGACTCAAAGGCTTTTTTCGGGACAACTTCTGATTATACAGATTCTAAATTGTGGTCAGTTGTCTGGAGAAGCGGCTGTCTGAAGAATCTGCTGACCGGAGAATATGGTCGTTCGGCAATTCTGATTGTTTGTATTGATTGTTGATCGGCGTCGGTGACGGATGAGCGGATGAGGGTGGTGAAGGGGCGTAGGAATTACGGCGGAAGCTCTTGTGCCTATAACGACTCGTGGGATGCGGAACTCGCAAAATCTGAGTCATAATCTACAAAATTAGGTGAGTGGCAGTTTCTGATTCTGTGTATAAATCAAATTTTGATTTTTAGAGAAGCTATTTAAAATCTTACTATTCAACACATAATCCGTTTTTATTTTAAATAAAAGTTGTATTTAAATTAAAACTGTATTTAAGTTAAAACGAAGGTGGCCAAAACCCACTTCACGCTTCGCGAGAGCGTACCGCGCCTGTCTCCCCGCCCAAAAGCAGGAGAGGAAAGTGGAACTGACTTGGCAGTTTTTGAGGCCCCGTGGAGCAGAGTAAACTAGGCTTGATTATTACTCTCTCTGGCAACTTCTTGCGATGTTATTTAAAGGGGCTGTTTTCATAGCGCTGTATTTTAGTTTTAAGCCAAAAACTCTTCTAAATAATATATCTCTAAAGTAGTTAGAAAATAAAGTTATAATAGAAACATCTTCAAAAGTTACAGCTACTAGAGAAAAAATTTTCAGCTGTGGCTTCGCTTGACCATCTTCCACTTTAGTCGTTCTGCCTTCTCGACCTTCGCCACCCTGTCTCGCCGCCTCCACGTCACCTCTGCACTCGGACACCACTGTACTTTGTTATGTTGCTACCTTCTCGTTCGGTTGGCGCTAAAAGCCTACTACGATTCAGCAAATTAGGTTACTAAATAATATAATAAAAAAAGCCACAGACGTTAGCTATAATTGCTTTATAACTTAACAAATTAAATCAACTTTTCGGTCTAATCGCAGCTCTTCAAATAGACCCAAATGTTTTGGCTTTCTATCTTGCGTCAGCTGTGTTGTGTATGTATGGCAGGCGTTATGGTTTCGCTAGTTTTTTTCTAGTTTGCCGTAGCAGCAGTTTGGTACTCCATTAGTGTTGTGTAGTAATTGTGACAGTTTAGTCGCTTCTTGGCCATGGTGGTGACATGTGTCCGATGTCCGGAGCCCAATTTACAACATGTGGCTGCTTACATTGCCCGTTTGCAATGTGCAGTGCTAAAGACATCACCTTTTTCTTCCACACACCAGCAATCTCCTTAGAATCAAAAGTGCCCTCGTGATGCCATTACCATTTCGAGCATCTCCTCGCCAGGTTACTGAGCTCACGGCTTCTCACAATGGACAGGCTGCAGCGGCATGAGGCGTTGACTGGCCGGCGCAACGGGGGACGCCGTGGTAGCTCGATGTCGCGGCGGCACGGCCGATTCCACCACGCCGGGAGCGGCGGCAGCGACAACGACGACGGCGGCTGCGGCGGGCCGACCGCGGCGGTGGCGGTGGTGGACCAGGCGGAGTGCACGGGGCGGTCGTGCCGGTCGTGCGTGGCGGTGACGCTGGCGGACTGCATCGCGCTGGGCTGCTGCCCGTGCGCGGTGGTGAGTCTGTTGGGGCTGGCGTTCGTGAAGGCCCCGCTGGCAGTGGGCCGCCGCTGCGTGCGCCGGCTGCGGCGGCGGCAGGGCAGGCTGCGGCACAAGAAGCGGGTGCGCGACCTAGACCTGGCGGGCTCGCGCGCCGGCGCCAAGTGTGCAGCTTTTGGCGGTCACGGGGAGTCGGGCGCCGCGCCCACGTCGAAAGGCGAGGACGACGTGGTGACGGCTGTCTCTCCCGGCCGTGAGGTGGCAGCAGAGAGCGACGCGGAGAATGTGTGGCTGGAGATGTACCAGCTGGGGCACTGGGGTTCGGCCGCCTGTCCTTCTCCATCAACCCGCCCGCGCGGGCCGGCTACGCGGCCACGGGCCGCAACGCCGACGCCGACGGCTGCGGAATTGACGTCTGATTGGCGAAATACCGCTCGTGCCGGCCGTCCGATGCATCGCTGCGTCCCGTCTTTTCTGTACGATTTGTCGCAGCACGGCCGGCGACGACAAGACTACTTGGCTGTGAGACGGCATCAGGCGGGGAAAATTTGTTGGGGATGTTCGGTGCGGTTCAGGTGGCCGCTTTAATATTGTGCCATCTTGACTGCTTCGGAGGCCCGTCCGTGTTCATGCGCCCCCCAACTAGAACTAGTTCGACGCACAAGAAGGGCAAATCGAAACAGGCCTTCTGCCCGGTGGCTCGGCTCATTCCCGGTCTACCGGATGGATTTCCTTCTTTACCTCTTTTTTTTTTTAGGGAACTCGATTTGTATTACAAGTTGTACATAATTTGTGCACTCGAGTTCTCGCAGATTTCAATCTTTGGCAATCACTGTATGTATTTTCGGATAAATTGTACAGCTCTGAGTCGCATCTTTCATGTATCTCGAAAGGATTGGCTGTTGAGTTTAACATGGATTGGTCGTAGCAGATGCGAAGTTTTTTGCCACCGGGAAAAGCTACGGCGTACAGATAAACGAGAAGAGATCGAATTCGATGCACGGACGTCGTTTACGCTTTCTGAATAGGTGCAGGGATGTGTGTGTGTGTGTTATAATGCAAGTCTGTATGTGCTGCATGCCTGCGCCTGCGACCCTGTACGCATTTGCAAATTGCGAATTTACTCCACACGTACGGATTCGAAACAAGTGCGGCTTGATCAGCCTGATTAGAATTAACGCCTTCGTGAGATAAATTAGTGTTAGGGTATATATACATTTATGGGATACATATATGCTCCATATGTTACCGAACATGTTTACAAATGACTGTATTGTTATCTCTCTTTATTATACTTTTCAATGAAATATAATACTAGTTCATGGTTGTAAATGACATTAAAAATAACTGAAAGAGAATATTATAAAATAAAAGATAATAAAAATACCTTCAAATTGTATAATAATATGTATTTAGGACTAAAATTTAAAAGCTAAAATTACATGTTTTCGGAAACAGAGAGAGTACTAGTATAATCATGTAGATTCTTAAAAGAAAAAAAAGAGAGTGAATAATCATGTAGGAAAAGTGGAATCCTCTCCAAAAAGAAAAGAATGACCCTTTTGTTTTGCACGTCGTGCATATTTTCATAAATCCGGCCCTCGGCCGTAGCCCACACAGCAAGACGAATGCAGCACGTCTCGACCAAAGACAAACCGTAAGTCCGTAACTAGAACCCGTAAAATCTGGTCCGTTTCGCCTTTGATCAAAATAAACGGTAGAAACCGTGGTATGCTGGCCCATTCTTGTGTTGTGAACTGTGGGCCTGTGGCCATGTGATGGCGCTGTTTTTCGTCTGTGCTTGAGAATCGAGACAACAAATGGCTTTGTTTCGTTTCACAAATGACTAGTAGAGTGCCTGTGCGATTGCAATCGAATTCTACAAAAAGGTTTGAGATGAAAGATATTATAGTTGAAGCGGTTCGGGAAGTATAAGCTTGTGTGAAGATGAGATGATCGGTGGGATGATCGGATTAAATCTTCTTACATCTCATTCGTTCATGTCAGATCTAACAGATTAGGAAAACAGACGACTATCACTAACTTCTAATTAGAAGTAGTAGAGAAATATAGGGTTTGCACTTTGTTTCCGCAAAAGAAGAAAAATGTTGATCCAGAGAGCAGGGCGAAGGAAAAGTGTGGACGAAAGAAAATAATGCGACGATACCCTTTGTTGATCCAGGGAACAGGGCGAGGGAAAGAGAAAGATCGAGACAGCTATCATCTAGTAGTTTTCTAGGCTCTATTTTACCTGGCATTCTACTTAACCTTCTCCAAGGACTATAGATAGACTTAATCTTATTTATTTGGGCTTTTTCACCTATTTAAAAGTTAAAAAGCTATAGCCTAAACAAATGAGTAGCTTTTTATCTGGTCTTTCCAAAAGTCATAAGCCTCTATATAACTAAAAGCCAAAAACTACTGGAGAGAGACTTTTTTGGTTTATTGATGATTGATTTTAGACTAATAACACTAAAATTAAGTAAAATTACCCACCTTTATCAAGTACAAAAGCTGTTAGCTTTTTAAACTGTTTAAGCTAAAAAGCTGATTTTAAACTATAAACAAAAAAGCCTAAATCTAAACAAATAGAGCCTTAACCACTTGGTCCTGTCGCTAATGTACATACCAGCAGTCGTGTTCCCAGCGGCTTCACGCCACGAGCCAGATACGTGCAAGATGGACAGTGATTGGGTGCAATCCTTAAGCTATCCACAAATGACAGTCCGATCAAGAGTGAACGGTTCGAATCGGTCAAAAATTTTGTTTAGATTTTTTTATTGTATAAAAACACTATTTATCATGTTTTTTAATCGATTCAAACCGTCCGTTGTCTCGATTGAACGGTTCAAGACTATAAAAACTACTTAAGTTATCGTTCTTATAGTAACTCCACCCAATCCTGTCAGTGCTAAACACGGTCGATCCAGCCGGGCTCAGAACTCGCAGGAGTTGAAGCAGGCAAGAATCAAGATCGAGGCAAATAGGCAATGGACTGCAGGCGTTGCCAAGGTCTCAAGTAGGGATGGCAATTCCGCCCATTTACCCGTGTACCCGCGGGTAAATACCCGAATAGAGGCGGGTATGGGGTCTTTTTTTTACCCACGGGTATAGAAATGGGACTAATTCTTTGCATCGAAAGCAGTCGGTATGGGTAAGCAATACCCGTACCGTTATCTCCGTTACCCGAAATTCATTGACACGTGGGACCTGGTTAGAAAACCTAGATCAGTTAGTGCTGACTATCTCCCGATCGGCCGATCGGCCAACAGACCGAGAGTCTGTTCTTTCTTTATTAGGTAGCAATGGATTCTGTGCTGACTATCTCCCGATCGGACGTGGGAAATGTATTTAGGTAGCAATGGATTCTGTTCTTTCTTTTATTAGTTCACCATTCTGACAAGAAGCCATAAAAAACTATTATTGATAAGTGCATCAATCTGCATAAGTTTTAACATCAGCTTTCTGTCAAAACAAAGGAACATTTGAGTAGTTGTTTGAATGCTATCATATCAGGCGGAACTTGCTGGTTGTCATCCAATTCATACAACATCATCACACTTTGCAATTGTCAGGGTGCTAAGACTGAATGCTAAATATGGTTAATTATCATCTATGCTAAATATGCTTGTACTGTGTAACTGATGTATTAGTCTCAAGCTCTCTGAAAATATCACTTGCATTTTAATTCAACTTGTTTCAGTACTAGTATTAGTGTTATGTGAAGTGGCTTTATGTCTCCTCGACAGCATATTTGGTGAGTATGCGGGTATACATGGCGGCAAGTACCATGGCGGCGCGTATGGGGATGTTAAATGCGCCGTGAAGCTTCAGGTATACCCGCTGGGGAATCTGAGGTCGCGAATGCGGGTATGGCGAGATTACCGTGCGTTGTACCGATGCCATCCTAGTCTCAAGTACCCGTACGCTGTCGTATTGTTTATGAGAGATCTGCTCGCTCGGTTGGGTTTCGCCGAAACAAAGGACCCACACCACCATTGCAATCCGGGTTGTAGGCGAAACCTAGTATAACTAATCTATTAAAGGCGGAAGATTTCGGCCTCAGCCAGGGTGGCCACGTCACCCAAAATTTTTCGGCCGTCGATCCTTGCGTCGGTGGTGATCCGCCCGTCCACGCATTCGCAGGGCCTGGCCACGCCATGAAATCCGTCGCGGACCGAAACCCTAGCGCGTGTTGTTCCACCTCTCCCTCGCGCCGCGCTCGCGCAGCCCTGCGCGCCTCTCGCTTCCTCCGCCCATTTGACGGCGAAGGATCCCGATGCCTCGGTCGTGTCGCGTCACGCCGCCTCGGCCGCTCCTCCGCGCTTCGCCCGGTTCGCGCGCCATGATTCGAGACGCCTCGTGGCTTGCGCCTTGCGATTGTTCTTGTGTCGGTGCTTCCTCGGCGTGCGCTCTTCGTTTTAAGCGCATCGCCGGGTATATCGCCCTTCGTTCCTTCGGCTCCTTCGGCCGCTGGATCGACTCCTTCCACCGCTGCGCCGAGCTCTTCCGTCGCCCGATCCATCGCCGCGCGCTCTACCGGCACTCCTCCCTCCCATCTTCCCTCACGTGTCACTTTTTTTCCTTCCTCCCCTCTTTTCCTCTTCTTCATTCGAGCTGTTCTTTTGCTAATTCATTTGTTTGTTGCTATGGTTGTTTGTCTTTACTCGCCGGCGTACCTGCTGTCTGTTGGTCGATTTGTGCCACCGCGGGCTGCTGCCGATGGCCTTCCCTGCTGCTTCGGCTAATTAGGGTAAGCATGCGTTGCGAAAATAAACACGCCGATGTAATTAGGGTGCTTACCTCCGCAGCAGATTTCTTCGTCTAATTATCGCTTCGTACTGCTTCTTCTTCTCCTGTCCCAATTAACCCTTTTTTCCCCTAATTTTTATGGTTGATTTTCGGATGTAGCCAAGATTAAGATCGGGATTGGCGGTTAATGTGCTGATTTGGTCGAGTTCTCTTGCCTACATGCGTCGATTTTGGGGCAGGTTTCATGAGGATCAGAGGCTTCGTGCTCAGGGTCGCCCTACTGAAAAGGTTAGATCTTAGTTGGTTCCAGATAGCAGTTGGTTCTATTCTTCATCCTGCCTGCTGCTTCTTTCCTTGATTGCTTGCCTAATTAATGCTTTCTCAACGCATGCTATGCTTTCCTTTTAGTTATTGTACTTTAGGGTGCAACTTGCCAACAAGCGTGGCTTGTGAGGCCTTCCAGAACTCTGCTTATGCAGTTATTGGTTTGTTGGGTTTTAGTTGGTCTCGATTTCTTATCGTTGCTTTCTGGTTGATTAACTGATGGTACTAATTTTGTTGCATATGGCCATGCTTGGGTGATGCACAACGAAATGGGGTTAAAAGATGTGGCTAAATAATATTGTGGGATCTCGCTTGTGCGAGTTGTTAGTTTGTTGGGTTTTAGTTGATCTCAATTTCTTATCGTTGCTTTTTGGTTGGTTAGCTAATGGTACGATTATATATGAGCATGCTTGGGTGATGGACAACGGAATGGGGTTAAAAATATGGCCCAATGATATTGTCTGTAAAATTTCGATAGCCCAAAAAAGGAGATAGATAGTCAAAGGTATGTCTTTTGAGAACATTTTAAGGTATCTGTGTTTCCCAATCATCACGAGCAAGCGCATGCAATGCTATACGGATTGAGCTATTCTCAAGAGATTATTTGCATTGTTATCGCTGTGAATAAAATTCCTTTGGGAGAATTATCTAGAATTCCCTTTTCCAATCCTCCCTTTTCACCGTTGGCATGTGAATAAACATCCATTGGTTTTGACAATTTCATCAACGCGTATGTTTTTGAGACCTTTGTGGCAGACATATATGTGTATGTTGCATTATTTATGCCGAGCTGTTTAGCAGAAGTAATTGACACAAATGCAGTGGCACGAATCTTGAACGAGACAGCATTTTGTATTTAAGAAATCGGATATTTCTAATTTCCTCTGTTAGATACTGATTAGAGAATCAAAAAACAGATGATACATAGAGAATTCTGGTGCTACAGGAAAGAAGCTACGATAATGACTGTCATAAGGTACAATGATGTTTTATGTTGTTTTAACATCGTGCTAGCCAGTTTTTTTCCCAGTCTTAGAATGAATTGCATAGTTGATTAACTATAATAATGTGACTGTAAAAAGGAAATCCAGGACCTCATTTGTAAACAAGTTTGCAGACCATGATGGATGGCGATGCTATCACGAATCTGAACATAAGCCAGATGTATTTCGTATGCCAGCACCACCTGTTGTAAGAAAAGACAAGCATTGCCAGAAGGTATAAATTACTCTCTTTTTTTGGGTTACATTACATACATCACAATATTTGTTTACTTATATACTTAGATATTGAATAAATTGATGACCTTTATGTGGGATACGGAATTTCAATTGGTAAAATGATTGCCAAAACTAATCATGATGTCATGTATTACCTTGATTGAACAGTATGATGAGATTTGTTGATGACAGACCTGACCAGTGATAACCAGAAAAAGAACGGGGAATCCAGAAAAGGAATACTTTAAAGACATAATCTACAGTTGTAGCTCTGCCATAGATTTCGCCGTTATCAATATTTCTACCATTTCCCTTGTTTTCTAACATAGATTTGATTTCCTATCTTCAATTCATAAATCTTCTCTACTAATTCGAAATTCTCTTGGTCATCTATGCAGATGGCTCTATTTTATGCTCTTGACCTTGGAGGAACAAATCTCCGTGTTTTACGGGTTCAATTAGGAGGCAAGGAAGGGCGAGTTCTCAAGCAAGAATATGATGAGATTTCAATTCCGACACATTTAATGATTGGGGGTTCACATGTAAAAAAATGTTCCCGTTTGTCTGTTTTGCGTTTGTTCCATTGAAATGATAGGTATGTCACATCTCATGCCGTCAGTAATTTGGCTTGGGCAATATTATTGTAGTGGGTAGATTTCATCTTGATAGAATACAGATAGTCAGTGAGACTATAGTTTGCTCCTTTCACAGGTATGCTCCGCAAAGTTCTCTCTTTAGAGCTGTGCGACATAGCTCTTTTCCAATTGCAAATAAAGTATTCTGTTCTGGCTGCAATACCAAAGAAGTATATGAGGAAGGGGCCAAGGAGGTTGCCCACTGTGTAGTTAGTGGCATTTACTGTTTAGTGCAAACGTACTGCGTATCTTTCTCCTAAGTTTTTGGATCAAAGCATTCCATGAACTCACTGAGTGTGTTCTCTTTCCTTTTTGTTTTATATGTAGAAGCAAGTATTTTCGCATGTGGTCAAACATGTCGTGGAAAGATATACAATATGGCTGCAATGACAGAATATACAGTAGCGGATATTTATGATTACATTGGCAAGGTAACTGGGTACCTATCCTTTTCTAAGTTTCTGAGATCACCTGTTAGTTCCTAGCAAGTATTGAAATGGCACCCTTTTTGAAATTACAGCTGATAAGCATATAATTTCTTTTGCAGCATGAGGACAGGACATTTGTGTTGAAATTAGTTGATGGCATTGTAGGCGGGCTTTTCTTTTATATAAATAGATATTGTTCCTGACACGTATTAAGGTTTTTTAGCTTTAAGTTCCATAAGAAAGGATTCATGGCAAATGAAAATGTAGCCATATAGGCAGCCAACATGTTTATGACCGTAAAATGGAAGCACAGTGCAACTGTGGATCTTTCATCAACAATTGTGAAGGTGGTTATTTCTGTATGAGACTAAGAAATCAATCCCATGTAGTTTAGGATGGACAGTCACTTTGCTGTTATATTTGTCATGGCGATTTTTCATTGGTATGTTTAAAATAACCATTCGATATTCTCTTTTTTCCCCAAATGACAAACCAAATAATTTGCTTTCAATGTAAGTCCGGATGAAGTCATTCGCAGATTTATTTTATAACAAGAACAATGACTCACTAATAATCATGTCGGTTTGTGGTTCGAAAATTTCGGTGCTTTAAGATACGTAACAACCCGAGTTGAGTGAGCTTGACTTTCTATATTCTGTTATAGTACCAAGTTCTAGCTTTCTCATAGTGCTAATTGCTTACGTAATATTTTACTCTTTTAAGGTATATCTGAGATGCAAAGCCGATTCGGTTTCCCTCTTTTGAGGCAGAATCCTTGAAGTGCCTAGGTTTCATGGAATTTGATGATGTAAACAGAAAGGTGCTGACTTACTCTGTCCAAGACAGGTACCAGATCTCCATACTTTTTTTTGGGGCAAGGCAATTTACTTAATCCAGATGATGACATTATTTCCTCATTTCAAACAGTACTTATAAGGTGTTTGGCTTGAAAAACTGCACACTGTTGTATACCATATCTGATAAAAATATTCAAGAAATAAAGATCAGCTGATGAAATCTCTCTTGCTTGTCTTGATTTTTTCCCGTAAACCACATTGTTTAGTTCCTTTCTGTATGTGCTGATGTGTAGGTTAGTACGCCTTACAATTCCTTCCTTTCCTGAAATGTAAGTGTATTATTACTGTGCTTTTCCCCACCGTTTGAGCTACACTGACTTCTCATGTGCTATCAAGTACCTATCACGGAAAACAGGATCTGCTTATTACCTTCCCATTTCTTTACATGTTATGGAAATTCCAGATCTCACATAATATTACGGATGCTTTATACCAGATTATAGAAGTTTCCCTGTAAGAGGAAGAATCATCATTGACGAATGTTTCTTTCATGAGTCAGTACATCTAGGTGGTTTTGACATTGACAGAACTCTGCATCTGGTAAGTATTAACATTGACAAAACTCTGCATCTAGGTAGTTACGAAGCTGAAAATTATTAGCAATTCGATAATACATAAACTCAGTGGTCTGGAAACGCTTATGGCCTTCTAGATTCCAGTAGGAAGCTTTTAATAGATGTAATGTAATTAGCAGAGCTATATGTATTGAGGGATTTTTTTTGTCCATGTCATGATTTTGTTGCTGTTATGTTGCTAATTTGGAAGCATTTGTCTGTGCAGACCTGCCTAAATTTGAGGGACCAGAGAGGATTGTTTATCTGGCGCTAAGCGATTTTGAGTGGTGCATGATCACCTTCTTCGAGAGGAATGAAGGCATTCCCTTCCAAATAAGAATGTTGTTGGTATTTTAAAAATTATAGTTTTGTTAACAACCAGTTTCTTAGATCACCTCTAGAACATAACAGTATATGGACTATTGAACTGTAGTGTCAGTATTGTGATTCCTTGCTTATTAGGCTATTGTTATTTTGCTTTACTCTAAGAGAAATGTGGGTTTAGCAAATAATCCATTGAACTGCATCGTCAACCTCTGGATGTATTCGTTAACAGAATAGTTTCGCACGAACTTAAGCAAAGCGAAGATTTGAGGGTATTTTTTCAAGGAGATGAAGATGTACAATATTTCCATGACTAAAAAGAACCCACTACATACTCCAGTCCTGAATGTGCAGTCATTTGAATCAATATTGTTACTTTGAGTGTTTACTGTGCAATACTCGTTTAAAAACCTGCACATAATAAGGCCGATCCACTACTAATTGTTTTCTTGGAACTTTCTATATCCATGTTCCATGCCTTATATATTTTGGTTGATTCTACTAAAGAATTCCTTGTCAGTTACTTTTCATAGTATTCCTTAATCTCATATCATTGTTTTGTTTTGCCTAAGCATGAAGCAGAACATGGATAGAGCAATGTCTTATCGGACTGGGATATAAGAAGCTTGCAGATTTCATATACCTTGCTCTTATTGTTTTTATTGCTGTTGTCGAGATCGAATCTCATAAGAAACCTGCAATGGCCGCTGCTATCAGCAGATTCAGAGAGAAAACATTTCGGTCCATGCACCATGATACTGCGTTATTATTTTTGCTTCTCGAGGTAGACATGTTGCTTCTGACTTATTTTATACATTCAGAGTTTAGATTATTCTATCTCGCCACAGCTTTTAGTTTTTTGGTATATGTATCTCATGGTGCTTTCATTATTGTATAGAGATCGTCAGTTCAAGCAACGATGTAGAGAAGAGGATTGTCGCCTGCATGTGCTGAAATCGCTTACATGCTATGCTACGGTCATGTAAAAACTCACATTAGCATTTTCTAAAAACCCTACCTTGCTTACGTGAGTGCTTAGTAGGCGGTATAGCTAGATGTAGTTATCTACTATTCGTGTTTAAGCTTTAGGTTTATTACTTTTTAGGCCTAATAGAAGATCCTACTCGACTGGGCAATGTCACTGGACTTACCTTGCTAATACAACAAAGTGCTGTTGTATAAAAAGATCTTCTAGCATTCAAATTTTCCAGGTATCGATATTTTCTCCATGGCAATATGACCGATTCCCTCCTAGAATTTGTCAGCACATTGAATTGATGAGCATAGTTCATCCCTATGGTGGCCATTTTAGATGCTAATCTGTATATGAGATCTTCCTCTATTTTCCTTTACTATAATAGATCAATTCACATTATTGATTCTATGTCGGCTATTTTCAGTGTGGACTGCCATTATATACCTTCTCATACCTCATTCGTGTTGTTGTTGATTACAGATTTACGCTTTTGAGAATGCTTTTATGTATGTACCTGCATGAGTGGCCAACTGTTTCATGCGTATTTTGACTGTTCTTCTGCAGGATATATTTCTATAGGCTTCGAACCATGACATATGTTTCCTTTTCCTATGCATGGCAAATTGGAATACTTATCAGCCTTAAGAATGCTTATGGTACATAGAGCAATTGAGCTAAAATCCTGCCTATTTGCCCCAAAAAGATAAATTACGCATGGAGTTGTTTGGTCCATTAGGCTATTTCCAGGTATGAGGTTCGTCTTTTCTTTGGGTTTGTTTGCTACATGTATGACCATGGCCGCTGAAACAGACTTTGGAGACATCCTTGGGACGATGGACCATGCAATCTTGATGATCTGAGCTAATTGATTAGCGGTATGCTATACTTGAACTCTTTTGTATGTCTACACAAAAGGCGGCTAAACATCTTATATATGCATGCCATTGGAAACCTATTTTTAGCTCTTTTTTATTAGATTAAGCGATATCCTCGCTTTAATGTGTTTCTTAGTTTTACATGTAGTCTTAGAAGAGTATCCACACTTTTCTTTTGGTTGGATTTCTACAAGCGGTTTGATGTCGCTCAACATGTCATGCGCTCTGTCGCCTAAGCGTTACCTCGTGGTCGATCCTATCAAGACCGTGAGTCGTGTTTTTGGTTCTTGTTGCTCTTAGGACAAAAAAGATCTCTTGAATTTGATAATTTCTCTACTAGATTTGACGACAAAGAATAGGATGGATAACTAGAATTTGACGGATTTTTTTGCTACCATGCTGATGCAGCAAGGGAAAGAAACCTCTGGATTGTTCCCGTTGGACTCCAGGAAGGTATTTCTGACCTGTGTAAGGGATTTGTTTCGTCCTCAGAATTAGCGCATGGATTTATTTCCATACCGATTCTTAACAGCTGGGTTGTTCTTGGTAAATCAGGTGTGGTTCTTATTGATTTGGCAGCCGTGGGTTAATTTTTGAATGTTCTATACCTAAATGCTACACTATTAGTCAGGTACATGTCTTATTGCCCATTGCAGCTGTCGGCGTACTATACACCAGGGTACCCTCTTCAACGCACAAAAGTGTGCGTGGCCCACGTGGCAGTCTAGCAGGCGGGTGGGTGTTTACACCCGCTCTGAGACGTCGACCACGTGCGCGCGGGCAGCAGTGGGCGACCACGCCTGCTGCCGGCGCCGAGCCCACGTGGCGGCTTTGGCGGCGATTGGGTGAGCACGCCCACCACCGGTGTCGGTCCACGTGGCGGCGAAGCAGCGGTGGGCGACCACGCCCGCCGCCCGGCCCAGCCCACGTGGCATGCGGCGAAGCACACCTCGTTTGTTTCGCGCCATGCAAAAGGGTGGGATGCGGTGGCTTCATCTGAAGTTTCTTCGCCGCCGTCTGAGTGTCGAGACAGCCCTCTCTGTATTGCATGTCGGTCCCAAGGAATTCTGCTACAAGCCTGTTCCTCTGACACCTCACACCTACCTGTGGCAGAGAGGTCACATTCCGGAAGAACCGGGTGAAAGCATGCGCTGGCATTAATTAGGGCTGAAGGAACGGGACAACGCATAAAGGTGTAGTAAATGCATGTAAGATAAGCATGATGACATCCCTCCTCCGTCTGACTCGTGTAAGCCCGTGCATATAAGGGCACTTGAGAGGATACGGGAGAAGGGAAAAAGAGGGAAAGAGGGGGAAAAAGAGGAAGAAAAAAGAGGGAAAGAGGGGGAAAAAAGAGGAAGAGAGAAAAGAGAGACTCAGCAGAAGAGTGGTCACCAAAGAAGCTCAGAACCAAGTCCAAAATCTGAATCCAAGATCAAGCAGAAGTAAGGTCATTACCCTTCTCCATGGGGGCTCGAACCAGGTAAAATCGTGTGTTCATCTGGATTTTAGACACTAGAACTCGTTAGTGTGAGAGGTACTGGGGTTTCCCTCTGCTAGGGTTTGCCGGCTACCAAAGACACCCCCCTACCAAACCAAACCCGGTCTGTAGACTTGGGCCTGTCAGTTGAAATACACCGACAGGGGCGCGCCAGGTAGGGGTCGGTAGTTGGTTTTTTCGATCATCTCTCCGGCGAGTTTTGGTGTTTTCTTTCAGTTTTGTGCATCTGGAGATGGCAAGTTCGCAGCATCAGGAAGGGGAAGAGTCGGGCCATACTCAGAGTGTGTCCCGGCAATCTCGTCGATCGCAAGACCGCCTCACTCCACCCCAGGTCTTGGTGATGCTCCGTGCTTGCGGCGGTGGGGCATCCGTCTTGGCCATTTGGCTATGGAAGCGCCACCCGGCTCAGAATCTGCATGCCGCTCGTCTTCTCTGGACCACCCTCCGGTGGAGCTTGTAGAGACTCCCACCACTGTGGTCTGCGGGATCTTCTTGCCTTGTTGGTGCGGCCCAACCGGAGTAGGGCCCCCGGCCAGTAGAGCATCGCGATACTCTCCCCCCAAGCGCGGTGGGGGCTCGCAGGCTCAAATTACTGGTGGAAGGCGTCTGGCCCGATGGGCAGGCTAGGAGGAGGCCTTGTGCCGGTCCGATTCGAAGGAACCGTGGGGACCTACGGAGTCATCTTGACAAAGCCCGCCGGCGAAGCGGTGACCTTCGCGGCCGTGTGCCACGCCGCCCAGCTCTAGAGTAGGGGCGCGGCAAACGGGTGGCCTCCAAAGATGGAAGTTCCTCCGACTCAGCGGAGAGTCCTGTTTCTCGTTCTCCGGGCCGGGCTCCCGGCGGGTGGCCGGGCTTTGTTTATGGCGTTGGGTATCAAGCGTTCTCCTGGCGGTTACGCCGTGTGGAGTGGCCCGAAAAGTTTCGCCCGGCATCTATAGAAAGTTATGACGGCACTACCAATCCAGAGGAGTTTTTACAAATTTATACAACGGTGGTACGAGCAGCCGGCGGGTCCGGAAAGGTTATGGCCAATTATTTCCCGACGGCCTTGACGGGCTCCGCCCGTTCTTGGTTGTTGAACCTCCCGCGAGGGTCGGTGCACTCGTGGGATGAACTATGTGGCCTCTTTGTCGCTAACTTCCAGGGCTCCTTCGCGCAGCCGGGTGTGGAGGATGATCTGCATGCCCTGGAACAGCATAAGGGGGAGTTGTTGCGCGATTTTATCCGGCGGTTCTGCCATTGCCGCAACACGATTCCCCATATTTCGGAGCAATCGGTCGTCATCGCCTTCCGAAGAGGCGTTCGCGACCGCAAAATGAAGGAGAAGATGGCCACGTACCATCGGCACCACCTTCGAATTTTCCTCGCGCATAAGTGCTTGGCGCAGAGGCGAGGCGGGCAGATCTCGTCCCGTGGTGGCCGAGGCAAGGATGAAGCCGGAACCTCGAAGGGTTCCGCCCGGCAAGAAGGCGCGAAGCGTGAGGCGAGAGACCGGCGGTCTTGGCCGCCGCGTGACTGGCGATGGCTCGAGTCACCGAGCGCGATCGTCGGGATCAACGCGGCAATCGCCATGACCAGCGAGATGATGATCGCCGTGATCGGCGTGGTGATCGCCTGCGCGACCGGCGGATAACCGCCGCGGATCGTGGAACGATCGCCGTGGCGGAGGAAAGAGGGCCTTGGTGCCCAATTCATCGAATCGACACCCATGATCTCGGCGGTTTGTCGGTCGTGGACCGGATGGTAGAGCGGCGGATCAAGGAACGCCGCCTCGTGATGATGAGCGTCACTCGTGATGATGATCGTGGTGAAGACCCCCCATTGTCTTTCCAAAGAAGCGGATCATACCTGGCGATATCTATGGTGGTTCGTCCGCCGCCGCTCTAATACCGCTTGCGGCGGTTGAAGAGGGAGGTGTGTGCAATGAGGCCGAGCTTCGTGGTCGCGTCGGATTTGAAATGGTCGGAGGAGACGATCATCTTGATCGCCGACCACCCCGATTCGCCCACCGACATCTCCCGTTGTGGTGTCGCCACGATCCGGAATGTCCTACTGGTCGTGTGTTGGTGGATGGAGGAGTTCTCTCAAGATCTTGTCCTCTACGACATTTCGGCTCTTCAAATCCTGGCGGGATCTCCATCCGTCGTTGCCTTTTTTGGAATAGCCCGTGGGTTAGTGCAATCCCCATGGGCCAGGTGCGTCTCCCTGTCACTTTTGGAGAAAGGGATAATTACCGTACTGAGTTGGTGGACTTTGAAGTCACTGATTTTGATCTCCCCTACAATGCTTTGCTTGGCCGACCGGCACTGGCCAAGTTCATGGCGGTGACCCATTATGCATATATGGTGGTGAAGATGCCAGGGCCTGTCGACCCCATAACCATTCGAGTGGATCAGTCCGAAGCTCTGCGCTGTCATAAGTTTGCGCTTGATATGAGTGTTGCCACTTGTCCCGGGCGTGCTGATGCCGCCGGGAGCCCTCAGTCCGGACCAGCGCCTCGCTGGCTCACGGTGAGGTTAAGGTGGTCGCATACGAGTGAGGGCGAGCCCATAAAACCGTCAATATTGGCGCCAGCCTCAGCGCCAAATAGGAAGACGAGCTCGTCACCTTCCTCCGGTGTAATTCCGACGTGTTCGCCTGGCAACCGTCCGATATGACCGAGGTCCCCAGGAAGGTGATCGAGCACCGTTTGGCAACGCTCCCCGAAGCACGCCCGGTTCGGCAAAAGATCCGGCGGCAAGCTCCGGAGCGGCAAGATGCTATTCGGCAGGAGGTGGAGAAACTATTGGGCGCAGGAATCATTAGGGAGGTCGTTCATCCTGAGTGGCTTGCCAATCCTGTACTTGTCAAAAAGTCCAACGGGAAGTGGCGAATGTGTGTCGACTTCACCGACCTTAACAAGGCCTGCCCGAAGGATCCTTATCCCTTGCCGCGAGTCGACCTCATTGTTGACTCCACGGCAGGTTGTGAATTATTATGTTTTCTGGATGCGTACTCTGGGTACCATCAAATTAGCATAGCGGTGGAGGATGAAGAAAAAACTGCTTTTGTAACCCCTATGGGTGTCTATTGTTATATTAGGATGCCTTTTGGTTTAAAGAATTTGGATCCACTTACTAAATAAGTGCTATGCACATTACTTTTAGATCCTGAGATGGGACGTAACCTTGAAGAATATGTTGATGATTTGGTAGTGAAAGTCAAAGAAGGTGAAGCCTTGATTCGAGACCTGGAGGAAACCTTCTCCAATCTTCGGAAGAGTTGTTTGAAGTTAAATCCAGAGAAGTGTGTGTTCGGAGTTCCTCCGCAAATTGTTGGGGTTCTGGTATCAACCGAGGATTGAAGCCAATCCGGATAAGATAGCAGCGATTGAGCACATGAAGCCGCCGGCACGGCTCAAACAGGTTCAATGTTTGGCTGATCGCCTAGCCTCCCTTGGGCGATTCATTGCCCGATTGGGAGAAAGGAGCCTACCCCTATTCAAGCTATTGAAGAAAACTAATCATTTTGAGTGGACTGATGAGGCTCAGAAGGCCTTTGAAGACTTGAAGCGGTACCTTACCTCTCCTCCAGTGTTGGTTTCCCCTGCGCAAGGTGAACAATGTCAGATATTGTGCTACCCCCAAGTGGTCATTATTTGTGTTGGTGGCGGAGAGGAGGTGTCCGAAGCGATTTATTATGTCAAGAAGGTGTTGTATGAAGCGAAACTCGATACCCCTAAGCTCGAGAAAATGTCAGATGATTACGGTGGCGTCTAGGAAGTTCTTGGCATTATTTTCAAGGCGAGAAGTTATCGTGGTTACGCCTATCCATTGCGAAATCTTGTTCAACCGTGAAGCGAAGGTCGCATTGCCAAATGGTCGATGGAACCGGAGAGTTCAATCTTAAGTTTATTCCCCGCACTGCCATCAAAAGTCAAAAGCTGGCAGAGTTCGTTGCCGAGTGGACTCCGCCACTCTTGAAGCGGAAGAAGCCCTCGCCGCCTCCCTGGACCTTATTTTTGATGGTTCGTTCAGATTGAGGGCTTAGGGTGGCGTTGTCTTAGTCTCCCGACCGTGACGTACTCGGATATGTTGTTGCTCTTGATTTTAAAGCTACTAATAACATTGCCGAGTATGAAGGTCTGCTGGCAGGGTTGCGTATTGCTTCGGCACTAGGTATCCGGCATCTTCAAGTCAAGGGCGACTCCCTGCTAGTCATCAATCAAGCGAGAAAGGAATTTCAATGCCCTGACCCCACCATGGCGGCGTACTTGGCGGAGGTCAGGAAAATGGAGCGGCGCTTTGAAGGATTGGGATATACTCATATCCCCCGACGTGATAATCACCTTGCGGATGGGCTTTCACAGCTTGCATCCTCGAAGGCTCCTGTCCCGGTCGGGGTCTTCGAAGAAAGACTATCGCGACCGCCCATTACTGATCCATGATTGAGATGGGAATGATGGTGTCATCGCGACCCGGTTGGTGGGGACGATGGTATGGTGCCGAGGCCTCCGGCTCGGCGGGGATGGCGGCGTTGTCGCCCTGACCTCCGATTCGAGGAGGGAAGGCAAGGCGTTCGCCTCGGCCCTGTGTCCGGAGGGAAGGCGGCGGTCGCCAATCTGCATTGGGAAATGCTGCCCAAGAAAGTACTGGGCGAACACCGAGTGCTCACCACACTTGGCCGGGAAAATCAGTGGATGGATCTGATCCTAACCTTCCTGCGGGACCAAGTGATCCCGGCGATGATCGTCACCGAGAAAATAGCACGTTAGGCCAAATGCTATACTACGGTGGATGGGGACTTATCTGGCCGGAGAGAAACGAATTCTCTTGAAGTGCATCACTCGGGAAGAGGGCGCCCGCTCTCCGATATCCATGGGGTGTCGCGGGAGCCATATGTCCGCCGAACGCCGGTCGGCAAAAGCGTTCGCCAGGATTTTATTGGCTGCTGCCCTCGTGATGCTTGCGTGGTGAGGACATGCGGCTTGTCGGTTCTTCGCCGAGCAAGTCCACCGACCAGCCCAAGCTCGCAAACCATCCCGCTCTCTTGGCCGTTCGCGATGCAGGGGCCGATATCTGGGTCCGCTCGCGCGGCCACGGGGCTTCACCCACCTCTTCGCCGCCATCAACAAATTCACTAAGTGGGTCGAAGCTGAAGCAGTACGTGCCATCACGGCTTCCGCTGCAGTCAAATTCATGCATGGAATATTCACCCGCTTTGGAGTCGCTAACCGCATTATCACCGACAATGGAACTTCGGTTCACCAAAGGCAAACATTTTCGAGTTACGTGATGAGATGGGCACCAAAGTATGTTTTGCTTCTGTTGCCCACCCTAAGAGTAATGGTCAAGCTGAGCGTGTCAATGCATTAGTATTGAAGGGTCTCAAAACAAGAGCGTTTGATCGACTCCTGGCGAAGCGTACTGGATTGAAGAACTTCCTTTGTCTTTGTGGTCGCCGTACCCGCGCGATCGAACTCGTGATGACGCCTTTTTCTTGGTGTATGGAGCGGTCTGTTCTCCCCTTCGAGTGTTGTTTGGCTCTCCGCGCGTCTCGGCCAAATGAGGAAGGCCACGAAGATATCCGCAAGAAGATGTCAACCTCTGGAAGAAAGCCAGGCCGGGCCGCCGTGCGCGCCGCCGATACCAACAAAGCCTCAAGCGATACCATGCCACCGGGTTTACGAGAACAGGCGGCATGGGTGACTGGTCTTGCGCAAAGTTCAGCGCATCTTTGGGTTACATAAGCTGTCTCCCCGGTGGGAGGGCACCTTTAAGGTGGTCTCAGTATCTCGACCCGGGGCGGTCCGATTAGCCACTGAGGATGGCCGAGAATTGGCGAATTCCTACAATGTGGAGTTGTTGTAAAGTTTTATCCATGAAAAACTGTAAGTACCCGATGGTTCGCTTTGATCAGCCCTAGGATGGACTTGTCCCCCAGCTAATCGGCGGTCATTGGTTGTTAATAATGTTACTATCTTGAGAATTTTTGACTTCGTCATTATTCCTCTTTTGTGTCCTACGGGACGGTTTGCTGCATGGGTGCTATTGGTCCCACGGGTTTTACCGTCCTTTTCGATTCGTAATTATGCCTAATATATGTCTTTGGGTAAGGACGAGCAACGTAAAGCGGATCCGCACGGTGCTTAAATGTGGTGCATGCGCCTCGGGTTGGCTCTCAGAAGCACCGCTGGTCGTCCCCACAAGTGCTGCAGGCCTACTATCCTTCCTGGGAGTTCGCTGCCTTACCGCACATCGTCTTGGGCCATGTTTTGAAAAAACGGCGGGGGCATGGAAGCCAAAACAAGTGAACCAATATTATCCCATGCACAGACTTATGTTGTCAGGATCTATGTTTTATGCACCCTGCATGATATTTATCCGCCCTTACAATAATTGCATTTATGCTTGAGGCAAAATCTTAAGGCTCGCCTCATGTCGAGAGAAAAGGAATTTGTTATTGCATGAGGTGCCCGACCGTCGCCAGCTAACAGGGGCTAGTCGCCGAAGGCTCGGCCGTCGCCAGCTGAGGGGCTGGTCGCCTGCTGGCCGGGCTGGTCGCCTCAAGACTCCGATGTCGCCAGATGCTTGGTGGTGGTCGTCACGCTTGGGGGCTGGTCGCCCGATTCCCTGACTGGTCGCCCAACACTTGGGTTATAAACCAGATAAGTGCTTCAAGTAACACTCTCAATTGCTTGCTTATGTATATGCTAAAATTGATCAAGTTATGCATGGTTATCACGGGCGTCGTAAGCCCGATGGCTCCTTGGTGATAAAATGAAAGTCTTGATGTGAGCGTCTAGCAAGGTTAAGTGACGAGTGTAAGTTTGGCACGGTACTCGATATCTGGCTCGTACACCTCGGGTTGGCTCTCGAAGCACATTTGGTTGTCACAGATTGGGTGCCAGGCCAAAATCACAGGAACTTATCATCTTCTGCGCCACACTGGGGCACGATTCTGAGAGATCATGAGGATCTAAGTCCAGAAGGGTTTAGGCCAATGGCAACCTTGCATAAAACTTTGACGGTGAAATTATTCTGTACTTAGATACAGATTCTTATACCTTGAGGTCATTTTTGCCTAAGTTTAGTATAACTTATGCGCATTGCGCCAATGCTTGTGGTTAGTTGCGTGCAGTTTTTGTAGGAATTCTAGGATGTTGCCCTGGACTTAAGAGCCTAACAGGTATTTTGGCTATGTTCCGAGTCGGCCGCCTAGCGATTCCAGCATGCAATATCAAACAATCACAGCAGGCAAGCGTTAAGGTAAAACCAGAAAACATTCGGTACGACTAAAACTTGTTAAAGTGTTTATCTGAGCCAGCGGGTTGATCAACAAAAGAAACAAAAAACAAAGAAAGCGAGGCGGCGGCCCGGCCCTTCACTCGTCGCCCACGTCGATGTCGCCGACGTCTGCTTCCTCCGCCACCGGGGTGGAGACATCCATGACCGGCTCCTGCACATGCGATCGTCGCCAAGTATTGGCGGCGCTTATGCGCGTGCCTCACTTTGGCGGCGTTCCCACAATGCCGGTCTCCACCGCCATCGGATCGTGGAGGCGTCACGGCCGCCCAAACATGCGGCACAAAGCTTGCAGTCACCGTCGCGACCTCTTGCCCCTCCCTGGTGGAGCGTGCGGCTAGGGCGGCGGGCAATCCCCGGAGTGCCTCCGCGGCCTGCTTGGTCGCGTAAGCGTCTTGCGGCGGTGTCTGGGCGTCTCGACCACGCCCAAAGGTTCCGAGCATCGTTTGATCTTGTTGAAAGCCCTCTTGAGCATGGTGGTGAGGTTGCGCTTGAGGCGATCAGCCTCGTACTCCGAGGCCCTTTGCGCTGCCTCGGCCCTCTCCGCCCATTCCGCATAGCGGCCAGGCGGTGCGATAACCCTTTCTTTCGCCATCGCGCGTCGCTCTCACCCGCTCCCGCGTCAATTCGTCGATGGCCCCCGTCAGTTGCCTCGCCGTCCGGGCTCCGTGCCCGTGGCCGTGGCAGCGCCGAGTGTCTTTGTGTAGATTCTTGAGCTCGTGAAAGAGCTTCGATGTGTATGTATTTGGCGTGGCGGCGATGCGGGGCGAATTGGCGGCGTCGGTGTTAGGAGACCGCTGCCCGGTTCTGCGGTGGCGGCAGCTGGCGGCGCTTGAACGGGAGTCTCCGCCGTCCCTGCACCTGCAGGCGGCGTCGTCTCCCTTGAAGCATCTTGAGGGGCCGCCCTTGGCGTCGCCCTCAAGCTGAAGCTGGCCATGGGGACCTCAAGCCCGCCTTGTCGAGTGGCGGCAGGGTCCCCGTGGCGAAGCGGTGGCGCCGTGGAGGCGGGATCGGCGCCGTGGGAGGTGGAGAAGGAGCGTGGCCAGAGCGCTTGGCGCCGTGGATGGCGGCGGCGCCATAGCATATTTGGCGCCATCGTCGTTGGGGCGGCGCTGTTGCATTAACACCGTGGCGATGGTGTCGGCGCCGAGGTGAAGATCTTTGGCGCGCCTTGCGGCGCCGGTGCGATCGATGCCGCAATTAGGCGGCGCGGCCGCCCAGTGAAGCCGCCGCCACCCTTGGGTTGGTGGCGGCGGAGGTTTTCGCCAGCAGCAGCCTTCTCGCACCGGACTTGTGGTGTCCGGCGAGTAACGCTGCCGCGCCCGTCGGCGGAGGAGTGCGTCCACGATCGTCGGCCTTGGCGGCACTACGGCGAGGCGGTGGAGTCCATTGGCGGCAAAGAACTCGGCGATCTCGAGCGCTCATGGCTCCACATCGGCGAGTGGTCGGGCGATGAAGGGAAGTCGAGCGGCGGGGATCGGCGGCATGAGCCCGAGAGCCACTGCCGAGGCGGCGGCCCATCAAGTTTCAGCGCTGGTCAAGGTTAAAAACGATCTGAGAATCTTTGGTTGGTAGGGAGCGGCACAAAAAAGACATAAGCGTGAAAAAGCCAAGGAGTAGCAGTGAAGACTTACGGCCAGGAAAGGTGCGGGCGATGTCATTGTCGCCGTATCTCGCCACGCCGGCGATATCTGGCGACGGAGAGGGCTCAATCTTGGGATACAAAATCACGACGATCGGCGCCCGGTTAGGCGGCGTCCGCAAGTTGTTGATGCGGGCGCCATCGCTCGAGCTCCGCCGTCTCTTCGACGAAGCGAGTTCAGTTCTCGATGACCGCCGTCGGTCGCTGGCACTTCGATGCCTCGAGCTCATTGTCGTCGTTGACGTCTGACCACTCGATCGCCAAGCCTTCGGTTGATCTGGTGGAAGGAATGTAGGGCAGCCATTCCACCGGGGCGGAAATAGCAACTCCCAAGAGCTTCGGCCGTCGGAGGCGCAGAGGAAGAAATGGCGGAAGAGCGGGAGGTTCGGCATCACCCCCATGAACATTTCACAGAGGTGTGCGAAGATGGCGAGGAAAAGGATGGAGTTGGGGGTGAGATGAAGATGATGGATTTCGTAGAAGTGGAGGACGGTGAGGAAAAACTCGGAGAAAGGCGGTACCAGGCCCGCCATAATGCCCCACACGAAGATGATGATCTCGTCGGCGGGGCACTGTGGCGTAGGGGTCCCGGCCCGAAAATAGAGAGGGCCCTTCGGCACGACGGTGTGGAGTCTCCCCACCGTGTAGGAGTCCACTGAGGAAGCAGGAATGGAAGGCGAGTCCGAAGAAGCCATGGAAGCGAAAGTGGCAAGAGGCAAGAAAAGCTTGGAGGAAGAAGACGAAGTTTGCAAAGAGTGCTAAAAGCGTGAACTGCCTGGTGCGGATGGATCTATATGTATCCCCACTCGCACCGACGGTTCACGAAAGGACAAGATTGTGCGCCGTTTCGGGTCCCAAGGAAAATCAATGGATGCGGAAGGAATCGGCGGTCACATCTGATGGGCGGTCGAGATGAGTGATGGCCCCATCCAAGAATGCACCGCATTTAATGTAAGGATTTTGAAAGACTCGATGTGCGTTCTTGGGTGGGCGAGGGCTCTTGTCGGCGTACTATACACCAGTACCCTCTTCGCCGCACAAAAGTGTCGCGTGGCACGTGGCGATCTAGCGGCGGTGGGAGTTTACACCCCGCTCTGAGACGTCGATCCACGTGGTCTTGTGGCGGCGGTGGGCGACACGCCGCCGCCCGGCGCCCGATCCGTGGCGGCTTTGGCGGCGATTAAGCGAGCACCCCACCACCGGTGTCGGTCCACGTGGCGCGAAGCGGCGAAGTGGCGACCACGCCGCCTCGCCCGGCGCCGACCCACGTGGCGGCTTTGGCGGCGATTGGGTGAGCACGCCCGGCCAGGGTGTCGGTCCACGTGGCGCAGAAGTAGGTGGCGACCACGCCGCCTTTCGCCGGCGTCGATCCACGTGGCATGCGGGCGAGCACACCTCGTTTGTTCCGCTGCCATGCAAAAGGGTGGGATGCGGTGGCTTCATCCTGAAGTTTCCTTCGCCGCCGTACCGTGTCAGAGACAGGCCTACTGTACCAGGCATGTCGGTCCCAAGGAATTCTGCTACAAGCTTTGTTCCTCGACACCTCACACCTACGTGGCGAGAGGTCACATTAGGAAGAAGAAGGGTGAAAGCATGCGCTGGCATTAATTAGGGCTGAAGGAACGGGACAACGCATAAAGGTGTAGTAAATGCATGTAAGATAAGCATGATGACATCCCTCCTCCGTCTGACTCGTGTAAGCCCGTGCATATAAGGGCACTTGAGAGGATACGGGAGAAGGGAAAAAGAGGGAAAGAGGGGAAAAAGAGGAAGAAAAAAGAGGGAAAGAGGGGGAAAAAAGAGGAAGAGAGAAAAGAGAGACTCAACAGAAGAGCTGGTCACCAGCAAGCTCTGTAACCAAGTCCAAAATACTGAATCCAAGATCAAGCAGGAAGTAAGGCTGTTACCCTTCTCCATGGGGGCCTGAACCTGGGTAAAATCGTGTGTTCATCTGGATTTTAGACACTAGAACTCGTTAGTGTGAGAGGTACTGGGGTTTCCCTCTGCTAGGGTTTGCCGGCTACCAAAGACACCCCCTACCGAACCAAACCCGGTCTGTAGACTTGGGCCTGTCAGTTGAAATACACCGACAGCAGCTATCTACTGCATCTACCTACGTCCTTTGTTTATTCAATCCTTAGCGATCTCACTGCTAAATATTGATGTACATTGAGCTAAATCTTGAGGATGTCATCTTAGTGCTTTCAACGTCAAACCTTTCATGAATATTGGTCCTTTCTTTGGAGAAACGAGCCTGCTTTTTGTGTGTGTCTGTGAGCACGATTGTAGAATCAGAGGCCTTCATGTCTTTGCAACACGATATAGGATAACATGGATTACTATTTTGTGACTCGGGAACACACTTTGGAGATCAATTTCATGCCAAGATATAGCAGAACTGGAATATATGTGTTTTCTTTCGGAAAGTTTGTTTCCCCTAACCATTCAGCACTCCCATCCCTTTCTATTTTGTGTCGAGGATGTATCAACTATCCGGTCTTACGAGATCTGTTATTTTGAAAAAATGTGCATGCAAATGCTTAGAACCTAAATAACTTACACCCAGGATGAAGTTAATACTTCAAATGTGCTTAATTTGAACCAAAAGGGTGCTATAGTATTTTTTTCCCGGCATATTCTAATTGTTGTTAGCAAAATTTTGCGAGTACTTAGTATGTATCAAGTGGTCCTCGATTAGCATTACTCTTCTAAAGCGGACATATGTTGACATCAAGACTTGTGGATTCATCAAAGACGTATGGATCTACAAAACATGTTGGCAATTTTAATGTTATTAATCTTACCATGTGCATTATATTATTTGCATATTTAGCATTCCTATTTTTCTCTCGGCCTTTCGGCATTATATTATGTGCATTATATTATTTGCATGTTATGCTATACTTAATTGTCAATGCTAACTGGTTCCTTTTATTGCAGCCAAAAAAAAAAAAATCCAAATGTCTTTTCACGACTCAATGTTTGGAAGGTATCGTTTCGTGTTGACAAACTAAATTACGTTAGATAGTTCTTTTACTGAAGACTTACTTTTATTCAAACTTACGTGTTTCCATATTTCTTACCTTGCTTATGCACTTTAATTTTTTTGCTATTGTTCTCATAAGCTACATATGGATGTCGGTATGCGATATTGCCGCTTTTTGCACGCTTTTGATTGTGCGGCCGATGTAATTGCAAGTCTATAATTGCATTTGCTACTCCTTTTTTTGGCCATTTTGTGTACCTGTGGGAAACCTTATGATATGGGCTTGAATACAAACTTGCTATATTGTATATTCATAAATATGTCCTCTGAACCTCCTAGCTTAATTTTTTCTAGGCAATCTTAAAAGCAGCTTTTCCTGGACATCTTGTTGAGTTCATAATTGATCTTCAAAATTTTCTGAATATAGTTCAATAACTTTCAGAGATTATGTATTGATCCATGTTTTCTCTGTTAAACTCTCGCAACTCGCACAAATTTCATACGCCGCGGCGTAGCGCGGGTTCTTATCTAGTCAACTCTATTACAGACGGAAGAAAGCGAGCTCATTCAGCCACTCCACGTGTCGCCCTTGCATTTTGCGAAAAAGCTCCTCCGTTTCTTCGAAATTACGGATAGGTCCTTCGCGATTTTTTGTGAGACGAAGATAGTTTTTTTTCTTCGCGTTTAGGTCCCTGGCGCGATATTTTACGGAAAAGTCTCCCGTTAAGTTTAAATCGCGAACAGGCCCTTTTCTAATTTTTCAGGATAGCGAACAGGTCCAAAAAAATAACAAACAAGTCCCTGCTTCTTACGTTCAGATCCTTTCTCCGTTTTTCCCGGAAAAAATGTTTTCGCCACCAAAAAAACCGGGAAAAAATGTTTTCGTCACCCAAAAAACCCGAAAAAATGTTTTCGTCACAAAAAAACGCAGACCACCAAAAAAACCAGGAAAAAATGTTTTCGTCCCCCAAAAAACGCGAAAAAATATTTTCGTCACAAAAAAACGCAGATTCGTCGATGGTTTATAGCAACTTATGGATTTGCCAACGGTCGTAACCGTAGGTTTTTTTTTAAAAAAAGTGTAGATTCGTCCGAAGATTTATAGCGACCCATAGATTTGCCGGCGGATCCTAACGACCCATTTTTTTAACAAACACAAAAAAAAAAAAACACGGATTCAACCGCAATTTTCACGCGCGCGACAAACAGGCCTTTGCTCCTTACGTCTAGGTTCTTTCTCCGTTTTTCCCAGAAAAAATATTTTCGCCACTAGAAATATGTGTGCATCTCTATCTCTAGACTTTTTCCCCACCTCGGTTTTCCAGCTCGGTTTTCCCAAGAAAACACCGAGAGACCCTCCAGAAAAATAGAAAATACATCTCAGCCTGTTTTTTCTCAAAAAAATGGAAAATCGTTTCCCGCTCACGCGCGCGCCGTGCGCCGTTGTATTCACGGTTGGGCCCTCCGGTGGGTAGTTTTATGAAACAAAAAATACATCCGATCTCTTCTCTGGGGTATAGACTTTTTCCCTAACTCGCTTTTCCATCTCGATCTCTAATATTTTTTAAAGCATGTATTATTACTCGGTGGATGCGTAGAGTGTTAGACTCGACAAAAGAAGGTTGTCTTCTCTAATAATTTTTCGCCTTTTTCCGTCTATGCTATTTTCCCACCTCGGTTTTCCAGCTCGGTTTTTCCCAAGAAAACATCGAAAGACCCTCCAAAAAATAGAAAATACATCTCGGTCTGTTTTTTCTCAAAAAAATGGGAAATCATTTCCCGCTCATGCGCGCGTCGTGCGCCGTTGTATTCACAGTTGGGCCCTCCGGTGGGTAGTTTTGCGAAAACAAAAAAATACATCCAGTCCCTTCTACCGGTATAGACTTTTTCCCCAGCTCGCTTTTCCATCTCGATCTCGGATATTTTTTAAAGCATGTATTATTACTCGGTGGACGCGTAGAGTATTAGACTCGACGAAAGAAGGTTGTCATCGCTAATAATTTTTCGCCCATTTTCTTCTAGGCTATTTTCCCACCTCGGTTTTCTAGCTCGGTTTTTCCCAAGAAAACACCGAAAGACCCTCCAAAAAAATAAAAAATACACCTCGATCTGTTTTTTCTCAAAAAAACGGGAAATCGTTTCCTTGCCACCAGACGCCGTTCGAAAGACCCTCCAAAAAAAGAAAATACATCTCGTCTGTTTTTCTCAAAAAGCGAAATCGCTTCCGCTCACCTTGCAGGCGTCTTGCCGTTGCATTCCGCAGTTGGGCCCTCCGTTGGGTAGTTTTATGAAACAAAAAATACATCCAAATCCCTTTCTACCGGTATAGACTTTTTTCCCAGCTCGCTTTTCCATCTCGATCTCTGATATTTTTTAAAGCATGTATTATTACTCGGTGGACGCGTAGTGTGTTAGACTCGACAAAAAATGCTAGCATCTGTAATAATTTTTTGCCCTTTTTCTTCTATGCTATTTTCCCACCTCGGTTTTTCAGCTCCGTTTTTCCCAAGAAAACACCGAAAGACCCTCCAGAAAAATAGAAAATACATCTCGGTCTGTTTTTCCTCAAAAAATGGGAAATCATTTCCCGCTCACGCACGCGCCGTGGGTTGTTGTATTCACGGTTGGGCCCTCCGGTGGGTAGTTTTGTGGAAACAAAAAATACATCCAGTACCTTCTACCGGTATAAATTTTTTTCCCAGCTCGCTTTTCCATCTCGATCTCTGATATTTTTTAAAGCATGTATTATTACTCGGTGGACGCGTAGAGTGTTAAACTCGACAAAAGAAGGTTTTCATCTCTAATAATTTTTTGCCCTTTTTCTTCTAGGCTATGTTCCCACCTCGGTTTTCCAGCTCGCTTTTTCCCAAGAAAACACCGAAAGACCCTCAAAAAAATAGAAAATACATCTCGGTCTGTTTTTTTTCAAAAAAATGGGAAATCATTTCCCGCTTGCGCGCGCGCCGTACGCCGTTGTATTCACGGTTGGGCCCTCCGATGGGTAGTTTTACGGAAACAAAAAAATACATCCAGGCCCTTCTACCGGTAGTTTTTTTAAAAACCTATAGTTTCGTATATTCACGTACGGGTCCTCCAACTTTATTTTTCCGAGAAGAACCAACGAACCAAATTTTGTACGGAGCGTCGTACAGCTAATTTTACAAAAAGAACCCTATAGTTTCGTATATTCGCGTGTGTCGGCATATTCCACCTGACAGGCCCGAGTCTACAGACCGGGTTTGGTTCGGAAGGAGGGCGTCTTCGCGGCTGGCTAAACCTAGAGGGTGAAAACCCTAGAGACTCCCACGCGAGGGATTCCGGCGTCTATGAACTAGGGATAACACAAATATTTTACCCAGGTTCAGGCCCCCTTTTCTTTGGGTAATAGCCTTACTTCCTGCTCGATTGGTTTATAGAGTGTGCAAAGCTAGTACAAAACTCTCAGGTTACAAGTTCTCTCTTTGACTATGCTACGGAGCTCTTGCTTGCTCGTTCTTCCACCTTCGACCGACCCCTTTTCCCCATGCACCTGAGGGCCCTTAATAGGCCAGGCCAGCCGGGCAGGTACCAAGGAGGGTCATCATGCTTATCTTCATACATTTATTACCCCTTCCCGTGTTGTCCCGTTCCTCCAGCCTCATTAAATGCCGACGCATGGCTTCGCCTGGTCCGCCCGGGATGTGACCCCTTCTTGACGGGTTGGTGAGAGGCGTCAGAGGAATGGGCTTATAGCGAGATCCTTGCGGTTGAGTGGTCGACACATTGTCCCGCCGCCCGAAGCAGACGACAGCGAAGGAGCCTTCGAGGTGAAGTCACCTCGCACCACCTTTTGTCTTCTTTATGGGCGGCGGCGTGCTCGCCGGGCGCCACGTGGACCGACCGCCAGGCGGCGAGGCGTGCTTCGCCCACTGCTCGCCGGGCGCCACGTGGGCCGACCGCCGGGCGAGCAGGGCGTGCTCGCCCACCTGCTTGTCGGGCGCCACGTGGACTTGTCAGGTTGACCGCTTTTATGCGACGGAGAGGGTACCCTAACGTATAGTACGCTGACAGCGCAGGTTCCTATCTAGCATTCTAACGAGCCAGCTAACCTCCTTGGACTCGCTTCAATTCGGACGCACCTCCGATCTTCCATGTTCTCTTCCATTCCTTTCCCTGCTTTTTGGCGCTTTGTGGCCGTTGGACCGTAGCACGAAACGGACTGTGGATTAAAGCTGGCGAGATTATTGTTACTAGACAGAGTTGCGCACTACGTTGCGCCGGGCGAAATGGTGGACACAATTTTTCCATTGATGAAACTGTAAAAAAATCAAGGGAAACCAAAATAAGAAAAATTTTAGAATCGGTGTTGGTCGTTTCGCATAACGAAGAATGAGAATAAGATTTTGGGAAATCATTGGGCTATATTGCGGGAATTTCATGACCATTTTTTTTCAGAAGGGCTCGGTTCGCATAACAAACAATGAGAACAAGATTTTGGGAAATCATTAGGCTATATTGCGGGAATTTTGTGATCATTTTTTTCAGAAGGGCTCGGTTCGGTTTTGGACGGGTATTTCCTGAACCGTGAGGCCTTTGTTGCAAACAAGACGGTGGAGGGACCGCTTCTCTCCGGCATAAGTAGTATATACTACAAAGAGAACATGACAATGCTGGGTTCTTATCTATTTTTGTCACTATCACAGAGAGGAGGCAGGCTAAGGTAATGATATCATAGAAAAGTATACCGACAGAGTCCTTGTAAGTCTCTCGGCCTTACTGTTTATGTAACATGCTTGTCCTTATTGTTTAGGATTATTCACTTCATCATGATTTCTTTGCTCCAATTTTTAAGACAATCTATGTCCCCAACCATCCTACTAAACCATGACCGCTACATTTTTTGTTCTAAAATTGACTAATTCTGGTTAAGAAATACTCTGCCAATCAAATAAGCACAGACACTCTGAACTAAAAGCTTAACTCGAAGAAATAAACTGAAGTGTGAAAATTGCAAAAATAAAAATAAAGAAAATCAAGAGGTACCTTTTGGAGGAGGCTTAGGGAAGTTGTGCAATAATAATAGTTCCATCCGAAATACTCCAGTCCCATGGAATTCCAGCTGCACCATGTCTAGATTAAGATTTGAAGAACATAATATTAGAACACAGTGCAATAGGGAAAAAAATAACAACCAGTTAGTGTTCAGTACGTAATAGCCAGAAGTAAAGGGCTTCATGAATACTTAACTCTAAACAAATAATCTGTAAAAGATATAATGCCCCCAAAAAACCATTAAGCAAGCATCAAAGCATGATCAACATTACCATGTATATTATTATTGCAAATCCCAAAAGCCATGGAAAGCATATATCAACATATGTTGCTAGAATCTTACCAGCGCCCTTAATATCAGCAAAAATGTTGATGAAGTCATCATCATTAACGATAACTTTAATCTCTTCTGGAGGTGACTCATCAAGATTCTTCAGTTCTTTAGCCAATTGCCTGAGGACATTTGGTGGGAGATACTCGTTGATTGTCTTCAGTGACATGAAGAGGCCATTAGAATCGTAGAAGGCAGCGTAAAATTGTTTTGGACTTATGTTCTCTTGATCACTCAACAAATACTAAAAAGCTGAAGATCTCCAATACTCACCATGGAGGCAAGGACAGCAGACAGCTCAAAAGGTGTTTCGCTGGCAAGCAGCAGTTGCAGGTCAGATAAATGTGCCGTAATTAGTAAAGGAAATGATCAATTGAGAGAGAGAGAGAGAGGAAGGATACACTGGAACTAACCTAAATGCTTGATGCCTTTTGTGAAGACAGTATCGGTAATAAGACCTATAGAAGATAGCCCGCCGCATTGAAATTTTTCGGTTACCTGTAAAAGCGATGCGCATTAGTTTGATGGCACTATAAAATGCCAATACCCAATGGACTATATATGTGCTCTTGAAAAAAAGTAAACACTGATTATATTAATCGCATGCTACCCTTTTAGCGAACATTTAGTCCAGGCATCAATTAAATTCTCGCTGGAACATTATGGAGCAAATTTTCCTTTTCTATCTAGGCCAAGAAGTTGAACATTTTAAATTAACATAGTGGTTTATCAATAGGAGAAAGCATAGTTGTTAAAAAGATTGGGAAACCTACCAATTGTTTGCTTTTTCTAACTTCCTGTCCTGTACAATGAAAAGCTTCTACCCAGATACATCCTCGTATCGAAGATAACTCATATGATATTTCTTCAAATATAAGAAAAAAAGGGGGAAATAGATACTTCAGATGATGCTTGAAGCTGATCAGCTAATTAATATTCTTTGTTTTTTCTGCAGGATTTCTCACTCATCACCTATTGTTGTATGTTGACTTACAATCATGGAATTATTATTAAGTAGACATCAGATGACAGCTCTCAGTTGTAGACCTGCGCCGGCAACCATAACTTGCCGCTCTCCATGGACAAGCACCATGACAGGATGGAATCGTCCAGCATAGGGTCAGGTCATTCTGGCTGATGCTCGACAAAGATAGCGCAAGCTGGAGCAGGTCATTTTGGGTCCAGCTGATAGCTATTAACACTGCATTGTTTCCTAGGACTTGGAATTATTCAAGGTTCTGAATTGTAAACCAAATCAGTAAGCGCAAACAGAAGCAAGTATATGTTTATATGCATCGAAGGTTTGAAACCTATTAACTTTGTGAACATCTTAGTGACTTGATGGAGCTTTTCTGAGTTGTAGTCAGACTTGAACAGAGAGGAAATGTCATTTTCCACAAGAAATCTAGCAAGTTGACGACCATAATGGAATCTGGGGAACATAGAGTAATCAATGAAACTTTGAAGGATAGCTAGCTGCCGTCAGCTACTTGAATCTATTTGAGAAAATCTGGTACCGTTACCACTAAACGCATCGAATTTGGAGCACAAGTAGCAGCTGCTAGCCTAGATATGAAATGAAGCAAGAGGAGAGAGAGCATGAAATTGGTGTGTATTTATTTCACTGACATCCTCGACGGTCTTCTCGCTCGCTCGGAGAGCCGCAGGGCCTTGATCTCTGCCTGCGCCTCCCCCAGCTCCTTGTCCTTATCTGCAGGCAAGGAAGAGCAGAGAGATGAAGAGGAAGGCGGGGTGCTCACTGCGAAGGTGGCGGTGGTGGCGCCGATGATTCCAAATAGGAGGATCCCCCAGGCCTTGGACGGGCGACGCTCCTGCGCACACCACGCGCCGCCGTCGGCTGCGGATTTATCTTCCTGGGAGGAGGAGGTCATCTCCTCAGGGGCTCTCGTCCGTGGATCCCTACCTCCCGGTTCGAGCTCGACGCGGAGGCGTGCCGTCGGGACTGGTGGCGGAGCGGCGTGGAGCATGTCCTATTTTCGTTGGTCTAAACCCATGAAAATAGTCCAAAATTTTTTTCGAATTTCCCGAACGCGGTGACTCGAGTATTTTCGTCGGTCTTGGCAAGAATACCGATGAAAATAACTATAATTTTGTCAGTTATACCTGACCGACGAAATTACTCAGTTATTTACGTCGGCTTTTTTTTTGTCGACAAAAATAATTTAAGCCGACGAAAATAATGTAGATTCCTATAGTGAATGGTCAAATTAATTAACCAATTTTTGTGCCACTCTAATAATATTCGACTATGACCTAATAATCTATTAAATTAAATAATCCAACATCCACCAGCTCACAAATAATATTTGATGATCGAATTATTTATACGAAGCAAAATACAATGATTATTTATACTGTCAAATAATTAAGATCTAATAGGTAGCCATACCGGCCAACAAACTAATTTTTACTGCTTGCATGCATGATTATGCAATGGTTATGAATTAAATGCAACATGCATGATTAAAAGCTACAAGACACAGGCGAAACGGGAAACATGGAGGCAAAACGAAAGGGCGTACTGACCTTTGATCTGAAAAGGCGAAGGGCACCGGATCGACTAACGATAAAAGCGGTCACAGGCAGAGCACGTCGACCTACAGCGGAACACCGATCCTCAACCTGTAATCGCACAAGCAAAGTGAGCAGGAAGAGTATCCAAACTACCGAAGAAATCAAGGAAGCACGACGGCCAAGGGAACAGCAAACCGCGCACAGCTGAAGCACGACGGCCCACACCGGAACCCCGATCCCCAACCTGCAACCGCACAAGAAAACGAACCAGAAATCAGAAAGAGCACCGAAAATGGGTAACAAACGAAGAAGACAAGGGGAACAACAGGAGGCAATAAGAGGCAGAAGGAATGCAGACCAACGAAAATGGCGCTCGGCGCGGTAAAACGTCTGAGCGACCGGAGGCGATGAACCCGGAACCTCGATCCCCAACCTGCAACCGCACAAGAAAACGAACCAGAAATCAGAAAGAGCACCGAAAATGGGTAACAAACGAAGAAGACAAGGGGAACAGCAGGGAAAATGGCGCTCGGCGCGGTAAAACGCCTGAGCGACCGGAGGCGATGAACCAAGCAATCGGAGCGCCGATCGATCGACGCGCACCGACCAATCCCAGACGGAGGGGCTAACCAAGGAGAGGTCCGGGCCGAGGCACAAGGCAACGCCGAAGCGCAGGCTGGGGAGTCCGGCGGAGCCCACGAAGCAGCGGAAACGAAAAGAAAGAAGGACAAAGAAATACACACAGACCCGATTCATCGCACCGACGAACCCCGACCGAGGCGGAGCTGGCGAAACGCGGGGGGCGTGAATCCAGGAGCGGCTATCATCCATCGTGACGACGGACGGCGAGGAAACCGCCACGTGAGGAATGGAACTGGCGTCTTCGGCAACGGGACGACAACCGCGAAGGTACGGGGACGGGGCGCGAACGGGACCGACGACGTGGCACAGCTGAGAGGCCGGCATTCCCAGGCTCTTTAATATAGACTATATATTAAAGAAAACAGTGGGCTGGGCTAGTAAGTGCCGACCTGGTGTATTCATGATGTAAAGAGATGACCTGTGTTGACTTTTATAACTTACATGGTGTAGGTATGAAAGGCCTCTTCATGGGATGGAGAGGATGAGAGGGGGTGACATATACTGGTGTGCACTAAGCTATATCAATATAAACTATCTGATGAGCACATGGGCATATAAATAGATTTGCATTGCATCGCTAATGATAAAAGATGATTAATGAGATAAATATAATAAATAGGTATATTGTTATGTTATTATATACTTATTGAGTCGTGGGCTTATCCTTGCATCTTTAATACTTTTATATGAACAGTGAAAACGACATGTATAGGATGGGAGTAACGCCATCACTTCACGTGTCATATTATCTACCACAATCATCTAGTATTAGTGATCACTCTTGAATTAATAAAGTGTCTAGTCGGTTTAGTTGAAGAACTTTCATCTCATAATAATAGTCATGTGAGTTTAGTTGAATTTATTTAATGCTTTAGGAGTTTAGTTGATTATTTATTGTTTATGGACCTTTGTTCTTCATCGTCGCCAAAAGGTAAATACTGCTTCCAAACGCATGTGATCCAGGCGTTCTCGAACGTATAGACCCAAGCATTCCTAGACACGAGAACTTAGGCCTTCCCGAGTGTGTAGCCTCGAGCATGCTTAGGCGTGCGGTTACAAGATTATTATTGTTATTGTTCTTATTCATATTATTATGTAAATTCTTGTTAATCGTTTCTAATACCAGTGATAATTGTTTTTGTTTAGGATAGTTTGCTGAAATTATTGTTAAAATTATAGTTAAAGTGATGAAAAAAATAAAATATGGTAACATCTTGAGCACTTTAGAGTGTTATGGTGTTACAATTATCTCAAATTTCTGCAATAACTTTCCAACCATATATCCCTCTCCCTCTTTGATCTAGAGCGTCTATTCTTGATCGGACGGACCATGACATCGTGCTTTTGGTGTTTTGATTGAATAAAGGGAAGGATATGATTCCATGTGATTCGTCCACATGCACCAGCTCGCTAAGTCCTTATTTGGGACGGCTTAGCTTCGGCTTCTGTCCTTTAGAAGCTGGAAGCTGTTTCAAACGACAGGCTTATCAGTAACCGAAAGTCAAAAGTTAGCAGTCCATTTGTACTAGAAAAAACTGAAAGATGAAAGCTGATCTGGAGTAGCTTTACATAGCTTCTGTGGGTTGGGATTTCGACTTTGACACTAGAGTTAAAGAAAATTACCCCTATTATTAAGTATAAATCCCAAACCACGATCATCTCACCCTATTCCTGACTCACACCCCTCACATCCAAAACATATATTAAAAGCTAGACTGTCAAACGCCAAACCTCTTCAAATTTTAAATTGGTAATCTGACTCTTGACCATGCAATCCAAATTGAAAGTTATTTTTCAAAAAAGCTACCGCAATACGAAACAAGGTCTAAGTAGCATCACGTTCCAAGAACCAAATCAAACCATGTTACACTCCAGGAAGAAGAAAATGACAAGATCAAGCAAAAAGAGGAAAGAAGAAAATGGAAGAGACACACGGACAAAGCACGGTACACACACAGTTCCACTGGGATTCTAGCTAGGCATCAAGCTCGCGTGCTCTCCCATTCTAATCGCGTTTCCCGGGCTTCTGGATGCGCCACCGTCCCCACTGCGTCCAGCATCCCCGCACCGTCACGTGTACCAAGCCCTCGGCGAACACCGTTCACCATGCCACCGACGTGTGGTCCCCGGAAAGTGATCCGGCCCACAGGTCAGTGCACGTAGAGCGCCCCTTCTGTAGTTCTGTTCACTTCCGGCCGCCACCAGCTCAAGCCACAAATAGAGACGTGCAAATATCTGCTGTCTCCCAATTAAGCCGAAAAGGCAAGGGGAGAGTGAGTCATGGAGGACACAGACCACGGCCCCGCCAAGAACATTCCGGAATCTCCCGCCGACGAGGCAGCCGGCGTCGTCGACGACGAGGAAGGTGATGAAGGCGGCGGCTTCACCTTCCCCGTCCCGCCACTCGGCGCGGACGCGTGCATCGTGCCCGTGTACCCCATCTTCGGCCGCCCGCCGTCGCCTCCTCCGGCGTCGCTGGAGGAGGAGCCGGAGACGGCCACCGTGCGGGTGCCACTGGGGCGGCTCCTTCTGGAGGAGCGGGACTTCCGCGCGCGGCAGCGGACGGCTCACGGTGCCGCCGCCGCCGGACGAAGAAGGCGGCGGAGACGGCGAGCTGGAGGGGCTGCCGCCGGAGAGCTACTGCCTCTGGGCGCCCGGGCAGTTGGCGCCAGCGTCCCCGCGGCGCTGCCGGAAGAGCGGCTCCACGGGGTCGGTCC
Source organism: Guadua angustifolia (assembly GCA_036346375.1). Lineage (NCBI taxonomy): Eukaryota > Viridiplantae > Streptophyta > Magnoliopsida > Poales > Poaceae > Guadua > Guadua angustifolia. The sequence goes on along the minus strand of CM070501.1, from coordinate 32,035,414 downwards.
TCCGGTGGCGCCGCATCAGCGAGCGCCTCGTCGGGAGGAGCCACAGCGACGGCAAGGAGAAGTTCGTCTTCTTGAGCACCAACGGCCCAGAGCCTCCCAAGCAGGGGGACGAGGATGAGGGCGGCAGCAAAGGTGACGGCGGTACCGGCATCGGTGGCCGTGGATGGAGCTATTACGGCAAAGGAGGAGGCGGCGGCGATGGCCGGAGGAGGTCGTATCTTCCGTACAAGCAAGAGCTTGTCGGGTTGTTCGCCAACGTCAGTGGGTTGCGACGAAGCTATCACCCGTTTTAATGCCGTTCTTTCCTTCTTCTTTTTCGGTCCGTACGCTCGTCTGTTTTTGTGTATACTGGGTACTCACCTCTCTCTCCTTAGTGTTAGAAATAAAATTGGTGTGTTTATAAATTACAATTGGCTTGGATAAAGTAAATAGGAGAAATAGCACCGTCTTGACAATCGAGATTGGCATCTAAAAAATTCAATGGAGATTGGAGAAACAGAGAACACATATTTGTAGGTTTTTATTTGTTAGGTGCTTCATTCAGAATTGCTGTTCTTTTGGTGGTTGTGTTCTTTTTCATCAATGTCAGAGCAGATTTCTACATGCACAAATTAAACTGCCCATGTTAATGATTGTAGAGAGAATTTTGTATCTCGTTGATTGGTTTAGTATCCGTCAATCTGTGTATAATGATTGTAGAGAGAATTTTGTATCTCGTTGATTCGCTTAGTATCCGTCAATCTGTGTATAGCATTTTTTTTTAACTAAATCTGTGTATAGCATATCTGAAAGCTGATTGATTTAGTACAGTTTCTTGTTTCGTTCCAGCGCGCATATTTTAATCCTGTCACGCAGTGTGATACGCATACGTGTGAACAATTTCATGCCTCATTAACACTTTACATTAATATCGCGAAAGCAATCTGTACGTTAGGACGTCAAAACAGAGACTGATCACTCTACGATCTTCACCGAAGTTCTTCATGCCTTCTCGGCTTGTCATAAAAAATGCTTGGAGAACAGTTCCTCGTACGTACGTGTGTGTGTAAACGGCACATTCTCTCGAAGTCTCGATACTGCTATCGCTTAACAGTTACCACTGCTTTTACTATAGTAGCATACTACTACGATAAGCAAGAATCTGATTGCTGCATCTATCGCGTTTGCACCCCCGAGATCACTACAACCATTCCATACTCACTGTGATAGGGTACAAACAAGGGGACCGTGCAATCCAACTAAGAAAAGTTTCAAAAAATTTTGAAAAAAATCATGGATGTACATCTTATCTTACCCCATCTACATATAAAATTTCATGATCAAATTCGTCCTATGCTAGAAGTTACAAAAAAGACAAATTTGGGGTGCATTTGAACTATTCAAGTTTGTCAGAAATTTGTCTTTTTTATTACTCTTAACATAGGACGAATTTGATCATGAAATTTTATATGTAGATGGGGTAAGATGAGATGTACATCCATGATTTTTTTCAGAATTTTTTGAAACTTTTCTTAGTTGGATTGTACGGTGATTACATCAAAATCATGATTGCACTGGATATGTCCCCAACCAAGGGATTTCGCAGCACAGATCAATCTCAACACGGCAAACACGCATGTGGGGTATTGTAAAGTCGCTTGTGGACGTCTGCATGAAGCTCGGAGAGGGAAAGTATGTTCTTGTGAAGGACCCTGTGAAGCCGCAGGTGCGGCTCTACGAAGTGCCGGGAGATGCGTTTGAAAATAATTATGTTGAGGAACCACTGCCCGAGGAGGAGCAAGTGCGTCCACTTACAGAGGATGTTGATGCTACCGCGCAGGAAATGGATGCTGCTGCAGAGGCGGAGGCCAGTGGAACCACCACAGTCGCGGATGGAGAGGCTGAGGAGAGCGTTGAGGCTGCTGCTGTGTGAAGGCGGAAGGCTTCGGAGGCCTCCGCCTCTCTGTACCTTGAATGCCCTTCAATTAGCTTATCTAGTATCAGGGGCTACTTAAAAGGAGGCTTTCTACGTTGTGTCCTTAATCTTATGCTACTGTTGTTTTGGTTAGATAGTGAGTTGTTTATTGTTCTGCTCCGTGTGTACCTGTCCTAAGTTCTGTCGGATTACACCCTCTAGTTGCAAATCATACAGACTACTGTTAGCTTTGTGTCATTTCCTATGGTTTGTCAGTAATGTTCCTGTGATTTGAGTTTTCGGCAATTGTATCTGCTTGGCTGGCCATATGTAAATATGTTTGTTCGTAGCTTGAATCTGGTGGTGTGTGCTTGATGTCGTGATGATGCTATATGAGCTTTACTAACTAGTGTAATCTATTGTTCCTGTCTTCCTGATCTATCCCAAAGCAATGTAGAAAGCATGTACATAGGACGTTGCAGGATATATGCAAGGAAGCTGATATTGCTTCACGGCCGCAAACTTGCCATGGCATAGCCTCGATTTTTTTTTCAAACAATACTTTTTAAAATAATTTAAAAAATAATATGCTAAAAAAATTACAAAAATATATCCTATCACTCTTTTAATTGACAGAAGCTTCAATCTTATCGACCAAATGAATTTAAGACAAAGTAATCCATTGACCAATTTAATCCGTGACAAAATAGATCTCTCTCACCATCAATTGACGATAGAAGGCTTCTATCGCCAGTTGAAACGGCGGCATAGGTATATTTTGTAAATTTTTTTATATATTATTGATGCAGAATTTTTTAAAAATATATTATTTTAAAAAATGCGCACAGCCTATTGCCTCTTTCAAGGATGAACTGTCACACGCTGGGGCTTGGTTGCTGCGGTAAGGTCTCTGCCGCGTTTGTGCATCAGATGGCAATGTTGCTTCCAAACGCCATTTTCTCTCAAGCGTTCTTTCCTTCTCTTCCCACTTCCTATTTCTCTCTGTTATTTTCTCCCACTGCAAGGAAAACACGCACCACACGGTTTACCGGTGCAAATTGTAGCATAACCTAAATCCATACTATACTCCAAACTAATTATACTAGCAGAGTAGCAGTATTGCATCACATTTTGTTTCAAGCTCTTTTACGGTACACTAAATTTAATATAAACAATTTATTCTTTTCAATCTAATAGATTAGATTAGATAGTATATAGGTAATACAATAGTACAAATATTTTTAAGAAATCAATAGCTATATTTAATTTTTTACTACCAGTATAATTACTGCAACATTTTTTTTTGTTCGTCCAACATTGGGAGAGAAAAGAGATGCACCCCGACGTGGAGATATAACTGATAAGTAGAGAGCGCATCAATAATTCTGCAGCTCCTCACCAACCAAGGTTTCAAATTTCATTTTCAGTTCACATCTCGGAGGTAGGGGAAATCTGAAATTTCGGTGAAATCTCAAAATTTTGGATTAAATGCGGTCAAAATTCAAAAAAAATTAAATCTAGAATTTTTGAATCAAAATTTGGCCGAAATTACCGAAATTTCGCCGAGAAATGCCGAAATCTCAGCAAAATTCAACCAAGTGAAAAATAGTCGAAACAATATTAAAAATTTTTGAATTTTTTTTGGATGGTCCTGACACATCACTAATGTTCCTATAGAAAATTCAGATGATGATCAAGCCTAAGAAATTTTTAAAATTCTAACAGTGCTACTGTTTTGATAAAAGGCTAACTGACAAAATTTCAATCGAATGAAAAATGGTGGAGACCATCTTAGAACATTTTGAAAATTTATGTTGATGGTTTTGATGCAACAATAATATTCCTATAAAATTTTTAGCTGATGATCAAGCCTGAGAAAATTTTTAAAATTAGGATAGTGCTATTGAAGGTTGACCTGCAAATTTCAACTGAATGAAAAATAATTCAAATCACATTAGAATTTTTTTAAAAAAATAGATGGCCCTGTAGCATCACTAATATTCCATAAAAATTTTCATATGATGGTCAAGTTCGAGGAATTTTGAAAAATTGTGACAGTGCTACTATCTTGATAAAAACCTAATGATCAATAAATATATTTCATTGAGCAATGAAAAAGGGTTAGATTTTTTGAAACTTTTAGATATGGGTTCTAAGGCAATGCTTAAGCTCTTATAAAATTTTTGGATCATGATCACAATCGAGTGAATTTATAGGTTTCTTACAATGGTGTTGTACCATTTGTGTTCCTTGTGTTTTTTGATTTTTGAAAGATAACAAATAAAGTTCATTGTATCCATCAATTTGATTGAGCAAACAAAAAATGTTTAAATTTTTTGATAATTTTAGAGAAGGGTTCTGAGGCAATATTTAAGCTTTGATAAAAATTTGGATCATAGTCAAACTTAAGAAAATTTATAAAATTATGACAAGGTTACTGTTTTAATTATGTTTATTCTATTTTTGATTTTTAAAGATAACAAATAAAGTTCAATTCTTTTGAAAATTTTTTGGTATGACCATACACTGATAAATATATTACCATAAATTTTTTAGAGAATGATTAAACTTTTACAATTTTATAAAATCTGGTAGTGTTTCTGCTGAAATTATAAAACATCTAAAAATTTGGTTTTTAATAAATTTTCATGGAAGATGAATTTCTTAAAGGTTATTAGGTCAAATATGGTCAAACAATCCGAGATTTCAGTGAGATTTGGTAAAATCTTGCCAAAATTTTTGAAATTACTATAGCAACTTGAATTTTTTATTTTTTATTCGATTGGAATTTTATATCTCATCTCTAACTAAAATATGAGATCTCATGGAAATCTCGCGAAATTTCACCGAGATTTTATTCCATGTCACCAACTGCTTGATCGACCAACTTTCCCTAAACTTTACTCTATGGTGGTAGCTTTGATTGGTGCCCATCACCATTTCCTTATCACGGCGCCCATCCATCCATCCATCAATCAAGTAGGGTGTCGCCCACAGGGAACGAATGCGACGACGACGACGCGAGCACCAGAGCGCGACAGTTGCTGTGCTAGCCAAAGCCAACCGTACACAACACTAGCACTATTACCGCTCTCTAGGGCGCTTTAGTTAATTCCATGTTTCCAATTTTGAGAATTAGCAGAACAGTTAGCTCTCCCACCGTTCATGAATATTTATCATTCTAGCTTTCAAATTATATTTCTAAATATATATCATTCTACAACTTCAAGATGACTTTTTACTATTTTTTTTCCCTTCTACGCCTCTCTCTTTTAGCTATTTTCAATGTTATTTACTAGTATGGGCCAGTGTAAGATACAACCATGTAAAGATATAATAAAGAGAGTTAATACAGTCTTTTGTAGATACGTTTTGGTGGAAATACAGTAAACTAGAATGACATCTGAATTTATGTTCTTCTAAATTTCAGGCAAAGCTAACACGGACGTACACTTCGCCATCTAAGCACCGGCACTTGTCCACTTCTTTTTCGCCATGTGCCCGTGAGGCCGTGAGTGAGGGAGTGATCGATCGAGACAGGTGGCCAAGCTGTCTTGTTAGCTAGAGCGCACGAAAGCCACTGGTAGCTTAGCTAGTGCCTAGTGTTACGCGGCTAGTGCGGTGGGCCGTGGGCTCATGCGCGCGCTAGCTTGCCGGGTGTGGGACATCGCTGGACTGCGAGTGGGGGCTCTCAATTGCTCTCAATTCCACCCATCGATGGGCCGGGGAACAGAGTGGAAGACTGGGGGGCGCGCGCGAGGTCTCTTCGGTCTCACTCCACGTCCCTTCTCCCTTGACCCCGCCCCGCGGAATTTTTTTTTATTTAATATTTATTTTAAAACATTTTTTTAAAACTAATAGCCCGCGCTAAAAAATTGCAGATCTACCCGCCCGTCGCCCCAGTACGGGGCGATCGCCCACTGCTGGGGCGATCGGTGCCCTGGCTAACGGCGCAATTCCAGCTTCTAACGGCAGGCCGGCGAAATATTAAAAAATACACCGGTCGCCCCAGCCTGGGGCGATCGGGCACTGTAGCAAATTTTTTTTGGCAATTTTTTTCATAAATTGTTTGTACAAAAATTGTTGCATTGAACCGGGAACAATTACGAAATAAAAAAACTTCTTGTTGTTTCGCACACCGGAAAAATTATTTTCCTTTGTTAGTGATACGCATCCCACTTAGGGATTTTCGTAGGCTCGTATGGTCCGCCGAATACGGCCGAAAAAATACGAGAAAAATCACGGGCGACCTACGCAACGCGGGCTACCACTTACATACGGGCGAGATGGCCGGACGTTGCCCCGGTCCGAAGTTGCGAAAACCGGAAAAGGCACTCGCGCCACGGAACTGCGGGAAATCGTGGCCACTTAAGGGTTTTCGCGAGCCATGCGGACAGTGGATCCGATCAAAAAATACGAGAAAAATCAAGAGGGACCTCATAGCGCGCTACTACTACTATGGGCGAGATAGCGGGCGTTGCCGGCAGAAGTTCGAAAATCGGAAAAGGCACCCGCGCCATGAAACCCGTAAATCGTGGCCACTTAGGGGTTTCGAGGTTCATGGGATAAGCGGATACGCCCAAAAATACGGAAAAATCAAGGCGACCTACGCAACGCGGCTACTGCGTAAGTATGGGCGAGATAGCCGACGTTGCCCCGGTAGGAAGTTACAAAAATCGAAAAAGGCACTCGCGGACATGAAACCACAGAAGTTACGGCTTTGAAAAATTTTGAATTTTTTTATGGAGATTCCTGATAAAGCAGTGATATTACCATAAAAATTTCAAATGATTTGAAGATGTGAGGAATTTTTTAAAATTCAAACAATACAACTGTCCTGATAAAACGCTGGCCGACAAGTTTGAACCGAATGAAAAATGAAACAAACTACGTTAGAAAATTTGAAGGGCACATACAGTGAAAGTTCAGATGATAAAATAAGCAGTAGATTAGATTATATTAGAAGGGCATTACAACGGTGACGAAATTGCTTGACGAACTAACTAACGAAAGCAATGTTCGTCATGGTAGAACAAATGATCGTTCAGCCTATCTGGGTACAGCCAGAATGATGTCCAACATTTTCTGCATATTACCTGTCCCGTGTTAATTTTGCGATTTGTCATCGGGCACCGCTCAGTCTCTACTATGAAAGAACTCCATGGGGATCCGCAGTTCTCCCAGCTGTCACCGAATGGGTGGCCTATGCCGTACGTCTCAGGTGTATAAGACATAATTTTTTGGTCTTTTTTATGTGGATTTCGCCTCCCATATGGGCATGTCATCCGATTCGGCGTCCCTATGTTAATACCACCGGTTCCCGATTAGTCTGCGCAGAGCGTCAAGGACTTGTTGCGTGGTGCGGACCTCTACCGCTTCCCTTGTCCCTTCTTCTTCGAGAGGAGGAGGAACCCTCTTGCACCTCTGTTGTGTTGGTGTTGGCGGAGACATGTGGAGCGCTCGCCTGCTTTGCTCGCACTCCACTATATGGTGCAGGAGGTGTGTGTTGGGCTTATCCTTGGACAACCGGAAGCGTGCTGCTGCGATCAATGCAAGATGCCCGCTTGATCGTTGAATAACACCGTAGGCGTACTCGGGTCCGCTTTTACTGGCGGTAGTGGCACCACGGAGAGGGTTGCTCCCCGGTTATCCCTGCTGGAAGCATGAGATGTGGGTGGTACGTCTCCGGGTCCACCCAGTTGAAGTAGCCGCACCATTCATCCTCGGCCAAGGGGCACCGGTAGAATCTCCGGTCCGCTAGATCATCATGGCAGGTATCAACCACCGCCTGCAGGCCATGTTCGCAAACGTCGGGGCTTGCGGGTGGCCCTGGAGGAGGTTTCTCCTTTGACTTGAGCGAATTCGCAAGTGTCCTTTTGAACTCCTGTGTGCGATGAACTGGTTTAGAACTACTACTTTGTGAGTTTAACATGAGTATGTCGCATGAAACTCACCGATTGGTTGGCCCCTTGCACACCGGCCCTAAGCTCTGGTCGATCTAGAAAAGGGACATATCCTGGCGGCCTCTCCCACCGGGTGAAGTTCTCGGGCGAAGCGGGTTTGGCGTCGTGGCAGTTGTAGAGAAATTCGTAGTCGCGTCGTTCCGGCCCGTCGATCCATTGGAAGAAGCAACACCGGTCCTTGTCTTTGAGAAAAGAAAGAACGAAGCATGAGATGGTAGTGTTACCTGTATTGTGTGGACACGATGGGTTTACCTTGTAGGTGCGCACAACAAAGATGAGTGGCGTGGTGTGTCTCCATGGGTAGATTGCATCATCTTGGCCAGAGGTTGCAATCGCATTTGGGTCGGGGCAACTCCGCAGCTGGGCGTCGGCGCTCACGGCATCCGGATATTCGGGCGGGATGACTTCGCTTGCTGAAGAGGCGACGAGAAACGACATTGTGCCACGATAGTGGTGGTGAGGGTTACTCCACGTAGCTGCGGCGTCAATGCCTTTTCACCTTGGTTCTTCATCTCTCGCCGTGCTTCTTATATAGGCATTCGGAGAGCAAACGAAGCGGGAAGCACGATAAAAAATAGCATCTTTGTGAAAATGTCGGAGGGGCGATGGTAAATATCATACGGAATGGGGCGCGCCCATTCTCTGGCGATATTTACCATCGGCGATATCTCGACATTTTCACAAAGATGCTATTTTTACCCAGTATCGAGCGATCGCCCCATACCCAGGCGATATTTACCCTTTATAACCTTCGCTCTCGCTCGCGGCACGAAGTTGCGAAAATAAGTCGAGGTACCACCTATCTATTGTCGAGTTGGCCGGGCGTTGCTCCGGCACGAAGTTGCGAAAATAAGTAAATGGTGCTGTACGACATGGCTAAGAAAAGAAAACCTACGCAAATGCAAGCACTTAGTTCAGATAGTTAGACAACATGGTGGTGAAGATAAATAAATTACAAGCGTACAACTGTGCAATAAGTCGATGGACGACGACGCCTCTGATCCGCCGGTTGGAATGCGTGAGTGGCGACGGGGGACGGACGACCCTCCTACCCCGGCCCTGCGGCTGCGGCACAGGGGTAGTGTAGTCTGTCGGCGACTTCGGGTGTCTGGCTGGGGTGGTGGGCGAGGTACTCGATGGACATGAAGCGCTCCACGTCGAAAGCATCCACGCGTCAACGTCGTCGTGAGCCGAGTAGCCGTAAGCACCGTGGGGCCTAACTGCGGCATGAGGCGAAGCGCCCGCGTCACCCCATGCCGCCATCGCGGTGTCAGGCGAAACTTCGAAGGTGGCCCTCGTGACCCCCTGGTGTCTCCTGCGTCTGTCTGGCGGGAGGACACGAGGGCTCGTCTCGGTGACGTCCGCCTTCGCGGGCCGACTAGCCGGGCGAGGTGTGGGCACGGCTCCACTAGGCGGGAGGTCTTGGTGACGGGAGGTGTCTTGCGCCAAGACCACGTCTCGGCCCCGCCCCCGGCAGTCGATGGGCCGCACACCGCGAACAACCCGCGGTGGCCGAGGAAAAAAGCTCCAGCCGCTGAGCGGGGTGGCGTGGCGTCGCGTCGAGGCCGCTATCACGGACTCCACCTCCCCGTACATCTACCCTGCAAGACGTGCCTGCAAGTAATGCCAGCTCGATATGAGGTAATTTACATAAAAACATACGTGTAGGGTGACGGGGTGACCCTACCGCGTAGTTCTCCTCGGGACATGTCACGAAGATGCGTCTCGACACCGTCGTCGAGCTGCGGCATACTCTGGTGGTGTGTACCCAACCGTGAGCCGAGTCCGCGGCGCGAACCACTCCATGTAATCGTCGTATGTGGCAGGGTCGTACGGCCGGGTCTCGTCCACCGTGTCCGCCGCCGCCTCTCCCCACTGCAACTCCCACGGTGCCATGCGATGAGCGAATGGAGTGCCCAGTGGATGCCCCGACCGAGTCATCCTGCAATGCAAAAATGACAATTTACATACAACATGCATTCCGCGGGAATAGTAAGTATTGTGCTCAGGACACCTACTTGTGCGCGGCACGTGAGACAGTGTGAGTAGTCGGCAGGGGGAAACTCTGGAAGAGGCCGAACTGCCGCAGCACTCGGTGCGGCGAGTACTCCTCGACGAACAGGTCGAAGATGAGGGCCTTACGGGTGAGCCAGAGCTGATGGTCACGCCAGCAAAGCTCTGACAGCCCGTGAGGTGCTCGGACGTGGACCTCGCGCGGGCTGTACGGTGTCCACCGCACGTCCTCGTCATGCAGCCTGTCAAACTCCCGAACGAACTCCAGGTACACCTTCTTAACCTGCAGGTGGGCGTACACCCGCTGCGGGGAAAAAAGTAGTGCATGTTATTAAAGTGTCCAAAGTATGGGGTTAGATACAAGGGGGCATACTTGTCGCTGAACCCAATCTGGGCCCATAGTGGGCGGTCGATCTCTTCTTCTTTGGTGGTACGGCTCTGTGAGTACGGAGACCGGTCGATAACGAACTGCCGACGGAGAAGTGCTCCGGGACCACACCGCGATAGTAGAACGCAGCCCGTCAAGAGCGATTCTGTCCCCACCGGAGACACCTCGCAAAGACCTCTGTACAAGCCCGCGAAAGCACGCAGAGCCCCACGACCTTGCACCATCTGTTTGCAACGCAAAGTTAGACATGTCTGTCATAAGAGATTTAAGCGAAATGTGTTACTGCTCGCCGGTGTCGGCGATAAACCGGCGAACTTCGATCAAAAGTGGGTCCACCGTGTCCCCGGCGAGGCGAGGAGCAGTACCAACCGAACACGAACGGCGAGTACGCCTCTAGGTCGCGTGCGAGTCCTCGCGTCGGCCTCCGGTGGAGAAGCTCACCGCAAAGATTCGGTACAATATTGTCGGCATTTCGGTCGATCGCGTTAAGTTACAATGAGCGAGGTACTAACAGTGAACTGGAGCAACCATATACGGACACCTTGCGATCCGCCCAGGCCACGACGGGGGCTGGGGTGTCGCACAGACTGGCAAAGCGCCTCGGTCGCAGCCACGCTGGCGGGCGTCATGGCGGACAATCGCTACCGCGCAGGGAGCCCTAGGAGGTACGACACGTCTGCGGCGTGGGAGCCATCTCTCGCGAGGTAGGTGGAACGTGTGTGTCTCCGGTCTCCACGGTCCACGAAGCTTGGTCGGCGAGGACGATCAGACGAGAACCTTGCGTCGCGGGGCCTCCACGGTCGTCTGCTCCACCATCCGCAGAGCGAAGTAAGCCGTGACTTGTAACCCGCACGAGTGTGAGCGTCGTTAAAATTCCATTAATAGGTAAGCAAAAGAGTAGGAAAAGTCGCCCGACTTCTTGTGGAACCCAGTAGCGGTCGATCCAGAAGAAACTCCAAGACCGAGACCGCGAAGATGTCCCCGACCGCCGCCCTCTGCGGACAACCTAGACCGGTGGGTCAAGTCCACCTCCTGGTCTAGCAGCTCGGGAGTAGCCTCAGCAGCACGCCCAACTCGCGCCATCGTCGCCTGTGCCTGCGTGGTTACAAAGCAAATTCATGGTTATAAAGCAAATAAAACAAACTGGACGATTTGTAAGTATAGGAGCCAAATAAAAACAAACCGGATAATAAGTACATGGTACACGTTACAACTAGCAAAAATTATATGAAAAGTAATGAAATGTTCCATATTCAAATATATCCACGATCGCGCACATACAACAAATAACTGGTACATACAATCAAAAATTACATTGACGGGGACAACAAATAACTGGTACATACAATAAAAAATTACATTGACGGGGACAACAAATAACTGGTACATACAATCAAAAATTACATTGACGGGGACAACAAATAACTGGTACATAGAATCAAAAATTACATGACGGGGACAAGAAATAACTGGTACATACAATCAAAAATTACATGACGGGGACAACAAATAAATGGTACATAGAATTACATCATCCACAATTACGACGCGCTTCAGACTCGTCCATATCGTTCCTATCTGCCGTGTCTGCGGCGCGCTTTACGCTTGACGATTCGGATGTCCGGTACCCATCGATGCCCTGGAGGGGGGGCCGCCGTGAACGATCCATCGACTCGGTACCCGTACACCTCGTTATGCCACGTGTTGAAAACACTTTGCTTGTAGTAGTAGTGGGAGATGTACGGACGACACGACTGGTGTGTCTCTTTCTTTGCGGCAATCACGTGCGAAAGCACGGCAAGTCACGGCGGCGTGGCTTGGCGAGAGCACTCGCGATCGGCGGCTTCGAATGCGCCGCAGATGGGAAGTCCTCTCCGGTGGGCACCTCGTCGACCCGGTCACCGCGATGCACGTGGTACCTCCGCTCCACGCCACTCTCGGTGTCAGCGATGTGTCCGTGTCTTCCGTATCTTGTTGGCCATGCACGTAGAGACAACCGTCGAAAGTACGACGGCGATTGTCGACATACATGCAGCGGAGGCCTTGTACCGCTCAACGAAATATCTTTGGGTGCCTAGTAACACACCTCAACAATGCCCACCAGCGGAAGGCATCTCGCGCCTTTCATTACCCGGTTGTAAATCTCCGCCCGGGTTGGTTGTCATTATTCCATAACGGAACCGCCCTCGTCATGCGAAGGACCATTTCTCCAACGGCTCGTGTCGTATCCGGTCCGTGAAACTCTTTATGCTTGTCCCGCCCTCGCCGAATGTTTGGTCGCGTCTGTCGGGAGCGCGCACAAAGGTGGGGTCATCTCCTTGCTCGTGGTACACCATAGGGTTCCTCGATGAACTAGCGCCGTCCCTTGGATTGATGATTGCTTCGGGTTAGTTCATCCAACGTCCTCCACAATGAGTCGAACTTCCTCCCCGGTTTTGTTTGCCTGTACCGCTTGAACATGTTCATAAGTCGCTTGTTCTGGCCGACGGAAAAATTGGCACCCATGTGCCTCATGCACCACCGCTCTTGAGTCAGCCACTTTGTCGCCCCACGGCGTCGGACCCTTGTTGCATATCCACGATCGCCCTCGGCAACCCGCATGTCGGTCATGGATGACACATACATCGAGGCGGTCTGGACAAGCGCCATCTTGACTCTTTCAAGAAACCGATGCCGACTCTCCGTGTTTTCCCCTCCAAGGCCAATGCGGCCAGTAGAACTTGGTTGTTGGCGTCCACCGCTATTGCAGTTAGAATCTGGCCCTTGTATTTCCCTGTGAGGAATGTGCCGTCCATGCAAATGACCGGGCGACAGTGTCGGAAGGCATTTATGCATGCACCGAGGGCGAAGAAGGCCCGCTGCAAGACCCACTTGCCCGCGCACGCACCATTCGCGGGAAACTCCGCAAGGTCGATGACCGTATCGGGATTCCTACTTGATATTGCCCTGAGCAAGTGTGGAATATTCTCGTAAGAAGCCTCGTATGTCCCGAACCGTATTTGCAAAGCTGTTCTTTTTGCTCTCCATGCCTTTCCGTAGCTAATCTTGTACTGAAATCTCTCCTCGGCGGCTCGATAATGGATCGAGGCTGCGGTCGCGGATTGTCCACGATCGACCATAAAACACATTTGCCACCCAAGTGGGCTGACGATTGCGGTGCTCTGCCCGCTTCCTCCGATTAGCGATTATGCTCGTCACTATGGAACATTTTCGATAGTCCTCCACTTCCCTTATATGCATGCACCCGCCATGGGCACGAGTCAACTCGCACTTCACGTCGTAGTCTTTTTCTTGGACTTCACTACCTAAATTGCCGCCAAGAGACATTGACCAATACTTCACGCATCCATCACAGCCTCCTTGTCTTTATATACGGCCCCCTGCGCGACCTCGTTCTCATGATACTCCCATGCATCTCTGTTCCCTTCATGCATTGTTAGGTCTTCGAAATTATAATTAGTCCACGCACCGGGGACAGGCACCTCAGGAGTATTGTCCTCCTCGTCCGAGCGTTCGCCATCGGGGACTTCCTCATCCGCACGGTCCTCCTCCTCCATCAAGTCAACTATGTGCTCCACCTCCTCCCCCTCGTCGGCCACCCCCCGCGCCTCCATGGCTGCCTCCTCGCCCCCGCTCTCGTCGCCACCGCCAACCTCGTGTCGCCCGTCTCCGGGGTCCTCGCCACCTTCATCATCGCATTGTTGCGTATCTGTCCTCCCCTCCTCCGCAATATCTACCCGATATCACGAACCTCGACACCGATGGAGGTACACGGTACCAATCTACGACAACATGAGCGGCCAGCCCGCTCTCTGACGTCCAACATAGCTCCTCCATGCCAATGTCGCGTTAATAGGAACCACTCTCCATAAAAAAGTCTGCAAGACGACTTACTCTGCTCTAACCATAGCCAGAACACTCTGGGTATCCAAACTGAACATCCGAAACATCCACTCCAACAAACCCCTGTATGTCCTCTCTCTCGGCCTAGATATACCCCGTATGACTGTTGAAAATGCCGACAAATCGACTCCATCCGGTCCCTGTGCTATCTCCCCATCTCCATAGAATATTTGAAAATATAATTTCTCCGACATGCTGCGCTGCATACAACATCGAACCGAAAAAATCAACATTTCTTCATGTAACCACGTCATGCATTACTATATAAATGTTACATTATATTGTCAAATTTTTTTACTCTACTGATTTCTAACGGTGCCTAGCATTTTAAAATTTTTTTACTCTACTAATTTCTAGCGTAGCACAGTGCCTGACGATATGTTCATAGCCTACCTTGTTTTCAAATATACTCTAAAATACTATGTATAAAAACGAATGGTCATCATACTAACAAATCCGACTATAAATAAGTAATTCGACTACCCATTTTTTCATTACGAATTGGTACTATATATTATTCATTTGTCCTAATCTTAAAAAGCGTATATATACATGATATATCGTACTTCCTATAATTTCTACGTCGCAATTTTGAAACATTGCTGCGTAACATCCGCTAACCTCTGTTTTAAATTCATAATATTAAATTTCTACTCATTACATTTCTAACTATTATCTAATATTTCTATTACATGGAATCTCAATTTTTCTAAATACTACACAATCCTAATATTTCTAAACAATTAATACTACATTAATTTCTAAATATTTCTTTAAAAAACCACCACATAAATTACAAACTAAATACTACATATAAATTAAATTTCTAAATACTACACAATCCTAAATCGTAGATTAAATTTCTAAATACTATATTGATTCTCAACATTTCTAAATACTACAATCCTAATATTTCTAAATACTACATTAAATCTCTAAACATTGCCTAATATTTCTACTACCCCATTGTACTATATTAAATTTCTATATTACTACATTTCTACATTTCTAAACATTACAAAATACTAAAATTTCAAAAAAAAATAACATATAAATTTACGGACTTACCTTCAAAAAGCAGCGAATATTTTTCCCTCTTTTCCTTCCTTTCTTTTTTTCCTCTCTCTTTTCCTCTCCTTCCTCTCTCTTCTTCTCCCAGCCTTCCTTCCTTCATTGCTCTCGCTTCGATCGGCGGTAGCAAATGAACACAGTGTTGCTCATGAGGATTAAATACCACCGATCGCTTTGGGCCCAGCGTCGCCTCAGCTCATAGGCGACCTTTGCCACGGTCGACGCGTGATGTATGCTGTAGCGTTGGTCAAGCAGTCCGCTGCTCGGACCGTTGTGACCGTTAGGGTTTGAGCCTTGTCGCCCAGCGATGGCGTCGCCCGTACTAAGCGACAGGCGGGTAGATCTGCAATTTTTAGCGCGGACGATTAGTTTTGAAAAAATGTTTTAAAATAAATATTAAATAAAAAAATTCCGCCCGCAGCGCCCTCGACGCCGACGGCGCGTGCGCGGAGAGGCCATGATTGGGTTTGGATCGGTGGTAAATCTCATCGATCGGTGGCCAGCGCGTTGCCATGCCGGTGTGCGGCTGCTACTATGCTTGCTCGTGTTCCATTCCCAAACCGACGGCACACGGTTCAACCAACAGGTGGTAGGCGAATAAAGTGATCCGAGGAATGTAACAAATACCGCTACTACACTCCCTACATCGTTGCCCACATCCGGTTTCCTTGGTGTGCTATTAACCTCCTAGCCTTTCTCTGAAGTTGTAGCCTTTTGGCTTTTGCTGCTCCTGAGAATTTGCTCATCGCCTGGTTACAGGAAGCCAGCATGGGACAGACAAGTTCAAGCCCAGCAACGGACTGACAACGATCTCACTTAGCTAACAACTATTACGGAATAGTAGATAGTACACCATTTTTGTCCATACTGATAGCTAAACGAATTCCTGAAGTTTCATCGTAGCACTATCAGTGTCAGGTGGCCGTGGCCCCGAGGAAGGGGAGAAGCACTGAAGTTTCAGTGAACTATTCGAAAATGAGTGTCACGCCCAATCTTATATGCATGATGTTGCCCAGACGAATATTTTTTAAATAATATATATTTTTTAAAAAATTACAGAAATAATATGTTGAAAAAAAATTACAGAAATACCCAATAGTCGCACTTCCAAATTGATACAAAGAGTCTGCCACAATTCCAAATTGTGACATTAACGTTAGTCGCAATTTGGAATTGCGACAGACTGTACGGCTTCTTTGTCGCAATTTATGCATTGTCGCAATTCCAAATTGCGACAAAGGTCTGTCGCAATTTGGAATTGCGACAGATAGCTTTAACCCCACGCCCGAGGCCTTCGGCCTCATTTCTTCCAGCGCGCCCGAGCCATTCTTCGCCACCGCCGCCGGAGAAAAGAGAGAGAGGGGAGAGGAAGAGAAGGGAGAGGAGGAGAGGAAGAGTAGGGAGAGGAGAGAGGAGGAGGAGGAGGAGAGGAGGAAGGAGAGGAAGGAGAAGAGGATTTCGTCGCGGGTTGAGGTAAAATTTTTTGTTATTCTTTTAATGTTCATTGTAGTGATCAAATTAGGATTAGCAATATAGTTTATTAGGGTTGAAATATAGCGTTAAACTGTATAAGAAATTAGAAAAAGATTGTATTATGGATTAGGGTTAGCAATAGTTTATTTCAGTTGTATTACTAGTTTTATAGAAAAACGATTTAGTGATTTTGAATTTAGCAGGGTTAGCAGTAGTTTAGTTAAATTCACGATAGCGATCGGATTGTGTAGAGTTTTAATTATTTAGTAGCTAGTATATGGGATTTCGGTTGTATTACTAGTTTTATAGAAAAACGATTTAGTGATTTTGAATTTTGCAGGGTTAGCAATAGTTTATTTAAATTCACGATTTAGCGATCGGATTGTGTAGAGTTTTAATTATTTAGTAGCTAGTATACGGGGATTGTGCCGTGTGTTCCCAAAACCCGCACATGCTCTCTCGGCACGTGGTAGGTTAAAAGTATCGTGCTGGCGCTTGACCAACTGCATAATAGCAAAAATATTTATCATAGAACAAAAGCGATATTACTGTTGTAATCTAAAGGGTGTAGAGTATGTCGTCGTATGAGTAGATTAAGAGTTGAAATGTGGTAGCGTTTTGTCGTGCCATCATTAAAATCAATGAAATGTTTGTGGTATGGACGAGCAGTAGAATTTAAAATACACTACGGAGAAGGGTTTCATAGATGGGTGCACAAGGGTGGAACTTAGTCATTTCTCAAGTGTTATGGGCGGCTTGTCACGTCTTTGGTGGCGTTAAGTAGAGCGCGAGTTAACAGATGGTTGTACAACATGTTCTCCTTGGATAGGAAATTGCATGATCTGAAGTGCATGGAGTGGGGTCTCGGAGGCGGGATTACGTCTTGGGAGTTAATAGAATGAAGGGCGAAGTATTGGAGCTCGTACATAAGATTGGCAACTGAAAATGGCTGGCCATTAGTGTTGTTGGCGCAAGCATTTGAGAAAACCAATATTGACCATAGATGTAGGAGGAGGTTGGTGGTGATGAACCAGAGGAAGTTGGGGAGAGTAGCCGAACCGAAGGTGTGCGAAATAAGGAAGCTGATTTTCCAAATCCAGATGTTCAGGAACCACAGGGCGTGGCAGACGAGGGAGAAAACATTGAATCGTTGGTTAATGCAATGGAGGTAGAGAGCCAAGAGTATGAGAATTTGAGTAACGACACAGACGACGAAGAGCATTTCCCTACGGAGTGGGATGCATGTCAGTTCGATAGATTGGTGGTCAATGAGGGTGAACACTTCCGTGGCAATCAGATAGGAATGAGGTGAGGTAATGTGCTATTTACAAGAATAAGTATGAGGTTCAGGAAGCAATGACAGCATGGGCAGTGTCGCTTCGTAGAACCTTTAAGGTTGCGAAGTCAGACCAGCGGACGTATGATGTCAGATGCTAGATAGAGGGTTACCAATGGTGTGTGCATATGTACCAGCCTAAATGGGATACCGTTTGGAAGTGTTCTATAGTCGTCCCACACACGTGCGTGCTTACGGAGTCTGCCCAATCGCATAGAAACATATCTTCAGGTTTTGTTGCAAATGCAATGTATGGAGAGATTGCGGACAACTTAGATTTAGAGCCATGTGTCATCATACTTGCAATAGAGTAGAGGTTTCAGTACACCATAAGCTATGCCAAAGCATGGAGAGCGAAGCAAAAGGCTCTGAAAACTAGATTTGGTACATTCGAAGACTCGTATCAGAACCTACCAGGTATGCTTGAGGTGATCAAGGAAAGAAATCCTGGAACTTATGTCAATATTTGTGAGCGGCCCTCGCAGCGCTTCGCTGGGAAGATGGTACTTCAGCGGGCATTCTTTGCTTTCGGTGCATGTGTCAACGCGTTCAGGCATTGCCATCCGTTGTTATGTGTTGATGGGACATTCTTGACTAGGAAGTACAAAGGTCAGATATTGACTGTCATAGGAGTTGATGGCAACAATCAGGTTCTTCCAGTAGCGCTTACATTCGTGGAGGGTGAGAACACAGAAAGCTGGCTCTGGTTTCTGAGGAACGTGAAAGCTGGGGTTGTGGATCAGCGCCCTGGAGTTTGTGTTATACACGATTGGCACCCCGGGCTGTTGAAGGTGGTCGTACAGTTGCAGAACGGTGCAGAAGAAACACATCTATGGCCTGATATGCAAAGTAGGTGGTGCAAACGGCACATGGGTGCTAACTTCTACAAGCAGTTTAAGAACAAGGACCTTCTGAAGCTTTTAAGAGGTTGTGCGACCGGACCAACAGAGAAAGTTTGATGCCTTTGTGGAAGAAGTTGGACGGTGACATCAAGGCATACATCGAGAGCACAGAAGAAGCCGATTCCTAGCACGAGAGAAGCCCCAGTGCTGGAAGTGTTACCCACGAACCCTCCGCACTTGGTCCGGAGGAATGGAAGATCGACGAAATGCTTCTCCGAATGGATAGAGCATGAGCCTAGGCAGAAATGGGCATTACTTTACGACACCGATGGTTCCCGGTATGGGGCTATGACGACTAACTTGGCTGAAATTTACAACTGGGTCATGCGAGGACTGAGACCCCTTCGTCTTGTTGCTATAGTGGAGGGTGTTCTTCATGGTGTTGCGAAGTACTTTGTGGATCGTCATGCTAGGGCGATAACCCGCATGAGTAATCCTGATGTGAAATACTCGGAGGTGATCTGTACATACATGGAGGAGAAAGGGAAAAAGGGGGAGATGCATAGAGCATTGAATGCATTCTACATCGGCAAATATGTGTATGCACCTGCAACAAGCCTGCGCTGCTGCACAAGCCATGCTCGCACGTAATGGCTGCGTGCTCGACAATTCGTATGGACCCAGGTATATTCTTGTCGCAGTTTTTCAGTAAAGAAGCGGTGTCGGCAACTTGGAGCGGAGAAATATACGGCTTTCGAGTGGTGGGTTTGTTCACGAAGCATCAGAGATGGGAGGATACACGGTGGGTTCCTGATGTCAGCAGGCTCAAGGGTGTAGGGCGACGACAAACATGACGTATAAGGAACGACATGGACGTTGCAGAAAGCGGGCATCGTACGAAGAAATGCTCCATTTGTAAAGAGATGGGACACTCTTTCAATTATTGCCCAACATTTCAGAGGCCGGGAAATTGTTGTACGGGCTCCGCGTATGTAATTGTTAGGTCGCATGTCAATGTGATATGTCGAATTCCTATTTGTAATGCATTTATGGTCATATGATGTGTAATGCCTGTATGGACATTGGGTGTATTATTACCGAATTCTATTTGGTTCGAATTTGTATGTTCGTTGAATGTGTCATTATCGCATTCTAGTTGTTAGCGTTTTTGGACTGTAAAGTGTGGTAGCTTGTATTCAAATTCTATTTGTAATCACTGCATCAGTTTAATTGTTTATTTAATTTTGTACTAATATTATTTTATTCAATTGCAAGTATGGCGATGGAGTACGAGTTGCTGGACCCAGTGATCGACGCGACTCATCGAGTCGCTTAGCCACCTGCCACCTCGGAGGGAGGCACTGATTCGAGTGAGTGCCCTTCACTTGCGGACCCCGATGAGGGCATGGCGAGTCGACCCCTGATGGGTTCCCAGGTTCGTGCACTTTTCGCAGACTTCCCTTACTAAATCTTGTTCATTTGAACTAATAGTTGTGAAAATGTCTTCCTACAGGCTGAGAGCTGCAGGGCTACTGCCCATAGCACAGATGGTGGAGGAGCTGGCCGATCTTGGGGCCAGGCGTGGTGCCTCTAGGAGGTTCCGTCTGATGACAGAGCTTGCTTATCGCTTTGGTAGATCGCTGGCGCCCAGAGACGCACACCTTTCACCTCTCGTGCGGTGAGATGGCACCCACACTGGAGGACGTGACCTACCTGCTTGGCCTACCTTGCACCGGGGATGCGGTAGTGCCTGAGGACGTCCACCCGGAGTGGCGGACGGAGCTCCTAGCCCATTTCGCGGACGTGCTGCCAGTTGACAGTGACTACACACCTTTCGCTTCTAAGCACGGTCCGACGCAGAAGTGGCTGATACAGTTTTACGTAAGTGACATTTACTTTTTGTAAATTTTAGTTCATTATGTCTTAAAGGTGTGGCCGACCATTACTTTTTTGTAGCGAGAGGATGGCACGGAGTAGGGGAGTGCGTTGTCGATCGCCACCGAGGCGTACTGTTGTGGCTGTTGGTGGGTTCTGTTCAGCTCCACCCACGGAGACACCGTCGACAAGCACTTGATCGATCGCGAGGCCGATCACAGACGTCGAGATCGAGGAGATCCGCGACTAAGCGTGGGGACCGGTTGTCTTTGGCTGCGACGTACTGAGGCCTTTGCGACGATTGTCGTCGCGTGGGGGACTGGTCCATTCTCACGGGCTGTCCTCTCCTACTTCAGCTGTGGTCTTTTGAGAGGTTCCAGATTGGCCGGCCGCACATCAATCTGGGACCCTACGGAGCTGAGTTCTACGGCGCCCCCGGGGATGACATCGGCCGTCCTACCATGGGGACGTTGTGGTGCCGCCGACGGGTTAGTAAAATGATATTTACCATGAGTTATGCAATTATTTCATTTTTTTTTCAAATTGTTTTCTCTAACTTTACCATTACTTTTTTGTGGCGATGTCTGGCGCTGTGGCGTCTGCGCCGTACCCGTGCGTGGCGATGTTCGACCAGCTGACAGATGATCACGTCATCTGGCGTCCTTACCTCCCGAGCTAGTAGCGGCCCGAGCACCTCACGGCCTCTCCTTGTAGTGCACCCGTGATGCCGCCTTTTGGTTCACAGCGCCACCTTGTTTTCGGCGATGTCACGAGAGGCGTCGCCGTGCACCGCGTGATGAGGCAGTTCGGCCTCCGCCAGGTCTTCCCCGTCCCCACTGGTGAAGTGGTCCCACCTCACGTGCACATGTAAGTGCTCTTCCATGTCTATTTCAGTTGCATTTTTTTCATGTTTGCGCTACTAACGTCATTGCTCATGTTCTCATGCAGGGTCACACGCAAGGGGTACATTGGTGCCGCTAGCTGGGCGGCTCGTATGACCCCTCATGCTCAGCAGTGGGCGCAGACGTTGGCGGACGTTCATGAGGAGGATGCCCCGTACGACCCCGGCACGTACGACGAATACAACCGGTGGTTCGCACCGCGCACACGCGTTCGGGTTGTGCGCGTCGTTGACTCGTCTCCGAGGCATGAGCCCTCCGTTGCGGACACCTATCCCACCCAGCCGGACTCAACGTTTCACCGATCGGTCATTACTTCTTCCACAAGCCTTGCAATGTATCGTTACTGTAATTGTACGAACTAAGTGGCATTTCAATTCGTGTGCAGAGCGACCTTGCTAGCGAGACCATAGACGAGGTGGACGCACTGTTGGCACGAGTAGGCCAGGAGGACAGGCTCGAGGTCGCGATGGACTACTTGAGAGGGACGTTGCAGCGTGTACGCCAGAGGGCCGCTTGCATCGTCCAGCTTACGTCGTGCAGGAGGCCTAGGGGCGGCGGCGTCGTCTGGGTTCCGCAGCGTGCCTCTGGCAACGGGTCGACCCGCAGGCCACAGCTGCCACACCACGCACGCAGGCGGCCCCCCTCACGTCCCAGGTGGATCTAGTTGGCAGCCCTCCGCACCGTACACCCCTATGACTGCAGGTATACCGCGTTGTCTCTTTTCATCTTTTATGATCTTAATGTTATGTGATGTACTAACATGAAAACTTTATCAACAGCAGCGTATCCAGCACCAGAGCAGAGCACGAGCACCTCTGCTGAGTTCTCTCCACTCGGTGACGTTGACTTGGACTTCTTCGTAGATCCAGTATCGATGGGTGCGGTCCTTGGCCCCTCGCAGCTCGCCGATGCGCCCGATCAAAACCACCGTCGCCACGACGTCTTCGCTTCTCCTCGGCACCGATCTGACTGCTAGGAGTACCGTGGGCGAGGCCTGACCGGTGGCGTACCCTACGGGCATGTGCAGCGCCGTAGGAGGCTTGGGACCACCCGAGGAGTAGCACCGCGTAGGAGTCGTAGTTAGGTGTTTTCTTTCGTACTAGATGTATTGTACATAATTTTTTTCCTCAAATTATGTAGCAAATTCAGGTATGGTACTTTATTTCCTTACGTTATGTTCTATTACGATATCAGTTCATCCAATTTGTTCGTTCGAAATCTATGGTTCTTGGTTGCTGCTACATGATTATATGGTGATTTTTGTGTTGCAGGTACTTTCGTTAAAGGTTGTAAACTCACATATTCATATAATACGACCCCAGCAACATTATCGTTTAGGGTGCTTGCGCTATCGGTTTTTACATGATAAGCAAGTTGTAATTTGGATACTTTTCTATAACTTGGTTGTCCATATACTAAAGTGTGTTTCTGAATCAATTCTCTCAAAATTTGCTTTTACACGAGTTGTTATACGAGTTGCCGAAAAGCTTGAGTGATATAGATTTAGTACAGCTTGTGATCACTTAGGGTTTTTATTGTGATTGGATTCGTATGCAAAGCAAGTTACAAATAATATATTTTTATAGATTATGGTAGTATACATTACGGAGGGTGTCACTGGGCCATTCTTTATAACTTTTGCATTTGTCTGAGGTATTTTACAGACTGCCGAAAATGCTTCAGTGGTTTAAGTTGTATGCGTTTTGCGTCCTGTTTTTGCTTCTAGTTTGCGACTACACTTTGCGGGATATTTTAACCATTTTTTATGCATTAGTTGGGGATGGCTCTATGAGTGTTTTCAAGCTATTCCCGTGATATTTGGCTTTCATCCGAGATGTTTTTCATATAATCGATTGTTATTGCCTTGTATTAAAATATCCAGCACTAGACCTTAGAGTGAAGTGATAACACTCCGTGGTCACTTTTTTTGGCCTAATTACAGAAACAGTACCATCAGCTTTGTCATGTCAAGTGGACGGCGCAGACAACAGCTTTCTCAATGCGATGTGATAGCACGCTGTTGTCAGCTTTGTCAGAGTTATGTGACAGCACACTGCTATCAGCTTTTGGCAGTGCGATGTGACAGCACGCTGCTCTCAGCTTTGTCAGACTAATGTTACAACACGTTGCTAACAGCTTTCTCAGACTGATGTGATAACATGCTGCTATCACCTTTGTCAGTGCGATGTGACAACACGCGCTATCGATTAGTCGGTGATGTGACAACCGCAGCTGGTATCACTTTTTTGGTGATGTGATAGCACGCATGTTACATAATAACTCGGTTGTTGGTGGACAACGGATCTGTAGCGTAACCCTATATAAGGGTGATACGCCCTTCATACCACCCGCCTACCTTCCTTGTCATCGGCGAGACCAAGAGTAAGCGCATAAAGAGAGAGAGAGAAAATAAGAGAGAAGGGAAGGAGAAAGAAAAAAGAGGGACAAAAGAATGCCGGCGTGCAAGTGCTAAGGGAAGGGAAAGCAAAGGAAGAGGAGATGTTTGACTGGCAGCGCAACATCGCGTACCAGGACCTCTTCGTACCTCATGGGGCCGTCCCACCGATGTGTTTGTGCGGAGATCCTTGCAGGCTTGTTCGCTCTTGGAAAATCACAACTTGGAAGAGGAGGTATTGGATGTGCTGCAACTACGCATTCGACCCGTCGGAAAAGAGCCTGAGAATGCGCTAGCCGGTAACAATCATGTTTCGTGCAGTCGCCTCCACCACTGTGTGAATTTGAGCAGTGGTTTGACGTGGAGATCGATCCTGAAGACCAAAGGCTCCTCGACCAAGCCAACCGGGATGAGGAGTTCAGGCGGCATCTTCAAGAGCAGCGTGACGCCGCACACGAGGAGGCACGTAGGAAGGATGTGGAGGAGAAGAAGGTAGAGAGAGAAGCGAGAGGGCACGTCGTGCTGAGAAGCCCACCGGAGACATGGGCGAAGGGAAGTGGCCTCGATGCACTCGATGAGACATGAAGTTATGCTCCTTCTAGTTTTAAGTTGTAATAAAGAGTGTGTCATACCTTATTTTCCTCAATAACTTTTCATTTTAGAATCGTCTTCTCTGTAATCTCCATCTCCCACCTCGTTTTGTGACATCCGGCGGCAATCAAATATCGTCACTTCACATAGAACATGAAAACTTTGGTGCAATGCTCATAATAACAACCAAGGGCTCGAGAATGTTGAAACATAATAAGCGCAATGCTCATAATGTCAAGCTGGATTGCGATCATAACAACCATTGCAATCATAATAACTTTCACTGCAATGCTCGTAAGGACTTATAATAACAACCAAGAGTAACGTTTTATGAGTCCAAGTTTGTAATTCTATCACTCTCGTACCATACTCTTGGAGCCCTTCACAAAAAATTAGTAGGGACAAAAAAAGATCGTATCAACATAAACAAATGGGACATCATCGTCACATCTTAAATCTACATTGAAAATTTCTTATGTGCATACATTATATTTGATAGGTTGCCCTCGTCACTGGACACAAGCATTCCATTTAGGTAAAGTACCATCGGACCATAAAACTGAAATAGTAAATTAAAAATATTTTAATGCCACTACGAACTGCGTCAACATATCACCTCAGCCTTAAAAGATGCAAATGATTTGCTTGTATTTACCTTACTGGTTCTAACTGAATACCAGAAAAAACATTCATCTTCAAATAAGTAGATTGGTGTTTGCAGCATCTTCAATCCAGTAGCACCTTCATTCTCTTACGACATGCCGCATTTTCTAAAACATTGCTTTCTATATAGGAATGGTGATGCAGTCCAGTGTTACTTACGTTAACACTAGGCGTATTGCTTTTCATTCCATATATATAAAGCAGGTATCCACTCAGAACGTTGAATATACATCTAATCTCTGGCAAAAGAAAAATAATACACATCTAAGTCTCAGAAGCATTACACGTCTAATATCTTATAATATTTATCGAGGATTAGATATATTTTTGCAAATTCTAAATAAATGAATTAGTAAAAAAATCATCTAACTGAATTATTACAAAATTTTTAAAAAATTCAATTGATTTAAATCGCTATTCCAATTTGCGACAGAGGGAACTGTGACTAAGTCTCTATCGCAAATTGGAATTGCGACTAGGTTTCTGTCGTAGTCGCAATTCCAAATTGCGACAGAGACATGTGTCAATTTGGAATTGCAACTATTGGGTATTTCTGTAATTTTTTTCGACATATTATTTCTGTAATTTTTTTAAAAAAATATATTATTTAAAAAAATCCTTGCTTAGACAGTGACTCAACTTTGTTTAATATGACATCCCATTTCAGCGACACAAACTTCCCGTGTACAAATTATAATGTACAAATGGTCCCAATTTTCTAAAAGTTCAAATGTAAATGCTTATGATCAGAAACTTACATAAATATTTATGATTTGTATTTGATAATTTGGCAATAATGAAGTCAAGCAGCTATTTTCCCATCACCTCAGACTCACAAGTACAGGCACAAAAGCCAGAGTTCCGAGACAACCATCGCTATTTTTGGGTTACACCTCATTCTAGCAAATACCACATTACCATTGGAATTCAAAGCTTGGTTGATATTACAGATCAGTAACATAAACATTTTGCACCGCCACCAAACAGGTACTCACCTGTAAGATCTATCATCTATGATGTATGCGTCATACTTACATAACATGCCAAAAAGCAGCAGTATATAGAGAGGCACAAGCTGCTACAGCATCAAATATCAATTACATTGTTCATGAAACAGAACGCAGATCGACAATCTCAAAACGCAAATTAGGTTTGAAGTGCACCTTGGAGCAGGTTTCATATATTGGACTGCCATCTGTTGTCTCCTGGTGAGAGTGGAACCCAATCTCATTGCACTCCCTGAGCACATCCATTCCTCCTGGGTCTGTCAACCTGAATATTCCATAGCTCCTAAAGGATTTGAGAACAGCCGCAACACTTTGATATAATTCTACGATATAGTTAGCCAGGTGGTATCACCGAAAGCAATTAGGTATAATTAAATTACAATTGTATGACTGTCCAGTTTATGTTAACTGTTGTAATTTGGAGCAAGAAACACCTGCCTATTAGGATCGGTGGGAGCAACCACAATTGCAACAGCTTCAGGTAACATAGCCTGCAGAAAATTGATATGTTTCATCTACCAACAATAAAGGCATGGCAAAACAGGTAAAATGCATGCATGTATGAGCTCACTGCAGATTGTTACAGAAGGGCCAGTAATTCTGAGCTAGGCTACAGGTTTTCATCCACGGTGGTACAACAGGGAGACATACTACGACCAGGTTAAATTTTATTGTATTACCCAGATTAAACATCTCGAAAGTTGAAGCATCACTGCAGCTTAAGCCCCTATAATGGCCTGCCTTTTTTGTATTGGACTATTTGTGATTTGGTGGGGAAAACAAAGAGAAGGCTTAAAAAAAACAGATAACAGGAGCTCCGCCCATTCATTTCATTTCAGAGAGGAAGGAAAAAATATAGCCCTTACAAATATATGGTCTATAAGCCTAACGACAACTGCAGAACAAATGATAGACCGTCTGTTAAGATGTCAGGATGGAATTTATGTCTTTTGGAGCTAATGTTGGTGAACTGGGCCCTAAAGAAATCCTACAGTCGGATAAGGCACATTAACTAATATTTCAAAAATATTTATTTGTGTGTTATTACGTACAAGTGTAGATTGGAAATTGTGTGTATCCTATTGGATCACATACCCTTTATTTATAGTGAGAATTACAAATGTAATGCAATTGAACTCTATCTCGAACTTCCTAATTTATCTATAATTTATCTGTATCCCGGATTCTATCTCAACACTCTCCCTCAAGATGAGCTAAAAATGTCAATCATGCCCAACTTGTTACATATTGTAGTACTATCGCTAGAGCCTAACCCTTTAGTGAAGCAATCAGCCAACTGTTCACTAGACTTGATGTACTCCGGCTTCAAAACTCTTGTCATCTAGCTTCTCCTTGATAAAGAACCTATCGATTTTAACATACTTGGTATGATCATGCTGTAACAGATTGTTAGCAATGTTGATCGCAGATTTATTGTCACAATGCAACACCAAGAAACCACTCTTCAACACTCGAAGTTCATACAATAGACTCATCTAGATCATCTCACTCAAGCTTATTGCTATTGCTCTATATTCTACCTATGCAACAGATTGAGCCACAACTTCCTGCTTCTTCTCCATGACACAAGGTTACAGCCCACAAAGATGTAGTATCCAAATGTAGACCTCCTATAATTAATATTGCTTGCCCAATCAGGCAATTAGTATCGAATATCCTTTCACATTCAAGTGTTTATTCTTCCTGAACCAAAACCCTTTTCTAGGGAAAATCTTCAAATATCGTAGGAGCCGAAAGACAACTTCCATGTGTTTCGTTCTAGGATCATGCGTATATCGACTTACCACACTCATTGCATAAAAAATATCAGGTCTTGTATGGCACAAATAGATGAGACGCCAAACTAATCTTTGATAAGCCTCCTTATCAACTGGATTACCAGACTCGGCACAGGGTTTGTGATTACTGTCAATAGGCGTGAAAATAGGATGGCTATGTTACTCAGATACTTCAGAAAACTGGCGTATCGGTATCCGATACTCATCCGTATCGGATATGGTCAGATACGTATCCTGCCTATATCGGTGAATTTTCTTTTGTCAAAAAATAAAATAATTCCCGATTCTTCTCTGATACTTGCCTAATACTTCCCTAATACCTCTACCAACTCAGAAGGAGATGTTGCAATCATTTATTCCCATCCTGCAGTCCCTTCTCACTCCCTACACCATCGCCCTACTCCTCTCTTTCCTTGGGCTCCCACGCCAACATTTCTCTCCCCCTGCTATGAATCAATGATCTATCGCAAAATTGCCGTACCGGTATCGAATACTTATCGGATATGGCGATCCTCCGCGATCCTTCCCAATACCGTATCGGGAAGGATCGATGAAATTCAGCATTTAAAATTAATAAAAATAATCTCGATCCTTCTCCGATACTCTGCGATACTTCTAGGCTAAAAAAACAAAGCCAAACTCAATTCAAACCATCTCTCCTAACCCTATAATCTTTCTCTCTCTCTCTCACACACACACACTCATTTCACCCAATCATCTCTCCTACCGATGACTTCCCTAAAATCCCTAGACCTGGTAACCACTACTCTTCACCTAGCCGATCGACAACTACTACTAGCCGCCACCTCTAGCCTCCATCAAGCTTGCGGGCCACCACTGCCACCTCCCCTCCCTTCTCCTCTACAGTCTCACTGCCGCCACCCCTCTACCCAGCCCAACAGCCGTTGTTGCCTTCTTCCTCTGTAATCTCGCCGCCATTGCCTTCTCCCTATACAAGCTACCGTCGCCTCCTCTCCCTTCTCCTTGTACCGCTAGCCCGCTACCCAGCCTGCTAATCGCTGCCTCCACCCCGTCTTCCTCCTCTACAATCTTGCCACCTTTTCCCTTTACAAGTCATCGTCACCTTCTCCCTACCTTATCGCCTTCTTCCTCTTACATTTTTTTATTTTTTATACATATATATACTCATTTGTGTGGCTAGTATAATTAGCCTAGGGTAGCAGCAGTAACACTATTATCACCCCAAGATAATTACGAATCTAAAACACATTACCAAGCAAAATATTGGAAAATCCAATGCTTTACCAGCTACCATGCCGTGTTCAGAGTGTTACAGCAGAACAATAATTAGAGACTGCATGAAAATGTATTCATTGCTCAGCCACGCAAGGCTATGGGTTCATTACATAGTATCTTACAACGTTTCCTTATACAACAAAAGAGTACAGCTATTGCCTATACATACTGAGTACTCCTAGGAACATAATACAGTCTATAGAACTTCCTATTCCTCCTGGTGGTAGTAGTCGGAATAGTAATAGCCCTCTGCGCCATCCTCCTGATAACCCTGGGACTGATCCCAGGTAGGGGTGAAAACGGGTCGGATTTTATCCGCCCGATCCGGATCCGGATCCGGTCGGGACCGGATTCGGGATGGATTTTAGATATCCGGTCGGATCCGGATCCGGATATTTGAATCCGGATACCGGATCGGATTCGGAGTATGAAGTATCCAGGAAATATGGGTCGGGATCCGGATATCGGATATTCATTTATTCGGATATCCGGTTTTGATCTCGCCCATCCGCCCACCCCATAGTCTCGAGCAACTGAGCTCTTGGCCCATCCGCCCCCCCACAATCCCACAACCAAGGCGGCGTCTCCATTCCCGCTCCCGATTCGATCCGGCCCGCGACCGACGCGGCGCTTGGCGAACCCTAGGCCCTTGCCATGCGGCGGACGACGGCGGTAGCGACGGAGGTATGTACGGCAGAGAAGTGCTCAAAGAGCGAACACGGATATGGCGGCGACATGTATTGTGGCGCCATGGGTAGCTCTCGATGGTCTTTGGGTGTTGGAACACCCTCTGCTACCTCAGCACCTGATGCAGCACACTCGGCTTGGCGTGTCCCCTTGGTTGCGCTTCGGCCGCCACCACGCCGCCGCGTCCCTCTCCCCATCGCCTTCCTCGGTAGCGTGTATCTACCCCATCGTCCTCGAGCCTTTGGAAGTGCCGCGACATAACCACATGGCGCTAACCGTGTACCCCCAAGCCGCCACCGCCGAACAGCACTCCACCACCCTCATTTGCTAGCGGTATCGCCCGGTAACACTGTCCACCTAATTCATTCACACGAGTAGATCTGATTAAATTGAAGTGCATATATATACCAAGCCAGCAACAAGAATAACACTAATTAAGTTCTAAAAAGTAGTCTTGTTATTTTTCTCTTAATTTGAGGGCTATATGATATGGATGTTCGTTCGTGAGGCTCGCGTTCGAGAATGAAGCCAGATTGCGAAAACGACAAGCGCCGCGACTCATGCCGGCGACCTATGATGGCGGTCAGACGTAGCTAACGGTCACGTTTAATCGTTTGCAACGCTGAGACTCAAATTCGGCAATGGAAAAGGTGTGTCCCTTCTCCTCTGTTTTCCCTTTTTATTCATAATCTTTGCCCTAACATGGTAACTAACACGGATAGCAAGTGCTAACCAAAATAGAATCGGAATAGGAGTCCTAAACATATTGGACTAGTAAATAAGGAAAGTGTTTATGAATTATGCGGCTGGACAGAAAGTCCTAACCTGCCGCAGCTCTACTCTTGGATGAGCCGTACACCGGCCTGATTCTCTTGCCTTGTGTCGCCTTGCTCCCTTGTTCTCCTTCGGAAGAATACCCGATCAGTGTTGTTCATATCAATACTCCCTCCCTCAAAATCAATCTTGTCCTCAAGCTTGAAGTCTGGATGCGATCTTCGAAATTCCAAAGCATCTACCCAAGTGGCTGCGTCCCTGTCGTCTCCAGCCCATTGAACCAAGAGCTGGCGATGTCCCTTAAGAAAACGTTGGGACAATATCCTGTAGGGAGAAGGCTGTATTGAAGCTAGTGAAGGGTAAGAAATGTCTTCCGGTAAAGTTGGAATGTCAGTGGGAGGGGTCTCTTTGAACGGCTTCAACATGGAGACGTGGAAGACATCATGAATTCTAGCTGTGGTTGGTAGAGCCAGGCGATATGCAACTTCCCCAATGCGAGCAATCACCTGGAAAGGTCCAAAGAATTTGGGCGCAAGCTTGTGCTGTTGGTCTGGCCGGACAGACAGTTGGCGATGGCTCTGTAATTTCAGCCAAACCCAATCTCCCACTGAGAAGGTCACGTCACGATGGTGAAGATCATAACGCTGTTTCATCCTGTTTTGGGCAGCCAATAGATGAGTTCTCGCTCGGGCGAGGAGAGCATCCCGGTCAACTAACTGGCAATCAACCGCATCAACCAAGGTTGATCCCTGACTGTATGGTACCAATGGCGGAGGTGGACGACCATAGACCAATTCAAACGGTGTCATATGAAGGGCCGAATGATATGAAGAATTGTAACAAAATTCCGCCTAAGGTAACCATTGGACCCAAGTCGAAGGCCTTTCTGCTGCCAAGCACCTAAGATACATTTCAATAGTCCGTTTGAGGGTCAGCTCCTGCCTCCGCAAGTCAAGGGGGATGGGGCTGCTCGGGTTACTAGCATGATCTTGTAAGAACAGTGAGGTTAGTTGCGTTATAATTTGGAGGGATTTTTTTAGACAAACAATTTTCAGGGAGTTCTAACTAAATGTTCATCTTAATTTGTTTACGTCAATCAGCAAGAAACAAAGACTGAGCAGAACTTCTGATTTCAGTAACACTGGACTTCCCAACAGATGAAGCTAGGATTCAGATTGTAGAGGTTCTTTTCAGGAGTTCATTGCCTGCTCCTGTTCTAACATACATTTGGAGTGCGCTTATGTCATCTGTGACATATAATTGAAGGTTTGGTTATCTTTACAGAGGAGCATGCATGGTTGGAGGCAATCTGATGCAGACAACGCACTGACGTTCTTCAATCTGGGTGATCTCTGGGATGCATTCAGGGAATGCAGTGCATACGGGCATACGGCACCACTGTGCCAATTGTTCTTAACGGTTGTGGCGATGGCATTGTGCAGTATTACGTCCCTTACTTATGTGCAATTCAACTTTATGGTGGATTTAGGCGGCATTTTTTCCATCCGAGGTAAGAAAAAATTATTGCACTTTGTGAAGTAACCATGTTGCTTTGAATGTTCCATCATTTGCTGTAGCTTATGGATGTTGTGAAGAACAAAACATTTTTGCCGAGAATACTGAAGAACAAAATAGCTGCAAGCCTGCAACCACTGGTGGCATTGTGTTCATAGTTAGCTCTGCAAAATCTCTGAAGAAGAGCAATGCTTCTTTAAGTTATAGTGTAGTTAATTCATTACTACAAAACTAAAGATGCGGAAATAAGTTTTATACAAGTACATTTGCTGAACTCTGTGTGAGCTGAATTCTGAAGGAGAAATATTGCAGTGTGTCTTTGTTTTGGTTGGAAGTGCTAAACTCTTATGGGTTATTGTTTTAGTGTTGTTGATATAATGATATTGTTGTTGTATCAAGGTTGTAAGCTTGGAATCAGATCAAAATTGACGATATTAGACATAATGCTCAATTAGTTTTGTTGTTATGGCATCTATTTATGCGTCCATTATCTGTATATATTTACCCGTTTCCGATCCGAATCCGTCACATATCCGACCTGTGTCCGTATCCCGAGTTATCCGGATTCGTATCCGGATCCAGCTAACCCGTATCTGGTTCCGAATCCGGGAAAAAAATATGGGTTAGGATACGGGAAAAGCAATATCCGCCCGTATCCGACCCGTTTTCACCCCTAATCCCAGGTGTAGCCTTCATTCTCAGCCTCGTAGGCAGATCCATCAGTACTTTCTTTTAGAAAAGGGGGAGTACAAGAGTGAGTACAACGTACTCAGCAAGCATTAGATAGCAAAATGCATTATGATGATTCTTTTCTTCATCCCATTCCTTTCCTTCACATATGAGTTTAGCAAAATTAGGTTTCTAGCTTTCTTTAAAGGTTGGAAGTTTTAATTATTAGAAATTAACTACTAACACCCATATATGAGACAGACTGAACTTTCGTAGCCTCCAATCCAGGAGACAGGCTAGAATTCAAGATTTTGACTCTGCGCAGGTTTGTATCACTTTACGCATAGCGGCCCCATTTCTGAGGCTCCAGAACGTTTATCACTACTCCGGCACTAGATCTCCTACACTGTATTTCAAGGGGGATACCTTCCCGCCGCCCGCAAATACAGTTGTACTTCGGTACCTCTGGCAGTACTCCACCGGGCTTCAAATATACCGCCCCTACCATTCCATTCACACATTTCACTTCCAACAATCACAACTTTCCACTTCCAACATTTCATACACCGTCAAACTGGGTATCCGGCAATACCCAGCCAGGCCATAAACACTTACCCATGTGGAGATCATAGCACTTTCATAGGACAACCTTTTCTAACAGCGATTCATCTCGCTATGGTTAATACTAAGAATACGGCTCATTGCCCGAGTGTAGGCGGTATGTCTTTATATTATAACCCATGTAGAGAGCACCACCGGCGTGGGTACCCCCCACCCTTTCCCCTGTGCTCTCTACCCACCAATATAGCCACTATAACACATCCACGACTCCATTCGTGGATATCCTAACACACACCAACCATTTCCAAGCCACATTTCCAAATACCAACACCAATTTACCAATTCCACACCACAATACCAGCTTCCATACCACAAAACCAACTCCATCAATATATCACCACCAATCTTCCATCCGATCTCCATTTTACAAATTCCATTCTTTTAAAAATTAAGTTTTGGTGCAGTGATGATACGATCATTTATATGAAAACATTAAAAACATTTAATTAAAGATGCTCAAGGGAATCTTTGCCCGGAATAAAATTTGACAGTTCGCCCTTGCTCGAAGACAGGTTCGGGTTGGCAAGTCGATTCAGGTCGAGACCTGAAACAGAGAATACGCTAAGGCATTTAATTATTTATTCATTTTACTTGGCGTCCAACCGAATATGATCTGACGTTCAAGTTTTATAGTGGCACCAATTAAATGACTTCAAATTGACAATTTTTACACGATCCAGCAATCGATTCCCAAAAATCGACGCAGTCCGTGGCCAAATTTATTTTTCTACTCTTCTACATTTTTCTCTTCTTTCTTTTTATCTTCTATTTTTCTTATTTTCCTATTTTTCCTGTCTCTTTTTTCTTTCTTTACTCTTTTCCCCTTTTGCCTTTCCTTCTGGCCTTCGACCGATCTGGCTGAAGCCTTTTTCTCTAGCTCGGCCAAAGCCTCTCTCGGTTCAGCCGCCTCTTCTTCTCCTCTCCTCCTGCGTCGATTCCCCTGGCGCTTCCCCCCTCACTACTACTCCTACTCAGCGCCTTCCTCTGCGCCTCCGCACCGCCACCTCCTCCTAGCGACTCCGCTCCTCCTCCCAGCGCCTGCAACTCCCCTGGCACCTCCTCCGGCTGCTCTCCCCTTCGGCCTGGTGCTGCCCTGCTCCATCTCTCAGACGGCTCGGCTGCACCTCCAGCCCAGTGCGGCCTCCGCTCGTGCCACCAAACTGTTGCGCCTCCTCCTCTCTGGCCGACGACAGCCCAGGTGCCATTGCTTCATTCTCCCTCCACTTCCATTTCTGTTAAAGCCAGGGTTCTACCCGCGTTTTATATTTCTTGCATTTTCGTTTTGGGTGTTCTTTGCTTTAGATTTGGGTTCTATGATGAACGTGGGAGGGTTGAGCTACCAAAATGAAGAACAGATACTACACTACCCTAATGGCTATCCCACCTACTGAGAACCCTCGGGGAAAGACCCAATCTAACCCCTACACTACCCCTTTAGCTAGCTCCTACCCCGATCTAGCTTCTACCCATGGAAGCCCGTACTGTAGCTACAGGGTACCTAGGATGGGTTCGGATGGAGTGAGGAGCTGGCTGGAGGGGTTGATGCTGGGGAAGACGAGGTCGCAGAGGTGTGGTTCCCTTGGGGTTAAGCTACCTTCGGGTCTCCTCCTAGCTTCGGGTTAGTTCCTCCCCTTCTTCTGGATGTGGCCTCCACCTCCCTCTTGTGGATGTCGCGCCTTCTCTTCTGGTGTTGTCGCCTCCTTCTCTTCTTCTGGAACCCTTCCCTTCTTCTCCTTGCCTCGGCTGGATGTTGGTTCTTGCTGGATGTTTTTGGTGTTGGAGACAAGGAGGCACTGGTTGCTTTTGTAGGCTCTGGTTGGATGCTTCGGTTGTGTGGGAAATGGGGAACAGAGAAGGCTTGGCTGGCCTCTGGTTGGCTGGCTCGGCTGGTTTTTATATCCCCTCCTGGCATGCCTAATGACCACTATGCCCTTAGGGTTTTACTGCGCTCTATTAGCCTAAGGGGCATTTTGGTCATCCTATACTCAAAATACTAACAGTACCCGCATACCGTACCAAGTAAGTCTAAAAGCGCCGAATGATGATCCCGTAAACTAGCTAGGGTGCCTGTCGGGGTCCCGGACAGATCAGACCTCAGTGGCGATACCTTTCACTGCGGAACTGACGACATTCTCTAATCCTTACAATTTATTTTCTTGCCTCACACTCGCCGTATCGCCGGATTATTGTTTTTGGGAAATTGCGTATCGCTGTATAGCTATACCCGTATCGCATATTGGTGAAACATAGCCCTCCTATAGACGGTGGCACGTGGCATTGCTCTCAGCCGGTGTGACAGCACCACTGCTCCTCACGCATGGTGAGTCCTCCCACTAATACTCTTCTTCCCTTTTGCTTGTAGTAGTGTGATATACTCCCATGCAACCAGCGGTAGATAGAAACTGATGAGGGTACTAACAGCTAGGAAGCAAAACATATGGTTACGGCTGGCATGAATAGAAGCACATAATTATGAAAACGTTTAGAGCATAAGTAGACTAAGCTGCTTGCTATGGGCTGATGAACTTTCGAGATGATCTAGCCCACTTGCATCTTCATTTTCTTTGTTATTGTCTCTTTTGTGTCTAATATACTATATCTCATGTATGTTTCTCTATTATTTTATTTTTATTATATACACACACGTATCGCCGTATCGGTGCTTTTGGGGAATGGCGTATCATGGTATCGGCGTATTGCGTATCCAAGCATCCTAGGCAGCGGAGATGTATCGGTGTATCCGCATATCATTTTCTTTTCATTTCTTTTTTCCTTTTCCTATTTTTTCTTCTTCCTCAGCCTCCCCTTTCTTTTCTTCTTCCTCCCGAGTGATAGCGGCAAAAAAAAAGGTCATGAGCGGCGGCGACCCGAAGAGAAGTCCCGGCAGCGGGTGGTGGGCTATGAGGCGAGGAAGTTGGGAGGCCGGTGGTGGATTGGGCTCAACGGTTAGGGCTTTGATACCATGTAGTTCGAAAATTTTGTGTATCCTATTGGATCCCACACCCTTTATTTATAGCGAGAATTACAAACTTAGTGCAATTGAACTCTATCTCTAACTTTGTAATTTATCTCTAATTTATTTCTATCCCGATTCTATCCCAACAACAAGTTAGAATCATCTGCGGTAGCTACTTAGGTGAAAAATTGTAAGCTTCCATTCTACAGGAAGAAGTACAGGCCTAGTTCTTTCATGGAGGATATGCATAATATATGATGATTGAGCAAATTTAATTTTAAAAAGAAAGATCTTAAAATTCTACAGTTAACAGGCCTAATCTTTTAATTCTTAAACAGCAACACCACTTACTTAATTACCTGGTGAGAATATTGAGTATGCAAATCGATTGATGACAGGAAGCATGTTTGCGAAGGGTGAGTCTGGAAAAGACAAAACAAAATGTGAATTCTAAGGAATTGTTAAATTAAAGTGGCAACAACATCTAAGCACACGCTAAGAAAGCATGTGAAAATAATAATGTTTCGTGTGGAAAGATGGATATTCGTGCTGCTGCATAGCAATAAGGCAAGTCAAATTGGATCTGAACATTCTCAGGATATTAAGATAAAGGAAAAGAACTTCCACACTGAAGAAGACCAAACTTGTAACCAAACAGTGGATCACTATTTTTAATTAAAAATAGTAAGCTGCTAGTTCCTATGTGTTTACCCTTCTAAGTTATGGGAAAACTAAAAATATTATTTGTCCATTATGCCATTCTTCTTTCTTATGGAGAAGGATTAAAACAACTAATAAAATATATTAAATATTTGATGGAAGGAAGGCCACGTTTGTAGTATATCATTACGTACTGAAATTAACAAGAATATTCTGCTAATTCAGCATTAAATGCGGGGTATGCTGCTAGTATAAACCACTAAAAGTAACGATGCCATGGTCCACATATTGCTTTTCCTATGACATGCAATGCTGCTCCTTTCTATGGATAATCCACAGGCGACAATAACAACCAAAAAGGCATCATAGAGGTTGTATTCACGTTTAATGTCAGTAATTGGAATAGCAGCATAACCATCTGAACATGTGAATAGCAACCTAATGTGCTGTTCTGAAGATTTGTCTTGAGAATATCTATATTATTACCTCCTGTGATAATAAGATATAGTTCGCTAAAAGTTGAAAAACTAAATGTTAGTTTCAAATCAGAAGATAAACGGGTGATAAATGTTAAAATATATACATGTATCCATCCTGCAGGGTAAAGTGACTGCTCTGACAATATGGCATGTATCTCCTCCTCATGAAAAGCTTGACACTGCATTTTGGAAAAACCACTGCTTCAGAATATGACGGAGGATAAATTAATGACAGCAAAACATATTAAAGTAACAGTAATAAATTAAGTAGATACAATTTTTTCAAATCATTCAATTACTGACATACTGAATGAGCAGTTGTTTCTTGCTTTGGTATAATCAGCATTGTCACATAGTAAGTTCCATCTCTCTGAAAATAAGCAGAAAAAGTTTCAAGATCTAAATCTGATCTCTCTGCAAATAAGCAGAAAAAAATAGTTTCAAGATCTAAATTTGAAAATAGCATGCTTGTTAATTGTCGCATTTGTAAATTCGTCTTCCCACTGCACTTACAAATGAAGCACCGAGAATTCCACAGGTCTCTAGATTATTGCTTGTATTATCCTTTGCAAGTTCCATGAATTCATCTGTCAATCTCACTGACTGAAAAGCATGCATAAAGTAGTTATGTCATCTAAAACTTCAGTTTCTTCACATGCTCCTAGCAACAAAACACAGAGACAAAGATATGAGCAATGAAATAGAACGTACTATTTGCATGTCATGCAAATCGCTAGATGTCGAAGACTGCCCGACTGAAGATCTTGATTGCTCATCAAAGTATTCAGGGTCATGGCTAAAAGAAACATCACCAAAGCTCGAAGGGTCTTCTATCCAGGAAACGATAGGAGATGGGAAATGGTGCTTCACAGAGTAGGAACCAACATCGCAATCTCTTGCCGTTTGAAGATTAACTTGGCAGCGGACGATTTTTTGAGCATCAGCAGTGTCTACATACATCGAATTACTTGCTGTTGAGTGCGTCCCGCATTTCCTCGCACTGATTTCAAATCTGCCATTCAGCATCAGATATGTCAAGAAATCGCGTAGCAGGGATACAGTTGAGATGCAGAAGAGACAAGTATGATATACCTCCTGCCACTCATGGCTGGGGCAGGTCGTCAGAAATCAGGACACCAAATTTCAACCTGCAAATCGCAAAATCTCAAACAATCAGACACATTAAAGAAAAACGTGATGGATTTTTTTTTTGAAAAATAAAGCAGTTTCAGGAGCCGCTCAACAACACCAGCACGAGGCAGCGTCAAGCACCAATTAGACAAACTAAACGAAGTTGTTTTTTAAATCCTACAAAGACAAAAGCAACATCATGTAGAAGTAGTACTGCCATAAGCCCACATAACCATTATCTCCACTCCACTGCGCAAAGCCTCAAACCGAGAAGTTCATAAGCAATCTAAGACGACGCGTTCACAAATCACAACAAACAAATTGGCAGATCAATTGGAGCGTACTGTGTTGCTTCGAAGAACAAAAACCCAACCACTGCTGATTAAATAAAACGCCCATAGTAACAATTCGAATTAGGAAGGACCAGCTCAACACTAACCAACAGCAGCACTTAAATCCTCAAACCCAAAATAATTCAGTTAAAATCACTGAGGCACAATCTACTCTCCTGCGGAGCCACTGACCTATGATCTGAGAATTTCGCGGCCCACCGCGCGCGCGAGCGCGCTCACCTTGAGAAATCCGGAGCGATTCCGCGAAGGATTGGAGAGAGCGAAATACGAAGGGGAAAGGCGAGTGATGATTGCGCCCGTACTGGTGGCGTTACTCGGACGCGAGTCGAATCCTCCAGCCGTTTTTAAGGTGACGTTAGTTTGAAGCTTTGACTGCACACTTGGTACGGATTATTAGACGGATGTTTGATGCTTAGTTGATTGTTATAACTGTTATTTACATATTTTTTTTAACTCATTTCACATATCCCGTACATTTAGGGTATATTCGGATTGAAGTTAACTTTATCTAACTAATCTTAGTTAAGGGTGACTTACCATATTTTTTTTGTAGCAACAAAATTCAATGCTATAAGTGTAGCAAAGTTTAGTAAAAACTAAGTATGTAACATGGGATTTAGGGCTAAGAAAGTGTGGATTACCACAATTATGTCAACGAACAAAACACTCATTTAAGAATTTGTAGCATGCTTAAACTTAGCCATATCAAAGTTAGCATCAAACCAAATAGGTCCTTCGTTTTTTTTTAACAAATTTTGCCACATTCAATTTTATTCACAAAAATATAACAAACTATACCTAACTAAGATTAGTTACGATTAAATTGACTTTAAACCACCAACATATTATTAGTCTCTGGACAGAGACACATTGCGTCAGTTATGGCGCAACATATTGGCAGAGCCAACTTAGGGTATCTCTAATGGTACTAGCTATAAGAAATATCCATGTCATCTATAGATAGCATATAGACAACCTCTCCAATGGATTAGCTATAGTATTATTTATAAAATTAAATATTGGTCCACATGTAATAGATAATAAATGCATTGGAATCAGTTATAGCTTGGCTATACATTAGTAGACAGTCTATATCTCTCTCTTTGTTTTCTCTCTTCCACCTAAGTAAAATGGTGAGATAGCACCCTTATAGCTAGCTGAAGTGACACCATTAGAGATGCCCTTATAGCCAAACTTTAGGCCGTGTCAGCTGTTCTCAAGCTATGATCTAGATAATTAACTATTCCTGACCTATTTAAATTAGACTTTTGATACTAGGCCTTGAAGGCTTGAACCAAGCGGCTCCGCCACTCGCTACGTGTGATGGTGTGCAGCATGGGACCAAGGTTTACAAATATCGAGATAATTAACTATATCAAGATTTTCGAAAATTAAAAATTAGGTCAAAAATGGTAGAAATCAAAGGGTTTTGAAATCGAACTTTTTAAGAAAAATAAAAATAAAATCGATTTTAACCAATAATCGCTCGACATGCGTCGATGATCAACCGAAATTTTTATGATCATTTTGTGAACTTGTGAGTGATTTTCACTCAATATTCATCGAAAATCAAGTTATATTCAACGATTATCACGATGTTTGCATCAAATAATTTTTTCCAAATTTTTTTAAAAAATTAATTTGACCAGTTTACCAACCGATATTATATGCCATGTTAGCTTTGATATAATCGATAATCACGATATTCAAACAATTATTATTGATATTGCAAACCCTGCGTAGGATGCAACCGAGGGAGAGGATAGTTTGTTTTGGGGAACCGGGAGGCG
Source organism: Guadua angustifolia (assembly GCA_036346375.1). Lineage (NCBI taxonomy): Eukaryota > Viridiplantae > Streptophyta > Magnoliopsida > Poales > Poaceae > Guadua > Guadua angustifolia. Next base: position 31,994,407 of record CM070501.1, on the reverse strand, counting down.
TCACGTTTGCGTGCGTCGGGCCCGCACCGCGCGCCGAAAGGGGGTACCGTGCGCGGCCCGGGTCTAAAGCTCTAAGGTGGCGTCGAGTGCCGTGTCCTCTCATTCCACCGGCATACGGGATGGATGATTGGGTGGGCAACGCATATCCCGGCGGGCGTCAAACTTACGGGAGCCACCGATTATTTACGAGCTACTCACGTGATATACCCGTATCAACTAGCTTGGCCAATCTTACAAGAAAACAAACGATAACACCTCCAGACAAGCTAGGCTGCCAAAGCCGAAAAAAAAAGGTGCTGTTATTTAAAGCTCGAACCTTTTCTACACCTGTGCGCTTTTTATCACGAGTAGAAGCCGCAGAACAAAGTGATAGCTTGCGTGGCATAGAGCTAAGTTTTTTCTCCAGTCGCATAAAAGTACCACTGAAGTCAATTGCTGCGATCCCTTCATTGAGCAGGACTCCAGCTGATCCCGTTTTTAGAGTTTGATATTTTCACACGCTATGAACCTGAAATATAATTCAATATCCAAGCAATCTTCTTTCTGCAGATCAGTAATAATACAAAGCTACGCAAATGCTCTCTTGTTACAAAATATAAGGCGGATGAGAGATAGCACCGTGTGAGGGTATAAAAGAAAAGATCTTATTAAATCTACATGCAAACCTTATATTTATAGATAAGATCATTTAAAAAATAAGACATAAACTTGGACGGACGGAGTACGAAAGTCGCACTATAGTTTAAATTTTAAAAATATTACCAATCTACACGTTAGTCGGGAGCCCTAGACCATCAAAACGCTTCAGCTCCTCTTATGTGTCCATTTTCTGCGTACCATCCATCTGCTGTTCCCTGTTGAGATAACTTGATAACGATTGCCATCTTTCACGTTTGCAGAATCATCTGTAGCGTCTGACCAAGCTTCAGAATCCGTTTGTGGTGCCTGAGTATGTCCGGTTCCCTGCACAGGAAAAGGCAATCATTTTTCACACAATTGACTAGAGAACAGTAGACTTACGAAAACAATCGTGCAAGTTGTTTTCCTTTACCCAGGAAAGTAGATTATGATATCGCTCAATGATACAGCCAGAAAAGTGTAATGGTGTCCGTTAATCCAGTAAGGAAACACATATGGAAGAATACTCATTCGTGACTCGGTAGTCTACATTTAACTGAATACGATTTGCAAATGTAAAATTATGCTATACTGTTCTCCATCATATGTAGTTAGCGGATGCATGTTATAACAATACATGAGAAATCAAACAACACAAAGAAGTATTGTTTCAACTAGGGCGACATATCAGGTGAAAACCACTTTTATCATGTAAACTCCTTAAAAACCATATGTACAAATTATAAAAAATTACCATATGTAGCGGAGATGAGCTTCTACATCTCTATAAATTTGAAGGCCAAACTCAATCGTATTTGAAATATATGAAAAAGGCAAATTTAACCTGAATACTGATTTTCACTGTTTATCACTATTCATCTAGCTGCTTATCAATTTCATATCTTTCAAATACGACTAAGTTTGGTCTTCAAATTTTACAAGATTGTAGAAACTAACCTCCACTACAAATGGTAGTTTTTTTAGAATTTTTGAAAACTTTTACATATGGTTTTCAAAGAGTTTATACGATAAAAGTGGTTTGCACCTGATATGTCTCCTTCACCTAGTGGGAGATAGCAAATGCAGAGAGCACAAGGTGAAACTGACAGCAATTAAACTTTTAGCACAGTGCAATATACTTTCCACGGAGAAAAAACTGGGTATATATTTACCATTACAAAGTAACTAGACTTACCATCATTACAGTTTCTCCAAGGCATTTTCCACCATATTTCTTTGTTGTATGCCACTCATAGAATCTGATGCCATAACTGCATTCAATACAACAACGACATTACTTGGTGAAGGAGCATTCACCTACAGGATACAAACCAATATAACAAGCACAACACAAATTACCAATTTACAGTTTTTCGATTAAAAAAAAGCAATAATGAATGGTAGAAGCCAGAAGTGCACCCAAACTTGACCGTCCAGTCCAACAGCTATCTCAAATGATAGTTTTTTCCCAAGTGCCTCTAGAACTGGACATGTTGGAGAACTTAACAGCCTACAAGCAGCAAACGGTAAAATATAAGGAAAAACAAATGCTACTGCGTTGTTGAAGAATTATGGTGTTTATTGGCCTCACATTCTTGACAGGCCAGTTGATGTTTCAAACATAGCCGTTTTTCAATTGACCAAATTCTGGTGCTTTTCCCGTAGCTGCAAAATAGGGTCTATATAGCATTATATTTGGATAACAGTACTAGGAAACTAATGAGTATTACTACAACAGTCTAGCCAGAAACAGTATAATTTCACAAGGTGAAAAGTTCTCAGACCCAAGGAGTGAAGATTCACAAGGCGATTTTTTTTATGTATGCTTCTTAGTTCTAACAGACAAGCAACAACAGAAAAACTGAATTATAAGCTAAAAACTTTAACCATCCATGCACGAGAGCTCTCGATTCATGATACTATTTGCTTTCACCACTCGGGCATATGTTAGTGTACCAATCTGCAGGAGAAAACCTGTGGTAAGGTGCATATCTAATTACAGTGCATCAAGCTGAAGAGCAGAAAGTGAATATTAGGCCTCAAAGCTGCGGCAAAACTTGTTGGCATCATTTGAAGCTGAGATCATGTTAGTAACACATACTCCATAGCTGACTATAACATGCAGGTAAGAAACTTTGAAAATTACAGCAATGCACACACTACTGAATACATGTTATTGAAACTACAAAAGGCAGCCAACTGTAACATTTTGGTATAAAGACAGACGGATGAAAATCAACAAAGGCGATGCCCCTTACAGGGGGGCATCTTGATTTCGCCAGTATCATCATTTTTGCCACACCAATCCAGATTGAGATTAAGGAAATGAAGTTGATAAAATTTTCGAATCACTAAAACTCAAGCTCATTGTCAAATCCTACTCAGCCGATCATTTCACCCGCTTTCCTCCACGTTTTATCAAGTGAATAGTGAGTTGACTGATCAAAATGAAAAATAAGTTTTACAAACAAAATTTGACACTTTGTAGAAATTTAATGACCTATATTTTGGCCTAGAAACTGTCAATAAAAGCTGTATGCAGTTCATAAAAAGATGAAAAAAGGAAATATGCATCATGCAAGAACTAATTATATATACTACAGTACCAAACAATTTAATCCAATAAATGAGTTAATATAAGTTCATCGTTACGTTTATGAAAAATGAAATGCTATGATGATATTTATTCAACATAACCATAAGTTCAATGACTAACAAAACAACATGGTGAATAAGCAAAATATAGAAAAGGTTCTATCTTTGATGGCCAATCAAAGCAGGACACCACTGTGTGCTTCTGATATGAGCCGAGCACTGGACAGGGTGTATTGCCGGCGCCAGCATCGCGTGGGTCCAGTGGAGGGGGAAGCAGAGGCTAGGAATCAGGATGCAGGTGCGGTGGTTGCTCACATCCAGCCACAGCGCCATGCAGGGGATTGACCAGGGAAGGAAAGAGTTATCTAGATAAGTTTGGCAAGTAGATTTATTATTTCCTTTTAGTTATTTCTATTCCTTGTTACTAGGAGATAAGATTTGATATTATTCTTGTTAAGATCCTTCCTTACCCGGTTGGTGGTGAGGGGATTATATAAGGAGGAAATAAAACCAAGAAAAGGCATGCTTTTATGCCGCAAAATTAATCTCAGGCGGTGGCTCCGAAAACAGCCATTATCGCAAGAAGTCGCCACATTTAATTCATCGTCGGGTAGTTTGCGATCGATCTTCGGCCGACACCGTGCATACGAAGCGAAGCGCACCCCACGTCCCGCGTATCAATTTAATATCGAGCCTTGCGCTCTGGTATCATGGCGATCCGGTGATTTAGCGCGTCACCTCTCGGAGACAGAGGTGAAGGCGATGAAGGGCATGATGGAGAGATGATGTCGCTCTTGAAGGAAAGGCGCCGGTTGTGGAGTCGGGGGAAGACGGCGAGAACTCAAGAGCCAAACCAAGGGAACCCGGAGGGGTGGCCGGACAGCAGGGAGATCTTCCGCCATGGAGGCGAGGGCGGAACTGCAGGGGGCATGAGGAGCATCCGGCGGGGAGACAAGCGATGAGCTGCCGCCATGGAGAGGCGGACGGAATTACTAGAGGCGCGACGAGCAGACGGCGGGAAGAAGGAGAGGCGCAGGGCGAGGAGATGAGGAGGATCGCCGGTGGATACCTCGTCCTCCACAGTTCGATCTGCCGGAATATAATGGGCAAGATGATCATTTGGGATGGTTAAGCTGCTATGGCGGTTCTTGAGGTTCATCGAGATCAAGAGGAGTTTGTGGAGATCGCTGGGTTGCATCTCGCCGGGGAGGCACTAGAGGTTCTGGATAATTGGCAAAGGGAGGAGCCCTGGATTGCATGGGAAGAGTTTGCGGAGGCCTTCTCGCAGCGGTTCACTCGGCATTCGAGTATTGGACCAATGGGAGACTTGGTGAACTTGAAGCAGGGTGGCAGTGCGGTGGATGATTATGCGAGAGAGTTTCAAAGACTCCTCGCTCGCACCACACGGATGAGGAAGGAAGACCAAGTGGAGACCTTCATGGCAGGACTCTCGGTGGCCTTGGGAGCTGAGGTGCGCCGGGAGCGACCGAGGGACCTTGCCGAGGCGATCGGCATTGCGCGGGAAGCGGAAGCAAGAAAGGCCGCATGGATCGCAGAGGCGATTGAAGGCATGTCAAGTGCGGCGCGAGGGCGGGACCAACGTGCTTGACCCTATGCATATTCGGCGCCGCCAATTAACACAGGAGGTGGAACGACGACATCGACTGGCGATGCGGCTGCACTGGGACGCCTTTAGGAGCGACGGTCCAGACCGGCGCAACCCTCCTGGGGAACGGGCTGTCTACTCCTTCCCGCACCGCTCCGTGATCAAGACATAAGCAGCTGGCGTCGGCACCAAGTCGGCTGCGCTTAACTGCGGAGCAATTGGCGGATCGACGCGCCAAAGGATTGTGCTACAATTGCGACGAGGTGTACACCAGAGGGCACCGTTGTAAGCGGTTGTTCCATCTCGAAATAGAAGATGGGGAGGAAGAGGAAGGAGGTCGATGGAATGAACAGGAGGAAGAGGTTTCCCTATCCTTGATCGCCGCCTGGGCCCTAAGAAGGAAATACAATCGAGTCATGGTGCATCGCATGGTAGGCGATGGCTTCGGCCTCGTTGATACGGAGCACTCACAACTTCGTGAGTACCTATGCGGCCGGGCAAGGAGCTTGGCAGCAGTCAGACAGGACACCGGAGAAGAACTGGCTCCAACAGGTGCGGGTAGCGGGAGGAACTCACCTGCCATGCCTAGGCAGGTTCACAGCAGATTTCGGCATCCAAGGGCAGCAGTTCCAAACTTCATTCATCATCCTTCCAATTGATGCTTTTGATGTCATCCTGGGAGTCCAGTGGCTGCGGACTCTGGGCAAAATCCAGTGGGACTTTGAGGACTTATCCATGGAGTTTGAGAGGTTGGGAACAATGGCCAGAATCCAAGGCTTGCAGCGCCAGTTAAGGCCAGGAGTTATGCAGGCCGACTTGAAGGAGGAAGGTGCACTCACGCGCCTACTGACAACCTATGAAGACATCTTCACCGAACCCCAGGAGCTACCACCACCGAGACAGTGTGACCACCGCATTCCCCTGGCGGAGGGTACTAATCCTGTCGGCTGTCGTGGTGCGACCCTATCGGTACCACCGTGCAGAAAGATGAGATTGGCGTCGGTGTGCGTCCATGTTGAAGCAAGGTATCATCCGGACGATCGCTCACCCTTTTCTTCTCGGTCTTGTTGGTTAAGAAGGCGATGGCACGTGGCGATTCTGCGTGGATTACCGCGAGCTTAATGCGCGGACGGTCAGGATAAATTCCTATTCGGTGGTGGAAGAGCTTCTGGATGAATTGGGAGGGCTCGATTCTTCACCAAGTTGGATTTACGATCGGGCTATCATCAGGTTCGCATGTGGCCCGACGACATTGCCAAGACTGCTTTCCGAACGCACCATGGGCATTACGAGTTCCTCGTGATGCCCCCGACTAATCAAATCGCCATCCACGTTCCGGCCCCGATGAATGAAGTGTTGCGAGGAGTTCTTGCGCAGATTTGTACTTGTCTTCTTCGACGACATTTTGGTGTCTGATCGCTCGGAGGACGAGCATCGGGGAGCACTGCGGCAAGTCTTTGGCGCTTGAGGCTTCATCAACTTTACCTCAAACGCTCCAAGTGTGCCTTTGCGCAGAGCAGAGTGGGCTATCTGGTCACGTTATCTCCCACGATGGGTGTCCGCAGACGGGAAAAGCTCAAGCGAGAATCGAGTGGCCAAGACCCGCATCAATTTGACTCTTGAGGATTCTTAGGGCTCACTGGCTACTATCGCCGCTTTGTTCAAGGGTATGCCGTCATCGCCGAGCCTCTCACCGCTCTACTTCGGCGGAACAATTTCGCATGGACAGATTTGGCAGAAAGCAGCTTTCCATCGCCTCAAGAATGAGGTGGTGTCGGCACCGTACTACAAATGCGGACCGCTATTCCTTTTGTCGTCGAATGCGGCGCTTGAGCACGGGTATCGGTCCGTCCTACAACAAAGAAGGCCACCCCATCGCATATTTGATCGGAAGTTGGCGGAGCCAAGCACATGAAGTTGGCGGCTTATGAGCGCGAGTTGATTGGATTATCCAAGGCGGTGCGGCACTGGCGTCCCTATCTGTGGGGGCATCCATTCATCGTGCGTACGGATCATAGCAGCCTCAAGTTTTTGTTGGAGCAGGCACTCATCACGCCGCCTCAACAACACTGGCTCAGTAAACTCATGGGGTTTGACTTTCAGGTGGAATATAAGCCAGGCAAGCACAACTTAGCGGCCGATGCTCTCTCTCGAGTTCATACGCCTGAGCCGCAGTGTGCAGTCATCTCCACCCCGGAGGATGTTACCCGTGACCAGTGGAGGGAGCTTTTGCGGCGAGACCTATTATTGAGCTGGCCGATCGTTGGAAGCGTATAAACCGGGTAGAAACGACTCGGGTGCTCCGGCCCATGACTCCTCGTCACTAATCGTAAGGCGAAGATACATGCCAAGGCGCAGGCGTTCGGTGGGAGGTAAGAGACGGCCTGGTCTTCCGCAATGGCAGATTGGTTGTGCCCGCATCTTCCTCATTGGTTCCCAAGATCATTGCCTCCGTCCATGATCTCACTCATGAAGGCGTCAATAAAACTCTCCATCGTCTTCAGGCTGCTTATTTCTAGGAGAAGCAGCGTGAGTCCGTGGCCAAGTATGTCAGTTCCTGCACCACCTGCCAGCAAAGCAAGACAAGCAATTTGTCGCCGGCAGGCCTCTTGCAGCCGTTACCTGTTCCACACCACATATGGGCTAACGTCTCCATGGATTTTATCACAGACTTACCCAAGTCCCAAGGGAAGACAGCACTGCTGGTGGTGGTGGACCGTCTGTCCAAATATGCTCATTTTATTCCCCTGTCACGGCCGGCTACAGCTCCCATGGTCGCCAAGCTCTTCTTCGACCAGGTGGTCCGGTTGCATGGTCTTCCGGAATCCATTGTGTCTGACCGGGACCCCGTATTTCTCAGTGCTTTCTGGCAGGATTTATTTAAACGAAGTGGCACAACATTGCTGATGTCTACGGCTTATCACCCGCAGAGCCAAGCGGCCAAACGGAGGTGGTCAATCGTACTATCGAAATGTACTTGTGGTGCCTCGCCAGGACAATCCGTTAAATGGGTTCAATGGGTGCCGTGAAATTTGAGTTTTGTTACAACACTTCCTCCATACTGACCCTCCGGATGACACCGCTCGAATTGGTCTCACGGACGATCTCCGCCGTCATCGCTTTATCAGCGGTATGTTGTCATTGATTGATCGACCGTGCTTTAGTCGTCGGGATGCTCTATTACAGCAGGCGCGGGACCATCTTCTCCAAGCACAGAATTGGATGAAGCAACGCTATGATCAGCGGCATCGGGCAGTGGAGTTTTCAGTCGGCTCTTGGGTATGGCTCAAGCTCCAGAAGCACCGTCAGCTGTCTGTTCGCACCAATCGTCAGCACAAGTTATCCCCGAAGTTCTACGGCCCTTACCAAGTGCTGGCGCGCATTGGTTCCGTCGCCTACCGATTGCAGCTGCCGGCGAATGCCCGACTACACAATGTTTTTCATGTTTCCTTACTCAAGGAGTTCCATGGCGACCCGCCGTCCCAACCGGTGGAACTTCCAGAAGAGGTAGTCACTCCTACAAATTGTCTCAGACTGGTAGAACCTCAACACATTCTCGCTCATCGGTTTGTCAACGCCCAAGCGACTCTTGGTGCACTTGACGGGCGAGCGAGAGGCGGAAGCCACTTGGATGGATGCAATCACTTTTAAACGTTCCTTCGGACTCAAGCAGGGACAAGCTTGTTCTTATGGGAAGTAATGATATGAGCCGAAACCTTTGGGCGAAGTGTATTGCGGCGCCAAACATCGCGTGGGTCCAATGGAGGAAGCGGCTAGGAATCGAGGATCAAGTGCGGTGGTTGCTCACATCCACCACAGCGCCATGCGGGATTGACCAGAAGGAAAGAGTTATCTTGATAAGTTTGGCAAGTAGATTTATTATTTCCTTTTAGTTATTTCTATTCCTTGTTACTAGGAGATAAGATTTGATATTATTCTTGTTAAGATCCTTCCTTACGGTTGGTGGTGAGGATTATATAAGGAGGAAATAAAACCAAGAAAAGGCATGCTTTTATGCCATAAAATTAATCTCGGCGGTGGCTCAAAATGACCATTATCGGTAAGAGTCGCCACGGCATTTAATTCATCGTCGGGTAGTTTATGATCGATCTTCGGCAAGGCACCGTGCATCTGACGAGCGCACCCACGTCGCTTCGTATCAGCTTCATGGAAAAAAATATAAAAGAAATATTAGTTTGGATTAATAAAATAATCAATAATTGAGAATGTTGCCATACCTCAAATTTCGGTATGTTTCTCCTGGTACCACCTTCAATTGCAAGCATTGGTAAAAAGGCAAAATTAGGACCCTTTATGTTCACCAAGAAGTTCTGGAATAACCAACTCCAGCTCAGCAAAAAGGAACAAGAATACATCATATAAGGTGTTCCAGAATACAATCATCAACGTGAAAACTAAAATCAAGCTTTTATTCAGTGTTCTATGGTCAAATTTGCAAATGTTCATTTTGGTTTCAGGTAATAAATTTGAACAGTGAGCATATCGTCAGAATTACATTAGATGCTTATAAATGCAATCATGTAACTAGAACTAGAGATATGTACTTCTGAATGTACATGTATAATTTTATACTTACATCTGGTTTGGTGTCAACCACAATACCATGAATTGTATATTCTACAGAAGGTATGTACTGCCAAAAAAGCAGCAAACATCACATTAATAAGCAGCTGCTGAAACAGAGAGTAAGAAGAGTGAACAAAGAACTTTGCGCAATCTCGCACTCTACAGTTAAGCAGATACAAAGAAAAAGGTTTAGAGCTTTTCAAACTTCAAAGTAATTAATTGTGCTTGGAAGAGCTGAAGAGAAGTCAATGTGTTCAACAAATGAAAACCTGAAACATTATTCAAAACAAAGGCCAAAACAACATATATGAAGTAGTTTAAAGGTAACAGCTATGGCGACTATAAATGCATTTTATGGTGCATCAGTACTGGAATTTAATATTAGCATTGGATTAACATAACCCAGTCCACAAGAGTAGTTCTTTCAGCTGCCACACTAGTTTGGTAATTTACAGAGCAAGGGCCACACATATTCTGCATCTCTAATCAATGGGCGTACTACAGCCATGGGGTGATCACATAGGAATAGCAACGGACTATCCTTCAGCTCAGCCATGAGATGTAAAATCTTGGCTGCACAAAAAAATTTAGTACTTGGGCCTAAACATCATGTGGTAGCTACACTGTACAGCAATGATCCCAGATCCTAACCTTTGTTTCAACCATACATAAAGCTTCACACATCTGAGATTTAACAGAGGAACCCGGTACTTGTTGGGCTTGGACAGTCGAAGCCTCCCGGCACTCGTCGCCTGGACGATGTCGCAATCCTGCAAGACCCACAAATCACTCATAAGCCTCATGAGTCATGACCCAAATAAACCCCAATTAAACCCTAATGCCTAAATCTCACACAGGACAAACTGTTCCCACTTTCCACCACGAAACGGTTTACCTGCCGCAGGCCGGCGCCGAGCTTGATGGCCTGGTTGGTCATCCGGGAGAGGTCCAGGAGGACGTCGCCGGGGACCTGGGCACCGACGGTGAGGTGATGTGAAGGGGCGAGTCCAAATCCGCCGAGATAGCGAATTGGAGGTTAGGACAAGGGCGGAGGCTTACCACGTGGTTGTCTATGAGGGCTGAGCCGCTGAGGGAGGCGGCTTCCTCGACTCCATTGCTCAGAGACGGCGGGCGGGTGTGCCGGCGTCGAGGCTGGAACGGAATGGTGCGCGCGGCGCGGCTGCGCTCCTGCCTCCTGGCTTCCGTATGTGCGGGCTTACCAGCGGAGGACATGGGACTAGTAAGGTGTCCGCGAATTGCAACGGGATTATAAAAAAATGATACATATAAATAAAAAGGATTCTAAGTAATATAATAAAGTATAATTTTTTTATACACACATCAAGTGTAATATATGTTGAAAACATTTTAGCCGTTTGTACCACATTCAACAGATCAGATGTTTTTGAAAAAGAACGGACGACCGCCACTAACTCCTAATTAAAAGATTTCTTTCATGCACACATCAAGTGTAACATATCTCGAAAACATCTTAGTCGTTCGTGTCAGATCCAACAGATCAGATGTTTTAAAAAAGAACGGACGATCGCCACCAACTCTTAATTAGAAGTAGTAGAGACAGAGATATGACGTGGCTGGTCGCCTTGGGCTCGGCCGCGTGAAGATGGCGACGAGTTTGGGCAGCACGAGTTGGCCCAGCGACCCGTGGCCTGGAAATTTTATTTTTTTGAGTTAACCCGGAAATTTTCTCAAGGAAACCTGTAGCTCTTGTTCTTGATGGCCTTTCGACATGTACAATGGTATGATATCATCGGTTTATATGCTTTATTAAGTAAGATTTTTTACTAATATAAAAGAGAGAGAATGAGAGAGTATGGATGTTTCTTCGTGAAGAGACGATCATACACAGCATAAAATACCATTACGTGAATTATTATCTATAATAAATACTTTTTTACACCATAATTAAAATATTGTATAATCTCATAGAGAAAACCTTAAAATGACATCTATTGTAGAAATTATTTTTAGTTTTATCTTTAGATAACACGTAGGAGTATATAGATAACAATCGTCTACTGTTGTACATGATCTTAAGCTGAACGGTAAAGAGATTAGAGTCTGCAAATGACATTGCAATGTTAGCTCTTACCTTGTGAATCAGCTGAGCTATGCCAACCAAATGGCAGTGCATATTTCTGCGGTACTTCATTCACACTCGCTGACTGATAGACACCTCCATTCTACAGCCTACACGAGTACAAGCCCGTTCTGAGCCCACCTCTCTAGAGGTACATTACATGGAACAATTTCACCACATACAGGAATCATATCATTGCATTGCAAAAGAGATTAGAGTCTGCAAATGACATTGCAATGTTAGCTCTTACCTTGTGAATCAGCTGAGCTATGCCAACCAAATGGCAGTGCATATTTCTGCGGTACTTCATTCACACTCGCTGACTGATAGACACCTCTATTCTACAGCCTACACGAGTACAGGCCCGTTCTGAGCCCACCTCTCTAGAGGTACATTACATGGAACAATTTCACCACATACAGGAATCATATCATTGCATTGCAACTGTCACCCAACAATGATTTGCTCTGCAGCATTTTTATTACAGAATCGTAGGTCTCCAGGTTGGTATTGTGCACTCTAAAAAATATCAGCTTGTACACTTGGTACATCCACTTTGTTCGAAAAGCCAATCTTGAGTTCCATCTATTGTTGCAACACAACCAGGAACCAGATATTGTAGAGATTAAGGGTGGCACAGGCAGACAAGCTACAAACAAGAAAATCGAGGTTGGCTTGCCCAGCATACACCTAGCGGATGGTATTTACATCAAGTAACGTACATCAATCGGTTTAAGAAACCGAGCTGAAGACATAGTAAGCAGAGATAATGGAGTTAAGACCAAGAGCAATGAATGCTAGGAACGCCATAGAGGCCGAAGCATTGATCAGTTTGGCGAATTGATCCACTCCAAATCGAGAAACCCAAACATCATTTCGAGAAAGTGCTGCTGAAGATGCTGACAACAGGATATAGGCCAACATCTGCAAGTAACATCTATAGTCATTCGACCACATTCTCTCACAAACATTTTTTTAAAACTCCACTTACAAACAGTTTGTTAATCTAATATTGTAACATCAAATTGTGTAGAATGCTAGAAATGAATTTTAGGATATGCCTAAACAGGGATTTAAGAACAACTGCAACATAATTCTAGAAAACAAGACGTAGCTGATACCGAAGGAAGAACTGAAGAACACAAGATGTAAAAATGATCTGCATGCCTTGCAAAAGAAGCATTTTAACTAAGGCAACGTATCCTGTGCACACAAATATTTGGTGAAAAATTGGTGCTACACCAACTAAAAAGTTTCAAAAATTCTGAAAAAAGATCATGGATGTACATATCAAGTTTACCCCATCTACATATAAAATTTCATGATCAAATTCATCCTATACTAGAAGTTAGAAAAAAACAAACTTGTCATGAGCAGGAACTATTCAGAATTCATGATCAAGTTTTCTTAGTTACTGTGCAGGGGTGTTTTCACCAAATATTTGTGTGCACAGGATACGTTGCCTTTAACTAAATATTTTTGGAGGAAAACTATGTAATGGATAAACACATGAAAATCTCCCATTCAGCAAGAAGCATTCATTAACCACAAGAATGTGTCAATAACTACACCATCCTCATTAGTCATTTCATTTTTTTTAGAACCTCCTCATTTTTTCAATGGCTCCCTTAGGATGACAAGTGATTGGAATTGGAGGACTTGCGATCATCTATCATAAAAGGAAGCAATAATCATCCCTTTCCAGTAAAACAAAGATGGATCAAAATCTACCACAAAATTCCTAGGGTTCCAAAATTTGCAACGTTGTGCTACATCCACCAAACTAGCAAGGAAATAAACGTTATGAATACCATGAAACTGAAAGAACAACAAATACATTCGGAAGTGGAGTATGCTCATCCTTGCCTGATCCATGGCGAGATTGAAGTAGCTGCCCCAGGGGCCTTGAATTACACACCTTTCTGTGACAAGGTAGTGCACCTCGGCGGCCAGCTGGAACCCCGAGTAAGTAAAAGCCATCACACTCGCCGCAAGCGTGTACCTGCATTGCACAAACCCATCAATTTACACCTACATCAACAGTAACAGAAGTTGTGCCGGAAATGGGAGAATTTTGAGCTCTACGCTCCAGAGTTCAGACCGAAACCTGTACTCGTTGTAGCGGCTGAAGGAGTCACCGGACCAGCCCGGCGTGGTATCGGCCGCCATGACGGAGAGCGAGACCAAGCAGAACACGGCGGCCGAAACCCTAAACCCTAGCTCAGCCCTCTTCAGCTCCGCGCGCCGCACCTTCTCTGGGACGCCGCCCAGGAGCCATCTCATGGATCCCACGCCGCCTCCGCCCCCTCCGGCGGCAGCGACGGACCCGGTGACCACCGCAGGCGTTACCTTGTCGGTTCCCTGCTTCTCCTCCGTCGCCGCTGGGTCTTCGCCCGAGAGGAGCTTCGCAATGGTCAGGGCCGACTCCTTCTGCGGCGATCCAGCTGGGGACTCCGCCGCTGCCGCCGCCTTCTGCGCCGTCGGCGGTATCGTCTCTTCGGTTTGGGTCAGCGCAAGGGCTAGCGTCATGTTCTCCGATTCGCCAGTCGCGTCCTCCTCTTCCCGCTCCGACTTAGCTTCCGGCGCTGGAGGAGGCGGTGGTGTTGGAGCAGGAGCAGGAGGGGGCCGCGGCGCTAGGGTTTGGTTCTCACGAGGGAGGGGAGGAGAAAGGTCGGTGGTGGGCGTAGGTGGTGGTGCTAGAGTCTGCGAAGGCAACGGGCGAGAGGAATCGCCGGAACAACGATTTGGCGGCGACGAACTCGGAAGAGCAGAAGTAGGGGTAAGAGGAGGAGCAGTGGTTGGATTCTCGGGCAAGAGGGGAGAGGGACCGACGGCCGGATGCTGCGGGGGAGGGGGAGGAGACTGGGCCTCGCCCGCTAGCTCCGGCGGCGGTGGTCGGATTGGGGAGGCCATGGAGGAATCGCTCGTTTGCTCAACGGTTGCGGCTGCTGGTGGCTGTGGCCTGTTCCGCTGTTCGTGCTCGTGCTCTAGTGATCAGTAAGAAGCTAAGAAGCAGGTAGTGCGTGGGCACTGCACTGCACATTTGCTTTAGCGAAAGGTGGCTAGACGAGTAAAGCGAGACGCTAGAAAACAAACTGCACGAGCGAACCATCCACACCAAGTAGCACTGATGGACTCAGCACCAAATCTTAGAAGTGCTCATCAGCCTGCAGCCTGTTGAGGCGTTGCTGTCTTCTCCTATGTTCTCGGCCAACCACTCTTCTGCATGTTAGAGATAGAGTATGCCTTAGCCCTCCTTGACCCTATGTTGGGTCCGCCACTGCTAAGTAGGAGGAAGAGAGTTTCCGTGCAGTCTCGTGGGGATTACAACTTAAGTAGTCCTTGCGGGACAATCCGATCGAAAATGGATGGTCCAGATCGGCTAAAAATTCTGTATTAATTTTCATTTTGCAAAAACATTGTTCATAACACTGTAGTAAAATACTATTCATCCGGCTCTAAACCGATCTGAGCCATCCAATGTGTCGATCGAACGGTCCTCGCCTGCCCACATGGACTACACGGGAACTCCCTCCCACTAAGTATATAATCACTCAAGTTACTACTCTTTTTGGAAGAACTAGGTACAACTGTGCGCTCCATCGCACCGATCAAATTTTAGTCTAGGGTTATACTAGGGATGCTAATTTTAACTGATTACCCGTGTACTCGAGGTTAAAAATCTAATAGAAGTGAATATGTTTTTTTATTGTCCGCAACTATATTTATGGAGACCAAGTTTTGCTTGACAGATAATTGGGTATGGTATGAGGGAGTTCTATCGTGCACGTTCCATTTGATTATCCGCCACCTTTTACTGACATGTGAGCCACAACAGGCCATGATAGGTGATTTGTGATGTATATGATGACTCATGAATTATATCCATTTGAATTATTGAACTTGAGTATGTGTGATGACTGATGAACTATTTCTATTTTAATTGTTAAACTTAAACATGTGTGTCTTTTGTCTACATATGTTATTTTAATTCTTATTCCATGTGCATTTGATTTTTTTTAATCATTGATCATTCTTTAATCTACATAATGTACTTGATTCTTACGATTTAATCAAAAGAACTATATCAATGAATACCATAACTTATTAGCTCCTAGTGCCCTTTGGTTGAAATGATTATTGATGGTAGCGGGTAAACGGGCATGTCCATGGGTATCAGGTACCTACGGGCGATGTGTATGGGCGAGGTTCTTCGCCCGCTACCCTTCATGGGTATACATGTGAAAGAGATTTTAGCTAGTGTGTTTGGTATGGGCGAGTCACTATCCGTGCCCATCGCGTTCGATTGCCATACCTAGGTTAGACACAATCTTTTGGAATAATGAGGATTTTTTTTTGGCAAAGGATGTGATTTGAGGCTGGATGCAATTTTGTGAAATTGTGAGGTTTTTCTCCTAAAATGGTTTGGTTCACAGCTAAATGCGAATTTGCAGAAACACAAGATCTTTTTTTTTGCAAAAGAGCTGATAGAAGGGCCTATACATAATTTAGAAATTCGCTGAGGTCCTCCCCACGAAATCGCTGACATGGTGGCTGTCTCTGCACACGGATTCTACCGCCTTTAATAGGTAGTATATTGTACAACTTTTAAAGCATACGCGGATCACCCCAAAATTTTGCAAAACACTATAAGATCACCTCATGAATAGGTTAAATTTGTTAATTGAATTGGTTCCAGTTTTGATGGTTTAGGATTTTTAAGACCTTAGAACTATTTGTATTATAATTTTAGCAAATTATAAATATATGTATTGGATTTATAATATTATGAAAGCATAGCATAAAACTAAAAGTCATACGTATGAAGTGTACATTTCATATAAATTTTCCAGTTCCACAGCTGTTTAGAAGGGTTCGCGTGCATAAATCAGTACCAAATCAAGGGTTTGCATTTGGTTGTCTGGACAAGGTTGGATGGGATATGGCCATCCAATCTGGATGGGATAGAGTCATCCAGGTGGCTGTTTGGTTGAGTGGATAAGGATGGGTTAATTTTTTGTTTGGTTGGATGTATGAGGATGGATGGGATGAGCCAATTTTTTGTTTGGTTGGATGAATGATGAGGATAGACGGTTTGTTAATTCTAACAGAGAGAAAAAAATCTTTTTAAAAATTTTGGAATGAAAAAATAAACCGACTATAGCTTTTAAATTTTGTAATTTATTAAAAAAAACCAAAAATTCCACGCACACGGTAGATGCTACAGTTCTACGCGGTGGCCGGATTCGAACGCAAGACCTCTGGATCGAGCCCAAAGCTTCAAACCAACTGCGCTAAGCTGATGCTTATGAAAAATAAAAGCTAATAAATACATAAACCAAGCACATGGTCGTACCTGGATGGGCTCATCGACCAAATTCCTGGGATCTCTTCATCCAGCATATCTAAAGAATATTCTCTTTTTTTGGATGCCCTTGTCCACTTTGCCATCCAACCAAACAAATGAATGGATAGAAAAACAGAGATAGAACCATCCCATCTATTTTTATCTATGAACCAAACACTACCTTAGAAAGTGTTTTAGGTAGTGTTTGGTTCAAGGTCATGGTCTGGATGGGATAGGACGGTCCAGTTTTTGCTGGATGTCAGGCGTTTGGTTGGATAGATGGTATGGATGAGTTGATCAAGGAACCAGCATATTCTCTCATGATTCGGGATCAGCTGATCCGATCATTTTGGCCGGATGAGCGCGTCCATGTTCCCTTCGCCCGGACGAAGCCATCCATTCTTCGCAGCCCATGAGTCCTCTCGGCAGCCCTGTGAAAAATCCCCTCGCCTCCTCCCGAGCGCCGTTGCTCGCCTCCCACCCGCGGTCGCTCGCGCCCGCTGTCGCGGCGCACGCCAAGGTCGACCGCTCCGGTTGCTTCTGCAGCCCCCGTGCCGCCCGCGAGCTCGCGCTGTGAGTGCTCTCTAATGAGCTATTGATTCTCATTCGGTTCTTGGTAGTTGGTTCTCCGCTTGGCCTGCGCTTATGGCTGCCGCCCGTTGTTGCAGGATGAGTTCTTGATCCAGCTGGTTTCGTCTGGTGAGCAATGGTGTGACCGTCATGGCTTTATCCGAGTTCTTTTTGGGTTTCTTTTCCTCGAGAAAAAGAACGCGAGGAATGGCCCAAAGGAAGCAGCTTTTCAGTTTTGGGCATCTACAATGGATTGCCCTCCTGCAGTGTTCGTACTTCTTTAACTTTTAATTAGCAGCGAAGTAGTATTTGAGTGCTTTTGTTGTGATTGTAAAACAAAACGAATGATGGCTGCTAGAGCTAGCAGTTGTAACCGCCCTCTTCCTCATTTTTCTTCCCCCAGTTCTGGTCCATAGTTGTTCAGCTTTTCTCCCTTCATTGAACAGAACAAGAAAGGCAGCCCCTTTTCTTTTGTTTGCTATTTTTTGTTCTTCGAACTAGTGTTACTATGTGGAGTTCCGAATTCATGTGTGAAATGCTTTTTTTTTTCTTTTGAAACTTAACCTGTGTGTAATGCTGAAATTTCAGTATCTGTTATTCTTTCTTTTTGTCTTCAGTTTAATATCGTTTTAGGCATAATTATGGTGATTAGGCTCATGTCCTGATGCTTTCAACTTAAGCAGCAGAACAATCAGCATACCAGTTTCTTGATGCATGTTTTTTTCCAGTTTTCTTGATCTCACTCTCCTGCATTCTAGAAAGAAGCACCCTGTTGTATTATTCTACTGCAGGGTAATTTTATAACTTCAGAGTTATTGATCATGTTTTGGAGATATAGAGTTAATTAACAAAAAAGATTAGGAAAAGTTCTTGCTATTTCCAGTTGTAAGATTGGCATGAGGAGGCTATGTTACAATTGCAATAGTGATATCTCAATTACTGGGGAAAGCTCTCCTATGATGGAATTTAGGATAAGAGGGTGGATGAGATTAGATAATGATATTATGTAGGATAAATTTCCTTCCTTTTTCCAACATTTTGGTGCTTTGCTGGCCAGAAGCACCAAGAATGTTGTATTTATTGTAGGTATTAAAGATATGGAAATTAAACAACTAGATTCTATGTTTTAACTTTGAATTTTTCTTAAATTGTGATGGTATGTACATGAATTGGATCACTTCCTCTGGATCTCCTTGTTGGTAATGTACTGCTACTTTCTGTGCAGGGGTATTTTGGTGGAACAATAACTTGATATAGAGTTATAGGCCAAAGACAACAATGGATAGGGAAATGGCTGCCTCGTATGAACCAAAAAAGAACAGCGAAATAAGGATTTTTGAGAGTTCAGAGGAGATGGCAACAGATCTGGCTGAGTATGTCTCACAAGTTTCAGAAATTTCTGTTAAAGAAAGGGGATACTTTGCTATTGCCCTATCTGGAGGCCCCCTTGTTAGTTTTTTGGGGTAATTTTTAATCTCGTTGTTATCAACTAACTCATGTCTGATTCTGTGAAATAATTTCCAACACATGAGACATTTGTGCATCTGAACTGTTATTCTTTTAATTTCTAAAAAGGAAGCTCTGTGAAGCACCATACAACAAGACCCTGGATTGGTCCAAATGGTAAAATGGGTTTATTACTTCTCTTTTGATGATAAAGCTTATACCAAGAGGAGAAAAAGAAAGAATCGAAAAACAAGAAATGCACTTCACCTATGTGATTGGCACTGACACCTCGGATATTTGCATCAAATTCAGCATCAATTAATTGTCACCTTTATTTCTCTTGTCATTCCCTCCTTATCTTTCCTTTTTAATTTGTCTTCTGTTCTTTTTCAGTTCTTGCATTGCCAGGTGAGCTTGTGGTTTCTCAAACCATGCTAGGGTGGAGGCTGGGAGTCCAAACCGCCGAACCAGATACCTGTTCAGATCAATAGTCCTGACATAAATGCTGACAACTTGATTAATTGTGATTTGTGAATACTAACTTGGAGCTTATGCTGGATGCTGTAACATTGGTAATGCTAGTAATTGCAAACTTCTCATTGGTGATTGTTTCCTGTCTGGATTGCTCAGTTAAGTTGGTTTGTGTTTTAGGTTATGGGTTTAGCTCTCTACAACACACACTTCCAGTCTGCACACCAAATATTTCCAGTCTGCACGCAATGCATCGACATCCTGGCAGACAAAGTCGGTTTTTTGTCACGCCATAGTGCTGAGCTACTAGAACGCTATTAAAAGGTGGAAGTAGCGCATGGAATTCTTGTAAGAGAGTTGGAGGAGAAGAAAGAAGTGATTAAAAATCTATATAGTGATTAAAAATCTTTGCGGAGCTTTTGGGAACCAGTGTTGTACCGCGGCTAACAATCAGAATAATATTCTTGTGTTCTTTGTTAGTTATTAATCTGTTGAATTCTTATTGTCAAAATTTCCCTTTAAAACAGAGGAAGATGGGCCAAACAGTTTACTTTTGGTGAAGTGTATTTGGAGTTTGGAGGTTCATAGGTGTAGAAAATATCAACGATTATATTTGTCAACACAAGCTTTTACAGCAAAATTGAAATACGTGGAGCTCATGTTTACGCCGATCAAGACCTACATTTCGCGACGAGTTTTAAATGGTTCTCTGGTGAAATATTTGATGGAACGTAGCTTACAAGAAGCTCATCCCATCCAATTTTATCCATCCAACCAAACAAAACATTGATTTATCCCATCCATCTTCATCCATCCAACCAAACAAAAAACTGGCTTATCCCATCCATCCTCATCTATCCAAGCAAACAAAAAACTGACTTATTCCATCCATCCAACCAAACAGCCACCAGGATGACTCCATCCCATCCAGACCTGAATGGCCATATCCTATCCAACCTCGTCCTCCAACCAAACGCACCCTTAGTAACATCGTGAATCCCATGTTGATAGGCTGATAGCACATCTGCCTCACTGAAGAGGATTAGAAGATACTCAATAATGGGTTTTTGTCATTTTATCTTTTGAAGACTATGGTCCTTCATTTTCATATATGACTTGTTACAAATGGATCAGCAATTCAGCATGGTGTACTACGAATCAACCATTGGGATCACAATGCTATCTTACAAAAAATAGCAATATATACACATACATACGGTCATGCCATTCTAGAATAGCTATTCTAAACATCGATCGTAACACCGCGTGATGAAAAAACAAAAAGGCGGAAGTGCGTTCAAACCATTCAATTACATGTGTACTCCCTTGTGTTAACTAAACAATCATTTACGTGGTCAACCACTAGTAAATATATTCTTCGGTTTGTACATGAATATTTATTTTCTTTGTTTTAACAATAACTTTTTATTGGTAACTTCGATTCACGAACGATTTTCACTAGTAAATTATTGATGACGAGGGCAACAGAATGATATAAGTCTCGCCAATAAACGTCGTATAAATCAGATTTTACTGCTAAAATAAACATCAATTTACTATAGTAAATATATATAGAGCACTATTCTTCTTTAGTCTTTAGTTAGGTAGTTCTCCCCCTCTATGAGACCGTAATACCCCGGCGGAATCGAACGCCCGTTTACTAATAGGCAAGAGAATCAACTTACTACTATATAACAGTAAATATATATAATCCCATGATAGATTTTATTATCCGTATATGTAGATTTTACTACCATGTAAAGAGTTCAACAGCATGTATAGTTTGTGTAATAGTAAAAGCTTTCAATATATAGACAGTAAAATCTATATAGATGAACTGTAAAAAGCTTACAATCCACCTAATCATCAGCGCTGGGAAGACACATGCTGCAAAATGGAGTGGGCTGGCCTGGCCTGAAGCAAGAGGAACGGCCATGCGAATGATGCGATGAAGCTGGACCTCAGTACAATCAGAGTTGAGATCAGTCCGTCTTTGCATGGAGAAATACCACAATCCGTTAGTACGTTATGCGGTTCATACCATATATTGATTGATTCATCTCAAAACCATCTCAGGAGGTCCTCATCGAAGGAGCGAATAGCCTGTTCCCCTTCAGGCCTTCACAAAGCAATTGCAGATTCGTATCAAGCCTTGTGATTTGTGAAGCAACACAATCTTATCGTAAGTATGGTTGGTTGGCTCAGGCATACCGCAAGCTTGAGACTGTTCTTGATCTTGAGCCGGAACTCAGTTCGCTGGACAAGTACCTGACAGCATCGGCAAATTGTCAATTCTAAATATTTTCGCGGAGGATGGTCGCCGGCGTCGTTTTTGTGTCCGGCGTTTTCGGATGTAACTGCGTCAAGCAAGCAGTGACTTTGGTGGAGTAAGTGCAGACATTTGTGTGCTACGTACTGATCTTTGTAGCCTGTAATCAAGTGTTGTTAATAATTGTGTGTATATATACACACACACCGTAAGCTTTTACTACTGTAAAGACTACAAATGTTGTTGAGCCATCTGTATGATAGTAAAAGCTATATATACAAATAGTAAAATCTGTTGCTCGACAATAAAATGACAGTTTATTGGTAAGACTTATATCATTATATTCCTCTCATCATCAGTAAGCTACTAGTGAAAATATTTTATGAATTAGAGCTGCAATAAAATATTATGGCTAAAACAAAGAAAAAATATTCATGCATAAACAAAGAAAAGCATTTACTACAAGTTAGTTTGCCACGTAACTGATAATCGGCTGGAACAGTTCTTATGCTGAGTACTAGGATACGTGGCTCGATCAATATGCATTAACTGATTAGGGGTAGAATAGCCCATTCTGCATGCAGCTGTAGAATAGTATATAGGGTATTCTACTTCTCAGCTAGTTAACACAGACCACCCAAGCTACGAATCATAGTACTTAGCGTGATCGATGGTCTCAGTTGACTAGCAGCTATGTGACAAGCCAACTAGTAAATGTATTTAATTGTTTATACAAGAATTATTGTTTTTTTGTTCTAGCCATAACTTTTTATTAGCAGTTTCGATTCATGAATGGTTTTCACTATCAGTTTACTGACGACGAGATGAACATCAATAAACATCATATGAATCAGATTTTACTGCTAAATGTACATCAATTTACTATCAATACACTAAAATCTCTATATAATGATAGTAAATTGAAGTATATGTGACAATAATTTTGGAGTAAATCTATTACATGATTATAATATACCACGGTGAATTTTAATAGTAAAATCTAAGGACATTACCAGTAATTTATTTGTAGTGTAACTTAAGTTTACATATGACCAATTTTTCATGAGTCATAGCAGTTGTTTCACTGTAAGATAACTAAGTACGACGATGATCTTTCCTACAGTGAGGAAAGATGGTCACCTGCACTGCCCGAGTAGAGGTGGGCACTCACGGCGGACTTCTGTGGGCCAACCCGAGGCACAACGATATGTCCTGACCCAAAGCCCAGCCCGCACGAAGTGGGCCATGCTGGGGCGGTATGCTACTGTTGATCGGGCCATGCTAGGCTCAGAAACCGGGTATGGTGGGCGACTGCAACACATGCAATTCTCTAGTTCCATGCAACACCAAAATCAAACTTCAACTAAAACCAAATCACACGATGAGCTCTTTACTGCAACACATGCAAGCCTCTAGCTCCATACAAACACACAAACATCAAATTGATCACATTAAAACCAACATAACCTTATGTGCTCTTTACTCACAACACATGCAGCCTCTAGCACATACACAACTATAATCACCAAATCATGCTTGAGCTCTCTCCTTTGCAACACATGCAAAACTTAGCTCCAAGTAACAACACGGTTTTAGAAAGATATTTTATGAAACCAAAGCATGAAGCTTCAACTAATGCAACACATGCAAAATGAACTTCACGAAAAAGCCAACGCACTAGCTTATCCTATTTGCAACACATGCAAATCAAAGCATTATGCTAAAACCAAATACAACCAAGCATAAGTTTAACCCATTCGCAACACATGCCAAATGGTTAACCCTCATGCAAAAACCAAAACCAAGAGGTTTGAGCTCGAGTGAACGCGGAATGAGATCACCAACACATGATGAAGCTCAAGCAAGGGAACGACCCCTCTTAATAGCACGGCGATAAAAACCTTAGACTCAAAGACTATAAAGTCCTTAGCCTATCTAATTGTACCTTCGCCGCCGCGCGCAAGCAATCCCCTTTGGGGTCTTTATGATCTTCATCCATAAGCTCCCCCGGGATCATCACTCGACTCCCTTTATCTTCGGGATCCATTCTTGACGCCCATCAACTCATGATGACGTCCTTGTCCCGTTCTCATCATCTCATCCATCTTTGGACCTAACTCAATCACAACTCATACAAATAGTTAGTCCAAGATGCATGGTTGTCTCAATTATCTCTTGCACTCCATTAACACATAATGGATGCCTTTAGATCAATTGAGCACAACCTAAATCAATTGAAATGATTTAATTGTGTCTTAAGTATAATAATGCACCTCATGCTTCATTATACTTAAGAGCTATTCATTTGTCCTTAATTAATCAAGGAACACCATCAACACATGACGAAATGTTCTTTAATGATTAACAAGACAAATGAACTCAATTTAAATTATCATTTAAATTGATATGAGTATATATTAACTACACAAGTTTTCATATACTCATGTTGATGAAAAGTAATGATCCATTATATGTAAACTATATGGAAATGATCATTACTCTAAATCATCAACTATAGAATACACCCCACATGTATATGTGCATAAGTATGATTGACTTGGAGATAATATGCACATATTCAAATTGATCGTATTGGAGTATATCCTATATTACCATGAGTATACTTATAACTAGGCAATTCAAATATATACTCAAGGATTTAGTTTCTTTGTCTTGATCCTTATATGTGTCAATAAAGAATAGATCAATACAATGAAACTATCAAGTTAAACCACGAACTCCCCATAAGTGTGTGCATCCATGTAATGTATGGATTGGGAACATGATGCACGTTTTGTGGTTAATATAATGGGGACATTCATATTTTAACTTGACTTCAAAGTATGCAACTAATACTAGAATGAATATGCAAACATACCTTGGGTTTTCCATTTTTCAATGCGATGAGACTAAACAAAGATATTCTAAACAAACATGTTAGTCTCGATATAAGATTTGTCATTAAGAACAATATCGCATTAGGGGATAAACTTAATATTGGATTTGTTATTAACACAAGATTAGATTTGTCATTAACACCAAAACCATAACTAATTAAGGTTGAACTCACACCTGCTACCCTTCGTGGGTATATATGTGAAAGAGATTTTGGCTAGTGTGTTTGGTATGGGCGAGTCACTATCCGTGCCCACCGCGCTCGATTGCCATACCTAGGTTAGACATAATCTTTCGAAATAACGAGGACTTTTTTTTTTGGCAAAGGATGTGATTTGAAGCTGGATGCAATTTTGCGACATTGTGAGGTTTTTCTCGCAAAATGGTTTGGTTCAGAGCTAAATGCGAATTTGCGAAAACACGAGACCTTTTTTTGCAAAAGAACTGATAGAAGGGCCTATACGTAATTTAGAAATTCGCTGAGGGCCTCCCCATGAAATCGCTAACATGGTGGGCTGGTGGCTGTCTCTGCACGTGGATTCTACTGCCTTTAATAGGTAGTATATTGTACAACTTTTAAAGCATACGCGGATCACCCCAAAATTTTGCGAAACACTACAAGATCACCTCATGAATAGGTCAAATTTGTTAATTGAATTGGTTCCAGTTTTGATGGTTTAGGATTTTTAAGACCTTAGAACTATTTGTATTATAATTTTAGCAAATTATAAATATATGTATTGGATTTATAATATTACGAAAGCATTGCATAAAACTAATCGGCACCAAATCAAGGGTTTGCGCTTGGTGTGCTCCCTTTAGACAGTGTCTTAGTAACATCGTGAATCCCAATAGCGGAGCCAGAAATTTCTAAAGAATAGGGCTTAAAAATGAAGTGAACATTTACTAATAATTGATATTCAAAGTTTAATATATAGTAATTACAATATGTAACAATTATAACTTACTGTAAATTTTAAAGTTATATATACACACATACAACCCCCATAGGCGCCAGCAAGACGCTGGGACGGCTCCCACCGGTGAATCCCATGGTGATAGGCTGATAGCACATCTGCCTCACTGAAGAGGATTAGAAGATACTCGATAATGGGTTTTTGTCATTTTATCTTTTGAAGACTATGGTCCTTCATTTTCATATATGACTTGTTACAAATGGATCAGCATGGTGTACTACGAATCAACCATGCGATGAAGCTGGACCTCAGTACAACCAGAGTTGAGATCAGTCCGTCTTTGCCTGGAGAAATACCACAATCCGTTAGTACGTTCTGCGGTTCATACCATATATTGATTGATTCATCTCAAAACCATCTCAGGAGGTCCTGATCGAAGGAGCGAATAGCCTGTTCCCCTTCAGGCCTTCACAAAGCAATTGCAGATTCGTATCAAGCCTTGTGATTTGTGAAGCAACACAATCTTACCGTAAGTATGGTTGGTTGGCTCGGCATACCGCAAGCGTGAGACTGTTCTTGATCTTGAGCCGGAACTCAGTTCGCTGGACAAGTACCTGACAGCATCGGCAAATTGTCAATTCTAAATATTTTCGCGGAGGATGGTCGCCGGCGTCGTTTTTGTGTCCGGCGTTTTCGGATGTAACTGCGTCAAGCAAGCAGTGACTTTGGTGGAGTAAGTGCAGACATTTGTGTGCTACTGATATTTGTAGCCTGTAATCAAGTGTTGTTAATAATTGTGTGTGTATATATATTACTATCTATATACCGTAAGCTTTTACTACTGTAAAATTACCATATGTAAGGGAGGTGAGCTTCTACAATCCTGCAAAATTTGAAAATAAAACTCAATCGTATTTGAAAATAAAACTCAATCATATCTTTCAAATGCGATTGAGTTTCATCTTCAAATTTTGCAGGATTGTATAAGCTCACCTTCCCTACATATGGTAATGTTTTTAGAATTTTTCAAAACTTTTACTTGTGGTTTTCAGTTTTTCACGATGAAGGTGGTTTTCATCAAATATACTGCCTATATATAAAATGATTGTAAAGTCTATCACCAGACCGTAAAATGATTGTGAACTACTGTTAGTCTGGTGATAGATTTTACTATCCGTATATGCAGTTTTTACTATTATATAGTAGTAAATTGATGTTCATTTTGGTAGTAAAATTTGATTTATGTAACATTTATTAGGGAGACTTACATCATGATACTCCTCTCGTCGTCATTAATCTACTAATGAAAATCGGTCGTGAATCGGAGCTGCTAAGAAAAAGTTATAGCTAAAACAAAGAAAAAAAATTAATATACAAATTAGAGAATGCATTTACTAGTGGTTGGCTAAGTCCTAATTGGTTTAGTCAATACACAGACGTACACACGTAACTAAATAGTTTGGACGTACTTCTCCGGGATTACGACCAGCGCATAACTGCACGCACACGTAAAATAGCACAACCGTGTGTGTATATATAGGATGGCGAAATGGAGCACCATAATTTTAAATGCATGAATTTAAGCTAAATTCGGGTATATTTTTCTAAACTTTCGGTTTTAAAGTATATGCTCATATATAATAATTCAAATGAAATACATACCTTTGAAAAAATATACTCAAATTCAAAGATTTGAACGAATTTAGATTACATGGTTTGCTAATTTATATAAAATCAGAATATACCTACAATCAATCTATCATAAAAAAAGAAAATTGTAGCTTGAATTTCAGTTCAAATTTGTTTGAACTACTTAATAAACTGGTTAAACTTAATAACTTAAAAAATTTAAACAATTTCGCATGCAAATACATATAAAAAATACCTATTTTGGATCATATATAAGAGAGAGATTGATTTTTATCGTCTCCTTCGCATAAAAAGAACAAATTTGAGTGAAAATAACAGGCGTGAACAGTAATACCTGGCTCGCTTTTGAGAGCCAGCTAGGTCCATTGGGTTATCTCTCTTTAGTCTTTTACCTTATATTTTTGTCCCGTGGAGCCGTGAGTGCTTCCTTGAACGGCCACGGCCGCCTCTGTGTTCTGCGCTGCTGCTGCTGCGCGTGCACTCTCTCGATCGAGAAATCGAGAGGGAAATCGGAGAGGCCGGGAGAGGCGTGAAGATCGCCGGGGGAGAACCGCGGCCGTTCCACGCCCAGCGCGCGTGCGCGATATCAGCGATGGCTCCCGCCCAATTATAAGCCAATGTCATTCCAAGGCAAGATATATAATCCAACGTTTTCCGGTGAAACACGGGTTTTCTATACGGGTAAATTTCATAAAACCCTATATTTTGTGGGTGTTGTTATGAAAAATCTCAAATATTATGACTTGTGTCACTTAAAACCAAGTATTATGATTATAACATTGCACAAAGAGAAATTCAAAGTGGATAACATAGATAGTAAGCAGTGATAGTAGAAATCAAATTTAATTATCTATTCCTCAAGGGTATTTTATATTTTTCCTATGCATTTATAAGGGGTATTTTAGATTTTTCCTAATTCGTTCACAATTTTAGATTCACCGAATACCTAGTAATTTTCAGAGGCTTCTTATCCATTCATCCGCTATTCATTATGATCACACGATGTGTTTTACCATAGAGGACAAATAGTATGATAGAATTTTTTACCCTTTTACCCCTCTCTGAATTTTAGCACCAATACTATAGGTGGTAGTATAATTAGATCTAAATTGACTTCAACCATTAGATTCAAAGGAATGGATGGCTTATATTGATTTTAATTCATTGTAAAAGAGCTCTTCACAAAATTCCACTTCATTACAATTACTCTTCCACAATCGCAACCACACACGACGACGAGCTATTCTCCCTACTTGACGCCTCCGATTGCATGACGGAAAACCTCGCATGTCACTACTAGCAGCCCATCTTCGTTGTAACCATAATATCTGGATTTTGTGAAATATTATTACTATAATACTTGCATTAAGTGATACAAACCACAATATGTTTTATAAAATTTACTCATTCCAGCCACATCTGGAAGGGATGACCTCAGGTTCGTCTTCGTTGCCGCCACCAAAGTTGATTGCCACATGTCCAGCAGCCCATTCTGCATGCAGCTGTAGAATAGTATATAGGGTATTCTACTTCTCAGCTAGTTAACACAGACCACCCAAGCTACGAATCATAGTACTTAGCGTGATCGATGGTCTCAGTTGACTAGCAGCTATGTGACAAGCCAACTAGTAAATGTATTTAATTGTTTATACAAAAATTATTGTTTTTTGTTCTAGCCATAACTTTTATTAGCTATTCGATTCATGAATGGTTTTCACTATCACCTTCTTGACGAGATGAACATCAATAAACATCATATGAATCAGATTTTGTGCTAAATGTACATCAATTTACTATCAATACACTAAAATCTCTATATAATGATAGTAAATTGAAGTATATGTGACAATAATTTTGGAGTAAATCTATTACATGATTATAATATACCACGGTGAATTTTAATAGTAAAATCTAAGGACATTACCAAGTAATTTATTTGTAGTGTAACTTAAGTTTACATATGACCAATTTTTCATGAGTCATAGCAGTTGTTTCACTGTAAGATAACTAAATCTTACGATGATCTTTCCTACAGTGAGGAAAGATGGTCACCTGCACTGTCCGAGTAGAGGTGGGCACTCACGGCGGACTTCGTGGGCCAACCGAGGCACTTGGATATGTCTGGACCCAAAGCCCACGGTTACAGTCCCAAATCTTAGGCGGTATACTCTAGATTTGATCGGGCCATGCTAGGCTCAGAAACCGGGTATGGTGGGCGACTGCCAACATGACGTTTGGGCGGGCTTGTGTTGACTCAAGGCGACTCTGGCGCATCCGTCCTTCATGGCCTCATGGCCCCGGCTCCGCCTCCACCTCGCATCAGCCGCCACTCATACCGTCCGCATGGCCTCGCCGTTCTCATGCGATTGCGCCCACCCCGCCCATCCTGCCGCTGCCTTGTTGTGCTCGTGTGGCTGACCTCACCGAGCCGTCGCGAGATCGCGGACAATGAAGTCACCAAGACCATGCGCGCCGTCGATCGCAAAAATCACAGGACTCGATGGATATGTGGGGAAGAGGAAACTCGGTGGGAGGCGTGAGGTAGAAGAAACTGGAAGCGATCAACGATGTACAATGAGCCCTCGTCGCCTCGCTCCAGCCATTGTCGTGTCGAACTTGTGCACTACCTCATCACCATGTCCCCTCGCCTGTCGCCTTACCGAGCCCATGCCGCCTCGCCTCCAGCGTCACCATGCCCGTGGCTGTGCCGTCACTGTTGTCATCACTATGGGCGCATCGTGCCCACGCTTTCATAAAGAAGAGATGCATCCATGGCTATGTCCGGAGAGTTTGGCGTCGCCGAGTGAGGAGGCCGAAGTGGGCTCGGTGGTGGAGGAGATCTCCAGCTGCTCGATTCGCCAACCGGGAGATCTCCAGAGGCGTTAAGGTGGAGGAGGCTTTGGCGAGAAGTGAGAAAGCGAATGGGGTGCTGCCAGGCGACGGGGAAGAAGATTGGGTGGGCTTGAGCGTGAGGAGGTGAGGCAAGCCGGGAAGAGGGCGTCGGTTGGTGGGGAAGGGGGAGGGAAAAAAGGAGAGAGGGCACCGGTTGGAGGGAAGGGGAAAAATTGGAGGGAATGGGGAGGGGAAAATGGAAATGGGAGAAAAGAAAAGAGAAAAAGAAGATGGGAAAAGAGGAAAAGTAAGAAAAAAAGGAAAGGTTAAAAAATTTTCAATTCGAGTAAATATTTTTTCTTTTTTTGGCAAATTAAACCCATTACTAGAGTTTTATCATGAATTGGATTAAATCTGTTATACTGACAAATGTAGGTATCAATTTTGCAATTTGTTATTCGACTAGTTTGACAACCACTTTCTTAGGGAAATGAAAAAAAGGGAGAAACTAGAAAAAAGGTAGAACAAAATAAAATCTCAGTCCTTCTCTCTCCCTCCGACTCTGTGTCACTTTCTGACTCACTCTCACTCTCTCAGTCCCTCTCTCTCCCTCCGACTCTCTATTACACTCTCTCCTTGTGACTGTCTGTGTCACTCTCAATCCTTCTCTCTCCCTCTAACTCTCTGTGTCACTCTCCCTCCAACCCTCCGTATCATTCTCTCTGGCTCAATCTCACTCTCTCAGTCCCTCCCTCCGACTCTCTACATCACTCTCTCCCTCTGACTCTCTGTGTCACTCTATCTGACTCACTCTCACTCTCTCTGTCCCTCTCTCTCCCTCCGACTCTCTATGTCACTCTCTTAGTCTCTTTCTCTCCCTCTCCTAGGTCGGCATCGCGCCTAGCTATCTCCACTCCTATCGCTGCTCACTCGCTCATCGCTCTCTCTCTCTCTCTCATCGTGGTAGCCTTTCCTTTGTCTTTCTTGCTAGTTATGCCGCACTATCACCAACATCATGGCAGCCTCTCCTTTATCTTTCTCGCTAGTTGTGACACACTATCACCCACGTCATGGTAGGCTCTCCTTTGTCTTTCTTGCTACGCCACCACCCTCTGCCTCCCTTGACACCATGCTCCCCGCCTCTACCATCGTCTCGTCCTCTCTCCTCATCAATCCCGTCGACCACCACAAATGCCCCCACCCTTTCAATCCAACTCCGGTGACCCCATTGATCAATGCACCTTTCCTCTTGTCAGAATAGTGCAAATGGGCCGGGCTTGAACTAGCACATTTGCATGAAACAGGCACGAAACTGAAATGTGTCGTGCTTGGGCTCGTTGAAGACGAGTCGGACCGGCTCGGCACGACACAGTGAACACGATGGATCATTGCGACCCAGCATGACTCAGACACGAAGCACGATAAAACCGTACCCGATAGATCTGATCCGGCACGACGGCCACCTCATGCGTGCGAGTGCCGGTCGGGATCGCCTAGTGCCTGGAGCATATGCACCAGGCACTAGCTAAGCCCCCCGCAGATACCGAGGACGCTGGACAAGTTGACCATCTAACTGACGGAAGAACATGCTTACTCCTCGAGACTCCTGATTCATTGGCAATGTTAATCATTAGTTCAACACATCTTCACTGGCCAAGTTACTTTCTGATAATATTAGCTGCAAAAGCAAAACGGTGAAATAATGGCAATCAAGTCTGTTATTTAGAAAAAATACATCAAGTCTGTAATGATTTTAGGAACACAACTAAAGAACTTAGATTTTACTGTTAAATATGCTATAGATTACTTGTTATGTATTTAGATTTACTACCGAACCTCACCATAACGTATTATAACCATGTGATATATTTACTCCAAATATATATATATATATATAGAGAGAGAGAGAGAGAGCTATTGTGCTCTTGAGCCTGACCAATGATGCTCTTGAGCTTTCCACCGTCGATCTGAAAGCCTATGACGGAAGATTGTTCGCATATCCTCCCATGCGATGTCGAGCGGCGCCCGTGTCTCCGTTTAACCCGTTCCCAATCGATCGCGTGCCATCTTGGGCTATCCGCGTCGCCCATGACCTCGATCCTCGTCGCCTCGATCCCAATCGATCGTGCGAACCCGCCTACCTCTCCGGACCTCGTCATTTGTGGGTCACCCGCTCCTTGCACAGTGCGCGCCTCTCCTTGCCACGCCGCCATGCTGCGGTCGCTGCGCCGCTTGTTGAATTAATCTTGTTGTTCAAAGTAATGTTTCTTTGTCGATTGGGAGGCGTCGGTTGGGTTGCTAGTTGGAAGTTCATGGTGTTTCGAGTCAATCTCAATTCGCTTGTTATTTCCATATAAGTCTTGGATTGTGCGAGATTAGGTATAGTAATTAAGGTTCAATGTCTGTTTGGTATCGGTTAGGAATTCGGTGATGCGTCGATCTTTGGGCGGGAGGGCTTCTGTGTTGAGATTAATCTTGTGCATAGTTAGGCGCGGCTTGCCCCACCTCGGTCGATTCTGCTTGTTCATAGTGTTTTAGTGTTGTTAACACAGTGATCTGAAGGAGGAAAAAACGATGAAGTCTGCGTTGAGGCATATCGTTTCTTTGGGTTCACTTAAGGAGATCGCGGTGGATGTTTACTAATGAACTTTCTTGTGTGATCCAACGGATGTAATAAGCCAACGCAAGAGAAGAGTCTCGCTTCGATTATTCTATCGGTTTGGAGTGATTGTCGATTCTGAGTCGGATAGGCTCCGGATCGATGCTAATCTAAACTAATTGAGGAAGAAATAAATCATCTGCGGGAATCTAATATCTTTCCTCTTACGCTCCCGATTTTATAGACTCGGTTTACATCGGGTAAAAATGAGAACAAAGCATCAAAGTCTGAATTACAACGATCAATCAAGTAAAGACAACATCAGTTCACTTTCATTGTCGGTGATTCTTGTTGATGTCGGATGACCCTTGGATTTGCTTCATTCAAATCAGATTGTCTCCCCCGTTGATGACTCATTAAACTAAAATCGCCGTAGTCGAAGCTCTCCTTTGACTTCCTCTCGCTCTCTGCTTCCTCCATTTGATTTTGCCCTTTGCCGTTTCTTGCTTACGCTGACAATATTGGTTTGAACACGCCTCTCAATTTGCCGAGTCTGAAAGTTTGAGTTTGAGTCCAATTAGTTTGTGCAATCCAGATTGTATTTTGTAAACATATCTCGACTATATAAGTAAGGCAAAAGGAAAACCGAAAAAGGCTGCAGGAGGTTTTGGTAGCACCAAATTGATTCAGACTTGTATTTGCTCTGTAGTTCTCTGTTGTTAAGTCAAGTTTCAACATTCTGCACCCACATTGAGCCAAGTTCCAGTTCATATAGACAACTTGTACTTGCATCATCATCTCTGTCATGTGAGATCACAAAAGAGACTAACTTAAACAAACTAAAGACCATGCCAACAAACTAATAATTTTAGAAACGGTGAGCTCACTGTCTTTATCCCGACAACTCAATATCTTCATATCCATCATCCATCTGTGTCTTCGCATTCTTGCGGGCTATTCTCTTCTCCTTTTTTCCCTTTCCTTTCAAGTTCCTTTGCTAGAAAATTCTAACAAAGTGTAAGTAACAATTCAAGAAAAAATATGAAATGTCAACATGCAAGTTAATAACTTGATGCGGCAAGTTCTAGCATTGTGCCTTCCTCTCTTGCTGCCACAAATGCCACATGTTTGTGGTTTCTTTGCATCCGGCGTGGTTAGGAAGGTGGCTTAAATCTACGTGGTTGCTTTCTCTTTCCCTTGCATTGTGATATTGGTGGATCTAAAATCTTTTGAGAATCTGAGTTGCACATGTGCCAATCTCACATGTTTGGGTCTCTTCATGAATAAGCGGCCCTTCCATTTGCGCCTCGTGCTCCAATATTCCTAAAATTGTCTAAAAGCATCGAAGACTTTGATGCCATTTTCAATAATTTCATCACCCTAGGCTTGAGTGTAGCAAACCTAATTTCTTCTTGCTCTTGAGTACCCCCGAACTCCATACTCCTCTCCAATTTTGATCTTTTCACGCTTGAATTAGCATCTTTGCACCACCGTTTCATTATATATCTAGTAGGTATATGAAACATATGTACATGATGCATGACCTTAATGGCATGTGAACAAAGCAAACCCTCAAACTCATAACCTTTGCAACTACAAGAAACTAGCTCCTCACGATTTGTTGATCTGCATACCATGTAGGTTTAGAACCATTTTTTCAATCATTGGATGGTAATTAATGGTCACCTCATACATGGCTTCCTTTTCAATCTCTCTAATTTCTCCAAGCTGGGAATTTTTAATAATTTCCTTGAACACTCTAAACATTTTGGTTGTGTAGAACTGATATGCATCTCTCTCAATTCGATGTAGTGACGAAAAACTTGGTACAACATTTAGACAAGCAATATCCTCATCACTTTCTTTTTGCCAAATACCATCTATCATCTTCTCAACATATAAGACAAGTTCATACATAGATGTATGGTTGTTGGTCCACAATTTCAAGGCAGAATTGGCACTTTCACTTCTTTGTGATGTTGACATATTAGCAAAAAATACACCTCTAAAGAATCTTGGAACCCACTCGGACCGCTTTTCATACATAACCTTGGTGTCGATTATTCACTAAACCATGATTTTGAATCATGGTCATCCAACCCTCCTCAAATTTGGATACCGTGATGCTACGGTTTATAACTACTTCAACTCATCTTCAAAACCCGGCTTCATGTTATAAAGGACTCCCAAATGATCCCTTGCTTTTCTCATCACATGCCATTGGCAAGATCGATGTATTGTGTTCGAAAGACCTCTTTGATAGCAATTCTCATCGCGGGATCTTGATCGATGATAATGGCTTTTGGTTCCTTCCCATACATGGCTTTTAACCAAGTTTGGAACAACCATTCAAACGATGCTTTGTCCTCTGACCTTAGCATTGCAATCCCAAATATAATAGACATTCGATGATGATTCACACCAATGAAAGGTGCAAGAGGCATGCTTAACCTAAAGTTAGCATAAAAAATAGTTAAATGAAGAATTCTAATGATCTAAAATCAGTAGCAAAGAACATTGATCATATTTTGTAACAATACCTATTTATTTGATAGGTCGTGTCCAAAGTGACAACATCTCCAAATTCTTGGAATACTCTTCTTGCTCGACCATCAACCCAAAACAAATTCTTTAAATGACCAATTCCATCCGCGTCAACATCGTAAAAAAATTCGGGATCTTCTTCTTTTTTCTTCTGAAAATGCACCAATGTAGCTTCTACATCCATACCAAGAAGTTTTCGTTTTTCACATGCTATCTCATTACTCACATCCTTCTTTTTGAATCTCAGATTTTTCTTACCACCATGCCAAACACCCAAGTACTCATGTATTTTTGAGGTCTCAATATTTTGAACACGCAAATCTTTTATAACTTCCTTATCCTCATCATCCATGTACCTATGGGAGCGTAGGTTCCTTTTTTTGGAAGGAGAGGTGACCATTGGATGGTTATGATCATCTTCAAAACACTTATTTTCCAAACTCCATCTTCCAACTTGATACACATGCGCTTTTGCGGTAGTTTCGAGTAAATGCACCTTGTTTTTCGGGGTTTTATGACCCCACAGTTCTCCATTGAATTTTGTGGTGCGTTGGTATTTCTTGAATAGCCTGCCTTTGAGCAAAACCACCTCTCGGATGTGACATCACCTGATTTGGATTTGTAGTGACTTGCTTTGCGGACACTAAAGCCCATTCGAAAAGCATAGTCATTGTAGAAAATCTTTGCATCATCTTTTGATAAAAATTCCTTGCCCACAAAGGGAACAAATTCTAAGTGTTCATGAGGTTCAGTTTCATCTCCAAGTTGTTGTGTCTTGATGTTCAATTCTTTTGTGACAATTTCATCAATAGCCTCCATGCTAGTTCTTTGCACAAATTTATCACATGAGATCAATATATGTTGGGGATGTATTGGATAGGTATAGGCTAGCATCACTTAAAATAGCTTAAGATGATTGCGTCTCAACTTATGTATCGTAGGTTACCTTTTGAGGAGCCAAAAACAGAACCAAAATTGCAAGTAGAAAGGAGAGGCGGTCCGGGCAAGTGGTGTTCAATCTTAGCGCCCGATCTTGATCTTGCTTGAGACAAAACGCCTATTATTGCAAGCGAAACAACGTTTGCCTTGATGTATCGACAGAGCCCGATCTTCGCTTGACTCATATGTCCAAGACTTGATTAGACAGACCAATTAAACACCTCATTGTGTGCTGTCAGAGATTTCACTCGAGACCAATTAAACACCTCATTGCGTTACTGTTCAGTGATCTTCGCTTCGGTTTGTGTCGGTTTCTTATTGGTTCCTAACAAATACAAAATCTGAAAACAAAGTCGAAACGACACGGACTCGAACTAAATACCAGCAGACTCTGATCAAAACTACTAAAGTTAACGGTAAAATCATAAGCGACTAAAGTTACTTAAGAGCGGTAAAAGGTGAAAAGCGAAATGAAAAGCTGAGACTCTGTCTCTTGTGTTGGCTTATTACATCCGTTGGATCACACAGTAAAGTTCATTAGTAAACATCCACCGCCGATCTCCTTAAGTGAACCCGGTAAAGCGATAGGCCTCAGCGCAGACTTCATCGATTTTCTTTCTCCTTCCACAAGACCTGGCGACAACCTTTGAAACACTATGAAGAAGCGGCCAGCCGAGGTGGGGGCAAGCCGTGACCTAACTATGCACAAGATTAATCTCAACATAAAGCCTTCCCTTGACATCGGTAGCATCACGAATTCTAACCGATACCAAACAGGACACCGAACCTTAATTACTATACCTAATCGCAATCCGAGAGACTTATATGGAAATAACAAGCGAAGTGGAGATTGACTGGAAACACCATGAACTTCCGACTAACAACCCAACCGACACTCCCAACGGCAAACAAACATTACTTTGAACAACAAGATTAATTCAACAAGCGGTAGCGGCGACACTGCGATGGCGTGGCAAGGAAAGGCGAACCGAGCAAGGCGGGGTGACCTCTGCGGCTGACGGCCGGAGAGGTAGGCGGGGTTCGCACGATCGATTGGGATCGGGCGATGAGGATCGGAGGCAGCGGCGGCAGGATAGCAAGATGGTGCACGATCGATTGGGAACGAGGTTAAAGACATCTGGCGTCGTTCGATGCTCAGCGTAGGAGGATACACGCAACAATCTCCGTAGTTGGGCTTTAGGATCGCCGATGGAAAACT
Source organism: Guadua angustifolia (assembly GCA_036346375.1). Classification (NCBI taxonomy): domain Eukaryota; kingdom Viridiplantae; phylum Streptophyta; class Magnoliopsida; order Poales; family Poaceae; genus Guadua; species Guadua angustifolia. The sequence continues at coordinate 31,957,202 of CM070501.1, read as the reverse complement.
CAAAACCTTTGTTGGGCTGTGCTCTCAAGAGCACAATAGCCTCTCTCTCTCTCTCTCTCTCTCTCTCTCTCTCTATATATATATATATATATATATTACAATTACTTGGGGCACCATGGTGCTCGGGCACCATGATCCAAAATGGGTATTTTCCCAATGCATTTATATGCGAAAATTTTTAGGTTGCTGAGTTTAACTAGTTTGCTAACTAGTTCACAAGTTTGAATTGAAATTCAAAATAGAGTTTCCCTTTTTGATGATAGTTTGGTTGTAGGTATGTGCTGATTTTATATATAAATCAGCAAAGTATGTAATCCAAACTCGTTCAAAATATTTTAATTTGAGTATATTTTTTCAAAGTATGTGTTTCATTTGAATTATTATAGATGGGTAGATGCCCTAAAACTTAAAGTTTCAAAAAATATACTTGAATATAGCTTTAATTCACGTATTTGAAATCATGGTGCCTCATTTTGACTTTATATATAGAGAGAGAGAGATTTTTTCGGAGGGCAATCATCTCCTTCGCATAAAAAGAACAAATTTGCATGAAAACAACAGGCCTAAACAGTAATACTTGTCTCACTTTTGAGAGCCAGCCAGGCCCATTGGCTTATCTCTTTCTAGTCTTTTACCTTATATTTTTGTCCCGTGGGGCCGTGAGTGCCACGGCCGCCTCTAGGCCTGTTTGGGGGAGTTGTGGTTTAGCTTTGCTTCAGCTTTAGGCTATTCTAGGGAGGCCCCTTCTCACCCCTACATCTAGGGGCCTTCTCTTTGCCCCTACTATTTTCTTTGGCATTTTTTATTTATTTTAAAATAATAATTCATGGGTGGAAAAGCCTAATAATCAACATCTCCAAAATGAAATTTACCCTATTAGATGCCATGATGGTCTAGTGCAAGTTTTGTTGGATACTTTCCTCGAAACTATCAAGTTTCCAGAAAATACCTCGGACCGCCACTACATGTTAGACGACCAGAGGATTGAAATCCAGCCTCGATTGATAAAATTAGCAAGAGGCTTGCGGGTTGAAAGGCAAACTACTTTCAACTACGAAGAGAGACCCTGGTTAATTCGGTTTTAACATCACAACCAATTTACCATATGACGGTCTTTCCTGCCGTAAATGGCTAATTCGTTGCATTGATAAACTCGGAAGAAGCTTCCTATGGAGAGGACAAGAACCGGGACATTGTAGTGGAGGACAACCTTGATCAAATGGAAGATCACCAGATGCCAAAAGCAAAGGAGGACTTGGTATCAAGGATCTCGCAACGCTTGGCGCGTACTGGCTGCGTTGGCTCTGGTTTAGATGGAAAAATAATACAGGATTTGACAGATTTGACCCGCTTTTGTGATAAAACCGATGTTACTCTTTTCAATGCATCAACGATTGTCACGATAGGAAATGGTAAACTCGCAGATTTTTGGAGATCAAGTTGGGTGGAAGGACAAGCCAAGAACATGGCACCAACCTTTTCCAAAAAGCACGAAGAAAGAATATCACCGCCCACCGTGCCTCGTCAAACAACTATCGGATCCGTTTACGCACGCCAGAAACTCGTAAATAGAAATCGGGAGATCGAGCGCTTTTTGAAGCAATACGAGTCAATAGAGACGAGGAAAGAGAGGACCAAATAATATGGCGTTGGATCGCCGACGGGCAATACACAACAAGGAGTGCCTACCTAATACAATTTCACATCTCTTCATCAGAAGATGAAGATATGCCCAATATGGAAAGCGGAAGCGAACCTAAATGTCGATTCTTTGCATGGACGCTTCTTCACAAAGAAAATTTTAACGGCAGATAACATGCTCAAGAAAGGATGGCCATGCAATGCAATCTGTTGCTTTATGCAAACGGAACAGAAACTCCAAGTCACCTCGGTAAAGATTGCTCTTTCACTAAACAGTTTGGAACCTCCTCGCTAAGCGGGGAATTTGGATAGATGCGTAACGAGCCCAAATGGATCGGTATACAAATGGTGGAGAAGACTTGAACCCACTTTGACAAAGAAAGAAGACGAGATCTAGATGGCCTTCTCATCTATTTCGTGGAATATCCGCTAGAGAGAAACCGATTTAATTTTTCAGGGGTGGATCAGACGCCCGACCAAGTGGCCACAATGACCAAGGACGCCGGTCCTAACACATGGATACGCCCTGTCGTGGAGGTCGAGGAGTTAGCTAGGGGTTGTATTGTAATCGATTTGTCTTTCATTGTCTCTTTTCCGTCCTTTTGTATTTCTAGTTGTTCTCGGTCATAGTGGCCCGAGGTGTCTACTCTGTAAGGTTTTTTCACGGGTCTGGTTTTTCCTTAAAAAACAGACCCACAACTTTTCTTCTTCTTAATATAATGTGCAGCATTTCCTCGTGCTGCTCTTTCGAAAAAAAAAATTGATTAGATTTGAGGTCCACAATGTATTGCCATTCGAGATGCACAAAATTCTGGATTGGGATGTGCAAGTCTTTTATAAGCTGTCACAAGTGTTGTTTGTATTACAACTAGTGGTAATTGCCTATTTTCTCGAGAAACTGAAAAAAAACTGCGTGGATATTACTTACAACTATTGTTATTATGCAGAAGATGAACGATTAGGCTACGGTATTTACATCAACAGGGTTTTTTGGGCTAGAAAAAAAAAACCTTTCCAGTGACGAAAATAAGATGTTCCGGTACAGTTTTGCATTTACACTTAATCCCACGTATGGATTGTTAACTACATCCATCTGCCCATGCAGGGGTAAAAACGATCTCTCACAGCTGCTCATACAGAGCTACAAAAGGACTAAGCACAAATAGCACTAAAGTTTTGCCAGAAACAGTAGTAACCCAGAAAGCAGGAAGTAATAACAACCTGGATGACAACTACAACACAGTACGATCAGCCATCCTTCCAGCCGAGAAGGAGAGTATCTATGTTCAGAGCACTCTTAGCACGTCTCCAAGCATCGCAGCCACATGTAGAAGTTGCTTGCTCTATTTACAATTAGCAGTGGTTGAAATATTTAGTTACGCTTGTCGTTTATACGTGCAACATTGTCTTGATTACAATCACAATGACTTGTTAATTACCATGCATGTGAGATTTTTGCTGCGTTCATGTTAAACTTCGTTAGCGAAGAGAAAGTGAAGGTAATTTTGCGAAGGTGTACAAAGGTATTTGCAAGTTGTTCTAATAGTGTTGGCGAGCCAAACACACATATTGCTCACATGGTGCTTTTGCAGAAGTCGTACCAAGGATAGTTTTAGTATGTTTCTTGGAGGTATTTTTATCTTTTAGGGCTTCCACCGAAACAAGCTGAATGATTCTACTTGTTTCACATCTAGAGTTCCTTTTTGGCAGATTTAGGAGCTCATTTACTCTGTCTAGATGCTTCATGGTGCATGTGTTTTTTTGCTATGTCTGATCATATTGGTTTAGTTGGTAATCACCGGTTTGACACCTGCTTTTCTAATTGTGTCCTTTTGCTAGGCATAAACGAGTCCTGTACCATGGATTCCTGGGTTTCCTTTGCGTCTTTACCACCACGAAGACGAGGGTAGAGTCTTAATAATTGATATGTTTTGTCAAAATTTTCCTTGTGTCTCTGATAGATTTTTTCGCAAATATCTATCGCTACGTTATTGTTGCTGTGTAGCTGTGTCACAGATGCTGTCCTGTACCTGTACTGTTGAATTATTGTAGTTCTAGTATTGCACATTTAATCAGTCAGATATTAGTGGGTTCAAATAGTTTTTTTTAGGGATAGAACTAGCGCTCGGACGTCCGATACTGTTCATTCCATCGGACGTCTCTTGCAATATTTTTTTCAACTCTTGAAACATTTTTTTCCGACACGTGCAACATTTTTTTCAACGCTTGCAACATCCGTTTACTGTGCCGTATTTCACTGTTTGTCGAAGAAAAATGTTGCACGCGTTGGCAAAAAATGTTATACACGTAGAAAAAAAATGTGCAATGCGTCTGAAAAATTCAGACGTCCGAACTGTAGCAATTCCGTTTTTTTAGAGATTTGTTTGGATAGCTAATTAACTGATCTGAATATCTAACTGTCCTGCTCTTGCTCATATAGTATAAGCTACAGATTTTATGGCTAGAAAGAAAATTTGGAATTCGGACAACCGAAGACTATGCTACTGTAGCATTACATGGTACATGTTTGCGACTCATAAACCCTGTTCGGATTGGTTCTTTGGTAGACTGTTACTGTGACCGAGAATACATAACTGTTCCTGCTGTATTTTGGAGCGGTTAATTGTGTTGTTTGGTTTCACAAGCCTAGCACTACTGATGTTTGAATCTTTCCTTCAGTTTTTTTCCCCTTTTCTTTCCTCATTGCTATGCTAATGCCAATATCATTTTTGCGCCTCTAGTCATGTTGTGTCATTCCACGAAGAACCAAATTGTGTTATTCTAGCGCTGCAGATTGCCTTGTTTTTTCTTGCTGCGTCGAGGAAGAGATGTTTCAGTTGCAGGCTTGCATCTGAGCGATCTTTTGTTTAGAAATTGACTGTGGCTGCTCGATACCCAACGTCCCAACCATGTGGTCGTCGATATTGACCTTTCTCAAGTGAAGCAAAGAAACAACAATGCATAGTTAAAATCTTTGTAGAACCACACACTGTTTTTAGAGTGCGTCCAGTTGACTTGGCTACACATGTTGGTAGTTCTTGTTTTTGTTTTTTTAAGGATTATGCTGATTGTTTTCGTAGTCACAGCTTAAGAAGACGCACATTTGAGCTTAGGCGATATAAGTAGGTTGGTCTCAACATGGGCATCCCGATTGTGTCCGTCCATCAGCGTCCTGATACTAGTTTTTTTAAAGGGAAACTTGGGTGCCTTCTTTTATTTCGTTGAATTTATCAAAATGAAATGTACAAACTTTAGAAGGATAAAGGATTTGCTTGAATTGCACCGAACAAAGGGAAATTCCATTGTGCGATTACATATCTGTCTCACTGAAAAGGATGAGAAATCTCAAGAATGATTCCTTCATTTTGATTTTAAGATATGACTACAATTACTGTTACAAGAATTAACATAGCAATGCCTTACAGTAAGAACTTTGGAATCATTATACAAAGTACCATGGTAGATGCCAGCTGACTTGCTAGTTGTTAGATGTGCCGCACGCAACATATTTCCAGCTATACATTCAACTATAAATTGTCATGGGGATATTCACTCATGTATGGAAAATATGAAACATGTAGCGACAGGAAATAAATTATTTGCAACTTGGTGGATTTGTGCACTTAAAAACAGTAGAAGCAGGTTGCTTGTATTCAGGTATGCTGGCGGGATCAACAGGTCGGACCTCACCGGGCTGAAATAACAGGCTGCTATGCCTGCAGAAGTGACATCAAATAGTTAGGATATGTCTCTCTTCAATCAGCAACAATGCACGGAGTACATCTTTATGGGGGCAGCAGCTAGGGATGCAAGGAAATGAAAATCCAAATGATCTAATGCATGTTTTGGCTTGAGTAAGAAAAGTTCCCAAACAAATAACCAAAAAAAAAAAGAATGCACTTATGAATATCAGAAATCTTGTGGATAAAAGACTTGCAAAAGGAAGTGGAATGCACAAGAATTACTAGCTTTTACCTTCTGAGGTCTAGCCCTATCAACCCAGCTTGAAGAATTGACAAGTTGTCAGAATCTGGCGAAACAATGACAACAGTATCCCCCGAGTACTGGGTTTCTAGTATTGACATGAGCTGTGTTACCCGAACAAATACATCTGCTACGCTCTCATTAGGCGTACCATCATTAATAGGAGGCGGCTTGATGTCTGAAGAAATATTATCTGATGCATACACCTAAATCCATAACAAGACAGGAGAACTCAATCAAAACAGGAATACAGTTTATCAAGCAAAAATTTATCTGATCCGTACGACCATACACCTAATTAATCTGACCCACGAAAACATAACTCAGTCAATATAGTCCAAAATTGAGAATTTCATTACTGTAGGATACTCATTTAAAAAAAAAAAATAGCAGGAGAACTGCTCATGTGTCTACACATAGTTTTGCCACGTTGCACATGAGCGAGATCAGGCCTGGTACTGTGAACTCTTTTTGGCTGAAAATTCTTCGATTACACTCCTTCCACAACTCCCAGGATAGCATACGATCTGGATTTGCCCTTCAAAGAGTTCAGGGCTCTGTCAGAAAGGCCTTGAAACTAGTCGGTTGCCCCCAACTTGTGGAGATCAAGTTCAGCAGGCTCACTGTTGTTGCCGTCCCATCCCAGACTTGTCTCGACCATGGGCATTCAGTGAAGATGTGTGACACCATCTCCACGCTTCTGATGCACAGGGGCAGAAATATTTATTTGGCCATTGTCTTGCTAGGAGTCTATCTACTGTGGGGATGTGTCATTGGAGCAACAACCAGACAAAGAAACGGCATTTGAGGGGGGCCCAAACCATCCATATGAGTTTCTTGTTGTTTGAGGTTGTTTCACCAAAGAACTGGATTGCGTAAGCCGAGTTCGTTGTGAACTGATTGTGCACCGTGAATTTCCAGGCGATGGTATCCTCGATGTCTGGTTGCAGGGAAACTTCGGAAATGAGGAGGCAGATCAAGACAAACTCCGACAGGAGCTCATCAGTAAAGCCAAGCCTGGTGTCATCAATCCATTGTCCCTCGGTTATTGTCTCCGCGACAATTCGATTCTTCCACCGTGAAAGCTTTAAGAGATTGGGGGCGATTATCTGGAAAGGCAGGTCACCTCGCCAAGAGTCATGCCAGAATTTTTCCTTGCAGCCGTTGCCAACGGAGATAGAGGTTGCCATCGTGAAGAGCTCTTTGTCCGTACCATTGCAAAACAGCTCGGTTCCACTCCAAGGCTTATCCGAAGAAATCTAATCAAGCCAGAGCCATCTTAGGCGGAGCACGCGCCCGAACATGATGAGGTTGTGCACGCCTAACCCGACAATGTCGAGTGACATATCACCATTGTCGAGTGACATACAGATTTTACCCCAACTGGCGTGACAGTTCCACCCAGACACTCCTTCGCACATTTCCATAACCCAGCCAGCCGCCATTTGTTGATGTGTTTGATTATCCATAGTGCAAGGGTATGTGTGGTCATTAGGTAAACTGGGAGGCAATGTTCTAAATAACAGCAAACGGTTAACAAACGGTCACCCCAGTGTTTCTTGCCTTGTTGGCCAGCAGTGGCAAAAAACTTCAGCCTTCGTGGCAAGCATAATTTCACCAGTTCCTTCAAATTGCAAATTTGTACTATATTGCTGTTTGATGTATGCAGGGTCAGTGCATTTATAAAGCTTCTCCAGAAATTAAGGTTGCCTTATACCAACATCTGCACATAACAATCTTGTATTTCTGTGGTCGCTTAACTATTCTCTTACTACTTCCTGTAAGCAAGTACAATTTAGCATCCCAACAAGTAGTGGGTCGGATGAGTAATACCTCAGGCAATGTTTCCAAGCTCTTCCCCTCAAACGCGCCCAATCCCCGTGCATCCAAAAAGCTGTACTCCGGCACAATGTGGCTTCAAATTAAGCAAAAAACAAGTCAGTACAAGATCACTGATCGGCCATACCACTCATGTGAAATCAAGAAGCCAAATTGAAGGAAACCGAGTCCGAGCCTCCGAGGGGAGGTAAGTAGGCAGGCACCTGCGGTTGACGCCGTTGGTGGCGGCGATGATCTCGGCGGCCTGGTAGGCGCGCTGGGTGATGGAGGGCCATATCCAGCAGTCGTCCTCGCAGGCGCCGAGGCGGCGGAGCTCGAGCGCGGCGCCCGCGGCCTGGCGCAGGCCCTCGGGGGAAAGGCCGCTATCGACGGAGGTCTTGGCGACGGGGTTCGTACGGAGGAGACCCTGCCTCTCGTACACCGACTCTCCCGCGCGCACCAGGAAGTAGCGGTTGGCCAGCCGCGGCGGCGGCATGCGGAAGAGCCCGCGCGCCGAGGCGGCGGCTGGGGCGAGCGCGAGGGGCAGCGGTGCCGCGGAGAGCAGGAGGAGGTCGCGGCGGCGGAGGGAGGGGAAAGCGAGGCGCGGCGGCGGCGGCGCGGAGGGGAGCGGAGAGGAGGGAGCGGTGGTTTGCATTTGCTCCGGTGTTCCAAACACGTATCCAAAGGAGCGAGCAGAGCACGCCTGCCACTTCCGATGCGACGAGCGGAGCAAAATATCCAGCTAGCTGGGTGGCTTCAGTTTCACACGACTCAGGGAACTTTGTACTGTACTAGACAGGGTAGCGTGCTATGCGCCGTCTTTTGTAGTGGAAAAAAAATCGGCGAAAGGGCGTGCGATTTTCAACATATTTCTCACTCGGAAAACAAGCGAAACCGAGTTCGGGAAAAAATAATAAGTAGCGTCTTGTTGCCGCCGTGCAGGCCCAAAACGCGATTTTCAACATATTTCTCACCTTTAGAAAAAGCAATGAACCGAGCTCGGGGAAAAATAAAGAGTTAGAGTTGTAGAAATATCTCTTTCGACGAATTATCGCAGGGTGGAAAAACGAGGTGGGAAAACAGCGACCTGCGCGAAAAATTATTAGTGACGACAACATTTTTGAGTTGCACACATATTTCGATGACAAAACATTTTTTTCGGCAAAAGCGGAGAAAGGACTTGGCGTGATGTGACCTTCTTAGAGATGCATATATTACGGTGATGAAAATATTTTTCCGCGAAAAGCGGAGAAAGGACCTAGGCGTGAGGCGAGGACCTATTTGTTACGTTTTGGACCTATCGCTATCGAAAATTAGAAAAGGGCATGTCGCGATTTGAATTTACGGGGCTTTTTGTCGTGAGGACCCGAGCGAAAAAAAATAAAAATCTTCCTCACAAAAAATCGCGAAGGACCAGTAATTTCGAGGACCTATCCGTAATTTGGAGAACACAGGGGCCTTTTCGCAAAAAGACCAAGGATGACACGTGGATGGCCTCAGGTCTCACTGATTCCAGGCGCTATATATTGGTGTTATATTAGCCCGTTGCATATTTCTTTTTTCGAAAATAGCCATTGTCGTGACAAATTTACAGAATTAGCCCTTAGCAGGCAAATTAAGCGGTCAAATTCCGTTGAAAGTTTTTTATTCATTTATTTTCAGTGGTGCTAGTCTTCTGGAATTTTGTTTTTTCAATCGCACTGTGAAATTTTTTTTTTTAATTCCAACGGCTGGATTCTGCTGCCTATTTTTTTTTTGCACTGATTTCCAGTGGTACCAAAACGCTGGATATTTTCACTGCGCCATATAAAAAATTCAAAAATCTTCCAACACTGCATTTCCGCTGGAATGGGGGCCGAACAGGACGGCGGGACCCACCGCTGTTTCCAGCGGTGCCCGTCCGCTGGAATGGGAGGATGATTTAGGAGAGCTCATGACTAAGCGAAAAAGAAATGCAAGGACGAACAGCTAATATTAGTATGCAGAGGACAAATCGAAATCTATCAAATCTTTTTTTCAGATGAATCAATTAATCAGCATGTAGTAATCCAGCGAGCAACAAGCTGTTGGATGGGTCGGTTTAATTAATTAAGCAACCTTGATTTGTTGCTTTGTGCTTCAAATATCATTCTAGCGAACGGGCACCACTTAGCGGTGTGGCGAAAATATCCAGCGGTTCAATACCGCTGAAAATCAATGCAAAAAAATTAGGCAGCAGAATCTAGCTGCTGGAAATAAAAAAAATATTTCACCGTAAGCTTGAAAAAAACAAATTTTCAACAGACTAGGACCTCTGAAAAAATAAATAAAAAAATTTCAGCGGAATCTAACCGCTTAATTTGCTTGCTAGGCGCTACTTCTATAAATTCGTCGTGAAATAGCTATTTTCGAAGGAAAAAACATGCAAGGAGCTAGCACAATAAAAAGTTCTCAAATTGGGCAGGCCATGGCCTAGGCCGGCCCATCAACAGAAGGTTCGTTCTTTGACAGTTTGACTGCGTCCTGTGAGAAAGAAAAAGAAAGAAACAAGCAGCATCTCAGGATTGTTGTAAGACGTAGTCGTTCATCCGCGTTCAATTAATCAACACAACGATAAAAGCACAGTAACAATAGAAGGAGCACACAGAATATAGGTGTGAAACTTTCTCGCTTTATTAGATTGATTTTATATACAAAGAGTGATGCCCAATATATAGCAAAAAGCGTAAGAGATGAGTTCGGATTCGTCCACACATAAGGGATAGAATCTAACTGAAACGGTTACGAAAATCTTATCTCATAACACTCCTGTCGGGAATTGGGTGATTCCCATAAAGACCATCATACCCCAACAGCCAATCTTCGGCCGACCATACTTACCCTTGGATGGTGTTCCTAAGGAAGATCTTCGGGCAGCCCGACCAATAGGTCTGCCCTGACCATGTCCTAGCTCGTTCCCGAGCATGTGCCTCTTTCTCGGCGCGTTCGCGGAGGATGTGATGATCGATCAAAGTGGAGGAAGACCCTGGCATGATCGGCGAGTCGCGCGGCCCACGAAGACGACGTGGCATTAATCACACGGCGGCTTGAAGGACCGTGACCATGTTTTAAGCCCACTACGCCCACGCCGCCAAGATGGCGAAAAGTAAGGCGAAGATTACGCCCACGCTCGATTACGAGTGGCATGTCATTCATTATAAATGATATAAGATTGTAATCGTCTATAAATACCTACCAGAAGAAACATTCAAGCTTCTTTTTCGAGCATTAGTGAGAAAAAGGAGGGGAGGATCTCCTTCGGAAGAAACTGTAAAAGAAACACCCAAGCGTATCTGTAAGAAGTGAAGAGAAGAGAGAAAGCTCAACACTCCCGAGCAAGCGTTCTGTAAATCATTCTTCGATAGTAGTGAAGCCACTGTAGGGTCGAGGATGCGCCTAGAGGGGGGGTGAATAGGCGTTTTACAAAATTAATCGCTCACTAAGATCGATCGCTCTAATACACCCCTAAGTCAAAACCTAATCAAAGATATATGCGGAAGCGATAAATAGGTTTTGACAATTAAAGCCTAAATCAACTAGGCTCACTAGTGCACTAACTAAATTATGTCTCTACACAAGAATTGCTAAATTGATCAACTAAATAATACTAGCAATTCTAATTCAAGCAATTAATAAATATTCAATAATGTAAAGTGCTTGAATATAAATGAGACAAGAGACAACCGATATTTTTCCGGTGGTGTTCGGAGATCTTGGTCTCCCTAGTCCACGTTGAGGCAAGCCCACACTTGGACCGGCTCCCGCCGAGCACCGCTCGATTCCACTAGTCGTGGTTTTCACGCTATGCCAGAGGCTCAACCCGAACCTTCACAAACTTGCCAGGCTTTCACACCTCGAGAGCTCCGCAAGACCGCCCACGCCGATGTCTAGAGTCGGCAACCTCCAAGAGTAACAAGCCGGCGTTCGCTTGGAACCTCGATGATCGATCAAAGTGGAGGAAGACCGGGCATGATCGGCAAGTCAACACATGCACAAAGCCTCCCTCAAGTGCGTGGCATTAAAGAGGCTCTCAATCACTTCCGAATTGTAACACATGCAATTAGTCTTCTAAGCTCAAGAGGCAAAGGAGAAGAGCATTAGTCGAAAAGAGACAGCGATTCACCTCTCGTTCGGACCTTGATGAGTCGCATGTCATTCGATTATAAATGATATAAGGTTGAGGAGTCGTCTATAAATGAGAGAGTTAAAGCTTGAGACTTCTTTTGGGCATTAGTGAGAAAAAGGAGGGGAGGATCTCCTTCGGAAGAAACTGTAAAAGAAACACCTAAGCGTATCTGTAAGAAGTGAAGAGAAGAGAGAAAGGTCAACACTCCCGAGCAAGCGTCCTGTAAATCATTCTTCGATAGTAGTGAAGCCACTGGACGTAGGGTTGTTATCTCCTTTGTGAGAGGCCTGAACTAGGATAAAATGTTCTTGTCTGTTGTCTCATTTCGAACCTCCGACCATACTTCTAACTCAACAAGCCTTCGGACGCTAAACCATTTGCGAGAAAGGGGCTCTGGTTGATCTCTTATTCAACAAGTAAGCTCGGCAGGGGATCCGTTCCCAAATCATCGTGCAGTTGGTAAAAATATATGCGTGGGATCGGCCGAGTCCTTTGCGAAGAATCCACGAAGATGCGCCTTAAATTCTCGGGATGGCCAAGACCTATCGTCTAACGATGTTGAGGATGATGGCGTATATTACGCCACGAAGAGGCGACTTTAAATGGTGTGGGTGACCGAAGGTAATTTTATATGAGATCTTAGGAGTTTTAAAAAATATATAGCAATATAGATAAATGCGTTATTTTTTCCATGGCGTGATTTCCTCTAGGTGAGGAAGAATATCACGATCTCTGACGGTTTGGACATTCTTGACCGTTCTAAAAAAGTCATGAGACGCGTAAATTTTGGGGACACCATGATCGTCGCCCTCGTGGTCATTGATACTCTGCCAGCGTCAATATGGTGGGAAGAAGAAGATCCGAGGTCGAGCAAGGAATAAAATTTCGTCATCATCGACACGAAGCGACCAAGAATCGTCCGGAGGCGTCCCTGGATAGGACCCTGGCAAGCATCCACCGCCAAACTCGTGGAAAGGTGGGCATCGAGATCGAGAAGACTTCGGCTCATAAAAATTCTTCGAGCATCGCTCTCAGCGAACATCTGGGGCTCTCGCAGCGCTAAGATCACCCCTCTGCACCGCTCCCTAGGCGCCGACGATTCGCGGGCCATGGCGTGCCGGCGATCTCGCAACCTTGAACTTTCGTGGTCACGGACACAGGAGGCCATGGGCGATCGTGGGGAGAAATCTGGAAAAACTTCGCCACCGATATGAGACTGCATGGGTCCCTTGGGCGTCGGGAAGAGGCTTGGAGTGTTTCTTGGGACAATAAACATCATTCCCTGTTGAACTCCCGTCGCGGCTGGACTCTGGAATGCATGCAAGCTTGGGCATCGGGAAGCATGATGCGAGTGCGTGAGGACATTGAAGTGGTTCTCGGTAACGGACCTCGCATGGATCAAGGATCACGCTCATCGTTCGATTCTGGGCATCATCAAAGTGTTACGCCTTAGGGCGATCTTACCCGCGCGATATGGAGAGTGTTTTCTCGCCTTGGTCGTGGCGTGGAGACCATCGCGATGGTGACCGCCACGGTCTGCACGCTTCGGAGGAGTCATCATGACGACCCGAGCATTTGGGCGCGGGGCCTTCTCAGCATCCCTCTGTGACGTCTCGTGGCCGAGCAAGTTCAAGCCCGGTCACATCGAGAGGTTCAATGGAGCTCAAAACCCGGATGAGTTCCTCTCGATCTACTCCACCACAATTCTGGCAGCTGGAGGGGATGAGGGAGTTATGGCTAACTTCCTCCCCACGGTCCTAGACGGTTCCGCTAGGACATGGTTCTTCAACCAAAAAGAGGGGTCAATCCGCTCGTGGAGGCAACTCAGTGAAGCGCTCCAGGCGAATTTCCAGAGCTGCTACACTCGCCCGAGCAAGGAGAGCGACCTCGAGCGCTTGATCCAAACTAAAAAAGAATCCTTGAGGCACTTCGTTCAGAGGTTCATCAGGGTGAGGAATTCCATTCCGAGCATTTGAGATAAGCGATCGTCAAGACTTCAAGTTCGGAGTTCGGGATGTCCGCTTCACGCGGGATCTGGAGATTCACCCGGATCGGCGACCAACAGGCTGTTAGGATGGTCGACCATTTATGCGAACGTTGATGAGGTGGTACAGTGGAAAAAGATGCTGGATGAGGGTAAGTTGCCGCCTCAGCCGGGTTTGGAAGGCTCCACGAGCAAGAAATATCTAGGCTCCGTGGAGAAGCAGATCAAGAAAAAGAGGTTATGCGTGCGGGCGTGGTGGCGCCATCGAGCATCACCGTCGCGGGCCCATTTCACCGACCTCAGAGGGGGAGGCCAGGCCACCTCGGTGGCGCAGCGACCAAGGTCACCAGGCGAGGTGTGCCTTCAAAACCGCTTTGCCCACTTCATCGAGGCATCTGGAGCCCGCGACCTACCGCAATTGTCGGTGGCGCTCGCTTGGAGAAGTTCTACAATGGCAAGGGCCCCATGCCTCGCTCCCGAAAAAGGGAAGCGACAGGGTGAGGACCAGCAGATGACGAAGACGATGACATGGAGTACCAGGAGCCCCATAACCATATAGCGGTTATATTCGAGGGCTCCTCGGTATATAAGTCTCACAAGGACTTGAAGGAGGCAGCACGGGAGGTGCACCACATCGCCAAAGGCAAGCCCCGTCTGGCTGACTCGGTGGTCGGGCTGTCTATTACTTTCTTCAAGGATGACTGTCCCCTTGGAATGACCAAGCCTCAAAAGCTCCTGTTGGTCGTGAGTCCGGCCATCAGTAACGCTAAGGTAGGGCGGGTTCTCATCGATGGCGGGAGCTCCCTGGATCTCATATCCGTCAAGGTCCTGGACGAGATGCAAGTTCCTCGGTCCAAGATCAAGAGCATAGCGGTCCCGTTCTTGGGATCATTAAACGCCGATCAAGCCCTTGGCGAGATCGTCTTGCGAATCACGTTTGAGGTCGAGCAACTTCGAATAGAAATGATCAACTTTGAAGTTATCGACCGAGTTTGCCACAATGCCATCAGGTGCGAAAAAAATAAAAAGAACTGCATAGTGGGCAAGATGCCTGAATCCTCGCAAGGTGCAAGAAGATGGCGGGACAAGGATGAAATTAGTGTTGATTGGTAATCCGCTTTTCGCATTGAGCGATGCAGTTCAAGAACTCACTCTTGGGCATTCTAATTAGCCCAGGTGTAAAGATCGCGGTGTGATCTCGCATCATATGCGGAGGTTGCTCTTGGCCGGAATCGCCAGTGCCGCGTCGAGGTAGCAAAGGCTTTGGCGCTGCTGACCTCTCCTTCTTGATCTTGCTCGGGTAGAACCGCCATGAAGAGGTTGAGGAGAGGGCATAAAGGTGAGAGAGTTTAAAGCTTGGAAGATTTTGGAGTTTGATTAAGAGATCACGAAGAAGTCTCTCGTCTTGTCCCCACGGGTATATATAGGTTAGAAGCGAACAGAATGAGCATAGCCCACTTGGATTCGTGAGCCGTCTTGTGGCCGCAGTTTTCAAAGCTGTCCAATAAAGCGCGATTTTCAAAAAGCTGTCGAACCGTACCTCACGAGGCCCATGAAGAAAAAAGCGTCGCGACCTTTAACCGGTTCCCAAGCCCGCTTTGGTGAGATGCAGGCTAGATGCTCTGGACCTTTCGCTTCCGTTCCAGAACACCTTTTATGAGGAATACATGTGAAAAGTTTGTAAAAAATATATATATATACAAATTATGTAACTCTAATCCTAAACTCTAATTTGGATTTCGGCCTTAAATAATGTATTTTGGTCTAAACCTAAATCCTAACTCGGATTTCGACCTTAAATGATGTATGTCAGCTTTAAATTGTATGGCCTAAACCCTAACTTGGTAATTTTATATGCAGATACTTAGCATTTTGCATTAAAAATATATAGCAAATATAGATAAATGCTTTCACTATTTTTTCCATTTTTTTTCAATTTTTTCTAGCTTAGGGAGACCATTTCACAGGGTGTTGAAAATTACCGCAATTTTGGTTTAAGGTTCTTAAAAAATTCTGGATTTAAAATTTAAATTTTGATCGGAATTCCGAAATATCATCGAAATTTCATATGTTGGCCACTGAGATGTACTCTGAAAATGAAATTTGAAACTTGGGAGGAGGAGCAAGGAATAAAATTTCACCGAAAACCGGTGAATTTTTGTCGAAATCCCGGATTTTAGGTTATTATGAAATCTAAATTACCAATCGAATGAAAAAATTGAA
This sequence comes from Guadua angustifolia, assembly GCA_036346375.1. NCBI lineage: Eukaryota > Viridiplantae > Streptophyta > Magnoliopsida > Poales > Poaceae > Guadua > Guadua angustifolia. Next base: position 31,941,408 of record CM070501.1, on the reverse strand, counting down.
AATTTTTGAAATAGGACGGTGAGGGGATCGAGGCGACCGGAGGGTAGCAGGCGTTGGGAGGCGGGAAGGATATCAGCGACGGTGAGGGGGTCACTCAGCGCCCATAGCACGCTCTGCGAGGTGCTTGCAGCCGACCAGGTCACGTGCGACGAGGAGCTTGCCGGCGATCTCTAGCTACCGGGCTGGCTCCCCGTGGTCACCGACGACGAAGCCCATGTGGGTTAGGGTGGGGGAAGAAATTAGGAAGGCAACGAGTGCTTGTGGCCATGCGAGTAAGTCTAGAATGCATGGATGCTTGGGCGTCGGGAATGAATGCATGCGAGTAGCGTCTCCTCGGCTTCCAGGCGCAGTCATGAATATATGTGGGAAGTCTGGAGTCTGGACTCTGGAGTCTGGACTCTGGAATGCATGCAAGCTTGGGCATCGGGAATGGATGCATGCGAGTAGCGTCTCCTCGATTTCTAAGCGCAGGTTTCGGTAACGAAGCGACACGCGCATGCATTCATTGATCAAAACTACTCATGCGTTCAGGAAATAGTATGGTATTGATCAAAACTAAGAATACGTTTGGCCCGTGAGGTTTTTTATAGTTTACAAGCGGTACCATAGTTTTTAGAAAAAACTCTGTTTTAAAGCCAGCAGATGTTTGGTAGCCCTTCAAAAACTACGTTTAAAACCATGGTTTTCACAAAACCATGGTTTTTTCTCCCATTTGGAAACTTTGGTCTTGGGTAAATTTTTTACGAGCTTTGGCACCAAAACAACTCCCAAAACTTTGTAGCCAAGCAGTTGAGAGTTCCAAGAAAAACCATGGTTTTAATGGAGTTTGGTAAAACCATGGTTTTTATGTCAAGACAATTCCCAAACCATGGTTTTGCAAAACCATGGTTTTACAAAACCTTGTTGCCAAACAGGGCCTAAGGGTTTGTTTGTTTCAACTTTAGATTCTCTAAAAAGTGATTTTGAATTGTAGTCATAAAGAAGCTGATTCTTCAAACGCTAGAATCCAAAAACACATATAAAGTGGATTGTGGATTCTAGTGTATATAGGTGGGCTAGATTGTGAGAATCAGATTCTAAAATCAGACTGTTTGTTTTTTATTATGCTTTTGAGGCCAAAATCCATAATCAAAAGCTAAAACAAATAGACCCTAAGCTACTTATGCGTTTAGAGGTGTCGACGAATGCATGAAGTCATGGGCCATCGAAACATCGGGAACGAGGCGTCGAGGCGGGCCACGAGTAGGGTTCACAAAACCGTACTACGGTTTTCGTAAAAATCGCTCGAAAAACCGCTTAAAATAGTAAAAAAACGAAGAGTTGGAAAATAAAGAAATTAAAAAAAGTGATAAAAATTGAAAACCACGGTTTTTCGCAAAAAACCGCTCATCTTTCTCGAAAAACCGCTTAGTTTTCACGAAAAACCAATCTGATCAATTGAATGTTTTTCAAAAATGATTTTTGAACGGTTTTCAACATAAATTTTTTCAAAATTTTTAATTTTTTTAATTAAAACGGTTTACTGAGTGATTTTTTATCTTGAACCGGAACAGTAAGATCGAAAACCACAATTTTGAGCGATTTTCAACGGTTTTATAAACCATGACCACGACCGTTTAGTCCCAGCAGACTTCGAGAACAAAGAGATACACGCATGCGTTTAGTTTCCAGGGGCGTCGAGGGCAAGGCCAACCGCGGGTGTCGAGGTGGACAGGCGCAGGCTGGCGTAGTGGCGTGACAAAAAAAAATGCAAAATTTGCCACGATGACGATTCAAACGCAAGACCTTGCTAAAGAACCAAAATGCCCTACCAACTGAGCCACTAATCGGTATGTAATCGTATTTTTTCCCAAATTTTTGAAGCCTGACGAGACCATTTCCAAGACGTTGAAAATCACCGCTTGCCCAAAATCTCAAAATTACCGGATTTGAATTTTACTTTTTAAACAGATTTTATCCTAAATTTTAAAATTTTATCGATATTTTGAATTTTGGACACCTCCAAAATGCAAATCGAAATCGAAATTTCATACCTTAAAGGAGGAGATGGGTCAAACATCTAGTCTGACAGTCTTTTTCATTCGCGATGTTCTCTGATCTCCAGCCAACGCCAGTCTAGCCGCTAAAGTACCAACATAAAAAGCAAAAGTGGGAAGTTTTCTTCCCGCAACCCGAGGCCCCCTCAATTTTCCCCCAAAGCCCTTGCCTTTGGAAATTCAATTCAAATAGTACCTCTCCAAAAAATAACTCGAAGGTGCCTTTTGTTTTGGCATTGAAAATGACTTGAATAGGTGTATTTTGTATTGGAATTTCAAAAGAATTTGTGAGTTTATGTGTTCTTTGCAACATCTCTGGCTGGTCCATCCTGTCCTTTCTATATAAGACCGGGCATCTTTGTGTTGCTTCTCAACACCGTTTGATTTGCCTTCTCTCCTCTTCGCTTCCCAAAACCCTCTCGACGCTTGTCGTTTGCGCGAGAAAGAAGCAGCAGCCGGAGGGAGCGATCCGCATCCGATGGCCGCCGATACATACGTCACCGTCGTGGCCTTCGGGGAGCACATGATCACCGCCACCGTGACGTCCTCCGGCGCGGCCGTGGAGAGCTGGCTGGGGGAGATCGGTTCCCTGTACTGTGGCCACCCCCGCGGCCTCGTCGTCGGGCTCGACGTCGAGTGGCGCCCCAACTTCGGCGGCGCACAGAACCCCGTCGCGCTCCTGCAGCTCTGCGTAGGCCGCCGCTGCCTCATCTTCCAACTCCTCCACGCCGACCGCGTCCCCATGGCCCTGGCGGCCTTCCTGGCCGACCCCGACCTCCGCTTCGTCGGCGTCGGCGTGAAGGCGGACGCCGAGCGCCTGAGAGACGACCACGGCCTCGAGGTGGCCAGCACGGTGGACCTGCGCGGGCTCGCGGCGGAGGGGATGGGCAGGCCGGATCTCCGCCAGGCCGGGCTGCAGGCCGTGGTGCGCGTCGTCATGGGCGTCAACCTCGTGAAGCCGCAGAGGGTCACGATGAGCCGCTGGGACGCTTACTGCCTCTCCGAGGAGCAGATCAAGTACGCCTGCATCGACGCCTTCGTCTCCTTCGAGGTCGGCCGGAGGCTGCTCACCGGCGCCGACTACTGATAATGATCGCCGATCGAGGTGATGGCCGTGGCGAGTACTGGGAATGTGCACTCTCAATGGTTAACTAATCTACCTTGTCAAAGCGCGTTTAGGTTCTGTTCTTGCTGCATTTTGCTCTTGCTCTCGTAGTGTTTGGTAAGGGTTTAGGTGTTCTTTTCGGTGAGGGTTTAGGAGGTTTTGGGATGGAAGAATCAGGCAGTCGAAGTGGTGGCGATAAAATTTTCAGAGTAGGGAAAAGATTGTCGGTGGCTACAAGCAAGAAGCATGCGTGTTCAAGCCTTTGTGCCGATCGAGGTTCTTGAGTTCTATGAAATCTTCTGCTCAATTATGCTTTTTAATCAGTAGTACTATTTTTTTTCTGTGCCAGATGCTATTACTGCTTTCGCCTTTCAGTTCACACCGTCGCCAATTGGACGTTCCAAATTTCCAATAGAATGTGTTCTATAGCTTGGACTGTGTGCTACTTATCAGTTCATAGAATTGCCTGACAATTTATAATTTCTGTTAGCATTTGGCATCGTACTTTTTTTTGGAAGAGGATTGGCATCATATTTTGGTCTTCACTTTCTGTTAGCGTGTTATTGATGACTTTTTTGCCTAACTGATTGCATCCTCTAATGAACCGGCGGTTGTTCTGGTATTAGCATTTTTGCTTATGCAGCATGGATAATCTGCAACTTGCGCGCAAATAACACTTCATATCAGAACCCATGAAGGTTCTTCGTGCCATTGCCAATGCGGATCTGACCCCGTCTGAAACTCGTGAATTTTCCAAAAATCATATTGGTAGGCTAGATGCACACTGATTAGCTTTGCAACATTTGCCATTTTGTTTGGAACATAGAGATTTCGTAGAAATTAGTACAATTCCTCCCAAGTTCAATTGGAAATTATCTATTCCAATCGGAGCAATTTGCCCCCACTCGACAATTTTCCAGCTACGTTTTTCCCTTGCCAGCCACAATTGGGTTTGGACCTAGGGGTTGAGCTTTGTTCCTTCCGAGGTTGGGAATTGAATTGGCAGGCTATGTACAGTTGTATACACACGGTTCATATTTTGATTTGATAATTGTAAGTTAGTACACACCACAGAATTCATACACCTACGATATTTTCTTAACAGAGGGTAAACATCCTAATAGAAATAGAAAGGGTGGACTCGGTTTGAATTCGAAGGGCCTACCTGTTTAAAATATGTTTACATGAAGTTTATAGTATAAGTTTGAATTCACATGCCTACTTGTTAAAAGTGATTTACAAGAAGTAACATATAATTTTCCATAAACTACTATATGTATGCAAGAGCCAAATAAAGTATTTTCTTAGTTTATGCAACATAGACTAACACATGTCCGATGGTTAATTGTGATTTTTTGGGATTATTGAATTTCTTATATTGCCATAGCTTCATATATCCATTCAAGCAAAGACTAGAAATGTCATTATGTGATCGAACTCATTTCATATTGTATTTTGAATTGTGATGTTCTCGTAAGAGCTTTCCATTGAAATAACACCTATGCCCAACACAATCATCGTAAACTTGTTTTCTAATGCCACAGGTGTGCCTCTCGCCATCCTCTCTCATTGCTTGATTGTAGGCATCATCATTGGCTTGATTAATCACACAAAACCGTGACTTACCTCTTTTTGCTCACTTCTCTTTCGAATGAGGTGCACCCTGGCTTTGATGCTCGTGCATCTCTCTCATACATGTATTACTCCCTCCGGTTCACAAAATACTTGTTAGTTTGGGATATGTTCAGTCAAACTTTTCAAACTTTAGCTATCTATGTCTTTTTAAATATTTAGATTGGATGTATAAAAATTGTATGTGTAGATTCGTCTCAAAATGTACTTTCATAATATTATAATTTTATTACATTTTTAAAATATATTACAATAGAAATTAGTTGTCCAAGTTGAGTTTTGGAACCCGAGCCGATGTCCTAAACAACAACTACATGTGATCGGACAGAGTATATGGTAGCATGGGATACAATCACATATATTTTTGTGGTTGTTTCTTATGTGCGAAGTCTATCCCGATGACAACTCATCATGTCTAAAACCGCCTCTGCGTGTTACTCTCTTGCCACACTCCTACGTGGGATGGGTGAGACATGCCGTTAGTCTCAGCTCTCGTGGTACATCAGAGTTCTTATAGAGACTACTAGGAACATTTTCGCGGCGTTATACGCCGCACGTGTTGTTTCAGCATGTGTGTAGGAAATATATTCGTTTAGCGTAGATTCAAGACTGATGTTTAAATTGTGATTATTGGCAACTGCTGTAATCATTTTCCTGTATTTGTTGGTGTATAGCTGTATGTGATCTTATCTAAATGATATGGACGCAAAACGCAGATGAGTGTAAAATGGGAATTGTATGGAATAGGAATTATATGCAACGCGATACTAAAAGGATGGAAGTTAGGAAATACTGTTATTTAGATAAGCTAAATACCGGTGTATCACTGTGTATAAGTGAACTGTGTGCGAGCAATAAGACAGCTCTAACGGTATTAGGTTTTTGAGTAGCACTTTAGAGCAAACCGAAAGAATATCTAGTTTGAAGCACAAAGATAGACAACAGACAACTATGCTTAGCTAAACTTGTACACGGACTATCCGGCAGCACTAAGGTAAGCGTTTTTAAAGGATAGCAGTTTTAGCTTTGGCGGATCATTGCGTACTATCAAGATATTCGAAGATCCAGTAACTGCAGCGATGATGTTTTCTGGATTATTGATTGGACTGATGATCTCTATATAATCGAAGCATCAACAAAGCATATACACTAACAGAAGAAAGATTGCGGCTGCAGAAAACACCTGAGAAGCAATGTGTTATTCTGGAGAGGGAAAACCAAAGCAAAATAATATTCTGTATGTGGGCACAGGCACATGGCAGCTTTTGATAAAACATTTTATTTCTAACAAGGAGGCGGGAGAGGAAGTGAACCTTCGGCACTCGAAGAGGATTCTTGGAAGCATACTTGCACAACTTTCCAATCTTTCTATCATTTGGTTCTTCATCCTACATGAGGAAAACACAAATAATGAGTAAATAGGTTCATAGCAACAGCTAATGCGGTGACACGGTTATGCAAAAGAAAGGAGATGCAGCATGGCCCAACTTGTGTTTTGGGGAAGATTTCAGCAAGGATCTTCTTGTACCTCTTGATGGGTTCCCTGGATCGTGCCCTCAGTGCGGGGCAGAAGTAACACAGGCTCCCGCACGCCGGCAAGACCCCAAGTTTTGTAGGGAGGCAATAACTTTCTGCCGTATCTTGGAGTCTTTGTTTGAGCTGGAAAAAATAAGAGGGAGCCATAGTTAGTGAACAATCAGGACAGTAATATAAGAAACGGGCAAAATCAATCTAAAATTGGCAATATATGTTAAGGAAACAAATTCGTCAGAATACGTGGCCTGCATGATATTGATGGCTGCATGCAAATTTTGGTCTTAATCCAACAACGTCACCAAGGGTGAGGCGAACACAATATATCTTCACATTTTTTGTGCACTAGGTAGGCCAAGCTGTAATAATTCTAACAGGAATGACAGCATAAAATAAGCAGAGACAATTTTACAATGAGAAGTTAAAGGGAGCACGTCATATCAGCAGTAATTAATAAGCCTTGAGACGCATAATCAATACAAGTCTTCCTTTCCTTCATCAGTTTTAATGACAAAAGAATATGTTTTCGCAAGCAAAATGGTATCTACAAAAGTATAATACCGAGGTTAAGTAGAAAGATGGGGATAACGTGATGCAACAGAGCAAATAGAGGGTAAATATCATATAGGGATAGTGAACACAATGATTTTCAAGTAGATCGAATTGTGGTGTTGTACAACCTTAATTTCTAAGTTGGAGACCAAATGTGCCGACCTTTCTTGAAAGCACGGGAAGAAATCTCTAACAGCATGAATCTTAGCAACTATTTTTTGTCAACAGATGTAACACACTGCTTTGGAGATGAAAGAATAAATAAAATAAATAAGAAGTGTCCAAAATAAGCGTAGAATAAACAATAAGCCAAAATTAACAGTTGGAAGGAGAATGAGAAAACCAGTGTTACCGATTGATATAAGAATATTATTCTCTGTTCTTAGATATCTGTAGCACCAATCCATATGAGGTGACTTTGAATGTTGATATGTACCAACAACATCAGAATTGATTCTATTGCACAAAAACCTTTGATGGGGTGTAGTCTTTGCCTGCTTTAGTGAAAATCCCCAACAGGAAACGTCTTGAAGATAACATATGCTCCAAGTTGTTCAAGTAAATTTCAATTTCTATTTTGAGGCTTCAAACTTGTCTTAAAGTAGGCATACTCAATAGAAGTGGTAAAAGCTATGCAGATAAGGCGTTGGTCACGTGAAAAGCTACATCTGGTCGATCATCTGCGAAACATCGTGATGGGTTAATATAGTTGATGACTTGAGGCAACAAAGAAAAAGGTTAAATCAGTTACCTTAAAGAATTGTTGGTGTTGTAGTATAGGTCATGCTTTCGAGGATTGGATCGAAGCTTTGCATCGTGATGGACCTCGGCATCCTCAAAAACTTGTCTTGTACTCAAAGTTAACCATTAAGGAAGGAAGCCATAATTAGATTGCACGGGCTACGACAAATTTTGGTGAAATGTGTAAACCCTTAATAGATAATATGGAGGCATTAAAATATCGAGCATGTAAGCTAACATAAGCCCTACACAATATCTGAGCTTGTAGAGGTATAATAGAGCGAAGAATGTGTGTGTATTGTTCTCAAACTACGACATATGGCACGACAATTTGATGGAGTTTGTTAGATTTTAACTTATAAATTGTTAAATTTGACATTTGTAAAAGCAATGGCGGCGATCTTACAAATCCTAACACTACCGAAAAAAGAAACACTTGGGCACGACACAAAATGGTGACTTGAAGACTATGAACCCCTTATTAAGTGCAAGCTATAATCGAAAGACTCACAGGATAAAACCATAACTTTGAAGACAAAAACTATGAACTAAAGTATCCAAGAGTTATTTTTAGAATCAAGATCCATCTGTCTAAATCCAAAGGAAAGGAAATTTAACGATTTGCCACACTCAAATGGTTGGATCGATCCTTGTCCATGTGTTTTCTTGCATAATCCCAAGGAAATGGCTGGGAGGTCCATGGCAGTATAATCAGTGCTTAACCTGCTATGTACAACAACAAAAAACTTCTAAGTCTTTGCAAGCTCCATAACATGGAACCCATAATAAGCATACCTGATCGAGAAGAGGTGATATTGGAGGAAAAAGGAATGACATCGATGCTCTGGTACAAACAAATGAATACTAAATATTGTTGCTTCGGATAGCAAATCCTCTCGACTCTTGCGCTAATGACTTCTTGAATTAGTCGTAACCATTTTGAGAACAGAAAATCATTAAAGAACTATAGTTGCAATGAAGAAACAAATGTGCCAACCAACATGGTTCTTGTGTCACTCAAAGCAGCTCGGAAGTGGCAAAATGGAAGAGTAAGCGAAAAAAGGTTAGGTGCAAGGCATGACAAAAGAGAAGAACGATGAGAATATATATGCGTATTTAATTTGCTCTATAACTAAAAGCAATCTATATAAAATTGCGAAGGCAAAAAAAGTGGTATTTGAGCTGCATTAACAAATCGAGAGATCAAAGAAATCACATATGTCTCCATTGGCATCATTCTAAGTATTAGAGGACATGTGACTAAGAAAGCGAACTAAGCGACATCTAACTTCATATGGAATAGGAATTATATCACGATACTAAAAGGATGGAAGTGAATATGTTATTTAGATAAGCTAAACGTGTATCATGTATAAGTGACAAGCAATAAGACAGCTCTACGGTATTAGGTTTTTGAGTAGCACTTTAGAGCAACCAAGAATATCTAGTTTGAAGCACAAAGATAGACAAGACAACTATGTAGCTAAACTTGTACCGGACTATCAGAGACTAAGGTAAGCTTTAAAGGATAGCTTTAGTTGGCGATCATCCTATCATTTCAAGATCGTAACATGATGTTTTGATTATTGATTGCGATCTCTATATAATCAGCATCAACAAAGCATATACACTAAAGAAAGATGCGCGAAAACCGAGATATTCAGAGAAAACAAGCAAAATAATATCGAGGCACGCACATGGCTTTGATAAAACATTTTATTTCTAACAAGGGGGGAGAGAAGTGAACCTTGACTCAAGAGATTCTGGAAGCATACTTGCACAACTTTCAATCTTTCTATCATTTGGTTCTTCATCCTACATGAGAAAACACAAATAATGAGTAAATAGGTTCATACAACAGCATGTGACACGTATGAAAAAAGAGATGCAGATGGCCCAACTTGTGTTTTGGGGAAGATTTACAAGGATCTTCTTGTACCTCTTGATGGGTTCTGATCGTGCCTCGTAGGAGTAAACTCCTCAAGACCCAAGTTTTGTAGAGGCAATAACTTTCCGTCTTGGAGTCTTTGTTTGAGGAAAATAAGAGAGCCATAGTTAGTGAACAATCGGAGAATATAAGAAGGCAAAATCAATCTAAAATTGGCAATATATGTTAAGAAACAAATCGAATCGGCGCATGATATTGATGGCCATGCAAATTTTGGTCTTAATCCAACAACGCCAGGGTGGCAACACAATATATCTTCACATTTTTTGCACTAGGTAGCCAGTATAATTCTACGAATGCAAATAAAATAGGAGACAATTTTACAATGAGAAGTTAAAGGCACATATCGAAATTAATAAGCCTTGAGCGAATCAATACAAGTCTTCCTTTCCTTCATCGTTTAATGACAAAAGAATATGTTTAACAAAGGTATCTACAAAAGTATAATACGGTTAAGTAGAAAGATGGGGATAACGTGATGCACGAGCAAATAGAGGTAAATATCATATAGGATAGTGAACACAATGATTTTCAAGTGATCGAATTGTGGTGTTGTACTTATTTCTAAGTTGAGACCAAATGCACCTTTCTTGAAAGCAGGAAGAAATCTCAAAAAATCTTAGCAACTATTTTTGTCAGATGTAACACCGCTTGGAGATGAAAGAATAAATAAAATAAATAAGAAGTGTCCAAAATAAGCGAGAATAAACAATAAGCCAAAATTAAGTGAAGGAGAATAGAAACATCGATAATTTTTCACAGTTATCAAATTTAAAACTTGGGTTTTAAACCCAAACTAACATTAAATTATTTTTGTAATTAAGAGAGAAACTAAGGGAAGTGTAAGGTTAATATAGTTGATGACTTGAAAAAGAAAAAGGTTAAATCAGTTTACCTTAAAGAATTGTTGGTGTTGTAGTATAGGTCATGCTCGGATTGGATCAGAAGCTTTGCATCGCTGATGGACCTCGGCATCCTCAAAAACTTGTCTTGTACTCAAAGTTAACCATTAAGGAAGGAAGCCATAATTAGATTGTTCGGCGCAAAAGTCGGGTGAAATGTGTAAACCCTTAATAGATAATATGGAGGCATTAAAATATCAGAGCATGCCAAACTGCTGCAAGCCCTACACAATATCTGAGCTTGTAGAGGTATAATAGAACGAAGAATGTGTGTGCGCTGTTCTCAAACTACGACATATGGCACAGAATTTGATGGAGTTTGTTAGATTTTAACTTATAAATTGTTAAATTTGACATTTGTAAAACGGCGGCAGCGATCTTACAAATCCTAACACTACCAGAAAGAAACACTTGGGCACGACACAAGACTGGCTGACTTGAAGACTATGAACCCCTTATTAAGTGCAAGCTATAATCGAAAGACTCACAGGATAAAACCATAACTTTGAAGACAAAAAACTATGAACTAAAGTATCCAAGAGTTATTTTTTAGAATCAAGATCCATCTGTCTAAATCCAAAGGAAAGGGAAATTTAACGATTTGCCACACTCAAATGGCTGGATCAGTCACTGTCCATGTGTTTTTCTTGCATAATCCCAAGGAAATGAAACTGGGAGGTCCATGACAGGTATAATCAGAGTGCTTAACCCTGCTATGTACAACAACAAAAAACTTACCGGGTGCTGCAAGCTCCATAACATGGGAACCCATAATAAGCATACCTGCAGATCAGAAGAGGTGATATTGGAGGAAAAAGGGAATGACATCTGATGCTCTGGTACAAACAAATGAATACTAAATATTGTTGCTTCAGATAGCAAATCCTCTCGACTCTTGCGCTAATGACTTACTGAATTAGTCGTAACCATTTTGAGGAACAGAAAATCATTAAAGAACTATAGTTGCAATGAAGAAACAAATGTGCCAACCAACATGGTTCTTGTGTCACTCAAAGCAGCTCTGGAAGTGGCAAAATGGAAGAGTAGGCGAAAAAAGGTTAGGTGCAAGGCATGACAAAAGAGAAGAACGATGAGAATATATATGCACGTATTTAATTTGCTCTATAACTAAAACAGAAATCTATATAAAATTGCGAAGGCAAAAAAAAGTGGTATTTGAGCCTGCATTAACAAATCAGAGATCAAAGAAATCACATATGTCTCCATTGGCATCATTCTAAGTATTAGAGGACATGTGACTAAGAAACGAACTAAAGCGACATCTAACTTCAAGTATATAGCAGATTGTAACTTAAACCCTCGCGCCGTTCGGCACAAATCACAAGCGCAACTGCGGGGCGGAGGCGACGGCGATGGAATCCCACACGAACTTGGAGAGAGATGACAGGGATGTATATACCTGGCAGGCAGATGTCGATGAGGAAGGCCGAAAAACCAGCAAACATGTAGAACGGAGAAAAACTTACACCGTAAGAACAATAGACCTAACAAAGCACCAGAGGCGAGCACCGGAGGTGAGTACTGGAAGCGAGGGCGAGGCAGCGGAGATGGCAAGGGCGAAGAGGATCCGCCGGCGAGGAAGGTAGAGCGTGGGGCGAGGGAGAGCGACGACAGCTGCGGTGGTGCCGACGAAGGCGCGGGTGAGGGGGCGCGTCGGCGGGGAGCGGAAACCGCGATGGCGAGGCGGCCGGCATGGGGACTTGGGGAATTGGGGGAGCAGACGGTGGGAGCTTGGAGGCGAAGACTGCGAGGGACGGACTGGGGGCTTCGAGCGCCAACGGGGCCATGTGGCCCATGTGTGCTTTCGACGGTGCCTCGCGTGGCGAACTGGGAAAACGAGCTAGCCGAGCCGGAGCTGCGCGAACGCGAGGCAATCGAGTCGAGCCGCGCGAAAAAAGGCGACGCGGCACGGTCGGGTAGGCCGGGAATACTACCTACCTATTACCTTTTCTAAAGTTGGAAGACTTCCCAGCCTGCCGACCATGCCACGTCGCCGTTTTCTCGCGGCTCAGCTCGCGTTCGCACGGCTTGGCTCGATTGGCTCGTCGATGGCTCTATCGTATATGAATAATCTCACGAGTGACTTCCGTTCCGTCCCCGTGGTACAAGAAAAATCCCCATCTCATCGCCTCGCTTTCTCCGTCCATGGCGCAGTCCTTCCAACGCCACCGTCGCGGTCCCCCTATCTCCTGCAGTTTATGCTGCTGCTCACTGCCGCTCGCAGCGTCATGGGCTTCCTCTCGTAGGGTCCTTTCATCTCCCCACTACTGTGCCGTCGCTCTCGAGGCCATCGCAGCGCTACGCCGCCGCCGACATGGGTAACCCTCTTCTCGGACCTCCGTCCTCTCCTCCGTCAAGGCTTTCTTTGTGTTTACCTCGATCGGAGCTCCTCCATCTGGCCTGCTCTCCACCTCTCGCTCTGTCTCTTCTCCCGTAGCTCCGCTCTCCCTTGATCAAGAACTGCAGAAACAATAGTAGGTTTTAGCTTTTGCAATTCTTGATCGGGAGTGGAGTGAGTTCTTGGTGGTGAGTTCGATTGAGCGTGCATGAGGACGTGGTCTGTGTGGGAAGGAGGAAACCGGGAAGCGGGAGGCGTTGGGGCTGCTAGGCTGCGTCAATGAGGTGGTGGCGGCGGTGGCGTCGTCGTGGGGTCCGATGAGCGGCGACGGGCCACACGTGGAGGCGGCGCCACGGCTCACGCAGTGGCACATCGACGCGATCCCCTGCTACACCTACCGCAAGTCTGAACCCTTTCGCATCGGCCTCTGGAATTGGTCTATACTACCGAGCCTCTCCCCTCTTAACTTCTTTACTTCTCTGCAGATTTGTTGCTTGTTACTTGTGTGCTTTTGTTGATCTTCCATGTCGAGTAGGGTGCAAAAGGTTGAGAATTTTTTGGATTCTAGCGTACCCTGTGCTTCCCTGTAATTAGTTTAAATCGTCTTGAATTGAATTTGACATGAAGTTTAATTCTTTGTTGGGATAATTTCACATGGAATTGCGTATATAGCGGATCTTGGGTGGTTGTTGTGAATAATCTGAGGTTTGTGGTGGTGGTTCATGAGTTCAAGTGTTTTCGGTCTCCTTATTTCTTGTGAATGCAAAAGGGTAGGGGAGGAGTAGGATGTTTCTATTGTTTGAGTTCTGAAAGGGGTCAGCTACTCGATTCTGTGATGGTTTTGGTTGCGGTAATTTGAAATATCATCAGATTACGATTCTCTCATTGTGGGTGGAAATAAGTTCAGATTTTTTGTAGCAGAGCAGCATGACCGAATTTTGTTTCAGTGTAACAATTTTCAGTTTGTCTCCATGTGTTCATTAATTTTGGATGTATCTGCCTAAATTTTATATTTCTGACTATGAGTCTATGACTGTATTGATCTTCCTTGTAGTTAGATTTGGATATCTTTCAGCGTCCCTATATATTTAGTTGGGATGTTTTCGTAACCATATTTGGTTTGTGAGAGAGAAGACAAAACTATGCTTGGAACCAAAGATATTTCGACATAAAGTTTTCACTTTTTGAACCCTCATTTTAGAGCGGTTTCGCTCTACTATTACCAAGAGAATATCGATTAAATTGTATGATTTCTTCCTCAAATTTCCTCAGGAGAAATGTAAGTTATCATCCCACTTTTACACAATTAAAATCATTGAGAATTCTTCATTGCATTAGCGTAAGGGGTTTTCGAGGGCTGTCTTCGTGTGGTGAACTAACGTAAGGTTTCGATTCGCAATATGAAGATACCTATCGTGGAGAGAAACAACAAGCAAACTTGCGTTAAACTCTTTGTGGAGTTCTTGAATTCTGCCAAGAACACTGCCCAACACCTATAGCTTCCTTTGTCACGAAACTTCTCATATCCTTTTCTCCAAATTAAGAGGCCATAGTTCATCCAGGTAACTTTCTTCTATTATTGGAGGTCTTCTGCTTCTACCTGTAATTGCAATGCGTTTTGTATTAATGTACAAAATATGAAGATATATTTCAGTATCCCAATATATAAATGAGTTATTAAAAAGTGAATGCTTGTAGGTCATATGGCTACCCTGCTAAGAGTTGAGTTTGTCCATAAATCGAGTGCCATGCAGCAAGCTGTACAAAAAAATTAAGTTATTGAACATTATAAATGATCAGGCAGGTTTCAAGTTGAAGGTTTTATTTTTATTTCAATTTTCAAGTTGAGTTTTGCGCACAAATCAGTGAGTGCATCAAGCATGCGTAGATGTCACTTGGTACTAACAACTGATTTGCATATATGCAGTCATTTTTGCCAAGCAGCTGAAACATGACGGTTTTGTGTGGGCAATTGGTAGTACCGTTACAGGAAGATCAGGTTGGTAACCTTGCTGCTCATGTGGAGGAATGGACTGTTGGAGGAACAGCATTGACATCATTAATGGATGTTAGGAGGAGGCACGGTAATTTTCTACAATTCCCTATTTTCTCGTTGCTTTTCCTTCTCTTGACTTGGAAGGTTACCCAAGTATGTTCCAACATAGTTCTCTTCACCGTTTATTCAAGTAAATGTGATAATATAATCCCGTGTTATTATTTTTTTGGCTAATTAGTGTTAGATCTTAAGTTTTGACGTTGTTATCTGCGATCAGCAAGTTCAGGCCAGTGATCAAGAAGGCTATGGTGGAGCTTGATGGTGTGAAGAGCTTGATGGTGTGAAGCACGTTCACTTGCATTACTAACAGTTACGAGGTTTATGCCCTCTTATGAAAATCTGATTCCTTGTAGATATATATTTCTATGTGGTTTTCAGGACGAGAGAAAAACTAGAGACGATGTTTATGTTTCAAATTGTCCTCCAGTCTGTTCTAATTATTTCAAAAAACTTCTGCCATGATATCTTTGCTCACAACTAAGGTTGATAATCATCTTACAATTCTTCCCATCTTTGGCCATATCCTGGTATGCCAAAGTCGATAGAGTCTTTTAGGATTTGGTTCTGCTGCTGATAAGTGCAAATGCAATTTACGGGCCAATGCAAGGTAATATTTACACTGAAATGTTCTTAATTATTTACAGTGTTTAGACTTATTAGGAAAGCAGCTATCCACGTGCCTGAACCTTGATTAGGCTTTATGCCACGTTTTGGTATAGTTTTAGGCTCTGTTCTACGTCCTCATCTCTCTCTTCCTCCCTTTGTTAGCGGATCGTTTTGGGTTTCAACTCTAGCCTACCTCAACTTGCTTGGGACTAAAAGGCTTTGTTGTTGTTGTTATTGTTGTTTAGACTTATTAGACAAGGTAGAAATATTATGCAGTTGAAACAGATAAGTTTTATACAAACACAATTCCATACAAAATTGAAAAAAATAAAACTTGCATGTTCATTTAAGCAGTATCCCTAATTAAACACCAACTTGTCCAATTCCAAAGTTGTTCGGTGCTTGCAGGATTATCTCGGTGCAATCGTTATCTACCTTTACGCACATGATTTTTAACAAAGCTTAGAAATGCTACAACGATCGCTCGAGTAAGTTGTATATTGGTGGTAGCTCATCCTTTGTTGAGAATTGTCGGATGTGGATTCACATTTGATATATTTTATGCTTTGTTTGGTTGCATCAAATCATGCGCAAAAAAAATTATCACCGTTATTTGTTTTCTAATGCATTGCAAAGTTCAAGCCTTCCTTAATAGCGACTAGAATCGATGTGCAATGAAACGTTGTTCGCCTATGTGAAAGGTGATGTTGAAGAAATCAAACATCTTTGCTCAATCAAGTGTGCTAATCACCTCGACCATGTGGTATGTCTTTTAATATTTTTGAAAAAACTATATGAGGATGCAACATTTTCTATTATATCGAAGATGCCCACTGATGTTGCATGTGAATAAAATGTGAACTCAGAGTGAAATGTCATAGATTCATAGTGAACATGTTATTCATTATCCCTTTTAATTAGATTTAGATTCTATTAATGCTCTATTGTGTGCTTTAGCAATGATCTCATTAGTCATCGGGATAGATGAATGCATGGAATGTCTAACTCTATTGCAGAGTTGTCGACTTATCATAAGACTATTGATTGTCCATTTGCTACTCTTTAGTTTGTATTCCATCGATATAAGTATTTTCTTGGTTGTTTGCCGCTTGTTTAGTAGTTGTCTTCACTTGGATTTGTGGTGAAACATCACTACGGTAATTCGCTCATAAGTAAACCATCGATAGATGATTTGCGTGCCATCAAGAAAGAACTGGTAGCTGATGACGGCTAGGATTCCTTGGACGAGAATGACCTAACTTAATATCAAACTATCCGAGAAGATGCATGGAAAGTAAACAATTGATGTTGACTCAAAATACACCACTGCTGAACAGGAACGGTTGTAAAAAAAAAACACTATAGTGACATAATGCGATTCCTCGTCGGTGGCATCTGTACTAATTTCTTATGCTTAATTCCATCTGTACTAATTTCTTATGCTTAATTCGGTTTTTGGATATATGCACAACGCCTACACATGTCTTGCTTCGTTGCTATGGTTGAGATATTGGTTTGTTTACTTTGCCGTGCTTTATGATCTGATAATATCGCTTGTTGTCCATGTACAAACGAATTCCATTCGACTTGGATCATTGTCGTGGAATTGCATATCATTTCATTAGTGTAGAGCACCTCGATAATCGAAATTATTTCTGAAAAAATCAACGCACACTGTATGAGCTGAAAAATATCCTAGTACTACCTTTCCTAAAGATGCAAAACTTAGCCACCTCAATGCTTTGAGCCGAGGCGGCTGTCCGACCCGCCTCGGCTCAAAAAATATTTGCATTTCAGTCCTTTTAAAAATTATGAATAGGTCCTTAGCGATTTTTTGTGAGGGGAAGATTTTTTCCTCTGAAATCGCGTTCCGGTCCTTGTGCGTCATTTTACGTAAAAAAACCTCCCGTTAAATTCAAATCGCTAACAAGCTCTTTTCTAATTTTTCAGATAGCGACGAGTCCAAAACGTAACATTGATTCTTACTCCTTACGTCTAGGTCCTTTCTCCGCTTTTCCGGAAAAAATATTTTCGTCACTAGAAATATATGTGCGGCTTTATCTCTAGATTTTTTTCCCAACTCGATTTCCCATCTCGATCTCTAATATTTTTTTAAACATGTATTATTACTCGGTGAACGCGTAAAATGTTAGACTCCACAAAAGAAGGTTGTCGTCTCTAATAATTTTTCACACTTTTTCCTCTAGACTTTTTCCCTGCATGGTTCTCCAATTTCGGTCTCCAATATTTTTCAAATAATTCATCAAAAGAGATATTTCTACGACTCTATCTCTCTATTTTTTCCCCTGTCGCGAAAAATTTTGTGTTCTTTCATAGTCCGCTCATTATTTCGACGATTTAAAAATAAACGCTACGAAAAAAGAAATTTTTTCTGAAAAAAGGCACGCGTGACGTGTTACGCCGAAAAATTTTGTGTTCTTTCAAGTTCCGCTCATTATTTCGACGATTTAAAAATTAAGCACCACCTAAAAAGAAATTTTTTCTCTGAAAAATGACTACTGCGCGTATTCGCGTGGAAAACAATTATGTTCTTGCAAGTTTGCTCATTATTTCGACGATTTAAAAATAAAATGCCAAAAAAAGAAATTTTAATTTTTCACCCTTTTCCCTCTAGACTTTTTCCCCGCCGCGGTTCTCCAGCTCGGTCTCCAATATTTTCCAAATAATTTGTCAAAATAGATATTTCTACATCTCTATCTCTCTATTTTTTTCCCCGTTCGCGCGGCGTGTTACGCTGCGAAAAATTTTGTGTCCTTTCAGCTGTTCCGCTCACTATTTCGACGATTTAAAAAATAAAACGACGCCGGGAAAAAAAAATTCTACGAAAAACGACATACGCGTCGTGTTACGCCGTAGAAAAAAGTTGTGTCCTTTCAGCCGTTTCGCTCATTATTTCGACGATTTAAAAAATAAAACGCCGCTGCAAAACAAAGAATTTTTTCCTACGAAAAAACAGCACGCGCGGAAAAATTTTGTGTTCTTTCGGCCATTCCGCTCATTATTTCAACGATTTAAAAAATAAAACGCCACCGAAATTTTTTTTTTACAAAAAACGACAAGCGCGGCGTGTTACACCGTGAAAAAAAATTATGTTCTTTCATCCGTTTCGCTCATTATTTCGACGATTTAAAAAGTAAAACACGGCGAAAAAAAGAAATTTTTTATAAAAATGACCTCTGCGTGTTACGCCGCGAAAAATTTTCTAGTACTTCCAACTTTAGGAAAGATAGTATTAGTTGGGCTCCACCAGTCAGTTGTGAGTGGGGGTGCACCCTGACGTTGATACTTGTGCATCTCTCTTATACGTAGAATATATGGGACACATCATTTCTGTAGTTTTTCCTCATATGTGAAGTTTATTCCGATGACAACTCATCACGACTAAAACTGCCTCCATGCGTCACTCCCTTGCCGCACTCTCCTGCATGCCATGCGTGAGACACTGAGACCCTCGGCTCACATGGTCCGTCAAAGATGTTCTTGACTCAGTTGAGGCTTTAAAAACAACCCTTATAGGAAAATAATTCTTTATTTGCCACTGGAAGTTGGTCAGATCCTTAAAATACCATTTGAAAACTCTTATCCCTTCATTGCCATCAGATCTCAACTTTCATCCTCTTTTTTGCCACTGCCATAAGTCGGCCATGAACTGGAGCACGAAAATACCATTTTGCCCCTTCGTGTGTGCGTATGGATGCATTGGACATAGACAGGGAAATGTTCCTCATCCCATCTCTTGTCTCCTCTAGTTGGGTGAAGGCCATGTCCGAGACGTTGAGCTCGGGAATTGGAGGCCCTTGTCTGCCAACGATAGGCGGGTGGATTGCAATAACTATCATGTATAAGCTAATGTATTATACGCCAATCTGAGGAAAATAACATGGATGTTTTACAAATATCCTTATTTAAAAAAATTATCACCGTTATTTCGTTTTCTAATGCATTGCAAAGTTCAAGCCTTCCTTAATAGCGACTAGAATCGATGTGCAATGAAACCTGTTGTCGCCTATGTGAAAGGTGATGTTGAAGAAATCAAACATCTTTGCTCAATCAAGTGTGCTAATCACCTCGACCATGTGGTATGTCTTTTAATATTTTTGAAAAAACTATATGAGGATGCAACATTTTCTATTATATCGAAGATGCCCACCGATGTTGCATGTGAATAAAATGTGAACTCAGAGCTGAAATGTCATAGATTCATAGTGAACATGTTATTCATTATCCCTTTTAATTAGATTTAGATTCTATTAATGCTCTATTGTGTGCTTTAGCAATGATCTCATTAGTCATCGGGAGAGGTGAATGCATGGAATGTCTAACTCTATTGCAGATGGTTGTCGACTTATCATAAGACTATTGATTGTCCATTTGCTACTCTTTAGTTTGTATTCCATCGATATAAGTATTTTCTTGGTTGTTTGCACGCTTGTTTAGTAGTTGTCTTCACTTGGATTTGTGGTGAAACATCACTACGGGTAATTCGCTCATAAGTAAACTCTTCGATAGATGATTTGCGAGCCATCAAGAAAGAACTGGTAGCTGATGACGGCTAGGATTCCTTGGACGAGAATGACCTAACTTAATATCAAACTATCCGAGAAGATGCATGGAAAGCAAACAATTGATGTTGACTCAAAATACACCACTGCTGAACAGGAACGGTTGTAAAAAAAAAACACTATAGTGACATAATGCAGATTCCTCGGCTCGGTGGCATCTGTACTAATTTCTTATGCTTAATTCCATCTGTACTAATTTCTTATGCTTAATTCGGTTTTTGGATATATGCACAACGCCTTACACATGTACTGTTCGTTTGCTATGGTTGAGATATTGGTTTGTTTACTTTGCCTGTGCTTTATGATCTGTATAATATCAGCTTGTTGTCCATGTACAAACGAATTCCATTCTGGACTTGGATCATTGTCGGTGGAATTGCATATCATTTCATTAGTGTAGAGCACCCTGTATAATCGAAATTATTTCTGCGAAAAAATCAACGCACACGGTGTATGACGCCGCGAAAAATATCCTAGTACTACCTTTCCTAAAGATGCAAAACTTCCGGCCACCTCAATGCTTTGAGCCGAGCCGGCGGCTCGGCTCGAGCCGCCCGGCCGGCTCGGCTCAAAAAATATTTGCATTTCAGTCCTTTTAAAAATTATGAATAGGTCCTTAGCGATTTTTTGTGAGGGGAAGATTTTTTCCTCTGAAATCGCGTTCCGGTCCTTATGCGTCATTTTACGAAAAAAAACCTCCCGTTAAATTCAAATCGCTAACAAGCTCTTTTCTAATTTTTCAGGATAGCGGACAGGTCCAAAAACGTAACATTCAGATTCTTACTCCTTACGTCTAGGTCCTTTCTCCGTTTTTCCCGGAAAAAAATATTTTCGTCACTAGAAATATATGTGCGGCTTTATCTCTAGATTTTTTTCCCAACTCGATTTCCCATCTCGATCTCTAATATTTTTTTAAACATGTATTATTACTCGGTGAACGCGTAAAATGTTAGACTCCACAAAAGAAGGTTGTCGTCTCTAATAATTTTTCACACTTTTTCCTCTAGACTTTTTCCCCGCCGCGGTTCTCCAGCTCGGTCTCCAATATTTTTCAAATAATTCATCAAAAGAGATATTTCTACAGCTCTATCTCTCTATTTTTTTCCCCGTTCGCCGCGAAAAATTTTGTGTTCTTTCAGCCGTCCCGCTCATTATTTCGACGATTTAAAAAATAAAACGCTACCGAAAAAAAAGAAATTTTTTCTACGAAAAAAGGCACGCGTGACGTGTTACGCCGCGAAAAATTTTGTGTTCTTTCAGCCGTTCCGCTCATTATTTCGACGATTTAAAAAATTAAGCACCACCTAAAAAAAGAAATTTTTTCTACGAAAAATGACACGCGCGGCGTATTACGCCGTGGAAAACAATTATGTTCTTGCAGCCGTTTCGCTCATTATTTCGACGATTTAAAAAATAAAATGCCGCCGAAAAAAAAGAAATTTTTAATTTTTCACCCTTTTCCCTCTAGACTTTTTCCCCGCCGCGGTTCTCCAGCTCGGTCTCCAATATTTTCCAAATAATTTGTCAAAATAGATATTTCTACATCTCTATCTCTCTATTTTTTTCCCCGTTCATGGCGTGTTCTGTCGCGAAAAATTTTGTGTCCTTTCAATTTGTTCGCTCACTATTTCGACGATTTAAAAATAAAACGCGCGGGAAAAAAAAATTCTCTTAAAAACATATACGCGTCGTGTTACGCCGTAGAAAAAAGTTGTGTCCTTTCAGCCGTTTCGCTCATTATTTCGACGATTTAAAAAATAAAACGCCGCTGCAAAACAAAGAATTTTTTCCTACGAAAAAACAGCACGCGCGGAAAAATTTTGTGTTCTTTCGGCCATTCCGCTCATTATTTCAACGATTTAAAAATAAAAGCATACCGAATTTTTTTTACGAAAAACGACAAGCGCGGCGTGTTACACCGTGAAAAAAAATTATGTTCTTTCATCCGTTTCGCTCATTATTTCGACGATTTAAAAAGTAAAACACGGCCGAAAAAAAAGAAATTTTTTTTATAAAAAAATGACACGCGCTGCGTGTTACGCCGCGAAAAATTTTCTAGTACTTCCAACTTTAGGAAAGATAGTATTAGTTGGGCTCCACCAGTCAGTTGTGAGTGGGGGTGCACCCTGACGTTGATACTTGTGCATCTCTCTTATACGTAGAATATATGGGACACATCATTTCTGTAGTTTTTCCTCATATGTGAAGTTTATTCCGATGACAACTCATCACGACTAAAACTGCCTCCATGCGTCACTCCCTTGCCGCACTCTCCTGCATGCCATGCGTGAGACACTGAGACCCTCGGCTCACATGGTCCGTCAAAGATGTTCTTGACTCAGTTGAGGCTTTAAAACAACCCTTATAGGAAAATAATTCTTTATTTGCCTTTGGAAGTTGGTCGATCCTTAAAATACCATTTGAAAACTCTTATCCCTTCATTGCCATCAGATCTCAACTTTCATCCTCTTTTTTGCCACTGCCATAAGTCGGCCATGAACTGGAGCACGAAAATACCATTTTGCCCCTTCGTGTGTGCGTATGGATGCATTGGACATAGACAGGGAAATGTTCCTCATCCCATCTCTTGTCTCCTCTAGTTGGGTGAAGGCCATGTCTGAGACGTTGAGCTCAGGGAATTGGAGGGCCCTTGTGCTGGCCACTGATAGGCGGGTGGATTGCAATAACTATCATGTATAAGCTAATGTATTATACGCCAATACTGAGGAAAATAACAGTCGGATGTTTTACAAATATCCTTATTTCTCTGTAAGTGAAATTGAAATAGGGATATCACAAAAATGGCAGAGGCTCGGGGTAGATGAGACTAATAAGGGGTCCTGGCAAGGGATGCAGCCCAGAGGAGCAGGGCCAGGCCAAGGGAGGTGGTGACCCAAGGGAAGAGGCGACTTGAAGGCAGGGCCCAAGAGCTAGTTGCACAGGTCGACAGGGCAAAAGTGGCCCAAGAGCTGGCTACCCAAGGTGGAGCTAGAGGGGCGGTGGAGCCCGGGGAGGGCGGCTCGATGAAGCAATCGAAGTAGGAGGCCAAGGGAACAACGCCATAGTTGGCAACCACCAGGAGGATGATGCCATGGCCGAGGCCAAGATCAGGGGAGCTGACGGTGTCAGGCAGCAAGGATCAAGGCAGTGCGATGCAGGCTCGGCTCGGCATGGGGCGGCGCAGGCAAGGCCCAGCAAGGGGCGACACCAGCACGAAGCCAATGGCAAGAACAGTGGTGGCATGAGGAGAGGAACTAGAGGAGACTAGAGTTGAGAGGTGGGGCAACACTGGGCGAACCGGCGATGATCACGGCGATAGCAGGAGGGGGAGAGGGAGTAGATTGGGAGGATGTAGGGGAGGAGAAAGAGGAGAAGCCAGGAGAGGATAAGATCGAGCCGGGTGAGAAAAGAAAAGAAAGAAGAAAAAAAGAGAAGAAAAGAGAAGAAAAAGAAAGAAGAGGAAAGAAAGAAGGGGAAAAAATTTCATCTAAAATCACTTAATCATTGGGATTAAATATACGTAATTAAAATCTGATAAACTAAACAACCTAATTTATTGGGTATTAAATAAAAGACATTAAAGTAAAAATACTCAAAATTTTAAAGAGGCATTATACATATATGTTGGCGTCAAAAATAAGATGAAAGATTTGATCAACTCAAACACACGCAAACACCGGGTTTAAGAGGTTTGAGGCATGCCAGTAGATTTGATCCTACAATCGGTAAGAAAAATTAAAATCTAAAAAGCTATGTCAGCCGATTAGAGTTTTCAATTCAGATAAGGTCTAAATAGCTATTTAGCCGATTAAATCGTAAGTGACAATAAAGCAAAGCAACTTGTTATGGCCAATTAGATGGTTTGGTAAATGTAGATTTTTTCGAAAGAGGCGATGTGCAATAAGATCGGAGAAAAGCAAACCTAGATAAATTGGTGTAATCGAAGATGTTCAATAATTGGCGATGCGCAACTTTATTGATTAAGAATAGATTACAGTGTCTAAATTACTAGAGCTACTCCTAGTCGGTGGAAAGTAAATAAAAGTAGATGCGAGTTGTTTGTTTGATTATTGTGTGTATCTCCTGGTCGCCTTTGATTCTTTTTTATAGTGCATAGGCTGATCGTATCCTTCTCCAAGCCATCACATGAACTGTATCAGCCTTCACCTCTTGATAGGTAAAATTCCTTATCAAAAACCTATGTCGACTAGATATCCGAATTTAACTCAAACCTGACAAATCGGTCATACACCTTGCCAAATTTTTGTGCTAACATATTCCCCCTATTTTTAAGAGATGACATTAATCTTCAAAAAATATTCTTTTATCGGCTTAATCATGAATTATCACATTACTTTGGCTGCTTATATCGGCAACAGCTCTATTTATTCACACCATAATGTCATTGAAACGCACGTTTTTACCATAGCTGTTCATAAATTTTTGGAAAAATTATCCACCAAATGCCCCTGGGTTTTACCCTCTATAAATATTGCACCATACCCCTATCATTGTCATGCACTCAAGCTCTGTAGTCATTTGCCATCGGCTTGCACAAGCCTTTTCCTGTAACTCCAATCTTCAACATTCAATATCCTTAGAAGTCCATCAGCTTGCCTACTATGGATCCAAACTAGGTATTCATCCTAGTACCCGATTGTGAAAATAGATACTACTTTGGTCCATTAGGCGATTTGGATCTGTCAGCCATAATAGAAAAAGACTCCCTAGACTTCTTTACATGCTCATGAGTATAATATCAATGGATGGAGTAAGAGCTTTAGATCATGGGGTGACGACGCGCTGAGAGGTTAGAGAGACTGGTACAATTGAATAGCAGTACAGAAAATGTATCAATGGGAGCATATATATGAGCATTGCAGAGTGTCTCCCTCTTTCTCTACCCGATCTAGAGGCCAACGAGCTCTTAGTGGCCACGGCCTATTATTTTTTGTCAGACTATTTAAATGCTTTTATGCTTAGAACTGATCCTGTCAGCCCAACCCTCCTTAATGTAGCACAATTATGCTACCTTAGGCCACATGGTGACTAGTTGTCAGCTTTCAATGCCAAGTCTCAGATAAAGAGCATATCACTTTTTAAAATATGTGGCTTGATAGATATATCTTTTGCGGTGCTGCTCTAGTCCCAACTCAAACTTATCAAGCATAGCCGAATAGTTTGTAGAGGGTCGTTGGCTAAGCTCTGGGAAATCTTTTTTTTGGGGCAGTATACCAAATGATGCACACGATTCGTTGTCGGCTATTCACTGGATTAGGATCTTATTCTATTGGTAATGTTGGCGGACCGCTCTGGCTCATTCAAATGTGGCTTTACAATATGTTTAGCCGGTTGTTTAAAATTGATGTAGCCACCATGACCCCTTTTCCTCATGAAGGGATTCTAGAGTCTCAGGAAGTCGAGTACAGTAATAGCTGATCGTTTTGCGAAGTCGAGTACAGTAATAGCCGCTCGTTTGGCGAAAGGTCTATCTTTTGCTCTGAAAACGACAATAAGATTACACCCATTGAAGCAAGGAAATACCTAGCCTTCTTTTTTCAGCTCGATCAAGATGATTTTTGTCAGTGTGATTTTTTCAGCTATAAAGTAGCCGATGGCTTCCCTTGCCCTTCCTTTCTCCACTTAACAACCGATAGCAATGATATGCCTAAGGAGATGTTAAATCTTTTCAAGATTTTTATCTCGCCAAGCATTTTGTCTATCGGTTTGCACACTAAGGGCTGAACATTTCAATCATCTTATGAGCTCTATCACCCTTCAGTCTATGTAAGACAATTTGGATTCAGACAAGTCCCTCCAAGCTTCCAACTCTTTAATCTGCTCAGACCGAGAGATAGAGTATGTTGAGCTTCTGTAGCTGAAATTGTTCTTCATATTGCCAACAATATTTAGATTCAAAATTTGCCTCATTTTATATTGTAAACTCGATTGGCTGGTGGCTTCATTACTTGGTGGTCAACTATTTGTGTAGCTTTATATCTAGCAGAACGCTTGATATTGGCTATTGTGTCTGACTTTTTCCTAGACCTTACACCTAAGCCAACACCAAGGACTAACTCCGATAATGGTAGCTCTAGCTCTAGCAGCGATGCCGATGCTAGTCCAGGCTATATTGACTTTAGTTTTGTTGATAATATCGGCTAGGTATCGACTAAAGTAGACTTTTGCTCATAACCTGTAACAATCCTTGAATTTCTTTAATCGGCTTTATCTTATTATGACAGTCCAAGCAAATAGGCAAGAAGGCAGCGGTTAGCTCATCAAGCACTGGCACATCAAAACATCCTCACCCAGACGTTAGAGTTAGCATAGCTAGATACTCATTGACATCCATGGGTATCCAATACCTCTCTTTGTCTGATTTGGAGAAATGACAACCAAGTATGTATCCATCGGCTTTATTTCATACTTTTGCTACCTCTTTTGTTAACTAACTCTTCTAGCCGATTTGCTAACAAAAAAGAAACGTGACCAACCCGATAAGAAAGTCTTGGCCTTCAAGGTTTAGAAACCCAAGAGCAATTGACGTAGGGTAAAATCATGAATTCATGCGTGTCTCCTAGATTGGAGGCTAGGAAGCTAAGTCTGCCACATATATGAGTGCTAGTGGCAATTTCAATAAGTAAAATAAAAAACCCACGTTTTTCCTACTAAAGCCCTATTTTCATAAAGATGGATTTGAGAGAAGGTTGTATATGAGATGGATAATGGAAACATTCTTATGATGTATTTTGTTATTAATGCTTGCTAAGTAGTATTGTACTCACTCTTGTTTAACTTCCCCTTTGCTTAGGGGATTGCTCCAGTGGTCAAGTGTCTAGTTGGATCATGGATCCCAATGGACTTGCCTTCGAAGCGTGGGATGAGGACTACCCACAGGATTCGGGCTACAAGGCAGTGGACTAACAGGAGAGTTAGATGGTTGGGTAGATCGTACATCAGCTTTATTAGTCTTTCGAGGTAATTAGTACTTTTATATTATATTATTATTGTACTTGGATTGTATATATAATTAATGTACCGGACTTGTAGCCCTACATGGCAATGCACTGTAATAAGGTTCTATTTCAGTCTTTAATTATTGTTTTGCTACAACACTCTGAATATGGTATATTAATTGACAAAATATCAGCCGCACTCGATATTTTGTTAGCTAATATGTTGAGATTAGTGTAATTAACCCAGAGTAATGGCAATATTACTGATACTGTAACACCCCGGCACCCTGTGCCCCGAATGTTACACCACCAGTACCAACAAACAACAAAACTACCAAATTACTAAAAAAATTTCAGCATGATCCCTATGCACTTCAAGCAAAATTCAGCAATAGATAAATCATCACAAGCAATAGGAAATAACCACTACACAACTAAGAGAGCATACATAGAGAGATAAAGTAAAGCATAGCAACAACGTCATTCCATAACTACATCATCATCCAAAATATGAGCCACCACTTTACAACTAAATTACGAGATATAAGCTTAACAAAATATAACCATGAGTCAACCATACACTCCACACAGGGTAGCTAGACCAAAAACAAGGACCTAACAACTAAAGCGATCACTAGTGAAACAAAATACATCGCCTTTTTAACTACTCCGAAGTCTAGGGTAAGTGATAACGAGCGAGTGAAGTAGTGCTAAGCTCTCTCCCAAAATGCCGCTTTGGAGGTACCTAAAATAAAAACATTACAAAATAAGCATAAGTTCATACAAACTAAGCAAAGTGTATCATACTAAGGCAAATAACTCAAAATAAGAGGCTAAAGCAATTAAAACATGGTAAGACCCTTGCACATGAGAACAACATCATAACTTAACATTGATTTCTCTTTAATCATGCAATGCAACATGCAAACTCATAATGCCCATTTCATAGCTAATACCGGTATTGGTGGGTGCTCACCTGTTGGTGTGCACCCTCTCATTCCTATCCAGCTCGTGGAAGGGCCTACCAAAGTAGAACTTTCATATCTCACTACGTGTGAGACATAGAGACCTACTCGGGACACCTCTTCTGTTATGAATGAACAAATGCAAATGAAATGATTTAAATTGTAAAGTGCCTTCTCATTACCATAACAAATACATAAGCATTGACATATTCTTTAAATTTATATACTTAGCATTTCCATCATCATAAGCAACCTCATAATCAAAAGCATAATCATACTTATAAATATCAACATAATCGAGAACACTAACAAAGCAAGCCACAAATCCTTCTAACATTTAATCTACATGATACACTTGCCTCTAACAGCGAGGAGCGGAGTGGCACGACGTTGAGGCCACTCTCGACGCTACTCCACCTGAAATAACAATTGCATACATTCAAATAAAAAAAACCACCGCACAAGCCAACAACAATGCAACTACGCTCCTACGACCAACCCAAAAAATCCAAACGATGGAAGGAATGAACTGTAGATGAGCTACCCAAGTTTAGTCACTAAACTTTACTTGCTCAACTTGCCCCAAGACTCCCTCTATCAAAACAAGACTAACCTCAAATTTCAGCATGCTGCAAAACAGGGCAGCTACCTTCCATCTAGCATATCTTCTAACATGCAACTTTAAATTTAGTAAACGAAGACATTTTTGGAATTTACAGGAAATTTCATAACTTTCTCTAGTTATAGGAATAATTTAATTCGGCCTCTAACTAGCCATGCACAGCACAAACTCAAAGCTACTGCTAGCAGGAATACGTTCTGGACAGCGGGTAAACAAAACACCATGTCTTCTAAACGGCTGAACCAAAAATTGCACTTTTGGACTCTATTTAAACTTAAAGCCATGATCTATAATTTCTTCTAGAACCAACCCCTCAAAAAATGGCTCTAGATTGCCCAAAATAGCACAAAACTGAGACTACTGATAACAACAGTAAGTTCTAGACAGTAGTCACAAAAATAACCATATCTTCTAAATGGCTAAACCAAAATTCGCATTCTTGAACTCTAATTAAACTTAAGACTATGATCTACAATTTCTTCTACAACCAACCCCACTGGAAATGCCTCTAGGGACCACGAATTACAGCTCCAAAATGGGATTTACACAGCCTGAAAATCACATAATTTCCCACAATCTCCAGATCCACCTTTTCCCTCCAAAATCCCCAAATCCAAAAACCTTAGAACACCCAAACTAGCAGGATTTCCTCCTCAAAACAACATCAAGCCACGCTAGAAGGCTCACCTTGACTTACCCACAAGGAGGAGCAAAAGGGGGAGGAGGAGCTCGACCAAGGGAGGAGCTGTTGTTCGGCCAGGGAGGAGGAGCTGCTGCTTGGCTTGGAGGAGGAGGCGCCTTGGCCAAGAGAGGTGGAGCTGCTGTTTGGAGGAGGAGGTGCCTTGGCCAGGAGAGGAGGCTTCTTGCTGGAGGAAGCAGGGGAATTTTAGCCAAGGGAGGAGCCAAGAGAGGAAAAAGAATAGGTGGGGTTAGGTGGGGGGAGAAAATTAGAAAAATCTCCCTCACGTGGCCTAAAATTTAAACCCTGAAGTTTACAGGCAGGCCCGGTGGGGGGAGAAAATTAGAAAAATCTCCCTCACATGGCCTAAAATTTAAACCCTGAAGTTTACAGATAGGCCCACCAAAATTCCCCAAACTGACTGCAAGAGGGATCCACACACCGACTGAATTTTCCTTAACCTAGAAAAGTTTTGTGACATTACATTCTCCTCCCCTTAAAGAAATTCGACCACGAATTCCTAGAATGCCAACTAATTGAAATAGATCAATCAACAAAATTAAATCTCACCACATACCCAGTAGAAACAACTCTGAAAATTTCTCACGCATACGAGACTCCAGTCCCCATGTCGCTTCCCACTCGGATTGATGTGATCACAACACCTTGACAAATTTCAGCGTTCTGTTTTTTAACACCCGCTCTGAATCTTCCAGTATCTGCACTGGTCAAGACTCAAAGGTGAGATCCTGCTCAATCACAACGGCTCAAGGGGAACAACTAGATCTGGGTCATGCAGATACTTCCTCGATATGGATACATGAAAGAGATTATGCACTCCTTGCATTGATTCGAGAAGCTTCAACCAATAGGCCACTTTACCGATTCGGGCAACAATAGGAAATGGCCTAATATATCTCGGGCTAAACTTCCCTTTAGTACCAAACCAAACCATACCCTTAGTGGGAGACACTCTTAAAAGTACACTGTCCCCTACCTCAAACTCTAATTCTCTCCTCCTTACATCAGCATAGCTTTTCTTTCTACTTTAGGCTGTAAGAAGGTTCTGCCTTACCTCTACCACTTGATCAACAGTTTGCTGAACGCAATCATGACCACAAATGGTTCTTTCCCCTACTGCATCCCAGCATAGGGGTGAGCGGCACTTCCGCTCATAAGGCATTTCATAAGGAGCAGCCCGAATGCTTGCATGATAACTATTATTATACGCAAATTCAGCAAGGGTCAAATGATCCTCCCAACTACCCTTCCATGCCAAAACACAGGATCTAAGCATATTCTCCAAGGTATGAATAGTACGCTCAGATTGCCTATCTATTTGTGGATGGAAAGCGGTGCTAAGACGAAGTTGTGTGCCCAAAGCACTCTGCAAACTCTCCCAAAACTTGGAGACAAACTTTGCATCGCGGTCAGAAATGATCATCTTTGACACACCATGAAGTCTCACTATTTCTCGCACATAAATAGGAGCCAACTTGCTTGTTGAATTTGTTGTGCGAATGGGAATGGAGTGAGCAGACTTGCTGAGATAGTCCACAATAACCCAAATAACATCATTCCCTCGCCGAGTACTTGGTAGGGTAAGTGATAGCGAGTGAGTGAGAAAATTAGGAAAATTTCCCACACGTGGCCTAAAATTTAAACCTTAAAGCTTACAGACAGGCCTATCAAAATTCCCTAAACCGACTGTAAGAGGGACCCACACCCCAAATGAATTTTCCATAACCTGGAAAAGTTCTACGGTATTACAGATACTACCCTGGGCTAATTATGCAAGTAGCCACACAAGGCTTGACCTCTCAATTTCTATCTTAAAACTGAACAACTGGTCAAAACTATCCTCCCAACTGCCATATAGATTTGAAAGTGCAAGTTCTTTACCAACAAACACTCTTTTATAATCCACAAAGATTTTGTACTTGTCATAGATTCTTTTTTTATAGTTCCTTTGGTCCAACTCCAACATCCTCCCGCAACCATTCTATTACCTTATCATATATCCACTTTCTTCTTGCAGGCCTTACTTTCTCACTCCTTCTGGTGCTTGAGCAAACTTGGCTAAAAGGATTCTTCATGACCTGAATGGTTACTTTGTCCTCTATTGTGGAAGAATAAATTCTCCAATTGCACCCTTTAGCAGCACACTGAACTTTCACTCTCCCTGGGTCAATCTTCTTGGTGTTGTATTCAAATTCATGTTTAATTGCATACTAACCTAAAACCAACCTAAATGTTCAATATTTGCATAAATGCTACCTACCAACATTGGATGGTCATCTCTATCATAAGCTACTTTAGGAATGACATCTAGCACAGTATCCTTTGCAACCCAGTCATCCTCCTCCTCCTTACCAACCTCAAGCATATAATCATGGTCATTACCATCTGCAGCAATAGCACCATTGCCCTTCTCTATGTCACTATCATTTGTGTACATACCCTCTTCATCCACACTAACATGTTCATTGGCTGGTAATGGGACCTGACATAGGGCTAGAAGGGAAGGAGTGCATGGTACATCAACACTGCACAGATTGTCTTCAAAAATAGGTAATGCCAGTAGTGATTTGACAATACCGAAACTATGATCTGGATCTCATATTGTGATACACATCTCAATAGTCTTGCTAATAATAAACTTGTCAAGCATTGATTCCAAATCCTGGTCAGAACTTATAGGAACGAAATTTTTTGTGGCAGCATCAATGTAGTACATTTTTATAGTTTCGTTTCACCCTCATGGATACTTTGCTCGAAGTTCATCATTTAATTCATTCAGATCCACTGTGAATGACTTGATTACTTTCTTGAAACTAAACCAACTGAATTCATGCCTAGTTTATTCCACATGTCTTGCATATCTAATTTTCAGCAAATATGTTGTTTGGGGGTCCATCCTATTGACCAACACAATATTAACAGGTTTAGGTCCTACAAAATCTAGATTTCAACGCATCTGTAGGACAAGTCTAAACAGTGAACATACCATGAATAAAGAGAGAATTTCAACAAAAATAAGGCACATTCAATGTTTTAGAGCACATACCCTGCAGGAACCTAAAATTTTTGTAGGAGATGGCGTTGGATCCACCATTGCAGCTTTCCCTCCTCCCTTCAGCCTTCAAATCTCACTCCTCGTACTCCTATTTGCTGCTCATGCCACGAGATTCATCTCTTACTGCTCATTTTGGGTGGACTTAAGCTTCAGATCGAGGGGGATTACGGGGCCGACGTCAAGTCTAGGGTTTCAGATCGATTAGAGAATCACTGAATGTGGGGAATTGCTTGGAATTGCTTTTGTCTTCGTTTCTAGGGTTTCAGATCGAGTGGTGAATTGCTTGGACGTGGCTGACTCCTCCCTATTGCCTTCGTTCTTACCTGACATGTGAGCCCGCATGATAGCTACTCGTATGGGGTAAGATGGGAATTGCGTAAGAAATCTGATAGGCTTTCGGGTTCCCGGGGTATTGACCTAACAGCGATTGATGGTAATGGCAAAAAAAAAAAAAAGGTTAAAGATCCGACAGTAATAAAGGAACGATGATATTTCAGAGATCTATCCAACTTCTAGCAGCAAATAAAGAATTTTGGGAAGGCTACGCTCCCCCCAACTCAAGATCATCGGAGGGTTTCGCCCAAATCCCCTCTCATGGCTCGTCGTCGTGGACCTCGCCGCCCGTGGTCGGATGGCCTCCCACCCGAGCTGCTCGGCATCGTCCTCATCAAACTCCTCTGCATCGCTGACCGTGTGTCCTTCGCCGCCGTCTGCCGCGCGTGGCGCTCCGCCGCTCGGGCCGTCGACGCTCCGCCGCGCACGCTCCCGTGGCTCCTCCTCCCGTCCCGCGACGCGCCGTCCTTCTTCAGCCTCCACTCCGGCGCCGCCCGCCGCCTCTACCTTCCTGAGGGCGTCCGTGGCGCGCGATTCTGCGGCTCCCACGACGGCGGCTGGGTCGCCGTCGCCGTCGATACGTGGCGAGGGTACGCGGCCGTCAACGTCCTCTCCGGCGCGAGGGTTCCCCTCCCTGACAGACTCAGGCTCAGGTTTGTTCATCCCGACATGTTGGACTGCGAGCACCATATGGTCATCCGCAGCGTCACCTTCTCGGCCGCGCCCACCGCGGAGGACTGCCTCGCCGCCGCGCACGTCTCGAGCGCCTCCAACATCGCCTTCTGGAGGCCGGGGATGGACGGGCACTGGCTCGCATACCATCATCATGTGGATGGGCTTGGGGACATCATCTATCACAGGAACGAGGAGAAGCAGGGCTTCCATGTCCTCACCAACGCAGAGGATGTCCTGGTGTACACGCCCCACGGCGACCGGCACGCCCCACTGGGGATGTCCCGGAGCACCTACCATCTCCAGAAGCGCGTGGATTACAGGCCCGATCGCCTCATCCAGCGAGAGTCTTTCTCGGTTTGCCGCTACCTGGTGGAATCCCGGGGCAAGCTGCTAATGGTGCTGCGGATGTACTCTGCCGGACGCCCGCGGCGGCGCACATCGATGTGCAGGATCTTTGAGATGAAGCTTGAGGTGTTGCCCCAGGGAGGCACTCAAGCTTCCTGGGTGGAGCTTTGCGAGCTCTCTGGTCGGGTGCTCTTCCTTGGTCGAGGCTGCTCTAGGGCATTCGAGGTATTTCAGTTCAATGGATTGCAAGAGGGTATCATCTATTACTTGGATGATACTAGCTTCGACTTATCCTTGGTGTTGAATACTAGGAAGTTCTTCATTACTGACACAGGCATGTTCCCAATGCGCAAGTTTAGGGGCAGAGTTCAGCGCTTACCTTGTGGATTCACTTCAGATTGCTCTCCTCCGATCTGGATTATCCATTGAACTAATGAATACTTTGGGGCTTTAGCAATTAGCTAGTGCTTAGCTAGAACCTGCCCATTAAGCAGTTCTGCTAAAAGATGGGTGGTAATCAATATGTTTTCAGAAGGAAAAATGCTGACTGGTATGAATAAATGTATGACATGTTGCTCACATAAATGAATATCTGTTTCTGTCACCTTGATATAAGTGTCATATCTCACCAAATTTGACATACCTCTGCTTCTTGAAATGAATCACTTTATAAAAGGTATTGCATTGTTGAATGCAATGGATACAGAGATTAACTGTATTGAAGTTTTTGCTCAGCCTTTTCTGATTAGTAAGCCCATCTCCATTCTATGAAGTTTATGTTCTGCCTTTCTGGGAAACTATGATCAACAATTACAAGCCGCGGAGAGAATTTAAAGTCCCCATGAATAGTTGCGTCATATCAATGTTCTTCACTTCTACACATTGTATTCTTGGAGATGAAGCAGATATCCTATTCTGGAAGGGCCGTTGGTTGCATGGTAAGGCAATTTCAGAATTAGCTAGTGCTCCTGCAACAGTCCCACGAGAATCAAGAATAATCACACAGTTATACAAGTATTGGACAATGGAGCATGGATAAAACATATCTAGCTATCTCTCTCAGTACAATGTATTGTGGAATTTTTGAACCTATGGGAAATACTTGCTGAAGTACAGTTGAACCGACAGCAGAAATATCAACTTGTATGGAAGTCCACATCCAAATCGGCCTACTTAGCTGCGTGCCTACTCACTTGCTAGTTGGGTGCGTCTTCATCAGTTGGCCTGCAGGACATTGCAACCCAGTCTGCAGAAAACCTCAATAACTGGTTTGAGTCGGCAGGGTCATCAGCGGGAGGAGGCAGGATGATAGGTGCTGAAACAATCGTCATCCTGACGACATGGTGTATATGGAAGCATTGGAATTCTTGTGTGTTTGACAGAGGACAGCCAAATTTGCAGAACCTGCCACGCACATCGAAAGAGGAAGGTGAGTTGTGGAAGCCGGCAGCTGCAACACACCTACAAACTACAGATGTTGTCAGACAGTGAACAGTAGCTGTAGTGTTAGTTGTCCTTCGGCTGTAGATTGCAAGTCAGGGATCCGGATTCAGAGGAGTCAGAGTAGAATCAGGGAGGAGCAAGAGTGAATCCCTACTGAACAGGGACTAAACCATACCTATAAAAGCTTAATCTCTATAGTCTATTTATTTACTTCTACTGCAGAGGGGTTTGTTGTTACCAGCTCGACTTCGAAGATCGTAATGATGCGTGGGACGGCGAATAGAAGGTCTGGGACGGCGTCGAGTCGGCGCTGTTGCGAAGGAAGAGCGCAGCAGAAGGCTGCGCGAGAAGGAGATGAGAAGCAACCGAAATACTTTGTTTTCTTGTTTTTATTCCTTTTTCCTCCTATGGCTAAATAGCCTCACGTTGAACATGGAACAGCATAATTAAGGAAAATATCTCAACCGACTCGTACTTATCCTAGACTCCTTTGCTAAATAATCCTCCTCCAGGGCCCATGTCAGGTGCGGTTCCGGCGTATGTGCTGGCTGAACCTGACATTTGTTTTTCAAGGATCTCTGAATTATATGTAGTTCAGTGCCTTGTATGCGTTCTTCTGAAAAAATAAAATTGGTTACGAAACATAAAGGTCAAGCATTAAAAGGAAATTATGCTACAAGATCAAACATCTATTTCTCCCGATTACAAAAGTTTTTATGGTTTATTCTCCGGTATAAGAGAATTGCATAACGACATGATTCAAATAGGATCCAAAGAACACACGCACAGACACAATCTAAGTCGAGTTGTGCAGTAAGTAGCTTACAACCCCAATGGGAATGGTCCTGCATGTCATAACTCCCGTAAGCGCAAATCCAACCAGCCAGAAAGAGTTTGTCAACCACAGGTTTGACAAGTTGCATGCAGTGGAGGAATGGAAGTAAACTGCATCTGGTCGAATCATGATTTTGGTCAGTTTCAATATAATTCAGACCAGCTAAAGTTTGTCTACCCTTGCACAGGCATGTGGGATTCGTCGTCTTCGAACTGCCGTAGAGTATCTGATTTCCGGCGGGAGGGTTGGAAGCGTTAAGACGTAAGATTATTTGGCCATACAAACTTGGCAATCGCCAACTGGTGATCAACTTAACAGACCATGGGTAGCACTGTGTCTTGTTTATCTATGGATGTAATGCTAATCCCACCAAGGATAAACTGAAACGGATTTCGCCATAGCTTCTTGCTAGCAAATACTGAGGTCTACAGATGTATGTATAGGCAGGATGCAAATTTCATTACCTGGCGTGCCAGCTGGTGCTGCTTATACCCTGCAACAGCCACCAATGACCCCTTAGCATCCTGAAAACGGATATGTCAAATAATAAATATATACCAACCTTGTTAAATGAGTTAAATAGTCAGCTGTCTTTTGCTTACGACAGGACATGCGCAGCATGTTTTGCTTCAAGGACATAAATTTCTTTTCCCAAGTTTCATTTGAACCTTGCAGAGCTTGATTAATCATCTGTTGCACCTGTTCCTGTGTGAACATTGGCTGTTGTCCCTGTTTGCTGCAACAACCTTGGGAGAATTTTGACAATGAATCAATCTAGACCTTCTTGCTGACGCCAGGGGCACTGTAGTACCTCCCATGCTTCCAGCTCCCCACCTGTTCCTTTACAGGATGGGGGCCTAGCTGAGTATCTCTGGCCTCCTCAATGTGTCGATATGTGGTATCCTAAAAATAGAACACGTGAAAACAGTTAATCTGGTTGGCATATGAAAACCAATAATCAAAACATTACATGTAACAGGAGTAGGTACCTCAGTTCGCAATGCCTTCTTGCCAAGAAGTCCCCCTTTACCACTGTGATTCATGGTGGATTGATCAATATCAGACACCAGCTTTTTACCATTGTCCATGCTCTATTCAATCAAACCAGAATCATCAATTCATGTCAACAAGTAGGACTTGCATTCCTAATTCTTACCATAAGCTGCTGATGCGGAAATACAGAAAGGACAAAAAAAATCAGAGTGGGCATAAACATCAGGAAGGCCGAGCGAGGATTGCTGATGCGGGGCAGAAGAACGTACCGCTGCCACCAACTGATGCTTTATATTAGTAGAGATATGATGGTTCTGATTAATTTCACTACACTATTGCCCAACAGAATTTGCTGGTCCTCACGGTTGTCTAAAAGGAATCGAAAACTGACACCCAAGGTTTGTCTATAAAATGGCTATCTCTGAATCCAAACATACCAATTGAAGGTTAATGCTAAAGGTTAACTGCCAACTTAATCTATCAAATAAACAAATGAGCTTACCTTCAGGTGGGGAAAATAACAAAGCTTTTTCCTAGGTGTTGTTGGAGTTCAGAAGACTGAATACGTTAAAAGATATCCAATCAACTCTGGAAAATTAAAACATAAGATGAGCAATAAGAATGTGGGTAACATGCTTGATGGCATTATTACATAGAGTACACAAAGAAATTTAGGATATACAGAAATGAATAGATGTGCAGGAGACAAACAATAGTAATATGGTATGGGCAATACCAGCACAAGTCAATTTTTTGTGACAATCAGGATTCTGGATGCAATCACCATTCAGATTTCAGTAATTATTTATGCAAGTTACTTTCTAATGTACTGGACTCCTGTTTGGTGGTAGTGCTCTTTCTTTAAAGTAATCTGGCCGGCTCCAGATTACTTTCTTGAGCATGTGTAAGCATAAGGTGCCTCAGACGTCTCTAGCATGCATAACCAGCTATGAGTATTGTTTAGGTGCCATCAACCAATTAACCAAGAATTTATCATGTGAATGGGCGAAAGACGGCATAAGAACCAACTCTGTTGCCCCATGGTACATCAAGACTTCACTTACGGAAGAAGTAAGAGTCTCACTTATACTATTCACCTTAAGTTATCATATGTAAACACACAATACGTGGAATATACTGTTCAATTGACCTTACCTACTTTCTTCGGTGACTAATTAAGCAGCATTCACATGATTTTACCGGTTTGTTCCGTATATGTGTTTTACTGCATTCTTTGTCTTTAGAACATTGCTGTAGGTTTTCAGTAATTAAATTTGCTGATATTGAAGTGCCAGTAGGTTCGCTACACTTATTTCTTAGTGATACTCTCACAGTGGAGTATCTGAACGGAGGTATGTTGAGTTGTTGACTGCGAATTAAACCTGTTTTAGTGTTATGTATCGATGACAATTAGGGAGAAAGCAGCTAGCAAAATTAATTATTGACAATGCATGCAGAATCAAATAACACACATATGTGCTCACCTAATTTTTTTATGATACCAGTTGAATGGTTCTTGCAGCAGGTTCACAGATATGCAATAACATAAACAGCCACAATGTAGTTCTGCAAAGTTGCACAATAATCAGAGAAATACTTGAATAAGCATATTAAACGTACGCTTGCACAGCACAAATAATTTGCAAGCATTGCAGAAAAAAATTAACAAAAGCAGGACTGTGAGAAATTGGACATGATGCCTAGAAAAAACTTTTACTAAGCTGAGTGGATCCACGAACTGAGGGTGTGACCTCTGTTTTCTTTACATCCAGAACTATGTGACAAGTGAATAACATAGAAGCACGATCTAACGAAAACACTAAAACATGATATGAGAGATATTTATGATTTGATACTCTTAACAGCAAGCATATTTTCCAGTGCACGTCTTATTACTAACCATGTTCAGTGTGTTTCCCAAGTCCCAACATGTACACAACTAAGGAGCCCACAGGTGTTCGAAAAGCACTATAGCATAACATAAAATATGCCTTAGACTATTATGTGTGAGAAAGAGGCAGATATGAATAAAATATGCCTTAGACTATTATGTGCAGCAGAAAGGTACAATAAAGAATTTAACTTAAGAATTTAGTTAAAGTAATTGGTACACAGTTCATAAAAACAGGCAGGCAAAGACCACATGCAGGTTCTCATGGAAATCTGCCATTCCACCCAATTAATCTTCTATATATATTTTTTGTTCTACTGCTTACAATTATATTAAACAACTTGCACAAGAGTTCGGTAATTTCAATGTAAATTCATTTTTTCCCTCCTCCATGCTACAACTATAGATGTAAAATATAATGATGTTCTAAATAAGGTTACCTCGTCACAACAACACACAAACTAATTTGAATAGGGTGAGCAACTCTGCGATCATAAAAAAAAACATCATATACTTGGTGTTCAGGAGTTTGATGAGTACACTATCAACCAGCAGTGAAAAAACTTTTGTCAAGATTCAGAAACAGCCAGCACAGTTCTCAGCATGAAGTTCTCTACCTTACAAGGCACACATACACACAAGGGACTGGTACTCTCATCAAGAAGCAACGTTCAAAAATATCTGTAAATTTACTTCTTAAAACGAAAAATAAAATTGGTAACAAAACATAAAAGTCAAGCGACAAAAGAAAATTTTGCTACAAGATCAAACATCTATTTCTCCCCATTACAAAAGTTTTTATGGTTTCTCCTCCCACGTGAATAAAAACCAAATATATTGTACATAGTACATAAGGCATTTGTGAGAACAAAACATATTTACAAATGATTTTCGTGGTATACGTCCTGGAAGATTTGAAAATAAACAGTTACATTGCAACACGACTTAGATATCATTCTAATCAAACCTGTAAACAATGTTTTTTATGAGGTTTCCATGTGTGTATCCCTCGAAAACGAGGTGGCCGGGCTTCAGGTTGCTTCCCACATCGTGGTTTCTGGCCTCCAAACGCATGTACCTTATTGGCTATTTGATTGTACCCTTTATCACCTCTAGATGATGGAAATCTTTGAAGGTCAGGAAATGGTTGACCCCATTCACAGCCATTAATTAATTAAGGTCAGCCATATAGTACGCAAGCAAAGAGCAAGCAGTTTTTGTACTTCGTTCTTAGGAACCATAGTTCACAGGTAATCTCGGGGAAGGAAACATGGTAAGCCAAGATAGCATTACATAACTGCTGTGACTCTCGTCAG
This sequence comes from Guadua angustifolia, assembly GCA_036346375.1. Classification (NCBI taxonomy): domain Eukaryota; kingdom Viridiplantae; phylum Streptophyta; class Magnoliopsida; order Poales; family Poaceae; genus Guadua; species Guadua angustifolia. The sequence continues at coordinate 31,901,223 of CM070501.1, read as the reverse complement.
AGCTCACACCTGAGGTGCAAATGGTAGCTTTTATGATGAAGTAAAAACAGCAAGCTATTTGGGAATCTAACAAATGGTCATATGGCACTGATGTAGAAGCCTGTGTAACGTGGATAGTTCCGCAGTTGGCTTGTTAAATGCAACTTAACCCTTGAATAGACAGACACTGCACCATAAATCACAATTTTAGCCTTCATATTCAAATGTAAAAATAACTGATAACTAAAGAAAATTGGTTCCTTACGATCCTGTCACTTAAACTGGAAAATTCCACAATACCTAGTTGTTCTCTCCTTTACCTAAGAATTTTTGGTTGCCACATGTGACAACAGCACATGACAACAGAGACCTCAACTATTTGGGAAATATTAAAGCTAATTAGGCTAACCCGCTTTACTGCATTGAGGATAAAGGGTTGCAGCTCTTCTGTTCTATAGGCACCAACACCAAGGCTGAGCTTGAGGTCATTTTTGTCAGCTTTAAATGCTTCTAAAAGACTAAAACCCAAAAAAATTGGTTTGGAGGGGCTATTGAAGTAACAAATAACAGAAACACAGGAGTACCTCATCAATCTCTCTTCTATAGTCATCAGAAAGGAATGACAGGGGCAGAGCTCATGCGGATCCCCCTCACCAAATGACAGCGGCAATCTGCATGAAGTCACTGAAGTTTATCAAACCATAATCAGGTTGGAAGGCATCCAGCTGAAGGGCAAGTTGATAAAACCTAACAAATAAAGTATTGATAGGTAAAGTACTTTTCACTTCGCAAGAACATTACAAGTTTGATTAAACACACTAAAACAAAAAAATAATCTGTCATGTAACAAAAACTAATCTTAACCCACCATCATTATCATATTTCTTTGTTTCCTTCCTTGCCAACATCGCACTTTTAATAATGTATCTCAAAAGAGAAACCAAAGCATAGGAGTTAGGGGCTGCAATTTGACATCTACTTTGCAATCCAAGGTTCTACACACTGCCAGATGAATCCAATGCATACCAAACAGCAGAACTTACCTACTTCCTCGAAATTTCAGTAATATCAATAGATTCCATATCATCCTACACTTTCGCAAGAAGGTACGGCAATCAAGGTACGATTTTTCCAACAGATCTATATCACAGATCAACTAATACCAATTCACAGCAGCCGCAGCAGATCGATTCGCCAATCTCAACAACGACCCCGGTTAATCGGCTCAACGTTCCATAAAGTAAAAGTTCATATCAGCTCGCATCGTACCTTAAGGAGAACGGTGTCGCCGCGGAGGAGCTGCAGCCTCTCCATGGTGTCCGGTGCAACACGAGCAGAGTTGTCGTCATTGGTGGCCTCGTCGACCACCAAAGGTTCGGCGATTTCTTCCTCTCCAGGATCGCCGTCGAGTAATCCTTCTTCCCTTCCCGCACCACCCCACAAAAAATCACCAAAATCCCCAACAAAAAACAGATCGGGAACCGAAAACCCTACAGCACTGGATCGGATCGGGCGTGGTGGGATCTTACGTTCTAATGAAATATCTATGTTCTAATGAGCGAATGACCAAGAATTGAATGTACATGGGTTAGGGTTCTCCAAAGAACTCCATGATTGTGCAGAGATCCTTAAGATCAAGGTTAAGAGGAAGGTTTAATTTAACCCGGGTCCTTCTTGACCTTCTTCTTGTGGTTCCTGCCTTCCTTCTTGGCCTCCTTGCGCTTCTTGCAGTGGTGCTCCTTCACCTTGCGCAGCACTTTGTGCTTCTGGCGCAGCGAGATCCGCTTGCTCTTGCTCTTCTTCACCATCTTGGCAGCCGCCGCCGCCGCTGCTGGTGACGGGGTAGAGAGCTGGCGAAAAATAAAATTGGTAACAAAATCATCATACGTTATCATGGTAACAAAATCTGTGGAACAAAGTTATGGCTGGTTATGGGATGACTCCAACCTGTACCTTTCAGATCTACCCCAAGCTTCACAAGGACTAATAAACTGCAGATCTATGTACATATTCGGAATAGGGTTGACCTACTCAGTGCTTCTTGTGCTCCTGGACGAACTTGGAGTTCTTGAGGTCCTCCTCGGTGAAGTTCGCGGTCATCTTGACGATGAGGTAGCCGGTGATGGCGAATCCGGTGAGGAATGGCGATTCTTGGCTCCACTCCCTCCGGAAGAAGACCGCCACGGATCGAAGGTCTTCATCTCCTCTCGGTCTCCTCCTCCGGTAGATAGACACTGTCGACGTTTGGGGAAGAAGCGGTAGATAGACACCTTGGCCGTCGCCGGCGCCCATCTCCCGGATCGCACCTTCATCGGCTGGCTACTCGGTGCGGGGATCGAGCAATGGGACCCTCCATCTCCGTCGCGCCGCTTTGCCCATCCCTCCTCCTTCGCCGCAAGAGGAGCCTGCATAGCCTCGCCCGATCTCCGTTGCCGTGCGCCACCGTCCGCCTCCTCCGTCGGCCGTCGCCTTGCCGCCGACACCGCCTCGCCGTCTCGTCGCCCCACCCACACGGTAGCACGCCTTTCCGCACCAAATCCGCCACCGTAGCGAAGGAAGCCCGGAGGCGAATGGCGCATGAGAGATGCGTCGACGGCACATCCATCGCCCGCAGCGCATGCGGAGAGAAATTTGACGCGGACCGAAGTCGGAGTTGAGTTTGGCGAGGCCGACGGTGGTGGTCGGTCATCCGCCGAGGTGGTCGCGGCCGTGGCGCTTTGTAAAGCAGATTGGGAGGGTGGGAGCGCGTGCGCCCGCTGGAGTAGATCGGGAGGGGCCGAGAAAAAGATCGGGAACGGTTTGGGGGATTTTCCAGCTGGGTCGGAGGAAGGACCGGAGATTTCATTTGTCTTGAGGAAGGATCGGCGATTGCCACGTGGTGGCGAGGATGCAGGAGAACGAACCAATCACCACCAACTGAAAATTAGAAGTAGTAGAGATGATTGGTTTTAGGCAATTTTATGGTTGTTCTAGCAACTAGTTTAAACTCGAATGTTGTGGAGGAGATTACATTTGTTTTTTTTTATGTCGTATCAAGAAATTTTGAATAATCGTTCATGAAACAGAATATTTTGTTAGACCATTGCATCTAATTAGACAAATAATGATTCGTGATTATGGGGCCGTATATATAAGTTAACTAAGTATATGTTCATGTATAGTTAAAAGATAGTAAGAGAAAAAAATCTTTTGCACTAAAGAAGAATTTTGGAGTAAATATCATGTATTCTATCATCTATTTATGCTAATTTAAATTCTAAAATGTTTGTTGACAGATTAAGTGTTAAAATAAAATGGGGTGGAAAGCTTAATTATTGAGTTATAACATAAATATAAGTGAGGAAGATAATAAGGATGAAATATATTCTTTTTGGGAGGTGTTTCTATACTTTTTCTTTTAAAAGTTGAACAAATATGAATGAAAGATAAATGTTGATTACTTACCTTTTCACATGCTTCAAGATTTGTGCAACTTATATTAGGAGGAAAAGCATAGAAGCATTGCTCTTATTTTTTTATGTTTTCCATTAATTTTTTCCTTTATCTAAGCACGATAATCTAGGGAAATTTATGTATATGTGTGTGTATATATCCCAGTGTAGTTACTCTAATTTCATCCGCTACACAATTTGTTCAAGATCTGTGTAGCTTTGAGTGGATTGTGGATGAAAAACCGCTAGTTTCTTATCGGGCAAACCCATTAGCACATCAAACATTACCGATTTTTGTGCATTTCAAAATGGTGGACAAGAGTCACAAGATCTTGTACCAAGTCGGCAAACCACCGTATAGAAACATGTGTTAGTGATATATCCTTGAAGTAATTATAGAGATGATTGAATCACATGTATATTAATGGAATAATATGATTATTTTGTCACTTGAATAAATATCATTAGTATCGATCAACAAGTATATTACTTCAAGAAACTCCTTATTCATGTTTTGATATTATTAAGAATTATCCCTCACCTTATATCCTCATGTGGGACAAATTGTGATTTATAGGTCAGTATATATATTGTTTGATGATCATGTTTCACAGATCATAGATATATAGATATCAAATTAGTAATATAGATATATGTTGGGGAAGATAGTGTTGGAGTGATCCACCATGAGTCATCGTGAGAATTGTTATATTTTTATGTCATCAGTTGGTCTTATACACAGTGCATGTGGGATCCTTAGACCTGAGATCATTATGATTTCTATATGTGTAATAGTATACTTAAGGGTTGCTAAACTCTACTCTATAATTGGGTAGTAATAAAGATAACTTTCGAGTTTAATATGAAACATGCTCTTTCGAGTTTACTATGAAACATGTCGAACAATGTGAAGTTGTGAACGATCAAAATGGAATTTACGCTTTCTATATAACGGAAGAGGCCTCTCGATGTAGTATGATTAAGAAAGTACATGGCCATATCGAATGCTATTGAGGATTCAATTGCAATTGAGTAATCAAATACAGAACGAGTGAATGATCAAGCTATAATAGGATGACAAGTTTCTCATCTTGAGTTCGATCTGGTATCATGAGATAAAGGGATCAGTGCATGAGCACTATACAGGTTTGACTGATATGATCTTTGTGTATATTTAGATGTTGATATACCCTAATAGGGACTGTTGCCGACTTAAGAGCCAAAAGGAGTTTTCGAGTTATGACCGAATATGCATCAACATATGACGTCACACATTTAATGAGTTGAAATACATTGGTTCGGAGTATGTGAAAGCTAAGGGGATGCAGTTGTTGTACCATCGCACTCACCGAAAACCCTAGTCGTCATTGCTCATGCCTTGCCATGCGACGTGATGCTAACACACCGATGCACGACATTCCTTACCCAAATATGTGGACTTCAGTAGAGACATTGCTGCTACTACAACGCTGATCGAAACGGTCGTTCGACCACCACTGTTCATGATGTTCGACTATCATTCGAGGACGATCGATCACTGTTTGAGGTCGTTCGCTGTGTTGAATCGAACTACTTCAACTCTCCTTCCACTGTACTGCACATCTAATGTTAATGATCTATGATCTCTTATTTGCTTGGCATCTTGATTTATATGGTAGAAGTTTTTAATTTACACTAGTGTAGCCTACTCATATTCCTTCCCTTCTACTCAACTTACTTACAAATTGTGCGAAATAAGGAACACGCACGACGAAAGCGACTAAACATGCAAATCTCAGGCGTAATCACATGTCAAATAATTGGCACACTTAGGTCTTGTTTGGTAGAGCTTCAGATCTTAGTTTCATCTCAGATCTAAAACTTATACACTAAAATAAAGTGAATTAAGTTTGTATTTTTAGTCTATAATGTAAATAAGATAACTTACCTAAATACTCTTAGGGTGTGTTTAGTAGAGCTCTAGCTCCATCAGATCTGTGGATTTGGTGGAGCTAGGTATTACTAGCTTAGCTCCATCAGTGGAGTGGAGTTGAATACATTAAGAGTATTTAGATGGATCATCGATTTTGACTAAAATTAATTCAGTTTTAATTAGATCTCGGGTGAAATAAGATCATCTTAGATTGTAGACTCGATTCGAGTTGACGAGAAAACTTATAGGCTAAAACAAAGTGAATTAAGTTTATATTTTTAGTCTAAAATATAAACAAGATGATCTATCTAAACACTCTTAATGTAGATGCTCGCTTCATGAATGAAGCTAAAATTTAGAATTCTAATGGAGAATGAATCCCTACTTTAATATACCCACAGTTTCAATTCCACAAATCTAATGAAATTAGGGACACTCAGCTTCTAAGAGTCTTCCTCCATGCAACTAATGCAACTATAACGCCAGCCTCTAAAATAGGAAGGAGTGGACACACAAACTGGACGATTCGAGGATAACAAACCATGCTTGTCTAGTTAGGACCTTAAAGCAACCCCAACCCACCCCTAAACCTCCTCTTATCCTAAATTATAAAGAGACTTAGAAAATATAGGACTCTCACCCCTACATCTAGAGGGCTTCTCTTTGCCCTTATTATTTTCTTTGATATTTTTTATTCATTTTAAAATAATAATTCATGGGTGCAAAGTAACGGACGAGTACCCTTAATTTTTATACCATCCCTAAATAAGTGATTTAGGGGAAAATATATAGGATTTGGATTGGAGTTGCTCTTATGGAGCCGGCGCTCACGGGGCGATCGCAAAGTTGGCATCGAATGGACAGGAATCTTCTTTCGTGCAATTCGACATTTTATAGTTCTCGCTTGGTGCTATTCTCACGCTTTAATTGGACTCCACGTAGCAACGCGACGGCCCATTTCCTTTAGCACGGTAGCACATAAGACGATTACTTGACTACCGTGTTCCACGATGTCCATCAATATTCCAAATCCAACAACGTGGTTCGCTGGTTGACTTTCACCTCCCTTAACCTGTAAAACGCATGTTAAACACAGCGAGAGAGGTCGTCCCACATGTTTCGCCTGTGGCGTGACCAGCTGCTTCAGCGATCCAGACGAGTACGCCACGTAATTTTCTTATTCTGACTTGTATAGCATACCAACGCACGGCTACTGGAGCCATCACCACCAGACACTACTCCGTCGATAACACCACCATTAGGCGTTAATATTCCACTGGCAGTACAGCGTCTTACACCGCGCCGAGTAAATTTTAGCCTTGAGTCTTTTTTTTTTTGGCAAAAAAGGTATAAAAACCTAAATATAATTTTGGTTTTCTAGGTTTCTTTTTCAAAAATTGGATTGGCTAGAGCCAACGTCGAATTTGCGGAACACTGAGATCTTTTTTTTAACAACTAGTGGAGGACCTATGTCGAATTTATATAACCACATGACTTTTTTATAAAATACTCGGTGAAATGACCTACTGTGATTTTGAAATTCTTGGAAGGCTTTTGCAAAAAATATTGAGCTAGAGACCTTCCCTGCACTCGAAATCTTGGGGACTTAATACATAGTATATTGACCTGTGCTATTGACGCAACTTAGCATCGTTATAAGGGCACTCCTAATACATGATTTCTATAGTCATATATATAAACATTCACATCATTAATAAATAGTACTAGACACTACCTCTTCGACCCTCTATATCTTAGCATAAATACATAGAGAATATCAAAAAATACGTAAGATATAGAATGAAGTTAGATATAACATTCCTCTTCTCGGTACATGTTTTTATTGTATCTTTCTTTAATTTGTATGTCTAAACTATTTCTGAAGCAAGAAATAGCTTCTATCTATTTTTTTTAAAAAAATTTCTCTTAATGTAAGTATTAATCATATACGGTAGATCGAAGAAAGTGATGATACAAGGGTGTGTTTGGTTGCTTGTGCCAAGTAGTACATGTATGAGATAGTTCAAGAAAAATATCATCCATGTGTTTGGTTGCTTGAATGGAACCATCTCGTTCTGAACGGTGTGATACAAATTTGAGGAATATTCTTTATAAATACTGAACCATTCTATTCACTCAAAACAATAAAAATAAATAATAAAGAATCATCTCATCCCACTCAACCTCATTCCATTAACCAAACACCCTAAAAGTATCGAGAGTACAATCGGCTATACTACATGTCTAAGGGTGTGTTTGGTTAGATGTACGAGGGTAAACCGAACCGTTCCGTATAGTAATCTGGTTCTATCTATGCGTTTGGTTGGCTGAACGGAACCATTTAGTACAGGATGAGATGGTATAAATTCTTGAAATATTCTAAAAACATGCTAAACCATTCCGTGCGAACAATTGGCCGAACCAATCGGTCCAAAACCGGATCGTTCACTTGCACCATCCCTCAAACCAACCTCATCCTTCAATCCAATCTCATCCCTTCAACCAAACATCATCTCATACCATCCTATATCATTTCATTGAAGCAATTAAACGAAATCTTATATCATTTCATTCAAGAAATCAAATATTTTCTTTGTACCATCTTATCTAGAATCATCCCATCTATCATGTATCTCTACTAATATAAATTTGCAGTTGGTGGCAGCGATCCATTCTTCGTAGCCCCCCACACCATATCTCTAATAATGACAAGTCATTATAACTAATTATTTTTTTCCTGATTTACAGCTAGTCATATCTTTCTAAATATGGCTGATTATTATAGCAAAATCTCTGATTATTGCTGGTAATTAATAGCCGACTAATCATTCCTTTTGTACTCTATATATGTTGTACAGTTTTCACAGAATCAATCAAGAGAATTCATTCAAGATTGGTAATATATATTGCTACGTATAATATATTTGGTTTTAATTCATACCGGAGAAGAAACCATAAAAACTTTTGTAATCGAGAGAAATAGATGTTTGATCTTGTAGCACAATTGTCTTTTATTACTTAATCTTTATATTTCATTATCAATTTTATTTTTTATAGCAACGTACGGATATTAATCTAGTCATTCTATCGTATTTATCTTCGTACACCAACCAATCGTACCCTAAATCTCGTGATTTACAAACCCGCATAATCGTCCCAGACTCCCAGCCAAACCCACGAGGGAGACTCCAAGGCTGCACGGTGGGCCCACCTCGTCCTTCCGTTCGATACAAACGAAGCCGCCGCCGCCGCAGCAGCCTAGCCTAGCCGCCTCCTCCTCCTTCCGTTAAACCCAAACCCACCACACCCCACTGCACACGCCTCGCCGCACCACCACCTCCTCGTCTCCAATCCCGAATCTCCCGACCGAATCCAGATGGCGCAGGTGGTGGCGGCGGTGGGGGCCGTGGCGGCTGCGGCCAGGTCGTTCGGTGGCGGGTCTGGGGCCGATGCGCTCTGGCCGGCGGCGAGGCTGCCGTTCGGGGTGTGCCAAGCGAGGGAGAGGTGGAGCGGGGCCGTGGCTGCCAGGGGGCGCCGCGAGTCCCCCGTCGTGTCCGTGATTAGCCGCGCCCCGAGCGCCGACGCCGAGGTGCTGCCGTTGTCGCCCGACGACGACGCGGCCGTAAAGGTAGCGCCTCCCTCCTCGTACTCGGCTGGTACCTCGCTGGTCGTTAGCTGGGGGGAGTCCGCGATGACGATGGGGGGTTTTGAGGTGTCCGGTTACTTTCGGGCCGAAAGGGCGTGGAATTGGCTTTCCCTGACGATGAAATCGGATTTGTCACGGTTGGGTTGTTTTGACGTTTGTGACGGTGAAATTTAGAGGGCGCAATTGTTGGAGATGTCATTTTCTTAAGTTTTCCCCCCATGCATGATAGAATTCTAGGCGTTTGGTACGTTTTTTGCATCCCTACGAGCTGGTGGCCTGGTGCCGAATTTACTGGTTCGTTTGCTTTGTTAAATAAAACGTTGTAAACTGTAAATTTCGTTGTAAAGTGCCCTATTTTCCCTTCTCTTTGAGCCTCGTGATTCATTTGACTTGTTGGTTTCTGGTTGTGTGGATCTGAGTTATTTCACTGTTTGCGAAAATGACATTGGCACCATTACATTAGTTAAAGAAACTTTTCCCAAGAATGGAAAACTATAAACTAGCAGCACCTTATCTTTTGCTACTCCAGTTTCTTTCAAAAAACACATGTGCGGATCCTTTTCAGCAGAATCCGGACTGGTTATCTTATTTCCCCGCCACTTAAAAATATTAAACCCCTTGAGCTTAATGAGGATATCTCAAAATAGATCTGCTATTTCAAACAACGATGTGGTACGTTTGTGATCACTTTGGTTAAATCTCAATTCTTGCAGTCTTTTCAAAGCCAGTGTCCAGTAAGCTATGAAAACTTATGATCATCGAGGAGACTTAAATTTTTGTTTTCTGGTTTGCTTTGAAGTCTGAACACAATGTGCAGTTTGTTACGGTGCCATTTTTTTGTGCACTAAGCCACTAAGTGTTGCAGTTACTTGTAATATATCGGGGTGATATATTGGAATGAAACCTTATGATGCGAAAACTAACTGCCAATAATATTCCTTCGTTGACAGGAAGAAGAAAGCTTCCAGCATCTAAAGGCTATTCAGCAACTTGCAACAGTAACTAATAGTGTGTGGTCTAAACCAAATGTGAGGCGCAAGACGAAGATCGTGTGCACCATTGGTCCCTCAACTAATACGAAGGAGATGATATGGAAACTTGCTGAGGCTGGCATGAACGTGGCTCGGCTTAATATGTCACATGGAGACCATGCGTCACACCAGAAAGTTATTGATCTAGTAAAGGAATATAATGCTCAAACAAAGGACAATGTAATTGCTATTATGCTTGACACAAAGGTTGGTGTTACTTCTTGCAGAGCTTTTACACTCTGATGGATGGACTTTTCTCATCCTCAGAAGCAGCTCTATTTGTGTAATCTTATTAGGAGTCTATCATGCCCATGGTCCCATGCTAGCACATGATTTGCTCTATTAATATAAGGATGGAATCAAACCATTTGATGTTGTCCTTCATTCCTTATATTATACCTTGATTTCTCTGATCAAATCTGTTTTTTACATATCAGGGACCAGAACTTAGGAGTGGAGATTTGCCTCAACCCATACTGTTGGAAACTGGCCAGGAGTTCACTTTCACAATCAAGAGGGGAGTTGGGTCCGAGACATGTGTTAGTGTAAACTATGATGACTTTGTTAACGATGTTGAAGTGGGTGACATGCTCCTTGTAGATGGTATGAGGATTTGCTTTTTCCCTTTCTAATATTTGATTATTTGGCTCTTTTGTTTAGTGACATATGATTGTATACATTATATGCGAATACAGCAAATCACTTTATCTAGCACGGTATAGTACCAAATTTTAGCTAGTGGGACTTGATTAAATAAATTCGTATGTTGGCACATACTTGTATATAGAGAAATGTATAGGTTCATAAATGAACAGGTCTTGGTTAGCGTGGCTAAGCTCTGTCAATTATTGTATACAAAATTCCCTTGTTTTGTTTAGTGAATGATATTCTACATTTTCTCGACTAACACTTATCTTGCATTGCTTCCTTTGTGCACATTTGCAATGCCACTGCCTGCTAGCATGAACTGTGTGTCAATTGTGTATGTATGTGCAGACAGTCAGGGGAAATTCTTTGGTTAAAAAAAATTCAGACCACAGCCATATTACCAAAAACTGGAAATTTGCTTTCAAATTTTTTTGGAACTCAAATTTGAATTTTTGGTGGGAGAGGGCTGGGGGGACGCATTCAGGACTTAGCCTTCCATGGTTGCCAGACCTCTCACAAGGCCACATATCCATTTGTGATATGGTATGGTTGTGATTTATTTTATATGTACAGTAAAATTGTAAAAATTTTGGGCGGTTCTTTACCCTACCGGGGGTCACCGGTAAGCATGGTAACTGCTGGTAGGGTCTGCAGAGTTTTGGGAACATTGGTACCTTCTGTTATTTTCCATACTTTTTCCTGAGATGGAGGTTACCAACATTTATCTAGATGCGTTCTTGCTTAGTTGTGCACAACTGCTTAGCACTTAAATTAGAACATGAGATACCTTTGTAATACTGTAATATCCTTCTGCCTTTTTTCTTTATATTTTTCTGCTTTCCGAGATGACTGTTTTCTCTGATATAACTTCAGTATTATATGATTTTATGTTGTGCTTTTATTGATCAATATGTTGCTATTATTTAGGAGGAATGATGTCATTTTTGGTCAAGTCAAAAACTGAAGATTCTGTAAAATGCGAAGTTATTGATGGAGGTGAATTGAAATCCAGGCGTCACTTGAACGTTCGTGGCAAGAGTGCAACCTTGCCATCAATCACCGGTAATAGTTAACATTCTTTTCATTGAATATTATAGATGTTCTTGTTTCATGTGCATTTTCCAAACTTGCAGATAAGGATTGGGATGATATTAAGTTTGGTGTGGAAAATCAGGTTGACTACTATGCTGTTTCTTTTGTCAAAGATGCTCAAGTTGTGCATGAATTGAAGAATTATCTCATAAGTAACAATTATTCCCTACTTTATAATCAATTATGTCCAGCACTGTTTTGATTATGTCTTGATTGTGTATTTTGATTTTGATTTCCAGGCTCCAATGCCGATATACACGTAATCGTGAAAATTGAAAGTGCTGATTCCATTCCTAACCTGCATTCAATCATCACAGCATCTGATGGGGTAATGATCCAATTTTAATTATGCTTAGTAAGACGCCTTCAAAAGATTCATCTTAACAATGAATGATCTTGGAGTTTTGTGGCAAATCATGAATAGGACTTCCTCCTTTTTTCCCCTGTTCTGATTTTTAACATTAGAATGTGATCTTTTTAGTTTAAACATTTGAACTTCTGACTTATGTGATGTTGAATGCCATAGGCTATGGTTGCCAGGGGTGACTTGGGAGCTGAACTCCCTATTGAGGAAGTGCCGTTGCTGCAGGTATGATGCGGTTGATCATATTACTTACAGTCCATTTCACTAAAATGTCAACTTCTCTTCTTAGCTTTTTGTTCAAGCGATAAACTACAAACTGAGTGTGCTCCATGCAATAGCCACTAGCCATTAGCTCATTCTGTATGTACGTAGTTTATGACTTGCTTGAGAATACATTAACTGAGGGTTGCTTTGCGTTCTCTTGTTTATATGTGGCATCTAGGTAGCTAATTAGCTATCCAATTTGGAACCTGTTGCTGACTTTTTGTGCTTCCATTAGTGGAGTATATAACATATACACAACATTCTTTAAATTTCGTGTGTCTTCATGCAGGAAGAAATTATTGGGACGTGCAGGAGCATGGGAAAAACTGTTATTGTTGCCACTAATATGCTGGAAAGCATGATTGTTCATCCAACACCAACCCGAGCAGAAGTTTCAGACATTGCTATAGCTGTTCGAGAAGGTGCTGATGCAGTTATGCTTTCTGGGGAAACTGCGCATGGAAAGTATGTGTTTTCCTTTTCTTATGCGTAAACTATATGACACACATACAGTTGAATGTTACTGATTTTAGCTAAAGCCGACTGTAAGTTTGTATTGTTGCTTAGTCATTTTTTACAGTGCTATAGAATGCTATTTTTACAATTGCATTCTTCAAAAGCTCTCGAAATTGTTAGAATCTCTGAGTATATATCCAGTAGCAATATACTTACATCTTGAATTGCTGATGCCTTTTGTTTTCCTTCTACATCTCCTGAATAAAATATGCTGTTTAACTGTATTTCCAATATTTCAACTCTTAACTCTCCTTCCGTTTTGGTTTCCATCTAACTTGGTTCTCTGGGGCAGTTTCATGGTGTTGCACTTACCACTTGATTTTTGGCAGATTTCCTTTGAAAGCTGTCAAGGTCATGCATACTGTAGCCCTGAGAACCGAAGCAACTATTTCTGGTGGGGAAACACCGGCTAACCTTGGTCAGGTGTTCAAGGTCTGAACTGCAATATTCCAACTGACATCCTTGTCCTTTTTCCTCAATTAATTCTACTGCTTCCTTTTCTAATTACATCTCTTTCTGTAGAACCACATGAGCGAAATGTTCGCCTACCATTCAACAATGATGTCCAATACTCTTGGAACTTCAATTGTGGTTTTCACCAGGACAGGATTTATGGCTATCCTACTTAGTCACTACCGCCCATCTGGCACCATTTTTGCCTTTACAGATCAGTAAGATTCCTGTTCTTTTGTTCCAATGTGTATGTCACCAAGAAGATGAAATTCCTATAGTTTCTATATGGCATAATCATGAACGAACAATAAAATGTCAATTCTGCAAACATATTTTTATATGATTAAACTGAAGATAACATATTGAAAAAAACTGATGCTGTTAAGGTATTTGATTTTAGTAATTACTAATCATAAATTACCAATCCATTTGCACTACCTTGTCATCCATTAATAATTCGCTAAGTCTTGGGCCTCTTGGCCAGTCAGAGGCTACCTTGTCAAACTGAGCAACTTAGTTGATAACCTCTGGAACAGCCAAGAGAAAAATGGCTGTCTTAACATGTGCCCATGCACTAGTTTTAGCGATGAACCCATGAATGCTTTTGCTTTGAGTCAAATATATGATTCCGTGGTTCATGCATGCATCCAACAAAACCATTTTGTAGGTTTTCTTTAGTCTAGGAGAAAAAACTTCTAGATGTGGGCCTTTGTAATTCACTAGCCAGTGGGCTGGAACCGAGCTGTGCTAAGCTCCTCTAGTCTCAATGAATCCTGTGCATGAAAACATTCCAAGACCCTCCAGTAGGAAGTGTTCACCTGATACGTCTTTAGTTAATTAGTGAATATCAACTAATAGTATTTCCTAGGAGAAGAGGTGATCGATGATGAAACTGAATTTTGGATGATATAATGGTGGTATTGCATCCGTTGTACTGATGAGGGACAATTGATCTGAAACAGATTATGCTCTAGGTTTAATTTTCTAAAAGCATGATATACTTCCCTTTTGTTCATATTTTCCTTTATAAATATGGTATTTCTGAGCACATAACTGCTGTTGTTTATCTGTTTGTAGGGAGAGAGTTAGACAACGGTTGGCTTTGTACCAAGGCATATGTCCAGTACAGATGGAATTTTCTGATGATGCCGAGAAGACGTTTGATGACGCTATGTCTTACTTGCTGGTAATCACTAAAATATCTTGCCCCTTCTAGTTTTTCTCTGGCATCAGCTTCATTGCCCACCCTTGTGGTCCCACGTCATAATCAAGTCCTTAAAGTACCAACAGTTGGACTTGGACCTATTTATCCAGAAAATATTCTGACACAGCCTGCGCTCAGAACTGAACTTAGCTAGAGTACCTTGCCTTTTAAACCGTAAAATAGGTTGATCTGTAGCCACAGGCAGTGGCAGTGGCTCCTTGATGTAGAACATGACCACATCTGGGACCTGATCCGTCGAAGGCCAAGCAAATCTCTACAATATAAACAAGGAGAGGCTGCATATGTGAGCCAGCAAGTGTCTCTCTTTTCTGGCCAAAATAGGTATAGAGCTAGAAAGCATGGAAACAACCAAAATACTGGCCTTGCTGAGTGCGGCATCTACTTATTTTGTTGCAAACAAAGATGGCCTTCAAAACAATGACAAGTAATTTGACTCGATCATTGTCATGACTCATGAATGACGAACTGTTCTTACTTATCGGTGAAGTTTCTGGGGGCTAAAGATGCAACATTGCATCTTATCGAATGCAGCTACAGTCCACATAAGTAGCGTTGGTTAGGTGATATGCACGAAAACATTGTAGTTGTTCGCATAACTTGGCCTGCAGACCAGCACACTGCAGATACTGGCAATGTGACTCAGACAGAGATTATGATAAAGCAATCGTGCCCTTGTATATCCACTATTTCACATATATTTTTCAGCCATTTATTAACAATAACAGGTCGCCTGACATGATGCTACATTTTCACAGAAACATGGTATGGCGAAGGAAGGTGAGGAGGTTGCACTCGTTCAAAGTGGCAGGCAACCCATCTGGAGGTCACAATCCACCCACAATATTCAGGTTAGGAAGATTTGATGTGGAATGGACTGTAGTATTTTTATTTGTCAATTTGTCACGGAAATTATCCAAGGAATTGCTGGACTTCTGGCATACTCGAAGGCCCTGATTATAATTACCACGCCGGCTTTACTAGTGTCCATGAGGATGAGGTTGGTAGCCTGTGTGCTAGATATGTATGAGAGCTGAGTATTGTGATTCTATTCTCTTGCTGTTTGCTTTTCCTTCCATGTAAAATGGTATGGTCAATTGTTTTCTCAATCCGGTTTTAGCTATAGCTTGGGAATATCGTAGGGTTCTTTGATTTCTAATACATTTTATCTATTACCTGGCCAAGGACTGCTGTATCAGCAAGAACCAATTTTATTACATGAACTGTAGTGATACTTGCTATCTTCTTGAGGCCAAAAATCACTTATGACTTGTTCGCTACAATTTGTCTGTCTCAACTGTTAAGACTTTTTTGGTTAAGATCTAGGATTAACCTGATGTTAGCCCAGCCGGAAATATAACTCTTGAGAGAACAATGTGCCAACCCGTCATTATTCGGGTGAAATTTTGTACCGATATGGGCCGACCCGTCAAGAAAACAAACAAGTATCTTCAGAATTATTCGCTGATACGCGCACTCCATAGTCCCATGTTAACGAAGTGTACGTACGTAGTGGCTTGCTTACTTGGACGCGGCATTACGTGTACCACTGGCTGCTGTACCCGAACCGCATGTCGAAGTGGCCTCATTGCCTGAACGACTTGATGTACCCGCCGTCGGCGGCGTAGTGCGACGCCGGGATGCCGAGGAACACCGACGCGTTCGGGTACGCCGCCGTCCATGTCTTGCACGTGTTACAAAATTAACTTGGCGTAGGATTATTTTTAGAGAGCAACTACCCAACGGTATACCGTTGCAACGGTATAGCATGTTTCATTAGTTTCACGGGTAAGTTTCATTGCTAGGTTTCGGGTAAGTTTCATGATGTTTCACGGGTAAGTTTCATCGTTTTCGAGTTTCACAGATAAGTTTCAACCAAAGTTTCATGTTTCACGGGTAAGTTTCATCCTATACCGTTGCAACGGTATACCGTTGGTTAGTTTTTCTCTTAATTTTAACCCATATTAGCGTAATAAAAAGATCAAACAGATTACCGCATCTAAAAAAAAATCCACTAGTACGTAACAAGATTAAAGCTAGAACTGTAGAAATCATCATTATTAGATCAAACTGTCCTACACATACTAGACGGCACGTCATAAAATATGTATACAAAATCATCATAGCATGCATATTTCACAAAACTTCATATCAGAGCCGATCAGTCTCATTCATAATGTGGGCAAGATGTATACAAAACCATCATATCAGGCAGATCATTCTCATTCATAGTGTGGTATGGGGAGCTTCACCGTGCACTGTTCCACCCGATTACCCGCCATAACCTATTGATATACGGGTTAGAATAGGTACCCGCTAGCCCCTTGATCCCCATTTTGTGGTAACTCATTTTAATTGTTGAACTTGAGTATCCGTATTATTTGTCCAGATATATTATTTTAATTTTATTCTCATGTACATCCTAAATTTTGAATCATTGAAAATCATTCTTTAATCCATAGAATATAGCTAATAATCATAACTTCATCAAAAGATTGTATTAGTACCATAGCTCATTAGTTCCTAGTGTCATTTGGTTGAAAAGATTGTTAATGGTGGCGTAAACGGGGTATACTCATGGTATTCTGTATCATGAGCGATTTGAATATCGTATGAGATTTTTTCGCTCAAGAACCCTTCATGGTATACCGTGGGGAGATTTTGGTTCGCGGGTATGGGTATGGGTGAGTACTACCGCATTCACAGACCCGATTGCCATCCCTAATAGTGTGGGCAAGATTTTTTCCAAGCTTCTTATAGATAGGTTAGCGCCTAGACTGCATGAGATCGTCCCCACCGCCCAGACCGCATTTATCAACAACAGACCTATACATGATAATTTCCTGTGCATCAAGAACACGGTCTCAGACCTTCACATGAGAAGAACACCGGCGCTCTTCATAAAGCTGGACATAGCCAAGACTTTTGATTCCGTCAGTTGGGAGTTCTTGTTGGAGGTGCTAAACCATATTGGTTTTGGCTCCCGATGGATAGAGTGGATTGCTATGATCTTAGCATCGACTACCTCTCGAGTTCTCCTTAATGGCATCCCTAGTCTGTCCATATAGCATAGGAGAGGACTTCGGCAAGACAACCCTCTATCGCCAATGCTTCTTATAATTGCAATGGACCCTTTACACCGACTAATTACTAAGGCCACTAGAGATAACTACCTGCCACAGATACCATCCAGGTGCGCTACAATGAGGATTTCACTATATGCAGACGATGTAGCCATTTTTGCAAACCCCGACAAAGATAAGTTGAACATGATTCAAGTGGTGCTCAATATTTTCAGCGGGGCTACAGGGTTACAGATTAACCTCTCACAACAGATATACGCTAGGGTACCTTCCACCGCATAAAGTGCGGTCCACGTGGCGGCGGGCCATCCGGCGGCGATCACGGCCACGGCCAAAGGCGTCGGTCCACGTGGCGCCCGGCGGCAGTGGGCGAAACACTCGCCGCCTTGGCGCCAAAGCCACGGGCGCCGCCATCGGGCGGCGATCACGCCACGGCCAGCGTCGCATTCACGTGGCGCCGGCGAGCAGTGGCGAAGACGCTTCGCCGGCCGCCACCACGTGGCGGCGGCCATCGGGCGGCGATCACGCCGCCGGCCAGCGCCGGCCCACGTGGCGCCCGGCGAGCAGCGGGCGGCACGCCGCTCGCCCGCGCCAAATTTCACGTGGCGGCCGCCATCGGGCGGCGATCACGCGCCACCGCCAAAGGCGGTCCACGGCGCCGCATGCGAGTGGCGATGATACATGCTCGCCGCCGCGCCACCACACGTGGCGGCGCCGCCATCGGCGGCGATCACGCAGCCCGGCCAAAGCGCCGGCCCACGTGGCGCCCGGCAGCAGTGGCGAAGCACGCCGCCGCCGGGCCACCACGTGGTCGCTCGGCGACGGCGGCGATCGCCACGCGCCAGCGCCGGTTCAGCGTGGCGCCCGGCGAGCAAAGCGGGCGAGCACGCCGCCGCCCGGCGCCCGATCGCGTGGCGGTGGCGAGATTGGCGAGGACGCCTGCCTGCCCGCCGAAGGCAAGAAGGTGGCGCGACGGTGGCTTCGCCCAAGGCTCCTTCCGCCACAGATCAGTGTCGAACGGCAGTTCGCCATAGCAGATTTATCAAGAGTAAGGGTTTCGCAACAAGCCCATTCCTCTCGACGCCTCTCACCTACATCACAAGGGTCCCATCCCATGGACCGCAAGGGCACGCGAGGCATTTAATGAGGCCGAGGAACGGACAACACGAGAGGAAGCATTAAATGTATTTAGATCAAAGATGATGACCTCCTTGTACCTACCCCGTTAGCTTTGGCCTATATAAGGGCCCCGGGTGCACGGGGAAGGGGATCGGATCTAGATCGGTCGACCAAGCAATACTAGAGAAAGCTAGTGGATGCGCTTGTAACTCGAGAACTCAGTCTTGGTTCGACACACCCATAAGAAATTTAGCAGGCGTAAGGTTATTACCCTTCTCACAAGGGGCTCGAACAGGTAAAAATCACTTGTTCTTCCTAGTTCAGAGGCGCCAAACCCTCCGCGGGGAGTCCTCTAGGTTTTCGCCGATCGAGCTACCACGAAGACGCCTCCCACCGAACAAAACCCGGCTCTCAGATCACGGGCCTGTTCGTGGAATACGCCGGCAGCGGGCGCCGCTGTAGGGGCTAGTGGTTGGCTTTTCCGTTAACTCCGGCGGACTTCGTGTTCGCGGTCGTAAGGTGCTCACGATCGAAGATGGCGGATCCGCGAACACCGTGATCTCGCGGGCGAAGCGACGACCAAGGCGCTTCCGGCGTCACGGCCGAGGAACCGCGCCCGCTTCGCCGCAGACGGCGCGCTGCTCTCCGGAGCGTGGAGCGGCCCGGCGTCAAGGTCGGGCCATGGAGGCGGCCACCCCGCCAGAACTTGCATGCCGCCTGCGTTTTTTTCGACCACCGCCGGTGGAGTTCGCGGGATTCTCCGCCACTCCGTGGTCTGCCAGCATTCTTGGCCTCGTGGATGCGCCCGGCACGGGTAGAACTCCCCACCAGCACCGAAGCGTACCTCGGCGCTAAAGGCGATGGCGCTCGAGCCTCGAGCCGCCTAACGAGAAGGGCCCGGCCGTGGGCCGGGTCAAGGAACGGGCGCCATCCGGCCCCGCCTCGAGGAACCGTGAGGACCTTCGCTCTCATCTCGACGAAAGCCGCCGGCAGCGGTGATGACCTTCGCGGTCGCCCGCGCCATCCCGACCAGAGCGCCGCCATGGCAAGTGTGGCGGCCGACAATGAGAGTCCCCTCGTGGCCCTCGCGCAGACCGGAGGAGGTCCACCTCCGACTCCTGAAGAGCGGGCCTCGCCCTATGCGCGGTCCCTGACCGGCTCGATGAGCTGCTCGGCTCCCTACTGGCGTCGGTGCGTTTTCCCTCGGCAGTGCTGCCCGCGTGCTGGCCGGACGAGTTTCGCCCGTGCCATATAGAAATATGACGGCACCACCAACCCGGAGGAGTTCCTCCAAATCTACACGACGATGATGCCTCGGTGAGAAGATTGCACGAAGGCCAAGTGCTATACCGTAGGTGGGGACCTATATCGCCAGAGCGTAAATGGAGTTCTACCAAGTGCATCACTCGGGAAGAGGGAGCAGCTTGCTCTCGATATCCATGGAGGCGTGCGGAGCCTATATGTCGGCCGGACTCTAGTCGGCAAGGCGTTTCGCCAAGATTTTATTGGCTCACCGCCCTCCAGACGCTATGCTACTTGGTGAGGACGTCGCATGGCTTGTCGATTCTTCGCCAGTAAACCCACCGACCACCCAAGCTCGCAAACCATCCCGCTATCTTGGCCGTTCGCGTCCGGGGCCGATATCCGGTCCGCTCTCGAGCCACAGGGGCTTCACCCACCTCTTCGCCGCCATCGACAAGTTCACCAAGTGGGTCGGGCCGAGGCGATCTTGAGCCATCACGGCCTGGCCGCTGATTAAGTTCATGCGCGGGATTTTCACCCGCTGGAGTCGCCAACCGCATCATCACCGGCTAACGGCACCCGGTTTACGGTGGCGGCTTTTCGAGTTCTCAGAAAGAAATGGGCACCAAGGTATGTTTCGCTTCGTGGCCCATCCCATGAGCAATGGTCAAAGGAACGCGCTAATGCGCTAATCTTGAAGGGCCTCAAGACAAGGGCGTTTGATCGACTCACAAGCGGGGTGCAAGATGGACGGAAGAACTCCTACCGTCTTTGTGGTCGCTTGTACCACGCCCACTGGCAACCGCGAGACACCCTTCTTCTTGGTGTATGGCGCCGAGGTCATTCTCCTCCGAAGCCGCCGCCGGCCAAGGCTGCCTCCGCTTTCAATGAAGAAGACCAAGAAGGTCTCCGGCGAGAAGAGGTAAACCTCCGGAGGAGGTGCGGATCGGGCCGCCTTTTGCGTCCGCAGATTATCAATAAAGCCTCGGCGATACCACGCCACCCGGTCTCTGAGAGAACATCAAGCTGGTGACTGGTCTTGCGCAGATTCAGACGATGCGGGTTACATAAGCCGTCTCCGGTGGGAGGCCCTTCAAGGTGGTCTCAGATATCTACCGGCGCGGGTTAGTTATCGAGACGGCGAGGAGTCGATTTAACTCCTACAACATCGAGTTGCTCCTAAGTTCTACCCTTAAGGAATTGTGGTACCAAAGAGTTTGCTCGGCAAATTTCGAGGCACGTCCCTCTCTGGGGTCGGGTTTGGCCATTGGCGATCGAAGGTCATGTCTTAAAAACTCTTTGCTTCGCCATTATTATTCCTCTTCGACAGCCTTGAGTGGCGAATCTACGCCGCATGAATGTCGCCGTTCCGTCGGCGCTTAATTCCTTTGTGGAGTCCATGACGATCCTCGACGTACTGTGTATACTTAGCTCAGCGATCGGGGGGCTAGATGCACGGACTCAGACGCTGCTCTGACGCCTCGGGTTGGGCCTCAAGCACCGCTGGTCGCCACCGCTGAGCCGCCGACCTAATGCCACCCCCAGAACTCGCCGCTTGAGCACATGGCGCCACTGGATCGAATTCTTGGTATTTCACAAGGACTTAGGATCCAAACAGGTGAGCCAGACACTTCATGTCAGCTTAGAATGTTTTAAAGCTTACCTTGCGTGATACCTCTCCAGATGCCTACTCACCTTCTCAGAGTCCGCTCAGACGCTTGAGGTAAGCATAACGATGTCTTGGCTTACTTCCTCGAAAGGCCTGCAAGGCTCGCAATGGTCGCCTGGGCTGCTTTTGCCGCCTGCTGTCTTCAGGGCCTTCCGTCGTGCTTTCGCCTCGGGGCCGGCTTGTCGGTCGCCCTCAGAAGGTCGGTCGCCCGATGGCTCTGGGTCGCCGCCCAGTGGCTCTCTCGCCAGCCTTCCGTCGTCTTCCGCCGGCGCCCGATTCGGTCTGTCGCCCGGCTTTCGAAGGCTGGTCGCCAGATGGCTCTGGGTCGCCGCCAGATGGTTGCTTTCGCCAGCCTTCCGTCGTCTTCGCCGCCGCCATTTCTTCGGGTCGCCCGGCCGAAGGTCTGGTCGCCTGAAGGCTCGGGTCGCCGCCCAGTGCCCTTTAGCGTCGCCGCCATTCGTCGTCTTTCGCCAGCGCGTCAAGTCGCTTCATCCCGCTGCATCTGAAATAAGATAAGCGCTTTATACCGCGTTCTTTGGCCATTTCCTTGCGATCATATCCCGAGATAGGTCAAGATGCGCGTGGTTATCGCAAATGTTGAAACCAACGGCTCCTCATGATAAGAGAAGATGTGCTAAGTGTTAACGTCCCATGAGACCAAGTCATCGAGTGTCGGATTAGACACAAGACTCCTACACGGCTCAGACGCTCGGGTTGGCTCCTCGGCACCGCCGGTCGCCTCAGATGAGTGTTTCGCCTAAGAGCACTTCCGAGAACTTGTTGTTTCGCGTTACTGCCGTAGCATATTTTAAGCGATCATCGGGGTATAAGTTCGGAAGGTTGAAACTCGCGATAATCTCGCGGAAACTCGACGCTAAGGCTTTCTTTGTGTCTTGCGTTCCTTGTTCGATTTAAGGACATTTTTCACCTACATTTTATGTGGTCCGTGATAATCTATGCTCGCGATCACAACGGGCACATGAAATCACTTGGGTGACTTAGAAACGCTACCCTAAATTAGGTGTTTCTAAAAGCGCCTTGGCTAAGTTTAATGACGGCCGCCTAACAAGCAAATGTGGTGAATTCAAGCATGCAAAAATGAGCAAACGCATGAATAACGATTAAACATCTAATATTCATCCAAAAGTTGTCCAAGGTTTTTCCGACGCGGGTTCATCAACAAAAGCAACAAAAAAAGGGCGGAAGAAGGCCCGCCATCATGGCCAGTGTAAAGACGATCTCGCTTGGAGAGGCACACAGTAAGCGATCCCCGAACGGTATCGAAGGTGCCTTCCACATGACCATCCCCATTTACTACGGCGGCGTCAACGAGAAATTTGGAATGGAGTTCACCATGGTGGCTCAAGAAGACAAAGAGCTTTGGGAAAAGAGCGAAGGAACAAGAAAGCAAAGTGCGCAAGAAAGCGTAGGCGTGAACCGCTCAATACAGATGCATCTATATATCGCATTCTACATCGACGGCTCACGAAGGACAAAGTTATCGCCGTTTGGTCCCAAGGGAAAACCGCAGATCTGCGCGGGACCGGCGGTCAGATCTCATGAGTGGTGGCCCCGCCAAGAGCGCACTAAGCATTGAAGTGCATTAGTGAAGGTTCTAAAAGGAGTCGAGGCTCTGCGCTCTAGGGCAGGCGGCTATCACAACAGATATACGCTAGTACCCTCCACCGCATAAAGTGCGGTCCACGTGTGGCCGGGCCATCGGCGGCGATCACGGCCGCAAACAGCGTCGGCCCGTGGCGCCCGAAAGTGGGCGAAACACGCCGCCGGCGCCGTACCCGTGGCGGCGGCGCCATCGGCGGCGATCACGACCGCGGCCGAGTTCGGTCCACGTGGCGCCCGGCGGCAGTGGCGGCTTACGCCGCGCCGTCACGCCAGCCACGTGTGGCCGGGCCATCGAGGCGATCACGGCCGCCGGCTAGGCGTCGGTCCACGTGGCGCCCGGCGAGGCGTGGGCGAAGCACGCTGCCACCTTTGCCGCGGCGCCAGCCACGTGGCGGCCGGGCCATCGGCGGCGATCACGGCCCGCCGCCAGCGTCGGCCCACGGGCGCCCGGCGAGTGGGCGAAGCACGCTCGCCGCCGGCGCCACCACGTGGTACGGGCGACGGCGGCGATCACGGCCGCCGCCAGCGGCCGGTCGCGTGGCGCCGGCGGCAAAGTGGCGAGCACGCCGCTCACCCGGCGCCCGATCGCGTGGGCGGTGGCGGCGATTGGCGAGCATGCCGCTTCGCCCGCCGGGCAGAAAGGTGGGCGACGGTGGCCGCCTCGAAGGCTCCTTCCGCCGCCGTCAGGTGTCGAAGCAGCGAGCCATAGCAGCATTTATCAAGAGTAAGGGTTTCGCAACAAGCCCATTCCTCGACGCCTCACCTACTCCCGTCACAAAGGGGTCCCATCCCATGGACCGCAAGGGCACGCGAGGCATTTAATGAGGCCGGAGGAACAGGACAACACGAGAGGAAGCATTAAATGTATTTAGATCAAGATGATGACCCTCCTTGTACCTACCCTGCTAGCCCTGCCTATATAAGGGCCCCCGGTGCATGGGAAGGGGATCGGATCCTAGATCACGACAAGCAATACTAGAGAAAGCTAGCGGATGCGCTTGTAACTCGAGAACTCAGACTTGGTTCGATATACCCCATAAGAAATTTAGCAGATCGTAAGGTTATTACCCTTCTCACAGGGGGCTGAACACAGGGTAAAAATCACTTGTTCTTCCTAGTTCAGTGGCGCAGAAACCCTCCGCACGGAGTCCTCTAGGGTTTCGCCCCTCGATTAGCCACCACGAAGACGCCCCTACCTGAACAAAACCCGGCTCAGCAGATCACGGCCTGTCGTGGAATACGCCGACAACCTCTAAAAGAATGAGGTTTACCCAATAAGGTGTAACAGCATTGACATGGCGAACCTTTTACAGGAATTCCCAGCATGTCTGCAGTCCTTCCCTTTCAGGTACCTAGGGCTGCCCTTGCATCCAACAAATTAAACTGAAGCGTTTAGACCTTCTGCCTCTCATCGACAAAGTCCGAACACAACTTGCTGGGTGGAAAGGGAAGATGTTTTCTAGGGCCGCTAGATTGGTTCTGGCCAACTCAGTCCTCACTTCCCTCGTAGTCCACCACTTAATGGTTTATCCGTTGAACAGATGGGTGACAAATAAAATAGATCGACTCTGAAGAAGTTTCATTTGGAGAGGGGAACATGAATGCAATAGAGAGCACTGCCTCATCAATTGGAACAAAGTTTATAGGCCCAGAACTTCGGGAGGACTGGGGGTAAAAGACTTGCACAAGTTCGGACAAGCGATCCGCATTCGTTGGCTCGTACGGTTGGAAGGAGCAGGGCCGACTATGGATAGGTACACCAGTGCCATGTGACACAACTGATTTTTCTCTATTCAACGCCTGTACTCAGCTAGCATGGGGAGATGGTAAGACGGCAAGGTTCTGGGATTCTAACTAGCTGCATGGGATCTCCCCGAGAGATTTAGCACCAACCTATTACCAACTTTCCAGGAGAAGACAGTGTATAGTCCATGAGGGGTTATCAAGTGGAAGTTGGTTAAGGCCGCTTCGACGAATCACATCTGAGGTGCAATTAGACGACTTTGTTTGTTTATAGCTAGCAATCCAATAGATACAATTGCAAACATACATACAGGATAACGTTGCATGGAAATGATGCAGAATGGGGACTACACGCCCAAATCGGCGTACAAGATCCAATTCCATGAGTCGGTCCCAGAACATGACTATAGCAAAATTTGGAAAGCAAGTGTGGAAAGAAGATGTAAGTTCTTTGTATAGTTATTCTTACAGCAAAGGATTCTCACAGCAGATAGACTCGCGGCTAGGGGTTGGCCACATAGCGTGTCCTGTTCTTTATGTGGAACGAAACCCGAAACAGCGACCCATCTGCTTCTTCTATGTCCTTTTGTGCGCAGCACGTTTGGCGGCAAGTGTTTCACTCCTTCCAGATCAATCATCCGCCTCCTCAAACCTTGTCTCTTATTCGTGGCATCGGCGAATGGTGGCATGTTCTAAGGGACTCAGCTGATGGGCAACAGCGGAAGGAAGTAGACGAAATCATCCTGTATGCCCTATGGAACCTATGGAAGGAAAGAAATAACAGGATTTTCAGTGCTACTGTGACCTCGCCCATGCATTTGTCCAATATTGTCATCTAGGACGTCCGCAACCACAAATATGCTTTTCGCTGTGTCTCGTGGTCTCCTTCCCTGTTTGATTTTTCTTTTCTCAATGTAATCCTCTCATCTCTATCTTTAGGATCGAAATATACTAAAATAGCAATCAGAGGGAGGGTGAATGATTGCGTGGAAGCCAAATTCAAAATTTTATGATTTTTGACACACCCCAAATCGAACTCAAATTGCTTGATTCGGATTCAACAAAAACCTCATTGCGCCAGACCAAATTTTTGCTTGTACTCCGGACCAAATTTCGCGCCAGACCAAATAAGAACGTGTACGCCAGACCAAATTTTTACTGTGCCGAACCAAATCAATTCACGCCGGACCAAACAAGACAGACTGACACATATTTACTAAAATAGTAATTCTTGAAGATCTAACCGTTAGATTGATGTGAAATTTTAACTGTAGAAACTAGATTCAATTCCGAAGCTAACACAAAAAGAATTAACTCGATCGGATCTATGGATATCGAGATATTACCTTCGCAAGATGACTAAAACAACAAATAACGGAAATTGAACTACAGGGACGGACCAAAAATTCCCAGCTACGCCGGACCAAACTCAAACATTGCTGCAGCACTTCTAGTTGCAACTTGAAGTCAAGCCACATGAAAACACTCCGGCCGCTAGAGACGCAAGAAAGATTCTTAATTTTTGATCTGGTTACAGTACTCTAAATAAAAAGAGTACAAACTCTAATACTCCACCTAGAATAAACAGGAGACACCTCCCCCTATTTATACTGAACAAACATAAAAAGATTGAATACAACTTCACTTCCAACATGAAAAGAGTTTGTATACATCTTAATCTGGCCCAACATGGCCGAATACAACTCTTGCACGCGTGTACAGCCCACATGCTATACTTATGTGACTAACCAGCCTCCATGTGTATCGTTCTCTAGCCCGAACGTCCCGCATGACATCCTTGACCACCAAGACATCGATTCCTCCCTGAATCTAATCCTGAACCTCAGTTCCTCCATGAATCTAGTTCCGGTCCCATCATCGACCACGTTCGTCCTCGAGCAACACCTGCACATGAATAAACAAGAACGATCCGAGTACAAGTCCACGACTTGACTCAAAGTCAATCCATGCAACCACTCACACGAGCGCATTGCATCAAGCAAAACTATCATCATACTATCACCAGCATATCAAACAATCATCTCAAACAACACATGCACATGCCATGATCACAACCATTTTGCAATGCCAATTTCATCATTAAGTCAATTTTTCAGCACATGATTTTACACTATCTAACGTTCGACATGATTTTAAACGGTTGAACGCTTCGTTTTACTTGTAATGTTTGTACTATTTATTTTTTCCTATCTAAATACATGGCAGAGCTCCTACCATTCTCTTGAAAAAAATTATTTCACAAATTAGGTTTGGACCACTCACAGCGAGACGGAAGGAGAAACCAGGCTAATGAAGCGCGAAGATGATGGAGCTAGGCGAGCAGTCGTGCAGGTCTTCAGATCACCGGCGAATGCTTGGGGGCACTGCTCCCCCTCTATTCCGCTGCACAACAAATGAAGGGATGGCGGGACTTGGAAGGCAGTGAGGCGCAGTGGAAGACGGAGGAGTTAGTGCGTTCCCTCACGTGCAACAACATCTCCGCACAGCAACCGCGCGCACGTTTACCCATAGCCCAGCATTATGATTATACATAGCCTAAGTCCGCATGCCACTCATCCTAGGACGACCACAAGAGACCATTTTATATGTTGTACTTCATTCATCTAGATTGCCAATATGGGACTAAACTCTCTCATATAACCTCTACAGTCTACACCACCCTGACTTCTCAGATAGAACTAATTGCAACACCACGCCTTCGTCAGGACGCCCTCATGCCCCACTGCGTACTGGCACTGCCCATTGTCGTCGTACGTAGAACCGGACGAACAAGGTGTCGGAAAGATCGTCACCCGTGTCCATCGCCACCAGCCGCCCTGCCCATGTAGAAGTCCGGGTAGACGCAGCCAAGAAACCGGTGCGGTACGGTACTCGGAGAATCACCTCGCGAGCTCGCCATAGTGGAAGCGCACGGTTGCCGTAATGGATCGATGTGGAAGTCGACGCCGTCGTACATGGACGGCCAGGGGCGGAGCTGGGCCTCGGGCCACTAGGGCCTGGGCCCGAGGCCCAGCTCAAATAGCAGTCCATGCATTGCCTGTGCTGTGCGTTGGCATGTAAAGATATACATACGGCCGGGCGGCTGGGCCAGATGGAGGCGTAACAATGGTCACGTACGTTGTTCAGTCCGTGCTGGGGATCCAATGTCTAAAATGTGCATATGTGCTTGTGTCAGCAGTTTATTTAAACCGGCCCGGAGTTGCCCAATGCCAAAGCTAACACAGCTTAGTAATGCAATTCACGTAATGCAATACTGTTCGGATTAATTTGACCTAAATACATCATGACACGAGTATGGTTTAACCAATACTAGTTTGCACTGATCGAGAAGGTGAACGATCATCATCAACTATGAGGGACACCAATGCCCTGCAGTGGGACAAATTAGGGTGTGTTTAATTGGTATGATGATATTGAATGAGATAGAATGATTCTATACTATTTGGTTATATTGTTTTAGGTGAATGGAATGATTCAGTATCTACAGAGAATATACTTTAAATTTGTATTCTACAATTCAAAATAAGATGGTTCTATTCAAACAACTGAACACACATATAACATTTTTTCTGAACCATCTCGTATATGTACCACGATACATGCAATCAAACACACCCTTAAAATCAATTCCACGGCTCTTACGCACGAAAGGTCACGAATCTTGTTGAAATGTACGGCTGTTGCCGCCACACTATCACATGCATGCATGCTGCCACTAGCTGGCAATTCCTGCAACACCATCATGCCTCGATAGAATCATAGAATGATAGTTGATAATTTAGTTGAATAATTACTGATTGTATTGCTCCGGTGTTACTTGCTATTTGTTAGTTGTTACTATATGAAAAACTGAAAAGGATAGCTTTGGTTATGCTTATGTACTGATACTAGATTCGAGTATATTGATTTGAACAATTTATATAGTTCGTGATTAATTGATTGAACTCAATTTGATGTAATAGAAATATATGACGAAGAGATCGAAGCCATTGTCATCTTATTTTCCAGCAAAGCCACAGTCCAACCAATCCCCTCCGGAAACAATAGGAACTGCTAGTGGTATGTTACATTCTTCTAATGCAATTTGTCTTAATAGTTTCCTTCATAGTTTTGTGCGCCTAATTTATTGTGCAATTTCCTCTTTTACAAGTTCAGGTTCTTGTTCTATTGTTGATGAAAATATGATAGTTTGGGATGCACCAAACCTTCCTTAATTAGGTATTAATTTTTCTACCATTCCACTACGTTATATTGTTTTGACATATTTTATCTATATTATTGAAATGTTAAGCATGGGATTCAAATTTATCTTTAATTATGTATTTGTGTAGTGTTTTTGTTGTACCTCTGTGTTGGTAGTATTTGATGTTAGTTATTGCCATTTAATTTTCGGCCCGAGGCTTCAAATAATCCTGGCTCCGCCACTGTGGACGGCCGATGGTGTCGCTGAACGTGCGGTACGGCGAGGCGTTGCCGCGGAGGAACTCGTTCGATCCAGAGGTACTCGATCGGCGAAGCCCTTGGCTTGCCCGACGGACAGGAGGTGGTCCCCGTACGTGCTACCGAGGGCGAGGAGCGAGCACACCTGCACACCGTCCGCGGGACTGGAACAAATTTGAAGTCGCCTCTGAGGAACGTGCAGTCGTCCTCGTAGGAGTTGCACTGAGCAAGCGCGGTGATGGCCGCCGGGGCCGAACCTGTTGACCCGTGCTTCATGTCTCGGCCAGGCCGCTCCTCGGGCCTGCCTTGGCCCCCAGTACAAGGCGATGTGTCCGGTTGAGCCGGTGGCCGTGGCAGAGGGAGAGAATGCAATTGGAGAAAGATGGCCACGGTGAAGAGATGAAAGGATCTTAATTAGCAGATGTACATGCATATAAAGCTCGAGGACAACGAAGGAAGAGACAACCACTAACATTCTCTACCGCAATACAAATTTAACTCATGCATAACCAGATAAGATTTGGCGAAAAAGTACACTAACATGTACATGATCGGTACGTATTCTTTCGGACATGGATTTTTATCTCTTAAAGGAATGCTCTTTCATTGAATCTGTCGTCCATTTTTCGGCGGGATGTGTGCATGGATTACCTAGTTTATTTTCTAGCCATATGGAGAAGATAGGGTAGGAGGAAGTCCCATTACCAGTAAGGATTTTGATAAACATCACTAGGATATTTTGTTTGCTAAAATCACCTAAATTTGGGAGCCTCTTGCAACATTTTTTTTTCAACGTTTGTAATATTTTTTTCAATGCTTGCAACATGTGTTTACTGTGCCGCATTTCTACTGTTGTCGAATGAAAATGTTGCAACATTTTTTTTCAGCGCTTGCAACATTTTTTCCAACGGATGCAACATTTTTCTTCGGCAACAGTAGAAATGCGGCGCGAAACAGATGTTGCATCCGTGGAAAAAAATATTGCACGCGTTAGAAAAAAATATTGCAAGAGGCATCAAAATTTGGCTATTTTTTTAGGAAAAACATCTGAGTGATTCCTAGACACACCCTAAGAGTAAAAGAGGAATTTTTTCCATGATGCATTACCTCATCACAGAATTTTCTTTTTAAAAAGCATTAACTTATGGGATTAATTCATCATAATCAATGGAATTTGGAGAAAATCCATAAATGTGTCACACAGTGAATAGCATGTAATAGATGAGGTTAACTTTAGTGGCATATATGAATTACCCTTTAACTTACCTAGGTCCATTTTTGATTGAAAGTACTGACCTAAAGTAGTCTGTACCGCAGCAATGATCAAATCGCTTTTTTTTAGTCCAGCTGTTGTACTCTTCTTTAATTTAAATGTTAGATCTTTTGGGCATTTTTTTTTAAAAAAACTACTAGTGCGTTACCAACCGGGAAAAATTCGTAGAAAGAAGTGTTAAATCAAGTTCCATCATTTATTACTTCCTAGTGGCTACGGCAACAGGAGCCAGTGTGGCAGCCAAGAAGAAGAACATGGATATTAATCAAGTCATGACCAGGAAAAAGATATTAAGGACGTGGCTCTAATTCAGTTGGCTCATTTCAATTTGAGCCGAAATTATGTGGGCTGTTTGGATCCTATTTGTTCTTGATGGAATTATACATTCTCGTATTTGGTGATGCAGTATAGTCATAATCAAACTTATCTGACCGGTTGAATTGAAAACAACAGACGATTCACATTAATTAGTGTGTACCGCACAAGCGCTCGTAAAAAAAGCTTTAGATCAATCGCGGATAAGGAGCGCTGCCAAGAGCAATATTCCCAGTGCATAACTCGAGGACGCATGTTGACTCGTTGAGGCGTGGTAGTAATTTACGCCGGTAAGATCAGATCGCTCGGTTTAAGTTCGATCTGGATATATACGAATAGTGTGTCAAGTGTAATTGGATGATGGAACGCGCGCGGTAGCTAGGTTTCGATTCGGCGAATTTTTTTATTTAATATTTTTTAATCGTTTTTCAAAACTAGTCGCCCAAGACCGAAAAATAGCAGAATACCTCCGTCCGCCTCTAGCAGGGCGACGCTCGCCGGGCGACAGGAGGGCCGATAACGGCAAAACTCCAAACCCTAACGGCAGTAAACGTAAAAAAAAAAGGAATATATCGATTTTTTTTCAAGGGCGATCGGTACTATAGTTTTTATTTTTTACGTTTGCAAATTGTTTGTATAATAATTGTTACATTGAACCAGGAAAAATTAGGAAAAAACTTGTTGTCATGTAATGAACCGAAAATTATTTTAGTCCGTTAGTGATACGCACTTAGTTTTTGATAGCCTCGTAGGGTCCGCCGATTATGGCCAAAAAATAGGGAAAAAGCACAGCGGCCTCACGCAACATGGGATACCACTTTAGCACGGGCGAGATGGCCGACGCTGTTCCCGCTTTTTGTTGCGAAAATCATAAAAGGCCCTCGCGCCACGAAACCACGGAAATCGTGGGCTACTTAGCGGTTTTCAGAGTCTCGCGACAAGCCGACATGGTCAAAAAATATGGAAAAATCCAGGGCGGCCTACTTAATGTGGGCTACCACTTACGATGGGCGAGATAGCCGACGCTGCCTCGCATTTTGTTGCTAAAATCGAAAAATGCACTCGCGTCATTTAAACCACGGAAATCGTGGGCTACTTAGGGTTTTTGAGTCGCAAGGACAGGCCGGACATGGTCAAAAAATACGAAAAAATTAAGGGCGGCCTCACGTTTAATGCGGGCTACCACTTACGATATATAGATGGCCGGACGTTGCCCCGGCATTTTGTTGCGAAAATCGGAAAAGGCACTCGCGGCCACGAAACCATGAAAACTTTTACGAGGTCAGAAAATTTTGAAACTTTTTATGGAGGTTCTTGATAAATCAGTGATATTACCATAAAAATTTCAAATGATTTTAATATATGAGGAATTTTTTAAAATTCAAACAATACATATATAAGGGCACATACACCGAAAGTTCAGATGATAAAATAAGCAATGGATTAGATTATATTATATTACATGGCATTACAACAATGACGAGGTTAATAAGGAAAGGAAAGCACTGTTCGTCAGTGGTGGAACAAATGATCGTTCACTTATCCGGGCACAATTGTAATGATGTAAGACATTTTCTCGATATTACCCGACCTGTAAATATTATGCATCACCCCTGACACCGCTCAATCCCTACTATGAAAGAACTCCATGGGGTTCCGCGAAGGTTCTCCCACTGCCGCCCATTGGGTGGCCTATGCCGACGCTCCTGTGTATAAGACTTAAATTTTGGTTGTTTTTTATGTGGATTTCGCCTCCCATATGGGCATGTCATCCCGATTCCTAGGCCCCTATGTTAATACCACCCAAGTGTCTCACAGATTCCACCGTGACAGCCCGTGATCTACTGCACGGGTTTTGTTCGTAGAGGAGGGCGCCTTCGTGGTCGGGCTAATCGAGGGGCGAAAACCCTAGAGGACTCTCCATGAGGGTTTCTGCCACGAACTAGGAAGAACAAGTGATTTTTACCTGTGTTCAGCCCCTTGTGAGAAGGGTAATAACCTTACGCCCCGCTAAATTTCTTATGGGGTGTATCGAACCAAGACAGTAGTTCTCGAGTTACAAGCGATCCGCCGGGCTTTCTAGTATTGCTTGGTCGACCGATCTAGATCCGATCCTCTTCCCCATGCACCCGAGGGCCCTTATATAGGCCAAAGCTAACTGGTAGGTACAAGGAGGGTCATCATGCCGATCTAAATACATTTAATGCTTCTTCGTGTTGTCCTGCTCCTCCAAATTTCATTAAATGCCCACGCTGCGTTCTTGCCCGGTCCACGGATGGGACCCCTTGTGATGTAGGTGAGAGGCGCCGAGGAATGGGCTTGTTGCGTAAACCCTTGCTATCGATAAGTTCGCTATGGCAGCTCGCTGCTTCGACATTTGAGACGGCGGCGAAGGAGTTTTCGAGGCGGTTACCGTGGCGCCACCTTTCTGTTTTGCGGCGGGCGAGCAGTATGCCTCGCCAATCGCCGCCACCCGCCACGCGATCGGGCGCCGGCGAGGCGTGGCCGCCACTCGCCGCCGGGCGCCACGCGAACCGGCCGCCGGCGCGCGCGGATCGCCGCCTGGCGGCTCCGCCGCCACACGGTGGGCGCCGGCGCAGTGGCGTGCCGCCACCGCCGCCGGGCGCCACGGATCGGCGCCGTCGGCGGCCGCGGATCGCCGCCGGCGGCTCCGCCGCCACGTGGTTGGCGCCGCGCGGGTGGCGTGCCGCCACCGCCGCGGGCGCCACGTGGATCGACGCCGTCGGGCGGCCGTGATCGCCCGATGGCCGCCGCCACGCGGCTGGCGCCGCAAGTAGGCGTGTTCGCCACCTGCCGCCGGGCGCCACGGACCGACGCCAAGGCGGGCCGTGATCGCCGCCGGCGGCCCTTGCCACACGTGACCGTGACTTTATGCGGAGAGGGTACCCTAGCGATAATACGCCGACAAGATTCCCGGCTCGCCTTAGAGCGCAGCTCACGACTCTTTTTAGAACCTTCGCTAATGCACTTCAATGCTTGGCGCGCTTAAGTGGCTACCACTATGAGGATACGACCGCTTCGGTCCTCACACAGATCTCCGCGGTTTTCCCTTTGGGACCAAACGGCGATAACTTTGTCCTTCGTGAACTGGCCGATGGGGTACGACATATAGATGCATCTCAGATGAGCTGTTCACGCTTCGCTTTTCTTTGCGACTTTGCTTTTGTTCCTTCGCTTTTTTCCCAAAGTTTTGTCTTCTTCGAGCCACCATGGTGAACTCCATTCCAAATTTCATCGTTGACGCCACGCCAGAAGGCGGATGGGGATGGTCGCCACGAAGGCACCTTTTCGATACCGTCCGGGGATCGCCACGCCTGTGGTGCTCTCCGACGAGATCGTGGCCGCACACTGGCCATGATGGCGGCCTTCTTCCGCCTTTTTTGTTGCTTTTGTTGATGAACCCGCCCGTAAAAACCTTGGACAACTTTTGGATGAATGTTAGATGTTTAATCGTTATTCATGCGCTTGCTCATTTTTGCATGCTTGAATTCACCACATTTGCTTGTTAGACGGCCATCATTCGACTTAGCTAAGACGCTTTTAGAAACACCTAATTTAGGTAGCGCTTAAGTCCCGCCAAGTGATTTCATGTGCCCGCCGTGATCGCGAAAGCATAGATTATGCGGACCACATAAAATGTAGGTGAAAATGTCCTTAAATCGAACAAGGAACGCAAGACACAAAGAAGGCCTTAGCGCCGAAGTTTCCGCGAGATTATCGCAGGTTTCAACCTTCCTAACTTATACCCCGATGATCGCTAAAAATATGCTACGGCGAACGCGCGTAAACAACAAGTTCTGGCGTTTTAGGCCGTAAACACTCAACTGAGACGACTCAGCCGGTGCTTCAGGAGCCAACCCGAGGCGACGAGTTGCAGCAGAGTGCCGGTCTAATCGACATTCGATGACTTGGTCTCGCCGGACGCTAACACTTAGCACATCTTCTTATCATGAGGAGCCGTTGGTTTCAACATTTGCGATAACCACGCCGCATCTTGACCTATCTCGTGATATAATCGCAAGGAAATGGCCAAAGAACGCGGTATAAAGTGCTTATCTTATTTCAGATGTCGCGGATGAGCGATTTGACGGCCGGGCGAAAGCACGACGGAAGGCTGGGCGAGAAATGGCATGGGCAAGAGCAATTTCGAGCCATCGGGCGATTTTCGAAGCGCCGGGCGACAAGAAACCGGCGCCGGGCGAAAGCACGACGGAAGGCTGGCGAAAGCAGCAATGGGCAGCACTCGAGCCATCGGGCTACTCATCAAATTTTCCGAGAGTCGGGCGACCAAGAAACCCAAGCGGGCGAAGACGACGGAAAGGCTGGCGAAGCAACAGCACTGGGCAAGCAATTTCAAGCCATCGGGCGACTCAAAGAAAGACGCAGGCCTTTCGAGGAAGTAAGCCAAGATCGTTATGCTTACTCGCTGCATGCACGGCCAACGAGAAGGTGAGTAGGCATCCGGAGAGGTATACGCAAGGTAAGCTTTTAAAACATTCTAAACCCCAAGATGAAGTGTCCTCGACTAGCCTGCTTGGATCCTAAGTCCTTGTGAAATACCAAGAATTCGATCCGGGGCGCCATGTGCTCAAGCGGCGAAGTTTCTGGGTGGCATTAGTCGACGGCGCCAGGGTGACGCACCAACGGTGCTTCAGTGGAGCTAACCCGAGGCGTGCGAAAGCTGCTCGAAAGCACCATACCTAGCTCGCTTCTACCGCCGAGCTAAGTATACACAAAGGCCGAGGATCGCTATGGACTCCACAAAGGAATTAGCAAACGACGGAACCAGCGATATTCATGCCAGATTCGCCACTCAAGGCACAATCAAGAGGAATAATAATGGCGGCAAAGAGTTTTTTCGGCAATGTTTTATCGACGCCAGCAAGCCGACACCACCAGAGAGGGACGACTGAGGTCGGCCGAGTAAACCGCTGGTACTTACACCCCTTTAAGGGTAGAACTTCCGTGAGTAGCCGATGTTGTAGGAGTTCGTCAGCCTCGCCGCCCTCGCGGCTAACCGCTCCGCTTCGCCGAGATATCGAGACCACCTTGAAGGGCCCTCCCATCGGGAGACAAATTTTATGTAACCCCAAGATGCCTCAATTTCTGCGAAGACCAGTCACCCACCGCCAAGTTCTTCAGAGACCCGGTGGCGTGGTATCGCCGAGGTTTTGCCGATAATCAAGGCGCACGCAAGGCGCTCGATCCCGCACCTCCTCCAGAGGTTTACCTCTTCGCCGGAGACCTTCTTGGTCTTCTTCATTGAAGGCGAGACGTTACGGCGAGCCGAGCGACAACTGAGGGGGAGAATAATTTCGCGCCATACACCAAGAAGAAGGGTGTTCGCTGTTGCACGGCCGGGCGTGGTACGGTTTACCACAAAGACACCGGAGTTCTTCCGTCCATCTTGCACCCCGCCAGGAGTCGATCAAACGCCTCTTGTCTTGAGGCCCTTCAAAGACTAGCGATTGGCGCTGTTCACCGACCATTGCTCATGCGGATGGGCCACCGGGTTAAACATACCTTGGTGCCCATTTTTTACGTAACTCCGTAAAAGCCGCTACGGTAAACCGGGTGCCGTTGTCGGTGATGATGCGGTTGGCGACTCCAAAGCGGTGAAAATCCCACAAGATGAACTTATCAGCCGCAGCGCCGTGATGGTTCAAGATCGCCGGCTTCACCCACTTGGTGAACTTGTCGATGGCGACGAAGAGGTGGGTGAAGCCTCGTGGGTTCGGCGAACGGACCTGTGATATCCAAATTTCTGCACCGCGAACGCCAAGATAGCGGATGGTTTGCGAGCTTGGGTCGGTCGGGTTTGCTCGGGCGAAGAACCGACAAGCCAGACGCCCTCACCAAATACAAGAAGCGCCCGGAGGGCGAGGCCAATAAAATCTTGGCGAACGCCTTGCCGACTAGAGTCCCACGGATATATGGCTCCCGTGACACGCCCATGGATATCGAGAGCAGCTCCTCTTCCCGAGTGATGCACTTCAAGAGAACTCCATTTCGCCCGCGATATAGGTCCCCACCTACCGAGTATAGCACTTGGCCTTTCGCGGCAATCTTCTCACCGAGGCATCATCGCTCGGGATCACTTGGTCACGCAGAAGGCCGTGATAGGGTCCATCCATCGATCTTCCCGCCCAAGGGTGGCGACCACCCTGCTCGGCTCGGTACTCATTGGCCGAAGCTCGGTGTCGCCGCAAGACCGCCGCCTTTCCCTCCCGACCGGGGCCGAGGCGGCGCGCCGCTCTCCTCCCCGGATTGAGGTCGGATATGCAGATCGCTTCCCCACTCGAGCCAGAGGTCATGACACTTTGCCGCCGTCTCCCCACTCGGGACCGGGGTCATGACAATGACACCATCATCCCCACCTGAATTGTGGGTCATGGATGGACATGTAGTCTTTCCTCAAGACCCCGACCGAACAGAGCCCTTGAGGATGCAAGCCGATGTACCCGTCCAAGAAGGTGATTGTCACGCCGAGGATATGAATATACCCCAAACCTTCAAAATGACGCCCATTCTTCTGACCTCCGCCAGCACGCCGCCATGGTGGGGTCGGAACATTGAACTCCTTCCGAGCTTGATTAATGACCAGAGGGAATCTCCCTTGACTTGAGACGCTTAATGCCCAACAAGCGTGCAAGCGCAATTTCGCCAAGAGACCTTCATACTTGCAATATTGTTGGTGGCCTTGAATTCGAGGGCGACCACGATCGGAGGGTGTCACCGGCCGGGAGACCAGATATCTCCAGCTTCGCTGGCTTTCCAAACTCGAAGACCCATCAAAGAATAACGCCCTGGGGAAGGCACGGGCGCTTTTTCTTTCAGAGTGGCGGAGTCCACTGCCATTTAATTCCGCCAACTTTTGACTTCTTGATGGCAAGTAAGGGCACAAACTTGATGTTAAATTTCAGCTCCACCTAATTATTTAGCACCGCCTCCGCTTACTTCAAGCTATGGAGAATTCGCAAAGGGTAGGTCAGACCACTGTAATTTCTCGCCTCTTGGAAATAATGCCGCAGCTTTCCGGACGCCACTAGGATCGCGATACAACATCTTTTGAGCTCATGGATACCGGTTCGCTTCATGCAATACTTTGTCGATGTAGTAGATCGCTCAACGCCTTTCCCTCTCTCGCGATTAACACGGCGCCACCACCCTGGGTGGCAGAATATACGTATAGACTCACCCTGCCATGGGGAAACCAAATACGGGAGAGGAGAGGTACCGCTCAAATCTTCAAATGCCTTCAAGGCCGTCCGTCCACTCAAGTAATTAGTCTTTTTTCAAGAAATTTTGAACAGAGGCAAGCTTTTTTCTCCCAATCGGCAATGAAGCGCCTGTGGAGGCCAAAGCGACCGCCAAACATTGACTTGCTTGAGTCGCTACCGGCGGCTTCATGTGCTCGATGGCCGATATCTTGTCGATTGGCCTCAATGCCCCTACGATACCGAAACCCAACAAATTTTGTTCGAGGGCACAATCGAACACGATTTTTCCCAAGTTGAGCTTCAGTGATTCATCCCGAGGTTAGCAAAGGTCTCCTCCTGTGTCTTGGATCATTTCTTCACTTTTTTGATTTTCACCACCAAGTCATCAACATAAACCAAGGTTCCGCCTCTATCCGGGGCGGAAGGTAATATGTATAGCACGCCGGTAAGTAGAACTCCGATTCTTTAAACCAAAAGCCATCCTTACATAACAAGATACACCTTGCTAGTTACAAAGCGCTTTTTCTTCGCCTTCAAGCGCCATGCTAACTGGTGGTACCCGAGTATGCATCCAAAAAGCACAAAGAATTCACACCCGCCGTGAAGTCTACGATGAGGTCGACTCGCGGCAGGATAATGATCTTCTCGCA
The DNA here is from genome assembly GCA_036346375.1 of Guadua angustifolia. NCBI lineage: Eukaryota > Viridiplantae > Streptophyta > Magnoliopsida > Poales > Poaceae > Guadua > Guadua angustifolia. Next base: position 31,862,246 of record CM070501.1, on the reverse strand, counting down.
AAGCTTTGTTGAGGTCGGTGAAATCGACACACACGCGCCACTTCCCGTTGATTTCTTGACGAGCACGGGTTGGCAAGCCACCTGTGGTGAGAGACCTCCCGACTATTCCCGGCCAGCCTTTCTACCTCCTCTCGAATGGCATCTCGCGCTTCCTACCGCCGCCCGACCTTCGCGGACGGCAAGACGCCGAGCGTTGTTAATCGGTGCTCGATCACCTGGGGACCCCAAATATGTCTGGACGGCTGCCAGCTAACACGCTCTGCTTGATCGAGGAAGGTGACGAGCGCGTTTTCCTATTTGGCGCCGAGGTTGGCGCCAATGTCGACGGTTCGGGAGTTCGCCTTCACTCAGTGGCGACCACTTTTACTTCACGGGCGAGCCGGTGAAGCACGGTCCGGCCCGAGGGGCTCTCGAAGTGCGGCCGCCGACGCAAGTGGCACCGCCAGATCCCAAGCTCGCTTGTGAAATACAGGCTTCGACCTATCCACGTTGATAACAATGGGGTCTGGCCCCGAGATCTTCACCACCATGTAAGATAGTGGGTAGCCGCCATGAACTTGACCACCACGACCAAGTAAGCGCTATGTATGGGAGGTCAAATCATGACCAAATCCACCATCTCGGTGCGGTAGTTATCCTTCTCCCAAAGTGACGGGAGGCAACTTGACCTAAGGGAACAAGCCCGTGATCCTGGGCCACCCCGAAGAACGGCAGGCTCGGGCGCAGTCCCGGCGCTGGATCTCGCAGCCATGAATGCCGACGAGACAAGAGGTTGATGGAGCTGCCTCCGCCCATCAAGCACCGCCCACCAGACATTCCGGACCGTGGGTGCTACCACGATCGGAGATGCCCCAGTCGGGTGCCTCGTGGTGGTCGCCCGACCGAAGGTGATCGCTTGTTCGACCATTTCTGTCCGACCCGCCCCCGAGCTCGACGCCGTGGCGCACACCTCCTTTTCAGCCGCTTGTAAGCGGCGTTGAGGAATGGTGGATGAACCACCGCGGATGTATCGCCATCGCAGGATCCGCCGAAAAGCCGCTGGGCGGATCTTCATCTTGATCATCATCGTATGCGCCTTGAGCCGCTTCCACTATCTCGCCCACGAACCGGCAGCTTGTTCAGGTCATGGGTATTGGTTTTATGTACGCGCAGAGGGCTCGCCTCCTTTGATCGCAGCGGTCGCTTTACGGCCAGGGGGTCATCGCCGATCACGGCGATCGTTACACGGCCACGACGGCTGCCGACCGCCATGGCGGTCATTACGCCGGCCGCGCGGTTGCGCTTCGAGGCGCTGGTCTTCTTCGTTGCCGCGCCGCGGCCAAGACCCGCCTGGCTCTCTGGCCAAGGCTCGCGCTTTCTTGTTCGCACGGCCGGACCTTCGATGTCCTGCCTCGTCCTGTTTTGCCACCCTTGGGGCCAAAGGCCGCCCCTTGCCTCCAAGAAGCTCTCGGCACAAGACTTATGTGCGAGGGAGAAAAGCTCTGAGGTTGAGCCGATGGTACGGTGGCCATCTTCCTTCATCTTATGGGTCACAGACGCCTCCCAAGGCGATGACGATCGATTGCTCTGAGATGTGGGGATGGTGTTATGGGCAAGGATGTAATCGCTGGATGAAGTCGCTGGGTTTACCCTTTTCTTGTTCCAGTATGTGGAGGTCATCCTCCACACCGCCGCGCCAAGGAGCCTCAAAATTAGCGACAAAAATGTCGACAACCGTCCCCACGAGTGCACCGACTCGAGGGAGATTCAGCAGCCAGAGCGGCGTAACTCCGCAAGGCCGCTGGGAGGTAGTTGGCCATGACCTTTCAGATCCGCCACCGCCCGCACCATCGCTGTAGATTTGGAGGAACTCCTCCCGTTGGTGGTGCCGCCATATTTTCTATGGTCACGGGCGAAACTCGTCTCTGCCAGCACGCCGGCGCAGCCTGGCCGGGAGAAGGCTCGCACCCGACGCCGAGAGGGAGCCGAGCCGCCATCGAAGCCTCGTCCGGACCACAGATGGGAGCGCGAGGTCTGCTTCAAGGAGTTTGAGGAGTGGACCTCTCCCTGGCCCCGCGGCGAGGGCCACGAGGGGACTTCATTGTTTGCCGCCACTGCTGCATGGCGACGCCTCGGTCCGGATGGCGCGCAGACGATCGCTGGTTGTCATCACCGCCGCCGGGCGGGCTTTGCCCGTGATGAGAGCGAAGGTCCTCACGGCTCGAGGAGCCGGACCGGATGGCGCGCTTGCCTTGACCCCGCCCACTGCCAGGGTCTTTCGTTGGGGCGGTTCGAGGCCCGAGAGCTCCAGATGTTTTTAGGCGCCGAGGTACGCCTGTGTCCTCGATCGGTCGGGAGCTCCTACCCAAGCCGGGCCGATCCACGAGGCCAAGATGCTTCAGCAGCCACGGAGTGGCCGGAGAGTCCTCGCGAACTCCACCGCGGTGGTCTGGCGGGCACGGGCGCGGTGTTCGGGCGGGTGGCCGCCCATGGCTCACCTTCGACGACGGGCGCTCCACCGCTTCTCGGAGAGCAATGGCCTCGCAGGGGGCACGGCGGTTCTCGACGCGACGGCCGGAGGCGCTTTGGTCGCCGCCGCCTCGCGAGATCCTCGTGCATGGATCCGCCATCTTCGGCGCGGAGCTCGTCAACCGCGAACATCAAGTCCGCCGGAGTTAGCCGAAAAGCCAACCACTAGCCCCCCTACTCGGGCGCTACCGCCGGGCAGATTCCACTGCATGTGCCCGTGATCTATGCATCGGGTTTTGTTCGTAGAGGAGGGCGCTTCGTGGTCGGGCTAATCGAGGGGCGAAAACCCTAGAGGACTCCCTGCCATGAGGGTTTCGACGCCACTTAACTAGGAAGAACAAGTGATTTTTACCTGTGTTCGTGCCCCTTGTGAGAAGGGTAATAACCTTACGCCCCGCTAAATTTCTTATGGGGTGTATCGAACCAAGACAGAGTTCTCGAAGGCAAGCGATCCGCCGGCTTTCTAGTATTGCTTGGTCGACCGATCTAGGATCCGATCCTCTTCCCCATGCACCCGAGGGCCCTTATATAGGCCAAAGCTAACGGGTAGGTACAAGGAGGGTCATCATGCTGATCTAAATACATTTAATGCTTCTTCGTGTTGTCCTGCTCTCCAAATTTCATTAAATGCCTACGCTGCGTTCTTGCCCGGTCCTCACGGATGGGACCCCTTGTGACAGTAGGTGAGAGGCGCGAGGAATGGGCTTGTTGCGTAAAACCTTGTTACCGAGCAGTTCTGGCGGCGGCAGCTCGCTGTTTCGACACGCAGACGGGCGGAAGGAGCTTCGAGGCGGCCACCGTGGCGCTTACCTTTCTGTTTGCGGCGGGCGAAAGGTATGCCTCGCCAATCGCCGCCACCGCCACGCGATCGGGCGCCGGGCGAGCAGGCGTTCGCCACTGCCGCCGGGCGCCACGCGAACCGGAAGTTTGCCGGCGGGCCGTGATCGCCGCCTGGCGGTTCGCCGCCACGGCCGGGCGCCGCGGCGCAGGTGGCGTTTCGCCACTCGCCGCCGGGCGCCACGGGACCGGCGCCGCCGGGCGGGTCGTGATCGCCGCCGGCGGCTCGCCGCCATTGCGGTTGGCGCCGGGCGAAGCAGGGCGTGCCGCCACTCGCCGCCGGGCGCCACGGGACCGACGCCGCCGGCGTGGCCGCGGATCGCTCGCCGATGGCGGCTCCGCCACGTGGCTGGCGCCGGCGTAGCGGGCGTGTTCGCCACTGCCGCCGGGCGCCACGGGACCGACGCCGCCGTTTGCTGGCCGGGATCGCCGCCTGGCGGTCTTGGCCACACGGACCGTGACTTTATGCGGTGGAGAGGGTACTTAGCGATAATACGCCGACACCGGGTTCCCTGATGGTCTCGCATAACGAGTCAAGGATTTGTTATGCAGTTACGCGACTTTCGGCCGCTTCCCTTGTCCCTTCTTCTTCGAGAGGAGGAACCTCCCACCACTCTGGCAGGTTGGCCTTTGGCGGAGACATGCGAGACGCCTGCTTCTGCTTTCGCTCGCACTCCACTATATGGTGCAGGAGGTGTGTGTTGGGCTTATGCTTGGACAACCTGAAGCGCGTTCTCGCAGCCAATGCAAGATGCCCGCTGGTGGTTGCATAACACCGCCAACGCATTTCGGGTCCGCTTTTCCGGGCGGTAGTGGCACCACGGAGAGGGTTGTTTCAGCTTATCCCATGCAAAGTTGTTCGAGATGTGGGTGGTACGCCTCCTCGTCCACCCAGCTTGAAGTACCAAAGACCGCTCCTCCTCGGCCAAGGGCACCCTAGAGAATCTCCATCCGCTAGATCACCCCGCAGTATCAACCATCGCCTGTGCCATGTACGCAGACGCGGGCTTTTGTGGCCCCGAGGAGGTTCTCCTCCGACTTGTTGATGTTCGAAAGTGTCCTCTTGAAGTCCTGCAAAGCGATGAACTGGTTTAGAACTTGTACTTTGTGAGTTCAACATGAGTATGTCGCATGAAACTCACCGACGGTTGGCCCCTTGCACACCGCCCTAAGCTCGGGTCGATCTAGAAAAGGGACATATCCCGCGGCCTCCCACTCGGTGAAGTTCTGCCAAGCGGGTAGTTGTCGGGCAGCTTGTTGAGAAATTCGTAGTCGCGGCTGCTCGCCCGCCGATCCATTGAAGAAGCAACACCGTCCTTGTGCTAAGAAAAGAAAGAACGGCATGAGATGGTAGTGTTACCATGTATTGTGTGGACACCAAGAGGTTTACCTTGTAGGTGCGGCACAACAAAGAGTGAGCTGCGGGCGCCGTGGTTCCATGGGTAGATTGCATCATCTTGGCCAGAGGTTGCAACACATTTCGTCGGGGAAACTCCCGAGAATCTGGGGCCGACGCAACTCTCATCCCGATATTTGGGGTCGATGACTTCGCTGGTCAAGAGGCTTAAGAGAACGACATTGTTCTCTCTCTCCTTCCTTCTCTTGTTCTTTCTTGTTCTCTCTTCGCTGGGTATGCGAGGGGGCTCGCGAGAGCTTAAGATTATAAAGGGTAGATATCGCTCAGAGAAGTATCGCCCATTTCGGGCGATATTTACCTTCTGGGCAGGTGCCTCCCGATTATCAGGCTATCGCCCATTTCAGGTAAATTTACCTTGGGGCATGTGCTCTCGACATATCAGGCTATCGCCCATTTCAGAGCTTAAATTTACCTTGGGGCAAAGGTGCCTCGACATATCAGGCTATCGCCCCATTTCAGGCTTAAATTTACCTTTGGGTAGTGTGCCTCCTTACATTTTCACAAAGAGTTATTTGTTCATCGCTTATTAATAGCCAATTATATATTGTCGAGCTATGCGACGCTGTTCTTACACGGTTGCAAAATCGTAAAAATAAGTCAACGACATGGCTAAGAAAACATATCTACTACTCGAGATAGTTAGACAACATGGTGTCAAGATAAATACATTACAAAAGTACAATCAGACAACAAGTCACCACGGCGACGCCCCGACCGCTTCTTTGGGTACGTGAGTGGCGACGGCGACGGACGACCTCCTAGTCCGCCCGCCCCGAGGGGTAGCGAGTATGTCGGCGGCTCGGTGTTCCGCGGTGGTGGCCCGTGCTCCTCGGTGGACATGAATCGCTTCCACGCCGAAACTCGCGATCTCGCTAATGTCGCTGCACTCGAGTAGTCGAGCAAGACTGCGGCGGACTCGCTGGCCACTCCCACCTCGACATCGCGGTCGCGGCGAGAGATGAAGATCGCCCGCCACCCCACCTCGACACCGCGGTCGCGAGAGACGAAGATCGCTGGCCACCCCACCGTACATCGCGGCTCGCGGAGGACACGAGGGCACGACCGGTGACGCCGGGCAGGGCCGACTCGGCCGGGCGAGGTGTGGCACGCCCACTAGGGCGGGAGGTGCCGGGCCGCGGGCACCACGCCTCCGCCGGCAGTGAGTAGCCGCACATCCGCCCCATCGCGGGCGCCGCCACCGACTAATTGTTTCCGCCGCTGAACGGGTGAGCACGACGTCCGCGCCGAGGCCCGCCAACACGGACTCAACTCCCCGTACATCCGCTTCGCAAGACGGCTCGCAAGTAATGCCACTTGATATAAGTTAATTTACATAAAAACATACGTGAAGGGTTTTGGGGTGACCTTACCGCAACGCTTCCTCCGGGACATCTCAGAAGGGTACGCTCCGACACCGGCGTCGAGCGACATACTCGCCGTGTGTACCCAACCCTAAGCCGAGTCACGCGCGAACCATCCATGTAATCGGCGACGTCAGCACGGCCAGACGGGTCTCGGCCCACTCGCCCCCGCTCACCGTCCCATCGCATCACCGGTATGATTGCGCGCAAGAAGAACGGAGTGCCTAGTGGATGCCCCGACCGCTCATCCCGCAAAGCAAGAACGGCAATTTACATACAACATTCATTCCGCCGAATGGTAAGTATTGTGCTCAGACACTTACTTGTGCGCTGCATGTGAGACAAAGGTGAGTAGTCTCAGGGGAAAGTCCGAAGAGGCCGAATCGCCGCAAGACCCGGCGGCGAGTACTCCTCGACGCACAAGTCAAAGAGGAGGACTCCACGGTGAGCTGTGAGCCGATGGTCACGCCAAAGAATGCTCTGGACAGCCCGTGGAGGTGCTCGACTCGACGTCATGGCTACACAGACAGGTCCACCGCGACGCCCTGCTGCAGGCCTCATCAAACTCCCGAACGAACTGGTACGACTTGGTCTCGGTGGGCGACACCCGCATGAACAAAAAGTAAAGGCCTTATTAAAGTGTCCAAATTAGGGGTTAGATACAAGGGGCATACTGCCGCCGAATCCCAAGAGAGGCCCATAGTGGGCGGCCGATCCTGGGAGGCCGTGGTATGTCTCTGTGAGTACGGCGCCGGTCAACCTCAGCCTACCAAGGAGAAGTGCTCCCCAGACCATACCTGAGTAGTAGAACGCAGCCGGCCAACAGCCACTGCTTGTTACTTTGAGACAACCTCGCATGCACCTCGTGACGCAGCATCGCGAAAGCACGCAGAGCCCCACGACCATCGCACCATCTGTGGTAACAAAGCAAAGTTAGATATGTCCCGTCAGAAGAGATTTTAACGAAATATTTACCGGTTCGCCGGGTGTCGGCGATAAACCGGGCGAACTCGACAAAAGCCGGTGCTCACCGTGTCCCCGCGGCGAGGATCGGAACAGTACCAACCGAACAGACTATGTGTGTACGCCTGTGGCGTACAGTCATCTCGCTGCCCCGGTGGAGAAACTCACCGCAAAGATTCAGCACAAGATTGTCGCAGCCAGGCGATCCGCGGTTGCAATGAACGAGGTACTAACCGTGAACCGGAGCGCCACGCTTCTCGGACTCCGTGCTTCTTTCATCTGTCTTGTGGGGCACGACGGGCGGCCGCGGTGTCGGTCCACTGGGCGAAGCGCGCTTCAACCGCCACACTAATCGAGGGGGCGCTGCGGCACAATCGCACGACTTCGCAGGGAGGCCGAGGAGGTACGACACGCCCCGCAGCTGGGGAGCCATCTCTCCGCACGGCAGTGGAACGCGTGTCTCCGGGCTCCACCGGTCCACGAGCGGCCGCCAGGGACCGGTCAGACGAGAACCGTGACGCGGCGGGCTCTCCATGCTGCTCGCTTCCACCATCCGCAGAGAACGGAAGTAAGCCGGCGCTCAGAACTCGCACGTAGTGTGTAGCGCGTTAAAATTCCATTAGCGTAAGTAAAGAGTGCGAAACCGGCAGCCATCAGGAACCCAGCCTGGTCGATCCGAAGAAACTCGTCCGCACACCGAGACCGCAGTGTCCCCAACCGCCGCCTCAATCGGACAACCTAGACGGTGGGTCAAGTCCACGGCTGGTCTAGCACCGAGTAGCGCCAAGAAGACGCCCAACTTCGCCATCGCCGCTCGCAGACCAAGTGGTTACAAAGCAAATTCATGGTTAGAAAGCAAATTCATGGTACACGTTGCAACTACAAAAAGGTAAATGAAAAGTAATGCAATGTTCCATATTCAAATATTACATTAACGGGGATAACAAATAACTGGTACATACACTCGAAAATACATTGACGGGGACAACAATTAACTGGTACATTGAATCGAACATACATTGACGGGGACAACAATTAACTAGTACATGGAATCGAAAGTACATTGACGGGGACAACAATTAACTGGTACATAGAATCGAAAAATACATTGACGGAGACAACAATTAACTGGTACATAGAATCGAAAATACATTGACGGAGACAACAAATAACTGGTACATCGAATTGCATTATCCACAATTACGACGCGCTTCGCACTCGCCCATATCGCTCCTAATACGCCGGTCCTTCGACGCCCGACCTTCGCTTCAACATTCGGATGTCCGGCACCCATCGATGCCCGGAGGGGGCCGCCGTGAACGATCCATCAACCCGCACCAGACACTCGTTATGCCACGTGTTGAGAACACTCGCTTGTAGTAGTAGTGGGAGATGTACGGACGACATGATCGGTGTGTCTCGCTCGCCGCGCAATCACGCGGCGAAGCACGGCAAGTGCAAAGCGTGGCTTCGGCAGAGCACTCGCAAAGCAGCTCGAGTACGCATGATGGGAAGTCCTTCGCCGGGCACTCTTCGACCGGCCACCGCGCAGGCACGTGGTACCTCCGCTCCACGCCACTCTCCGTGTCAAGCGATGTGTTCAGGCTTTCCGTGTCTTGTTTGCTATGTACGAGAGACAACCGCCGAGTACGACAGCGTATTGTCCGACATACATGCCACGGAGGCCTTGTACCGCCAACTAAATATCTTTGGGTGCCTAGTAACACACCTCAACAATGCCCACCAACGGAGGCATCTCGCGCTTTCATTACCCAGCTTGTAAATCTCCGCCAGTTGGTTGTCATTATTCCATAGCGGAACCGCCTCATCATGTAGAATGGACCATTTCTCCAACGGCTCGTGGTCGATCCAAATTCCGTGAAACTCTTTATGCTTGCCCCCCTACACCGGATGTTTGCGCGCTTGCCGAGCGCACACAAGGCGTGGGGTCATCTCCTTGCTTGTGGTACACCATAGGTTCCTTGATCTAACTAGCGCCATCCCTTGATTCAAGTGATTGCTTCTGGTTAGTTCATCCAACGCCCTCCACAAATGACTCGAACTTCCTCCGCCGGTTCTGCTTGGCACGTACCGCTTGAACATGTTCATAAGTTCCTTGTTCCCGAATCGACGAAAAATTGGCACCCATGTGCCTCATGCACCACCGCTCTTCGTGTCCGCCACTTTGTCGCTCCCACGACGCCGGACCCTTGTTGCATATCCACGATCGCCTCAAGAACTCCCGCATGTCGGTCATGGATGACACATACATCGGGCGATCTTGCACAACCGCCATCTTGACTCTTTCAAGAAACCAGACCACTCTCCCGTTTTCTCCACGAAGGCCAATGCGACCCGTAGAACTCGGTTGTTGGCGCCCACCGCGATTGCAGCTAGAATCGCCCTTGTATTTCTCGCGAGGAATGTGCCGCCCATGCAAATGACCGGGCGACAAAGGTTTAAGGCATTAATGCATGCGCCGAGGGTGAAGAAGGCCCGCCGAAGACCCACTTACTCACAAGACGCACCATCCGCTGGAAACTCCGAAGGTCGGCGACCGCACGGATTCCTACTTGATATTGCCTCGAGCAAGTGTGGAATATTCTCGAAGAAGCCTCGATGTCCCGAACCGTATTTAAAGTCGTTTTTGCTCTCCATGCCTTCCGTAGCTAATCTTGTATCAAACCTCTCCTCCACGGCTCGATAATGGATCGAGGTCCGAAAGCGGATTGTCGACGATCCGACCATAAACACATTTGCCACCCAAGTGGACGCATTGATTATGTGTTCCCGCTCCGCTTCCTCCGCTTAGCGCTATGTTCATCACTATAGAACATTTCCAGAGTCCTCCACTTCCCTTGTATGCATGCACCGCCTTATGGGCACGATCAACCACGACTTCACGTCAGTAGTCTTTTTGTCGACTTCACTACCTCAATTGGCGCCAAGAGACATTGACCAAGATTTCACCGCATCCATCACGGCCTCCTTGTCTTTATATATGGCCCTCACGACCTCGCTCTCATGATACTCCCATGCATCTCTGCTCCTTCATTCATTGTCGTCTTCAAATTATATTTAGTCCACGACCGGGACAGCACCTCAGAGTATTGTCCTCCTCGTCCGAGCTGCTCGCCATCGTGGACTTCTCATCCGCACGGTCCTCCTCCTCCATCAACTCAACTATGTGCTCCACCTCCTCCCTCGTCGGCCACCTCCCGCCCACTACCGCCTCGCCTCGATCCCGCCGCCACCGCCAACCTCGCCACCACCTTCATCATCGCGTTGTTGCATATCCAGATTCTCCTCCGTAATATTTACCCCGACATCACGCACCTCCGACACCGATGGAGGTACCGTACCAATCTACAAAGAACATGAGCGCCAACCCCGCTCTACAACAGATCCAACATAGCTCCTCCATGTCGAGGTCAAGTAATAGGAATCACTCTCCATAAAAAGTCTCACAGACGGCTTACTATCGCTTCTAACCCGCAAATTAACACTCTGGGCATCCAAACCAACATCCAAATATAAACTCCATCAAACCCCTCAGATGTCCTATCTCTCGCCTAGATATGCCTCAGATGATCGCCGAAAATCCCGACAAATCGACTCCATTCGCCCTCGCTATCTCCCCATCTCCATAGAATATCTGAAAATACAATGTCTCCGACATAACGCTTACAACGTCGAACCTAAAAACCATCATTTCTCCACCTAACCGCTATATAAATGTCACAATATATTGTCACAAATTTTATTCTATCGATTTGTAACGTGCCTACCATGTTTTTAAATATACTAATTTTTAACGAATACTCATCATTCACTATAAATAAGTAATTCGATTACCTATATTACATACCGCAAATACTAAATATTAAATCTCTAAAATATTAAATACCGCAAATACTAAATATTAAATCTCTAAAATATTACATACCGCAAATACTAAATATTAAATCAGAACATTGCCTAATATTTGTACTATCCAATCCTAACTAAATTAAATTTCCAAATATTATATTGATTCTCAACATTTCTAAATACTACAATCCTAATATGTCTAAATACTATATTAAATCTCTAAACATTACCTAATATTTCTACTACCAATCCTAATATTTCTAAATATTACAAAATACTAAAATTTCAAAAAAATTACATATAAATTTAACGGACTTACCTTCAAAAAACGATGAATATTTTTCCTCTTTTTTCTTCCCTCTCTTTTCCTCTCCTTCCTCTCCTCTTCTTCTCCTCCTCTCGCTTCCTACCAAGAAGAACCAAATGGGCATTAAGAGTCACTGGGTATAAAATACTCGGTCGCTTTTAAGATAGCGACGCCTCAGTGGGCGATGACTGGCGACGCCTCGACGCAGGTCCCTGGCGGCGCCAGAGTTCCAAACGGCGCCTTTTCCGACTGCTGGGAAACCGCTAGGACCCACGATTCGCCCAGACAGGCGATCACTGCGGGCGACGGCCGGGTAGTTTTGAAAATTTTCTCATGCATGCATTAGTTCGAAAAAACGATTTAAAATAAATATTAAATAAAAAATTTCGATTCGGCTCGACACTCACCGTTTCACCATGAGTGGTAGCCCACTTAAACTAGTTCCAACAGCGAAAGCCGTAAGCACAGCCATAGCCCATCATAATGTTGACCAAACCAGAATGGGCCGACCGTAGTCCTCGGCTTTTCCTAAAGGCCCCAAAGCAGGCGATCTGAATTGGTATGGCAAGTCCGGAACGCAGGTTTGAAATTTTGTTTTCGGATTCTATCTTGGAGTTAGCCGAAATCCAAAATTTTGGTTAAAATCTGGTTAAAATTCAAAAGGTAAATTTGAAATCTAGTAAATTTCAAACTGAGAAAAATGAAATTTCGGTTAGATTCTCTGAAATTCTGGCCCTTTTGTGCTCCCACGGGGGGCGCTTTGACAGGCGGTGCGGCGGGAGCTCAGATGGGCAGCTGGGGACAAGCGGCTAAGGATAGGCGGCATGACGGGAACTCGGACGGGAGGCTAAGGACAGGCGGTGAGGACGGTGCGGCGGGAGCACCTAAGGCCGAGCGGGGATGGACGGTGAGGGGGTGAGGGACAAAGGGAAGAGGCAGAGGGAGAGATGTACCTGTGTTATCACCTTCCACACATTGCCGTTTGGTGTCCACACTAGCTGCACGGACATCCATGCCTGCCTCGACCTCCTCCTCAATCATCCATGCTGGTATCTCCTGAACGCCATCCTCCACGACCTCCTGCGCCGCTCCCTTCCTCTGCCACCATGGCCCCCACGGCCGCTGCCCCGCCTTCTCCTCGCCTAGGGGTTGGAGGCATGTAGAGGCGGAGAGGGGCAGCAACGTGTGGAGGAGGAGGGGCGGTGGATCTAGCGTGGAGGAGGAGGTACGACGGATCTAGTAGTGGCGCATAGAGGCGGAGAGGGGCGGTGGCGCGTGGTGGAAGAGGGCCGACAGCACGGGTGAGGAGGGCGGTGGATCTAGTGGGGATCAAGGAGGGTGGTAGATGCTAAAAACCTAAAATCCGATTGAATGTGTTCAATCCAAAAAATTTAGGAGACACGGGCTTCAAAACCCTGACCTCACACATGCAAAGCTAGTGTTTTGCCACCTGAGCTAACCTTCCTATCCTGTAATATTATATGAAACATTATTATAAGCATTTGGCCGGGATTTTCAATCTCGCCACCCATCGAAATCCGAGATTTCACCAAGATTTCGCGAAATTTCCTCGAGATCTTGAACTATGGCATATGAAGTCATCCCTTTTTCTAGTCCTCCTTACTTTTTTTTTTGGTAAATTTAGCCGATCCTCTTACAACTGTATTTATAGAGCCAGAAGGTGACACGTGTTATCTTCTGCACTCCCCTACCGTGAAAGGCGCTTCTCATGCTCCCCGTCCACGGCAACCCGCCTCTTGCTTTCCCTGTCCGCCTCCCGTGCTCCCAGACCGTGGCACCGACTGTCCTCTTGTGCTACCTAGAGGTGGGCACTCGGCCAGCTCTTTTAAGCCGGCCCGAGGTACGACGTCATGGCTCGGTCCAAAGCCTGACTCGGCATGACATGGCCATGTTTGGGTGTGCATGACATCAGAGTACGGGCTGCATCGACTCGAGAACTCGGCACGATGGGCGGCACTGCCAAGCACGATACTGTAGAATGGGCCGTAACAGCCCGATGACTCAGGGCATGAGGAAGAAACCCAGCATGAAGGTCACCGACTCATAGAGCATGAGCCCTATAGATAAACCCAGTAGAATGGACGCCACCTCTACTGCCGACACCTAAGAAAGACGGGCAAAAGGGGAGAGCTTGTCTCTCAATCTCTTAGCTCTCTCTCTCTCACCTGTCTCTCTCAATCTTTTTCGCCTATCTTGCTCACTTTATTTCTCATTCATTTCTCCCTCTCTCGCTTGTGTTCAGTATATCCCCTTACTCTATATAACTATTTAAGAATAAATAAATTTTAATTCTTTCTCTTATAGTATTTACGTCCACTGCCTCAACTCCATGCATCTTCGACTCCTTTTCTCTCGTTGCAATAGTGCAAATAGGTCGGGCCTAGGTCGGCACGGCACGAAGCATAAATGGGCTATGCTTGGGCTCGCCGAAAGCGAGCCGAGCCAGCACAGTACAGCATGGCGGACACGACAGGTCGTCGCGGCCCGGCACGGTTCAGGCACGAAGCACGATGGGCTCGTGCTGGGCCGGCCTGACACGGCACGACGCCCACCTCTAGTGCTACCCGAGTGCGGAAGCTGCTGGTCCCTTACTAGCCCTCCTACTGTCGCAACTCATCGGTTGCCGTGCTCCCCAAGCATGGTAGCGCCAGCTTTCGTGTTTCTGTACGTAGGAACATCTTCCACGATGAGAAGAGGGTCAAATATACAAATCTGTTCGTGGATATGTTAGATTTGTAAAAAAGGTGAGAGGAGGGAGGCTAGAAAATAGCGAAACGGGGATGTCCAACACGCGAAGGACGTGGACGCCGCCCAACGGCGCCGGGTCAGGATCGAGTCCGCGATGCTTGCCGTGGTGATGAGACTAACGCTGAAACTAACGGCCGCCGAGATTTTTCCTCACGCTCATCGCGAAAATACATGCGCCGCCGAGATTTTTCCTCACGCCTCATCGCGAGAATACATGCGCCGCCGGAATTTTCCTCACGCCTCATCGCGAGAACACGACGCGCGCCTTGCCTCGCTCGGATCTTCGTGCAAGTTCGTGTGTTGGAGCTCGCCTCGCTACCTCCTCACCGAATCCCATCTTCACGTCGCGAGGCGACACTACATCGCCGAATTTGATCTTCACGAGCGACGCCGACGGAATTCGATCTTCACCTCGGCAGCCATAAGCAACGGCAATGACAATGCAAAACCATAATTCCCCCACAGTTTGTATCTATTTTTAGTCTAGTATAAATTGGGTTGTCTAAATATTTAGATGAAACTTAATTATTTATTTTATAGATGATGTCGATGAGGTAATGTAAAAAGAAAAGATGGTTGCATGTGCTTAATTTCAAACATTGCATAATTCAATAGTTGGAATGGAATTTGCAACCATAGAGGAAGCATACAAGTTTTATAATGATTATGCCTTTAATGTTGGTTTTAGCCGAAAAAATGAAGATAGAAAGAATAGCGCCAATGTTTGCATAATGAAGTGTTTCACTTGTTCAAGAGAAGGTACACAAAGGTTAAGAGATCCAACCAAAAATCCGCCGAAATTTGAGCGAATGGATAGTAGAGTTGGATGCAATGCCCATATGAGAGTTAACATGAGTAATAAAGGCATTTACGAGGTGACTTCTTTTGAATCTGAGCATAATCATGTGTGCACAACCCCATAAAAACGAGATTATTGAAGTCTCACGAGTTATTAGTAAGGCACAAATGGTGATGGGTGATTTGGTCGATGCTTCAGGATAAAGCCAAAAGAGACTTATGAGCTTCTATCTAAACAAGTTGGTGGGAAACGACATCTAACTTTTCTTCCTGATGACTACAAAATTACCTAAGAACAAAGCGACAAAGAAGATATGGCATTAGGTGATGTCAGCACTAATGCAATACCTCCAAGAGCGCCGAAAAAAGATCCATCTTTCTTTCATGCAATGCAACTTGATACGGAAGATCAAATCACCAATATATTTTGGGCTGATGGCAAATCATTATTGGACTACGGGTATTTTGGTGATGCAGTTTGCTTTGACACAACTTATAAAACTAATAGCTATGGTCGGCCTTTTGCTGTTTTTGTTGGTGTGAACCACCATAGACAGACTGTGATTTTTGGTGCTGCGTTGTTATATGATGAGACAATTGCATCATTTGAATGGTTGTTTCAAACTCTTTTAGATACTACCAGTGGGAAAGCTCCTAAGGTGATGATTTTACTTTTTCATATATTTACATTTGTAAGCTATGAAAGACTTGTATTAAACACTTGAATATTTTTTGTTTTTAGGTAATTATGACAGATCAAGATGCTGCTATGAGCGCAGCAATAAAGAATGTCTTGCCAAACACTATTCATAGATTGTGTGTGTGGCACATGTATCGTAATCTTGCAAAACATCTCACCAAGTTTTCATGTTTCAAAGATTTTAAGCGTGATTTCGGTCATTGTGTGTATGACTGTGAAACTGAAGAAGAATTTTTGGGTGCTTGGCATGATATGCTTACAAAGTATGATTTATGCAGTAACAAATGGTTGGATGACTTGTTTAAAGTTCGCGAAAAATGGGCACTTGTGTATGGTCGCCAATTTTTTTGTGCTGACATGAAATCCACCCAACGGAGTGAGAGCATTAATAATGTCATCAATAAATACTTGGATCCAAAAATAAGGTTGCTTGATTTTTTTAATCATTGGGAGCGACTTGTGGAAGATCGCCGTCATTTGGAGTTGGTAGCAGACATGAGGCAAGTCAAGGTACCCTAAAGTTCCTTTTCCAATATGCTCAAACAAGTTTCATGCATTTATACTCCAACCATATATAAAGTATTCAAGAAGAGTATGGTAGATTTTCAACTGCATAATACAAGATTGTGGAATAGAGGGCAATGTGTATAGTTATGTTGTTCATGATGGACATCATGTCATGACTATCCTACATGATATATGTAATGATCATTGGAGTTGTTCCTGCCTTAAGTTTGAGTTCATGGGAATTCAATGTTGTCATATCATCAAGGCTCTAGATTTCAATGATACAAAAGTAATTCCTGAAAAGTATCTTTTGAAAAGATGGCAGAAGAATGCTATGTCTCGAAAAGATTGCCACTTCAGATATTGAGTCTACATCTGAAGCTTACATGGCAAATCGCTATAGCTCATTGATGAGAGCATTCATGGCGTAATTCTGTTGCATCACAGAGTGAATCGGCATATAACCATCTTCTAAACCAAGCATAAGAAATTATGTCCAAAATGGAAGAACTTGTTTTGGAAGACAACGGTTAAGGTGCACCAAATATTTCAGATCCAAGGTAGACATTGAGACAACACGTAAATCCAACCGTGTAAGAAAGAGAGATGGAGGGAGAGGGTCACGCCGTTATCTAAGTTGTCTCGAGAAGAAGAGGAAAGGAAAAAAGAAAGAGACTGCAATCTTAGAAGTGTCTGAGCGTACACGTAATCTTAGGGAAGAAAACAATGTAAGTTAGCTACAATATTTTACTTTTTTTGAATGTTGGATCCAGTCATATTACCATTCCCAAATATGTTTTGCAGGCTGTACAAATTCCAATGCATGGATCTGCGTTGGATCTTTTCAATTCAATGACTTATCCGAATATATTCGGTAAGGAGACTTGTGAATACCTTCTATGTCAACATCCTATATAGGTTCAATAATCCAATTGTGATTTTATTTATTTATTTCAGGTTTAAATAGTAGAGGTTCAAGTGGTGGACATTATTTTGGTCATATGTGTTCCTACTATACAGAAAACGATGATTCAGAAAGGATGCAGAAATAAAGAATTAAGAATTAAATTTTATCATCTCTGATGATCAAATATGTATGAGATGGAAATGTTATTTTAATAGATAGATATCTTTGTACATCGCCGTATATTCTGGCGTTGAAACCAGTAAGATACAGAGGGATTTGGATCTATATGTACATTTGCTTTATAATTCTAAAATATTTATCTTCTAATTTATTGATTATGTTGGTGGTGTATGTCTAATGGTGTTGTTGGCTGAAAAATATAACGTGTAGTAGAAAAAAATGTCAGTCCCTCGACTTGTGGGCGAGTCGTGTGTTATTCCAGATCCGAGCGAACTCGCGTGAAGATCCGAGCGAGGCAGAGGCGCGCATCATGACGTTGTGAGCGGCGGCGCATGTATTTTCGCGATGAGGCGTGAGGAAAAATCTCGAGCGGCCGTTAGTTTCAGCGTTAGTCTCATCACACGGCAAGCATCGCGGGACTCCGATCCTACGGCCGAGCGCACGTTGGACGGCGTCCACGTCCTTCGCGTGTTGGACATCCCCCGTTTCGAGAAAATAGATGATTTGTGACCTACTGATCACCGATGACGAGAATCCCGGGACTGTGCGAGCCTCTGTCCACTTCGTGAGTTGTGGGCCGGGCGACCGCTCGCTGTGATCAATCTCCTGTGTGCGCTGCTAGTTGAAGGCTCTCGTTGCAGTGCGCATTTGCACCGGTCAAGACGTGCTGCGCCGCGCCCTATCGCCTTTCCGAGCTGGGGTCGCCGGGCTCGTGTAAGTCCCAAGTGAACCGCCGAGCGCGGCCGATGAAGGCGACGGCCACCGTCTGCGATTTGTTGGGGTGGCCACCTTTACGCAGCTACATATATCATGCATGCAGTTGACGCTTACTCGCGACCGTGGCATACATAGGCCGCGAGCATGGAGACGATCAGACGACACGCTGGTGAACGGAGTAACCGTGAGACAGATATAGGAGATCACTCGCTTTATTTATCTCAGCACAGCGCTGAACCAGTACACCATGCATGCAGATGATTCCACTGTATAAGTAGGTCGAGTGGCAGATATACGCATCTGCATGCACCAGCTCTCTAATTGTTGTCCACTCCAATTAACTTAACCAACGTGTATAGCTAGGTAAAACTGTGCCTATGTGCATACTCGCACGTCGGCGTCACGTACGTTCAGCTCCGGAGGCTCAGACGCTGTCCTTCACCTGGCTGCTGTAGTTATTCTGCACGTCGTAGTAGCGGCTCCACAGCATAATCCCGCCGTAGTTGCCGACGCCCTTAACGCCGGGGAGCACCGTCGACGTCAGGTCGTCGGGCGGCACGTATCCGCCGCTCGCCGCGTCCTGCGAGGCCGGAAGACCGAGGTAGAAGCTGGCCTGCACGCTGCTGGTCCACTTGTCCCACGCGCTCTGCAGGTTGCTCGCGTCACCGCTCGTGTACTGGCACGGCGCGTTGTTGTAGAACTGGATCCAGACGTTGTCGAACAACCCCGTCTGCAGCGCGGGGCCCAGCGACGCGTCCGGGTACGGGCACTGCGGCGCCGCCGTAAGGATTACCTGCTGGCCTGCTTGCTGGGACAGGGATTTGGCCAACTCGTCGTAGTGCGCCGAGTTGCCGGTCTCGATGTCGAAGTCGATACCGTCCAGGACGGCGGCGCCGAGCGGTCGGGACGACGAGCTGCCTCCGAGGAAGTTCTCCCACAGGTAGGTGGCGACGCTCTGGGCGTCGTCGGTGGAGGAGAGGCCGTAGTTGCCGCCGCCTCCTCCGAGGGAGAGGAGCACCTTGACGCTCTGCGTCTGACATGTCTGGATATCAGAGCTGAGGGCGGCGCAGCCGCCGGAGCCGGGGTCGCAGTGTCCGGCGAGGTCGAGGACCGGGGTCTGGCCGTTGCCGAAGGTGCTGAGGAAGGAAACGATGACGTACGCGTAGAGGCCAGAGTTGCAGGCGTCGGCCAGGGTGCCCTCGTCAACGTTCTGGCCCCAGTACACGGCGATGTCGCCGGCACGGGACATGCCGGCCATGCCGGCAAGGAGGAGGAGAGGGAAGAGAGGAGACCACTTGAGCTTAGCAGCCATTGTTACTTCAGACGATCTACGAGATGTTAAGCTTTCAGAGGCGGCTTTGTGTGCAGTACGTGATTTGCTTGGTGGTGAAGCTAGCAGTGGTGGTTTGTGCGTCTTTTATAGGGGCGGATGGTTGAATCGTTCCAAGTTTGCAAACGGCTTTTTCTGAATTGGACAATTGGTTCTAGGAACTTGGCTAGGAAGGTTTGGCATGCGCATATAGTCTAGAAGACTTGAGCATTGGCTAGCTAGTAATTCAGATGTACTTGTACAAAAAAATTAATTATTGAGAATGTACTTATTACCTCCAAGTTTTTTTTTTAATTGAACCGATTTCAAAAGTTAGCGTGTATACTTTGATAACCAATCGAATGATCCATCGAGGTTGTGCGCCAAGTATAATCACTTATCGCCTTTCTTTGGTTCTTCTTTATTGACATGTTCGGATTTCGTACGTAGTGCAGCTTCTGGGTGACTTCGGGGTTGAAACGAACCAGATAATTACTATTGCACTCTTGGATTTACTTTATGCTACATTCCGAGGCCTCTTATTATACGTAGCAGCCTCCGAATCGAATCAAAATTTTGTAAGATACGATAGAAGCGTGCACGGTCTTAATAATGAAGAAGATAAATCTCATAGAGAGAATCAAAATAATACATTGAAGCAATCGCTATGAGAGAGAAATATTCAACGAAGTTGCTCACAAATTCTTTAAACATAACCTCAAAAAAGTATAAGAGATTGTTGCTCTCTCACAAGTCACAACCTCTCGAAACTTTTAGGGCCCTCAGATCCTTATCCTATACAAAAAAAAACTTTCTTCCACATATTAGTTTGCACCGCTAATCATGGATTATGTTACACTCTGATATCCCTTCTTATGCGCAGCAGCCTCCCGGATCGGTTCAAAGCTCGTGACATGTAGCATGAGCATGCATGGTCTTAAGAATGAAGAAGACAAATCTTACCATGAGAACCAAAATAATGGTGATGAAGCAACCACAACGAGAGAAAAGCCAACCGTAATTTTTTTAAGCACAACCTCAACAAAGTACCAAGCATTATCTCTCTCTCACAACCCTCTTGAACCTCTTAGGATCTTTGGATTCTTGCCTTATACAAGAATCTAGTGCTAAATAATAACCTAGCTTCTAATCCTCTCATGCGCCTCTTGCTTTGGATGAGTTAGTTTGTGGCTTTTGTTGCTTAGATTCTCCAAGATCACCCTATGGATTTATGTAGGCCCCTCTTAGTCCTTATGAGACTATGTGAAGGTCAACTTATGGATGTGTGATGATCATTTGATATTTGTTAGGCTTGTGTCGATTTGTGTGAGTTTATTTTGGGCTGAAAAAACTAAAATTGCAATTTTGGGCTACTGTCGATCTGACCGGCCTTGTGCTGGCGAATAGACCTACCCAGTGAGGTTGAGCGATACATTTAATTGGGAATTGATACTAGTGTTGATTACATGTTGCATAATATGTTGATCAATGCTATGTGATGTTTTACTTGTCTGAGATGTTTTCAAGACTTCGGAGCTAGGTCACGGTGAGGCAGAGGAGACCGAAACTAGGCTAGGAGAGCTGAAATCTAGACGTTCAAGGTGGCGCCGAAAGATGTCTAAGGCTGGGGAGTTGTTGTAAACCAGAATAACAAGTTGACGAATGAGATGCTAACTTGATGAGGATCGGACTGCACAAGAGATCATTTCCGTAGGTCGCTCGATCTTTCACGGTGTTACAACAGGAACGCAACAAGATAACCAACTGTTTTGCTTTCTGGTAGCCAAATGCAACTCCGGCCTTGATAATCTTCCGATGTGTGAACAAGGTATGCTATGCTCACGATACAGAAAGGTGAATCATATAGATTCAGCGAGCATCCCAAGAACCACTTGTTCTTGATTCTACAACGCTAACACAAACCCCAGACGGGAAACACTCATACGATAACTCAGGGATCCACCCTAGCAGCACGTAGCCGGAGACACACTCGTGTTCTCAATTCATACTCATGTTCTTCATTTTCAAATAATAGGATTACATAGGTATTTATACTAGGAACATTCCTCCTAGTTTAGGTGTGAAATTAAACAAGAAACTTAAGGGGTTTTCTTGGGTAAATAGAAGATCTAAAGCCTTGAAAGTTGGGCAGCTACATTAGTTTTCGCGTAGCTCTTTGACAGCCTGCATGTCTTCCACCAAAACAATCATTACTCCCACCTCGGAAGTCCAAAAGACGCACGGTTTGTTACATGTGAAACTAGACTTCATTAGATTTCCAACCATGTTATCCATGTCTGTGTAAAATGTCACAATCTGCACCGAGATCATTTCAAAGTAGGCAGACAGATTGGTGATACCATTTACTAATTTGTTTTGATATTGAGGTGGCCCCCATCCCATGTCACGTAATGAAAGATACAACCTTAGGGAAATAACATACCAAACCATCTCAGTTGTGTACTCTCTTGATTTATGTATGCATGGTTGAAAGCTCAAGACACTCCCATTTTCTTCATCCACAAGAATGTACTTGCTCGGCATGGTGGCACGTGTAGCGTGATTATCATGAACCAAGGATTCAGCTAAAGAAAAATCATGGACCTCATCCATGCCCGCATCATCCTCCCTTCCTTCAAGAGAAACCATCCTCGGTTTCATATTCATCGCTAAAAATGCTTCCTTTCATTGGAACAATTTGGCTTGATAATTCTCTTCTAGTAACTCAACATGCATAGAAGAAAAATGGAGTGATGTACCTTTGTATGGAATATTATAGCCATAACCCCACCAATTCTGTTTTGTGGTTGAAACACCATGATCCTCCAAGCAAAATGTCACAAGAAACCAATGACACTGGAAGAACATTACAAGTCACTTTGCAAGAATAATCTTTCATTGATAATAGCACATGCGCTTGCTCTGAAATTTTGAGAACACCATCATACCAATCCAATAGGTATGGTTGCGGATGTGGCATCTTCTCTAACTGGAGTCCCTTGATGATTTCAGCACTCAAAGCATTGATAGAACTATCAAGATCGATTATCAAGATACAAGTCTTCTACCAATAGTGCAACGGGAATGAAAAGTCCAATCCAAACCTTCACCTTCCTCCTCATGTAGGACATTGGAACTAAATATCCTGAAGCTCTTCTTCAAAGGCTTGATAGTAGCAACAAGATCATCACCACGAGCAACCATGGCTCTGATACCAAATGATGAGGATCGGACTGCGCAAGAGATCATTTCCGTAGGTCGCTTGATCTTTCGCGGTGTTACAACAGGAACGCAGCAAGATAACCAACCGTTTTGTTTTCTGGTAGACAGATGCAACTCTGGCCTTGATAATCTTCCGATGTATGAACAAGGTATGTTATGCTCACGATACAGAAGGGTGAATCATATAGATTCAGCGAGCAGCCCAAGAACCACTTGTTCTTGATTCTACAACGCTAACACAAACTCCAGACGGGAAACACTCATACAATAACTCAGGGATCCACCCTAGCGGCACGTAGCCGGAGACACACTCATGTTCTCAATTCATACTTATGTTCTTCATTTTCAAATAATAGGATTACATAGGTATTTATACTAGGAACATTCCTCCTAGTTTAGGTGTGAAATTAAACAAGAAACTTAAGGGGTTTTCTTGGGTAGATAAAAGATCTAAAGCCTTGAAAGTTGGGCAGCTACATTAGTTCTCGCGTAGTTCTTTGACAGCCTGCATGTCTTCCACCAAAACAGTCATTATTCCCACCTCGGAAGCCCAAAAGACGCACGGTTTGTTGCATGTGAAACTAGACTTCATTAGATTTTCAACCATGTGGTCTATGCCTGTGTAAAATGTCACAATCTGTACTGAGATCATTTCAAAGTAGGCAGACGGATACCAT
This sequence comes from Guadua angustifolia, assembly GCA_036346375.1. Lineage (NCBI taxonomy): Eukaryota > Viridiplantae > Streptophyta > Magnoliopsida > Poales > Poaceae > Guadua > Guadua angustifolia. The sequence continues at coordinate 31,839,197 of CM070501.1, read as the reverse complement.
TTACTAATTTGTTTTGATATTGAGGTGGCCTCCATCCCATGTCACGTAATGAAAGATACAACCTTAGGGAAATAACATACCAAACCATCTTAGTTGTGTACTCTCTTGATTTATGTATGCATGGTTGAAAGCTCAAGCCACTCCCATTTTCTTCATCCACAAGAATGTACTTGCTCGACATGGTGGCACATGTAGTATGATTATCATGAACCAAAGATTCAGCTAAAGAAAAATCAAGGACCTCATCCATACCCACATCATAACTTGAGCCTTACTCAAGCAAAGAAAGATCATTGGATCAACGGTTCATGGGTGGAGTAGAGATCAAGTTGGCGTTAAAGGGTTATTGGATCTTTAACTTAAATGGCACATTAAGAAGCATGCAAGCGTATGGTTAAAAGCCGTTATGTTGTTGGGTTGCGGGTTAGTCCATATATAAGTGAGGGAGTGAATCTCAACTCTTGATAATGTTTCTTGAGGGCTAAGAATAGTGGTGGATCAACAGTGTTGGGCTAGGGTCATATGACACTGATGGCGCTAGCCCAGCTACATACTTCCCTTTAGTATATTAGCAAAAAACCGCTCTAAGGAACATTCAATTGGTCGATTGGTTTTCAATGAAAATTGAGCGGTTATTTATTTATTTTTGTGAGTTTTTCAAATTTTTGATTTCTTAACCCTATAGTTTCTAACAATTTTCGAGTGATTTTTGACTTGATATTTCTGATTTTTGAATTTCAAACGGTTTTGTGAACCCTAGCAACCAGCCACTTGATTTCCCTAATTTGTCGCCTCCATAGCACATAAGCACTTTCCTAATCCTAGTTCCTCTTTCCGCCGCTTCTCATAGGAAATTAGATATATATTCACTCCCCAGTTCACACTTGCGCACAACGCACCCAATCGCCCATCTAAACCTAGATCCCTAATTTCCAACCCAATTTCACAATTGAGCCAGCAAGGTCCTTTGAAGTGTCATAAATCACCCAATCTCTCAAGCATCAAGGAGCTTACTTGATTTCATGAATTACAAATTTACTTGATTTCTTTAATTATTGATGATCAATTGGAGGTGGGTAGAGGAGGAGGGCTTCTTCAGTTTTTTTTTAAATTGTAATCTTCCTTCAAGCACAATGTCAAGTAATGAAATTAGTGATATTGGTGATTTATCTTGCAAATATGGTATCTATTTTAGTGCTTTATAATTTTCACAAATTTGTTAGGCAGTAAAATTATAATGGAACAATTTTTGAAAAGGAAGTTACCATTAGACAATGATGCTAATAGTCCTGATGATGGGATTTCAGGAAGAGATGGAAGCATATTGCTCATCCTTCTTTGCCAGTGTCACCAAAGTTGGCAAATTTGGATGAGCTTCCTTACGATCTAGCTGATAGGAAGAGAATATCAGAATACATATGTCAAAAACTACAAGATGGGATAAGGCGAAAGTATTTGATAAAGAGGTACTTACAGACCACAACCTAGTTTTCAATATCCACAAAAGAACATATGAGGCTATTTATGTTAGTTTAGTCCTACATGGTTTACTAAATATGATTGGTTAGAGGATAACAAAAAGGTGGATAAAGCCTTTTGTTTATATTGCTACTTGTTCAGAGATTGTGTTGAAGGCCAAGGTGGGAGTGATGCATTTGTAACCAAGGATTTTTTCTGGCTGGAACAAGTCAAATAGACTTCAAGATCATGAAGGCCAGTGTAATAGTTTTCACAACATGACGGTGAAAAGAAGCACAATTTGCTTAAACAAGATAAATCAGTTGTTGTTGCTCTAAACAAGCAGAGTAAAATCACTCGAGAGGAGCATAGTGTTCGATTGAATACCTCTATAAATGTTGCTCGATGCTTGCCCAATCAAGGTTTAGATTTTCATGGTCATAATGAATAAAAAGAGTCTAAAAACAGGGGAATTTCCTAGAGTTAGTAAAGCTTTTAGCAGAGCAAAACGAAAAAAAAATAAAGAAGGTTGTGCCAATAAATGCTCTTGGAAATAATCAAATAGTGGCTCCAACCATTCAAAGAGATATTGTTAATTGCTTTGCTGAGATAACAAAGATTTTCTTTATTATTTTTATTTTACAAATGATGTCCACTCTCAAAGATTTTTAAATAAATTATGTTTATTGTTTTATGCAAATCATAGTGAAATCTATCATTGAAGAAATTGGTGGTGATGTTTTTTGTTTATTGGTTGATGAGTCTACTAATGTTTCTAACAAGGAACAGACGGTTGTGGTTTTGCAATACATCAATAAGTTTGGAGTAATTGAAGAAAGACTTATTGGTGTGATTCATGTGAAAGAGACGTCAACTTCATGTCTCAAGTCTAACATTGATTATTTGTTTCCTAACTATGGATTGAACTTAAAAGAAGTTAGTGGCCAATGTTACAATGGAGCAAGCAACATGAGAGATGAGTTCGATGGCTCGAGAGCTTTGATCATGAGAGAAAATAGCTAGGCATATTATATCCATTGCTTTTTTCACCAACTTAAGTTAGTAATTGTGCCAGTAGCTAAAAAGAATGACGATATTAGCAACTTCTTTAACATGATATCTCTTCTACTTAGGCCCTGTTTGGGAGAGCTCCAGATCTCAGCTCCAGCTCAGAGCTGAAACTTATAGGCTAAATTAAAGTGAATTAAGTTTATATTTTTAGTCTAAAATGTAAATAAGATGATCTACCTAAACACTCTTAATGTACCCACAGCTCCAGCTCCACAAATTAAATCATTGTGTCCACCAGCTTGCTAATGCCTGGAATTCATCGTCGAGGGACATTAGGGTTTCCAGCCACGAAGATGCCCTCTACCGAACCATAATTTCCGTCTAGGGAGTAGTCATCCTGTTAGCGAAATCTTGTCAGGCGAAATACGCCGACAGCAGTGGAAGTGGAAGAGGTTTAAATTAAGAGCAATCTCTTCAAAGAGCTGGAGACATTTGTTGGGGTTCTCACTACAAAACCCTTAAGAGCATACACAATCTATTCTCCTCTGATATTGAGGTGCTCCAATATGTTGAAAAAGATGGCCCAAATTATGGAAAGAAACGTGAAGCCGTGGTCTTCTAGATTATATCAATGATTTTGACTTTGTGTTTTATTTGCGCTTAATATTACTTGTCTTAGGACATGCAAATGCTCTATCACTATCTTTACAAAGGAAAGATCAAGATATCTTGGAGGCCATGTTAGAGATGAAGTTAACCTAGCGAAACTTTAACAAATTAGAGATGATAGCTAGAAATCTCTATTGGGGACAATGTACACCTTTTATGAAGAGCATGCTATTCCTAAGTTGAATATGGAAGAAGAGCATGTAGATAAAAAAACCAAGGCAAAAAACCATTCACACTAACTTTTAACATTACAAATATGATTGTTTGAACCCTGTTATTTACTTGTAGCTTATAGAGTTCAATGATCGTTTCAACAAGATAAACTCTAATTTGCTTACCCAAATGGCTACCTTCAGTCCCAAGAATTCTTTTGATTCTTTCAAATTTGAGAGTTTAATGGAGTTGGCTAGGTCCTATCTGAAAGATTTTAATTCAATGAAATTGAAAGATCTTGGTCATGAGTTTCATATTTACATTGATAATGTGAGAGCGGATGGAAGATTTGCGAAATTGAATACTATTTCCGAACTTGATAAGCTAATGATGGATACAAATAAGCATCTTTCTTTTCCATTGGTCTACAAGCTCCTCAAGCTTGTACTAGTTCTACCTATTGCAACTGCATCAGTGGAGAGGTGCTTTTTGGCAATGGAAATTGTGAAGACAATACTACGTAATCATATTGGTGATCAATTTATGAATGATGCTATTGTTTGCTTCGTGGAGCAAGGCTTTCTAGCTACGATTCCAAATGATGTTGTGGTGGATTGCTCTAAGAAGATGAAAGAATGTAAAGAGCAACTATAAGAGGTAATCACTTTTGTAAAGGTAATTTATTATGTTTATCTTGTTATGATATATTTACATTAAGTTACTCCTGATTTATACATATTGTTGGTTTATTGCAAGCTAAAAGTTAGTGTTGTGAGTTTGTAGTGACCCACTGACCCCAGCAACCTTTTATCCTGGATTCGCCTGGCCAAGGAGGTTATGTGAGGGTGAAGGTTGCTACTAGTATGCTATAAATAGATGGTTGGAGTAATGCCTCTATGCTAAGTTTTAGATAAGGGTTTTGTAGTTTCATTATGTTTCTTTGAGTTTTGCCCATCATAAAATGAGGCTTTGTAACCATCCCTCTCTAAACAATGTATGATCCAAATTCATCCATGTTCTAAAATTTATTTTACTTGTATTTTGCTTGGTTCTTTCAGGCAACTTGAGCTTTGTTTCGCCTCCTTCTATTTATTGTGTTTCTATTAGATATAGGATATGTAAGAGGTTGAAGAATTTATTTAGAATATGTTCCAATAGAGTAAAATCTATTAGAATTTATTCTTGCTTAAGTTATACTTGGAACATCGTGTTCTTGAGATAAAATCATTATTTTTTGATACAGCTTGAACCTTTTGCATGAAAGGTTAAGATTTTGAGCTTATTCTTGCAATTCCTTTTAGAATCATAGTCCTAAGGCTATTTCCTAGTCATGGTTCAAGTTTTATCAGGTTTGGATGGATAAAATTTGAGTTATTAAGATTTCTTTATGGTCATGTTTATAAAATTCCTGTTTTTGTACATTATTGAGATTTCTTCGCGGTCAATTTTGATATTTCTTCTCATCTGAGTTGCAGAAATTCTTATTCTATTCATCCTATTTTTGGTGTTCTTGAACCTAATATTTGCTCCATAACACTAGTATTTTTGAAGAGATTCTTGAGAGAGAAATTTTATTTGGCTCCTATTTACCCCCTCTAATTGCGGTTTCGGTCCTTCGATCCTCCTCCAAAGTAAGAATTCTAATATTGTTAAGATTCATCTACCACACCTTTTTAAATCCTAAAAGATTAGATATGAGTCACTATAATTAACAATCTCCACCTTAATTCTTATTTGTTGAAATCAACATGTTCCTATAAGAATTTGCTATATGTTGGCTTCACATTTTTTTCCTTTCACCATTGGAGTGCCCCCACTAATGGGGCTCATGCACATCACCTATAACATCCTGGCCTAAACTCACCCAAAGCCTAGCTCATCGCGAGGCAGCCCACGATATCTACTACCTTGCTTATACTTTTGTCCTCGCTTGTATAAAAGAGTTAACCCGGAAGTGTTATGTTTGAACCCAACATGCATAATATACTACTATAACTCACTTTATGCAAGCAACGCGGAACTAATTCTACCACTGCTCTACATGGACCTTCACACTAACGGGTTGGGCATTATACCCACCCCCTAAAGGCTAACGCCTCGGCAACACACCGTATACACGTAGATACCCAGAACCACCTCTCAATACACGTCCATATGTCAAGTGCCAGCACATATGGTATGCCATGTGGTCACTTCAGACCCATATGCGTCATGCGCCATATGCCCGCACCTCTGCGAAGGTTAATGCTGTGATACCATCTATAACACTCTAGCCCAAACTCACTCAAAGCCCAACCCACCGTGGGGTGGGCCCACACATACACCACAGGGATCTTCCTCACTGTCCTCGGCTTTTACCGTCGACACAGGTACCAAAATCGTCGACACAGAGCTTTGTCGTCGGCCAGCCGACGACACAAGTCCCACGACACAGAGTCGACGACACAACCGGCCTATGTCGACGGCTATTGTAAATCCTGACGACACAAATGGCATCCGTGGCCGCCCGACACCCAGACTTTTGTCGCCGGCTTAGCTAAAGTCTGCAAACCACGATGGGACATCCGTGTCATTGGCTCAACTAAAGTCGCCGACACAGATCGGTCATCCGTGTCGTCGGTATAGACTAAAGCCGACGACCACGCATCCCATCCCGACCTAGTGCCAGAATCACTGGGGCTATCTTTTATCGTCGGCATGGTCTAAAGCCGATTTACACAGATCCCTACCGACCCAGAGCCAAGATCGGTCTGGGCTATCTTGTGTCGTCGGCATGGTCTATAGCCGATTTACACAAAGTTGTCAAAATAAAAAAAATCTGGAAATTAAAAAATCCAATTTTAACCCGCAAAAAACCCCATTCCCATAGCTTTATATCCCCAATTGCCCGTAACAATCACGTACATATAATTTCACACACAAGACCACATTCGCATTCACCGATACAATTCACAATTGATCACAAACGCATATATAGCAAAATGCATCAATAATTCACAAATTCAGCTCACAAACCAAACGAGTACATCACATTCACAATCAACAAGTCTATGAACCAGCAGAATAAATAACTAAGTCTCAGGAACCCGCTGGAGGATCAAGAACACCCGTCGACAAATTGATCTGGCCGATCTTGTGCCATCGAATCACCTCCTGCGGAGCATTCGCCGCAGAGCAGCGCAATGAGGTGGACACCTACAAGATTAGAGGAAACCACAATTTTAAAACTTGTGTGCATTTGTGTACTTGTATGAATAGTTAGCTAAAAGTGGAACAAAATGCATTACCCGCGCCGGCGTCTGCGTGAAGAACGGCGGCAGAGGTGGCATCCGCGGTCGCCGGAGGGTCCTACCGCAACGCATCGTGGATATGATATGTTAGCATCTCAAACGTAAATACAATGTAGTTACGTATACAATCTTAATTACTCAGATATAGTTGATCATCCAGAGGTTCGACTCTGGAGGGCCTCGATCGCCTCCTATCCTCCTCTCGCTCCGCCGCCTCCGCCGTCATTTTGCCGGCTTCGCTTTCGTCCCGCTTTGCCTCTGCTGCTGCAGCTTTGCGATCATTCGCTGGGCTTCCAGTGTGTGATCGGTGGAAGAGGCGGCTCATTGTCGACGCAGTAATCGACTTGGCCCTCAGACGAGTCGGGTGCCACCACCGAGTCCATGAAGCCGAGCTCGCGTGACTCCTCCCACCGAATCGGGTCAGATGACCAAAGGGTCGACAAGCATGGTCAAGGGGTCACAGCAGCACCGTGCTTCTCCTTCATGGCTGCACCGTATGTGTCCCGCGAAACAAATAAGATATGAAGTGGATTAGCTCGCCACGCTTGAAGTAGCAGAGAGTAGCGAAAAGAGACAAATCACTTACAATCTTCTCCGGCAAATGGGGCATCGGTGGTTGCGCATCGTCAGTCGGACACGGGCGTGTGTGCTCGCATCCACACGGTGAACTCGCTTGATCAAGTCCCGCTCTCCACCTCCTGCAGCTCAATTTCAAATGTGAAATGAAAACCTGAATTGACAAGAATGCTAGAGTTGTACTTAGTATACTTACGATATCGCGCACGACGCGTCCCCATGCCTCGTCCACCTAGGTAGGTCACACAGATCTCGGGTTGGCTTCTCGATTCCCCTGCTCCTCTTGGACCTCTCGATCCACTCCGGATGCCCACATCTTGCAGAGCTGCCTCAGCGTGTGGACACTTGTCCATCCACCGACGCCAAGGTCGGTACTCCTTCGCCGAGGTATCGCTACAAGGCAAGTGCCTCGAGATCTTCATCCCGATGCGTCTTGTAGTGCTTCATCACCGCGTCGTGGGATAACTCGATGGCGCCCCGACGGTCTTTGCCGCCATTGTAGTCGAGCACATGGCGACAAGCACCATAGTCGCTGGGATGCGCTGTCGCAAGCCGATACCTACGCCTCAAACGAAACAAACACGTGAAGCTATAAACACAAAAACATCAATAGAAATGACAACTTACCCGAACTCGGCTATGCAATGATCCGCGATGCTGCCTCCTGGTCGCCCTCCACGAGCGAGTAGTCGCTCCACCTAGTCACCGGGCGCCGAGCATCACCTCGCCCACTCGCCCGGGTAGAGCCGCTAAGGATCACCCCTAGCAAGTGGCGGCTCTGTTTACCCTTGTTGAGGCAAACCAAGCCCTCGCATGAAGAATTAATAACAAGTGGTTAACAAGTTTGTGGTTAGCAATAAAGACATCGAAAATTTGTAGCACATACCTTTGCCCGCTAGAAACAACCACCTCTATCCTGTCTTTGGATCTGGGGGGCTTTGGCAATTTATTCGCCCGACTTTTCTTGGTCTGGTCTTGAGCTCGAGGCACCCCGACTCTGCACTCAGCTTGACTCCCGTGGATCCCACCCATGTCCTCGTCCCGTCCTCATCCCTCCTCAAGCGCGCGGTGGTCGTGGTGGTGCTCCTCCACCTCCCGGGAGTCGGTGGTCGGTGGTGCTCCTCCACCTCCTCCTCCTAAGGCCATATCGGGTGAGCCTGCTCTCAAGACTCCTCATGCCCCCTTCCCAAGACCTTCTTCAGCTTTTGAAGCCAACTTCTTCAGAATCGAGCCATCCTGCATTAAATTAAATGACATAAAGTACATTCATATTAATTAAAACAAATAAAATATAAATGTATATAAAATTAAATGACATAAAGTACATTGATATTAATTGAAACGAGTAAAATATAAATGTATATAAAATTAAATGACATAAAGTATATAAAATTAAACCTATAAAATTAAATAGCTTAAAAATCTTCGGCTTCCTCTTCCTCTGCCTCTTCCTCTTCCTCCTCTTCTTCTCCTTCTACATGAGATGGGTATACTCGATCCCAAAATATTATCTAGCCCATCACCAATATCGACGCTTGACTCTCCGGTAACTCTTGTTCTTGGAATACCTCCACGTCTGGGTGAGAATCGAGTCGCCTTCCGTGAGATCGGGCAATCTACCTGTGGAAAATATTTATGTACAATCCACCAACTTTTGTAATTGGGTATGGCGACGGCAGATAGAACACCAGCTCGACTGTTCGCTAGGCGGTAATGAACACGCCAGCTTTTGATACTGCCTTCTTATGATTGATCTCCACTAGTCCTAGTTTTGGAGTACGCCGCACCCCACTAATTGATGGAACCATCTGCAACGAAAGAGCACGAGCGAGAGATCTTTGTTGCCTTCATACGAAATTTCTACAATATCCTCGATGATCCCATAGTACTCTATGTCCGACCACCGAGTTATCGGTGACATAACTCACGACGCCGATGTTCACCGTAGTTGCATTGGGGCGAGTGACTCACCGCCGGATCGAAATCGATATCCATGGCAATCATAGCATCCATGGACCTTAATTCTACTAACGCATCCACGTGACATTTGTCGAAGATCGCTAGCACGCCGGTGTCTTTGACATTGCACAAGCATTCGAGGCAAAATTCATTAAGGAATAAATGCCACACATTTGTAAATTAAGTGAACTTGTATAAGAGGAAGAAGGTTACGTGGTAATGAAACCAGGTTAGAAAGTTTGACGGCCTTGTCCACGGCCTCGCTGCTTTTCATTGTCAATTTGTTCGCCTCAAGGTTCACCCGATCCTTCCCACTCTTCTTGAATAAATTGACTACAAGATTTAATATTTATTTCAGACATTTATTTCATAAGTACGATTTATGACTTATTTCGACATTTATTGACTTACTCGATGTACACCTTCATTTCATCCATGTTGTCGCATACATACAACCGAATCAAATCCTTTTCCATTGCAAGGCCCAAGTCACGTGTGGTGCTTTTGCCGACATTGCATCCGACTTGATCATGGAACACCTCCAAGTTGGAAGTACTTCTACGACATGCCTTCTTATACCTTGGTTGTGGCACATGGACCTTGTTTTTGTCATAAAGTATTTGTCCGTGAAGTAGGCGATCTCTCGAATCACCAAGCTTCGCAATATCGCTTCGACTCTGCTTTGTTCTTCACCTTCGCTCTAAGACTTTTCATCATGCGCCCACGGCATACATCCACCTAAACCGCGCCACCCCCAACTTTTGCTTCATATGGCGATGAACCAAGAGATGTTGCATGCAATTGAAAACCCAGGGACATAAATCTTCTCGAGCTTTGTCACAAGCACGACAATGTCCTTCTCCAATTCCTCCATCCTCGATGCGGATATCTCTTTGGCGCAGAGCTCTCGATAGAAGAAGCTAAGCTCGCCAAAGTGATCCATATATCATCGTCAACATATCCACACCACTACCGAAATAGACGCCTATGAAGACTTTGTAGTCGTGGGCATTCATCCCATTTAACTTGCATTGCTCTATACTAACGGCATGTCGAAGGTTCGCCGCGATAACCATCTCGAATTTAACCTTTTCCTTAATCCAATCAAGAATCGCTTTACTTGGCCACGCGTAAGGCGTAATTTTGCCCTAGGTTTCCTCCCATTCTCATCGAGGTTCATGTCTCGCCGATCACATATCAGAGCGCAGTCCAGACGTGCTTTCTTGTTATCTTTAGTCTTCTGTGGGATGTCCCAGTTTGTGTTCACGACTGACTCGCACATATTTTCTCTTGGTGCATCACGTCGATGTTGTGAGGTAGCTTCGTGTCTTTTGCATAAGGAAGGTTGTAGATGCTGACTTATGAGTCCAATGGTGCTCCTCACCATAGTCTTTCACATACCCGATATCCGCTAGATCGTCATGCCACCGATGATATCCTCGCGACTTAAACGCTCGGTGGCCCTTCTTCACAGCCTTGCCTTTGCGAAATGCCTTTTTGATTCCTAAATGGGTGTTTGCCCAGAAACAACGGTGACATCGAACCAACAGACTTACCCCATTTTTCAAAGGTGAAAGCATCGAGTTACGCAGCATATAGGGCATGACAACTTTCCATGCGTGCTCCACCGAGAACATGCCATACGCGGAAAATCGTGTATTGACTACGTGTATGCAAGCACGATCCTAAAGTTCTTCCCCTTGTAGCTATCATGTGTCAAGACTCCTTTAGTCCACAGTGTCGGCTCTTCTACCAGAGGTTGCATGAATAGATCTAAGTTTTTTCCAGAGACTTAGGCCGTGTATTATAACAGAAAGAAACATGTACTCTTCTTTCAAGCGAGTTGAGGCGGCAGTTGTACGGGATTGCTAACACCGCCAAAGACGAGTATGGTGCGCCATCATATTGAATGGCGTGAACCCGCCGGTCGAGAGGCCTATACGCACATTCCTAGGCTCCACCGCAAATTCGTGGTGTTGTTGGTCAAAGTGCCTCCAAGCTTCTCGATCGACGGATGAATCATCACGCCTCCTTTCACGCTTGCCCTCTTTGTGCCACCTCATGTGTCTCGTCGTGGCCTTGGACATGTACTGAGCGTTGCAGACGCTTAGTGATCGGAAAGAAACGGAATGTTTTCCGGCCACCGCCGTCTGTCTCATTCCACGCTCAGACATTTAACTTCCTCGCACCGACTCTCATTACAATGCTTCAAAGTGAGTCGGCCCGTAATCGGTCTTCCAATAAAGCATGCGAACTTTGGGCAATAGTCTATCCTCTCAGACGGCATGCCTAACACGCGAAGAAGCTTCTTCGACTCAGAAGATTCGAGTCATCTTGTGTCCACTCGGAAGGAGGCTATCCAAATAGTTTGCAAAGGTCGTTGAAGCAATTGGTCGACGTGTTGTACTTGGTCTTCACCGCCATTAGACGCGACATCGCCGAGAGTACATACCACATCGGTATGCTCATGCGCGGCAACTTGGCGAATCAAGGAGCTTCTCGAATTGTTCGGCAAGTGGCTCGGACTCTTCCTGGGAGAGATCGTGGCCGTGCCACATCATCCGTGAGCTCGCCTAATATATCAACTTCGACTTCGTCGTAGCCCTCTTCAAAATCCATTGTACACACACCGGGCACGGACGCTTCCTCTCGCCATGAGCTACCCATACAAAGTAATTTGGTTTGAAGCCATGCCTACATAGGAGATGGCTAATATCCTTCTTGGTCCTCTTCTCGGTGTTCGAGCACGCAGTAATAAGGACACCACACGCACCACTGATTAGGGTCGGGAATCTTCGAAAGCATCATCCACGAATGCTCTAGCCTTCTCGATCCACTCGTCGTGTGTCTCCTGACTTCATCCAACCATCGTGACATCCACCGCCGATCTTCCATCCAAAGATCGCCACTACATAACGTCAATGCATGCATCTAAATTTCAGATTTAGACGCTTTAAGCCTTGCTAAATAGGGAGCTTACCCACCATCGATGTGGGCTTATATGGATGGTGGGCACGAGGGTGCTCGGGTCGTAATTCGGCAAAGATAACCCGTTGTTCTCCGAGTGCAACGACGGCACGGCGTACCACTTATGTTATGCACTAGGAGAACGACAAGGAAATACCGCCGAATCCCAACCCGTACACCCTCGTGTCACGACCATCGCATTACTCAAGCGCGACATCCGTGGGCTGTCCAAAACGTGATGAAACTCGAGAGCGTAACACTTTTCGTAATGGAACCCAACGAATCACCGTCGAGCTCCTTACGAAAATATGCGCGCCCAACGGGTTTAACTCGCTCGGTTGACGTTACAGATGCTAAATGTTGAACCGACCAAAAGCCTAATTATGAAAGTGTAGCATCTCCGAGTAAAAATCTAATAGAAAATTCAATGATGGTGTGGATTGTTCTTACTACCATGATGATACTGATTTGTATGCGATCTATAGTTGTCATTCTTCTAAATTATTAGAAATTTCGACAAACACCTCCCTAAAACTAGGACATCCACTCAGCAGACAAAAGACAAGATTTAATATAATAACAACCACATATAGCAACTAACGATAACCAACCAAAATATACAATGAATTCTTACTTCAACATGGTTAATCAATACATCAACAGTAATAGAATTTCTAATGCATTTTTACCACTATGCAAAGCATGAAGAAAATTCAACCCGTAATTCAAACAAGAAAGGAGGTCGGGGGGTGGAGGCGGCAAAGACGACGGCGTGTGGAGAAGGCCGGCCGGGGGAGGTGGTGGCGGACAAGGCGGGGGATGGGCAGCTGGTCGCTTATTAGGATGGGCAAATGCAATGTCATTTACACTACAAACATGTGCATCAATCTAGTTAAGAAAGCAAATAATAATCAAATTCAGAAACAGGATAGTCAAATACATACAAGACATTGAACAACATGTGCCTCTTTTATTGATTGCTTGTTTAATCGATTTAGCACATTTTGCATGCTTTACATCCCTAGCATTGATTAATTGCATGCTCAAGTGAATTAGAGACCTAAGTATTGTTTTTGTTACTAGCTAGCCATTTATGCAAGCAATATGTTAGTGCTTGGTACCAAGGCAAAATGGGTAGCTAGATGTTCAATTACTCGTGCAAAACCATGCACAATATATCAACCAAAACAAACACCTAGAAGGACCTTATGCATGATATCGCATCTTTTGATCTCGTGTTAATCAGAAACTATCTCGCACAAACTCATTTGGTGCAAATGCAATGAACAAACTCGGGACCGACGGCGTGACGAACTCGGGGCAGCCGGGCGGCGGGTTTGGTGTGACGACCTCCCACTGTCGAGGCGCGGTCAGTGTTCCACCAGAGGAGGGGTGGCCGGTGTGGCGTGAGGAGGGGACAACCAATGGGCGGCCGAGGACTGGAAGCGGGAGGAGACGGCCAGGGCAGCGAGGCGGCAAGGCGTGAGGAGGGGGGGGCGGTGGCGTGGGGAGGAGAGGGGCAGCTGGGGGCCGGGAGGACGGGCAATGGGCAGGCGTGGGGGGCGGCGGCGGGCGCTGGGCGGGAGTGGGGTTGGGCGGAAGCGGGCGCTGGGAGGGGCGGCGGGCGGCGCGGAGTGGGGAGGGGCTGGCGGCGCCTGTGGGGAGGGGGCCGGGCGGCCGAGGACGGGCAGGAGAGGAGGCGGGGACGGCATGCAAGTGAGGAGGGGCGGGCAGCGGAGCGATGAGGAGGAGGCAAGGTATGGTGGGGCGCAAGGAGGCGGCAGAGAAGGGGGCGGGCAAGGTGCTAAGTCCTCTGGGACTTAGCGCACGGCCGGGCGCCAAGTTAATTCAGTTCGGTCGTGCGGCATATATGAGGCCGACGACACAGAGGTCCAACCCTAGACCCAAATTTAAGTTTTCGTGGTAGTGGCGGTCCCACTGCGAGAGACACCGACCTATGTCGTCGACTTACTTGAAATCGACGACACGAGTTAGTTGGTCCCACCCGCAGAGACACACGGCCTCTCGCAGGGACCAACTAACTCTGGTCTTCGCTTCATGCAGTTGATTTACATAGGTCCCATTCACAAGATATTAAAGCCCCGCAAAACGCTCAATGCATATTTTAAGGCCAATTTAAGATTCTTAGAACATACACAACCTATTCCGGTGATTGATTGCTCTTCTTTCGCCCGGCATTTCATCGTCACAACAAATTCTTCTGAAAACTCAAGGAGAGTAACAGAGTCGCCACCACCGTACGTTCTTCTTCGATACTTTTGTAGCCTACGACGAGTCGAACGAAACATTTCTACGATCACTTAAAGGTTTTACAACATGCATGACCTATTCCAAGTCATTCTCGCTCTTTCAATTGGTCTGCGTTGGATCGTCAAAGTACTCGAGGTAACCGTTACGGAGACACATACACACAATACCGTAACATACCAATTAATTAAATAATAAAAAATTACATGTCATATAGATGTATGTTGCCTAACAACTATTCTAAAGCTCTATTTAATTTTTCTTAATTTTAAAAACAACAACAACATTTTCAAATAGGTTTTCTGAATTAATCTGGAATTACTATTGTCGTCAGCTAAAATAAAACCGTGGACAAAATTTTAGGCGTGGTAAATCGGCAACATTTGTCCGTCGACATAGACTAATTTGTGTCGTCATTTGCTTTCTCTCCTGACGATAAAAAGTCTTCTTGCCATCGGGTCCTACTGAGCAACTGCGCAGTTGGTCCCACATGCCTGAGTGCCCGTGTTTGGGGAGTTTAGTAGCCATGCCGACACGCCTTGTGTTGGCGGGATCTGAAATTCAAATTTCATCACGCTACCGATACTTCCGTCTGGGGGAGTGCTGTGTCGGGAAGAAGGTTAGTTAAGCACGACACACCGGCTCTCTCAGATCGGCGGGTCGAAGGCGGACGATAGATGTCGCGCTTATGTCGCCGGTTTGGGTGTGGCCGTATTTACATAGCCCCTGGCGATATATGTCGGCGGTTTTCATTGAGGCCGAGAGAGGTAAATTTTTGTCGTCGGCTATTTTACCGACGATAAAAATGTTTGCCGAGGACACAGAGCTCGTTTCTGTAGTGATACATTGCACATCGCTTACACTTTCATCCTTACTTCAAGTAAAAGAGTTAAACTGAAGGAGCCTATGTTTAGACCTAGCATGCATTATATACTATTACAACTTACTTTATACAAGCAGTGCGGGACTAATCCCACCACTGCTCTACATAGGGCCACATAGGCCTTTACATTAATTGGTCAGTGTATTACATCACTGCAATGTGCGTATTGTTGTTCGGGCTTGGCCTCTCGAACCCATCTTAGAGCCCTTTTTGTATAGTTCGTTAACCACATCTATTATTTGTATAGCCATCCATGCCATAGGTTTGTACTGCCTCCAATCTTCATATGCTTGTTAGTACCACGTGGTTAGTCCCACTGCGTCTTCCATCTTCCAACAGCTCGCATATTCGTCTTTGCTCCTGTTATATTTTACAACCGTCTTTATAGTTCCGCACATAACTGCAATTGATATCTGCTTACCTACCATTGATGATATGGTTTCCTTCTTCTAATTAAGATCTTTTTCACACCTCTCATTGGTTGCCTTCTTTTAGGTTTACCTATCAATCGGTAGCCTCCATTGCTCTAGATACATTTCATAATTACATATCATTTACAGGCAACTCGCATAACTCTACCTCGAAGTGATACCTCACAACCTTTGAATTCAAGTGACCTCACATATATTATATTCTTCTTTAAGCCAGGAACATACAGATTGCCCGTCAATGTGTGAAGTGTTCTATCATGTATCTCTAATATAATTGTTCCCATCTTGGTAATTGCATACTTCTTGCTACCGTCATTGAGGTTCTTCGTCAAACATCTCCCTCGTCGAATATATGTGGAAGAAACAATTTGAATCTAATATCCATCTATGAGGTGTATCTTATTGATTGATGATAAGTACCTTTAAATCATCATTTGCTACCGCCATTGAATATGCACCCTTCCTTTGTTTCAAACTCAAACAATCCTTTCTTATATGACCTTTCTCATCACATAGATAGCACATACGTGTGCCCTTGATTTCCCTTCTTCTTCCAATAACTCTTGCTTTTGCTTGCAACACATACTGCAACCAATGATTGATCACCTGAGTATGCATATTTCGATGGCTTTTTAAGGACTCTATCTTCAATAAATATACAACTGCCTCGTTGAAGTTAAGAATGCCTTTTTCAATGAGAATATTCATCGTCAATTGCTCCCAATATGGTGATAGAGATAATGCTAGTATAACAAACTTATTGTTTTCTCAATTTTCTCATCCACACAAATCAGTTATGTGATAAGCTTGTTGAAGATATTGAGATGGTCAACGAACTGTGTACTTTTCTCTATGCATAACCTATACAATTATCAATTTAGCACACACCAATTTGTCAACGACTTTGCCATATACAATTATTCTAAGTCCTTCTATAATTTCTTTGGTGAATTCTTCTCGATCATCGACTAATTTATGTTATCGGAGAGATAGATGGGTTATACTTGATAGCCTTTCACTTCATCACCTTCTAATGTTTAGAGGACATCCTTTCTAGTTTGTGCCTTTTGAACAACTATTAATTCTTGTTGGATAAAAACATCCTCCACCACATATTACCATGCACAGAAATTTCCTCTACCATCAAATTTCTCCACTTAATTCCGCATCATCGACATTGATCTTGATTTTGTGATATCTGATGCTTTACCGACCTTCTCACAAATTCGATTAATCCGGCTTTAGCTCTGATACCACTTGTTACACTCGGATTCCCCTACTTATGCACAGCAACCTCCCAGATTGGATCAGAGTTTTGTGAGATACATCACGAGCATGCAAAGTCTCAAGAATGAAAAAGACGAATCTCGTAGTGAGAACCAAAATAAAGGTGATGAAGCAACCACGATAAGAGAGAAATATTTGACGAAGCTGACTATAAATTCTTTAAGCATAACCTCAAAAGAGTACAATAGATTATCGCTTTCTCACAACCCTCTTAGGATCCTTGCATCTTTACCCTATACAAGAATCTAATGCTAAAAAATAATGTAGTCTCTAATCCTCTCGCGCCTTTTGCTTTGGATGAGTTGGTTTGTAGCTTTGGTTGCTTAGGTTATGTATAATCATCCCATAGATTTATATAGCCGTTGTAAAACCCACTCAAATTTTCCCAACTCCTGATAAGACTTAATTCTAAATCCTCTCTCATGGCTCACCATTATCGTTAAGACTGTAGTTTATCATTCAAAAGATTAATGTCCATATCCATTTAATACTCCTGATCATTAAAGACCATTCCTTTATTTCCCTACGCTTGTGTATATCCGCTTCCCAGACCTTAAATTCGATTCATTGTCACAGCATCTCGATCTGATCAGATCGGCTAATCAAAATTAAATAAACATTCAAATATTCAAAACTCTGTATACTCAAATTATCCAAGAAATGCATGGAAGAACAGACAAATAAGTAACATCAGTATATACATTCCAATTAAAAATCTCCAGCCACATACTGATACGCTGTAAACCTCAAGATCTAAGCAAGAATCACAATAATTACATTAAACCTCATTCTTACCCATTCAGAACATCAAAGTAGCAAAGCAAAACTGGATTACACACTTAAGTATCAGATCTCAGATTTCATTCTACTCAATCTAGTTCAGATCATGTTACATTTTCAAGGCAATCTTTGCCAAATCCCAATGCACTGCTAAACCGACCTAGCCAGCCAACCTACGTGTCTTCCTCTCTGTCCACCTCTCCAGCTGGCTGCCACCTAGCAGCAGCCCACAGTTTCGTTTCTAACCAGCCCATAGTTTTGAGCCAAAGTCCTGGAACCTGTAAGAAGTATAAAAGGAGTCAAACACAGTACAATCCAAGCTTTTACTCTTCACCTCCCAACCAGTACACCTAGAAAAGTTACTGCTTCCACATTCACTCACCTGCAAGGGTAGCTGTCCTCCTTGGCCTTTACTGCCGAAGGGGGGAGGAGTCCAAGTCAAGAAGACAAAAATCTATCTTGCCTTTTCGTTCCACTGCTTCATAACCTTCCAGCTGTCCCTGCATTCACCAGGTGCCAGTCCTTAATGATCTACCTTTTTGTTCGAACGCATTTAAAAGTTTGGAAGCCACTCATTTCAGGAATTAAGTATTAACCTCACCCAGGACAAGCATGGAATCAATAGTAATATGTCAAATGGTAATAGCAAGTTGTAGTAGTAAGATAGAAATATAGAAACCTCATGCTGCTAGCACACAACAATCTTGCTTGTGAACTAAGTCAGTGAATAAGTAACAACTTTACATAACTAAATGATCTAGCATTCCATCAACTAAAGAATCCAGTAGCTTTTGGCATTTAAAGCATGCATGTTCATTTGATCCACATAATCAAACATCTAGATAATCTACTAGGAATAGAGGCTTTAGTTCTGTCAAAAGATTCTAATTTCTGGCTCTTGTGTTTTCCATGTGAAGTTCAGTAATTGCTTTTGATCGCATGCTATCTATGTGAGTAACCAGAACTAGTATGGCAGAACCCATTTATATACACATAAATATGCATAATCATAGATTGAGTTGAGAGAATCAAAAAGTTGTTGCGGATCAGAATATAATGGCACATTGATAATTATGGAATAACCCTCAATCGATAGAATAATCATTAGTGAAAGCAATTACAAATAAAGCAATACATACACAACTCCCAGAATCCACTCTTCAAAAGTATTATCATATATGCATCCTCAGTCTAATGTTAAAACATCAAGATCAATCATCCGAACCTTGCAGTCCTAAGCATGTCAGTAGTAGCTTTAGTGAATGAAATCAATAAGTTTCCAAATACACATAATGCTACCAGTAGCTCAGTAGAGTAAATGCAAAGTTAGCATTTCTGTGGAATTAAAATCCTGATCAGTGGGCATAAAGTAGAAACAGTAATGAACATTCCTGAAATTCTAAACCAGCTCAGATCACAAACTCGTGCACTCATCAGCATCGGGTATCGATCAATTGGCAGAAAATAAAAAATCACTTAGTAGACAAGCTTATGGGCACCAAATCTAGATTAGGGCTCACAGTCACACACCACCACCACATAACAATTTACCAAACAAGCATAAAGGATGAATGCTAAATACCCTAATTGATAGATAACTTGAAGCACATCAATTATACACAAGAGAAAATGAGTACTTAGCTTAAAGGGGAGAGGGGTATGAAGTTAAGCCGTAGCCGAGCGATAGTTGAAGTAGAATCGGCCGTCGGTGCCCTCTTCGGCCCGAGGGTGGTGGTGAAATGGCTAGCGGCGCTGTGGTGCAGGGCCATCCGAGGGGGTCAGGAGCACGTCGGCACCGGGGTTCGGGCCCGGTTTCAACCGATGGGGGTGGCCTAATAAAAAAATAAACAAATAAATAATTATAAGTAAGGGAGGAAGAGGTGAGCTGAGATCGCAAGAATAGTGAGAGGGATTTCGGTACTTAGCTTGTGGAGAGAGGAGTCATGGCTGGTGGTGGAGCGGGAGCTCGGATCGCCAGATTGGCAAGGTCCAAGAGTGGTGGCTTGAGGCCGAGAGGTTCAGCTGGTCTGCTGCTGGGAGGAAGCCTCGGGCTCGGTGCAGGAGAAAGAGGGAGGCGGCGGTGAGCGCAGGGGAGCGGAAGCTGGGGGAGGGACGGAGATCGGTCGAGAGGGTGGCGGTGCTTGCTGGGAGGCCAGGAGGTGGCGGCGCGCATAGAGGGGAGGGGGCGGGCGTTGAAGGCGAGAAAGGGAGAGAGAGGAAGAAGGAGCGGCGGCAGGGAGTGAAATGAAGAAAAAGAGAGAGAGAAGTTGCGATGCAGTAGTTTAGGTTAGGGTTAAGGGGGGGTCGGCCGGGCCCGATGGGTCGATTTTAATGCCAGGGCAGGAAAAATATATTTAAGGTAAAATAATAATAATAATAAATAGTCAAATAATCAGACCAAATATATAGAAGTCAGTAAAATGATAAGTAAATAAATATCCGGTGGATAAAAGACAATAGTTGATGAATAAATGAAAATATAAAAGAAAATAATATATATACTATACTACCTGAACAAATTTACTGTAATAAGAAAAATAGATTAAGTAAAATAGTAGAAAACAAGTTAAAATTCATTTCTTGTTTTTCTTCTTTTCCTTAATTTAACTAAACTTCCAATAAGCATGATTAGATAAAATAAATAAATCAAACTTCACAAATTTCAAGATACATGATTAATTCGTAATCATGGAAAAAAATCACATTAGGAAATTTAATCTAACTTGAGAAAATGTAAATATTAAAATTTTGATGTTCTCATTAGGAAATTTCCCCTATAACAACAAAGAGCATCTAGAGCCACTTCTTGCGGTGGACAGCTCTGTAAGCACACATCCAGGCAAGTCGCCCTTCGACCATGTATTGTGAACTGTTTTGTGGCTTGGGTTGTTTGAAACTCTTGCATTTAACCCAAAAGATTATTTTCTAAAAGAAATTAAATCTGATTTTTTTGGGATCAGTTAGATCCAGTAATAAAACCATAACCCTGGTGGGGTTGTGGAGTAATTGTTGGGTGGAAGAGTTCAGGGTATGAACAACCAGATTGGGTTGTTGTGGATGTCAGGACTCCTCCACATAGGATATCATTTAAGGACAAACCAACTAGTGCTTACCTCAAAAACGGCGCAAACCGTGCTGACCA
This sequence comes from Guadua angustifolia, assembly GCA_036346375.1. Taxonomy (NCBI): domain Eukaryota; kingdom Viridiplantae; phylum Streptophyta; class Magnoliopsida; order Poales; family Poaceae; genus Guadua; species Guadua angustifolia. Next base: position 31,818,323 of record CM070501.1, on the reverse strand, counting down.
TAGATCTGGTATGGGACGGGCTGAACAAAGTAACCAACAAGTAGCTGACTCTGCCTGGGTGAGAAAGGTGACTGCGCCTGGGGTAGGGCAGTCACCCTAGGGCGAGATGTCAGGGGAGGACACTCGACCCGCGTGCCTTTGGTGAGGCGAGGCGGTACGGCAGAGGTCAATGTACGGTTGGCCAAATGTTATGTTTCCTTGGTTTATCAATGTGCCTAAGGAAGCACACTGTGACAATAAGCCAAGTGATGCTATGGGTAAAGTAGTATACCTCTGATCAGAGTCAAATGTGATATCACTCCTAGTTTCCGGGTTTGGAAGTGTGTCGTGTGGGTTTTCCTCTAACACAGGATGTAAAACCCCACGCTGTTTAGCATTCAGTAGATTTAAAAGCTAAAACTTGACTTTTCTAACAAATGGGTAAAAGGGTACTTTTGGTAAAGTACTACTTTTGTGTAACGGCTTGGTGGCCGGAAAAGTAAATAATTATTATCATGCATAAATTTTCCACGGCTTGCTGAGTACTGGAGTACTCAACCTTGCTTTCGATGTTGGTTTTTAGAGCCCATTGAGTCCACCAACACTGAAGAGTTAATTGATGACTTCCTTGATGATGTGAATTTCTATGATGATGCTAATGTCTGCTTGCCAGATTTCGCCAGACAGACCCCGCCAATCTAATGTGACTACTCCTAGGATGGAGGTTAGGGTTCGGTAGAGGGCGTCTTCGCAGTTGGAAACCCTAATGACTCTCGCGCGAGGGATTCCGGGGATCAACAGATCAAGGAACACAGCAACGTACCCAAGTTTGGGCCCCCAGCGCGGGTAATAGCCCTACGTCCTGCCAGATCTTTGTTGATGAAGCGTGGAGGCGATTACAATGGTTCTCTCAGTTCGTTTTGCTCTCTTTTCGCTAAGTCTTTCGACTCTTCCTTGCCAAGTCTCTCTACCTTGGGTCCGGCTCCCGGATCCCTTCCCCATGCACCAGAGCTCCCTTATAGAGTGGGCAGGCTCGGACAGGTAGGAAGGTGACATCATACTGATCTATGAGCCATTTATTACACCCATCACTGTAGTCTTATCATACTGAACTACGACTCATTTATTACACCCATCATTGTAGCCTTATCCTCCAAACCTCATTTAATGTCGGTGTATGGCATCGCCCGGTCCACCCAGGATGTGATGTTCCTGTGACGGGTTTGGTGTGAGGCGTCAGAGGGATGGGCCGTCGTCGGTCGACCGCAGCATTTCTCGCAATCAATGGCCCTGACACAGCGTGTCAGGAAGAAGACTTCGAGGAAGCCTTTTCTTCATTCTTTTGGCGCCGCGGCGGGTTTGGCGAAAGGGCCCGAGCACCCACTTGCTCGCTAGGCCGCCAGCGAGGCCGACGCCCGGCGTGGCAGGCCTAATCGCCTCGCCGCCAGCCGCCATGGGAGTCAACGCCCGTGAGCGTGGCCTCGATCGCCCGCGCCCGCCAAAGCCGCCACTTGGGCCGCCCGCCTAGCGAGTGAGGCCTGATCGCCCGCTAGCTCGCCAGGCCGCCACGTGGGCTCCTCGCCGGGCGAGTGAGGCCTGATCACCCGCTAGCTCACCCAGCGAGGAGCCCACCAGGCTGCCACGTGGTCTTACTTATCTGCGGCGGAGAGGGTACCCTGGCGTAAAGTACGCCGACAACTACTGTGGAGGATTATGGTTATGAGGGATCCGACGACTTGGACTTGGCGGAATAAAAACATCATCAAGAGGGAGGCTCTTAGTCTAATAATGTAATATTAGGCGGGCGGTGTAGAACTCACCGTAGCCAGACTTAAGACTGTACTATATGTACATTAAGAATAATCCCCGAATACTATTCGGTGGAAATTTCTATCTGTGCATGTGTTGTCGTCTTTAACCTGATCCTAACGCACTCTGCTCTATGGTGTCTCCACCGGTCCTAGCCTGGTCAGGTAAGGTGGGGACGTCACAGCCTCTTTAGTCTTCCTCTTAACTAAATAGGAATCCTACTCTGAAAAAAAAGTAGACAAAGCTCTGAGAGGTGATGGGCTGAATTCGATGCTTTGAATTTCTTATGCTTCCCACTGGACCACATACTCCACATCCCTGCATGCCTAACATTGATGCATTTTGCAAGTTTTTAGTCCCACCAAATGTTCCTTACGACAGTTTTTCTGCATACCAAACAAAGAAACAAACTTTCATGGCAGTGTCCACTTATATGAATCAATGAATCCTAATCGTCCTACAAGACTGGAGTCTGGATATTTAAGTAACACTGATCAAGAACCTTGGGGAATCTGAGTTTTTTGTTTAATGGGAGTGTTCTCCAAGTGCCAAGATGCACAAGGCTAAGGCCTCGATTTACCAGGCAAGGGCACACCTGGAGTTGGGCTGAAGATGATTAGATGACGCTCAAGCGCTCCACGAAATCAGGTATCGCTGACACGTAGTCTACCCATTTCGGGGTGCGTCCCTTTCAACTCATTTTTTGTTTCTCTGATCAAGCATCCAGAAAGGAAAACCATGCCATTACATCAATTTAAAACTGAAAACAACTCTACTGCTATTCACACTACAAAAGCTCCCTGTTTAGAAACAACTAGCTAGAAAGGCACCGTAATTAGATACTAACAAAGACCAGATGATCACCTAGCGAGTCATCGCAAGAGGTGGGCACTCGGCCGAGTATTTTGCGGCCGGACTAGCTCGACATGGCCTAAGGCCCAGCTCGACCTGTCCATAACCATGCCTTGTCGGTCGGACACGTTTTCTGGGTTTTGCCGGACCTGCCAACTAGGTGCGTTGAGCGGCACAGCCCGACACGCAGAGCTGGGCCGTACTTGGCCGGGCACGGTCCTCCACAGTGGCAAGCGTGCCACGGCACGTTGGCCATACACGTCATAGCCCATGCGGCTGACAGTAGGACCCAGGGCAGAGCACGGCCTGCGCCCGCGAGCTCGCCCGTGCTTACGACCATACACACGCCAACATGTGCTCGCCACGCCCACTCCCACGGCAGCGCGCCCACGCTTGAAGGGAGAAGGAGGGAGAAACAGCTGGAGGCGGAGAGGCGGGGGGACACAATCGGTGGTGGAGGGGGAGGCTGGAGTTGGAGAAGGAGGGTAAGGCCGAGGAGGGGGATGCGGCCGACGAAGGTGTAGGCCAGGGGCGAAGAGATGGAGAGGGAGAGGGAGGCGTCCAGCGGAGAGGGAGGCGGGGGAGCCAGCGGTGGAGGGAGAGGGAGGTGGCCAGCAAAGGGAGAGGGTCGTTCGTGTGCAAGTTCCGCCTACTGGTAGATGCCAATATGATACGGGCCGCAATGCCGCGTGTTGTGAGAACGGATGAACATGCATGAGCATGAATTGAATACAATACGATCTAACTAATATATGCGACCATAGTATGAATAGAGGTAGAGTTTCAATCTATGTCCTTGTGCTTCTGTTCTTCCTTCAAAACTAGTATAACAGAGTACACACTGTAGATTCTTTGGTCACCAGTGCGGCCACATTGGCGCTTCATCTCCTAGACGCGTTGAGAATATACTATATCCGTTTATGAATAGACAACGTCTTAAGATTTTATACTTTAAATTACTCATAGAAATGACTAAATCTTCCTCCTTCGTTAGCCCACTTATGTAAAAAAAAAGTTAAAAGCTATCACGAAATTATAAAATAATGTATACTTAGAAACAAAATATCGTAAGCGAGGGATTATGCAACGAGGTATATATCCAGCCGCACGCACCGTTGCGCGCGAGGCGTGATCGGCTGCCTCGTGGGACACGCACAGGCCACCCACGCCACGTGGCTTCACCTGCACACCTTCAGCATCGCTGGTCCGGTGCCTCGTAAAGCGCGCAGTTTGAACGCTGGCATCCGGCCTCGTTTCCTCGCGCTCCAAACCTACCTACCCCTTCCATTCACATGCATCGGTGGTCGGGCGCATGGCCTCCGCGACGGCAGTCTACTTCTGTCGTCAGTAGGGGTGCAAACGGAGTGGATAATTCCCGACCGATTTGAGACCGAATTCGTTTAAAATCCGATTTGAATCCGAAAAAATGATATCCGGTTATATCCGGATTCGAATCTGCCTATCCGAAAAAAATATGGGGTAAGATATGGGAAGAGAAGTATCCGATCCGTATCCGATCCATACCCGCATATCCGAGATATCCGAAAAATATCAGTGTAAATGAGTGAAATAGATATCCGATAACAGATCCGATAAACATAAACATTCTACATCATATAAGTTCATATGTTGATTGGAATTATACTTAGCTGCATATTATTTTTATATAGGGAAGGCAACTATTATTGAATTTAAAACACTTATATGTCTCTAAGATTCTAGTAAAGTTTTGTGTATGGTTGATTGATCTTAATATGCGATATATATGGTTTCGCTTTCACGTATTATCCGACTAACTATTTGTGAATCGAGACTAATCAGATCGAACGATACCATATTCGCTCCGTATTCGCGATCAAGTAATCCATATTAGTATTCTAGATTCTGCACCGTCCGTGGTCGATTCTATATCTGAGAAAAAATTTAGAATAGGATACAGAATAAGCGAAATCCGTCCGTATCCGATCCGTTTGCACCCCTAGTCGCCAGGGAACCGCCGTGTTCGCCGCCGCGCTGCTGATGTGAATGATCATGCGGTAAAAAATGCATCGATCGAGGTACTTGAGTATAAAAATTTAAGAGTAATTTAATGATATTGTCATGTCACGTCCTTATAAAAAATGAAAAATCCTTTTGCAGCCTAAGCATAGCTAGGTTAATCTCAGTGGCACGAGGTGGATCAAACAGCTGCAGAGGACTCGCACCACGATAATCACTATCCAAACGGAAAGGTGCAAACGGTACTTTTACATGACTACTGAATCCCGTGTTTTGTTAAGGATTAAAAAATTATATTACCACCAGCACGTCAAGTCGTATCGTCGAGATCGGTCTGTTCAACCCATGTCATCGGCTCCATCTTTGTGTTTGATCATATCGTGCCTCTGTGCTATTAGTTTCACCATGTACCTAGAGCTGCTTCATTTTTTATGGTTTTTTGTTAGAGATTTTCTTAAGATAAAATTTCTTTGTTGGTATATTATTTTGTATTAAAAAGTATTTAGAGTGATAAAATTTATTTATTGGTATATTGTATTTTTGGGGCAATTACTTGCATATCACTGAATAACTTTTTATGCCTACAATATGCCTCTAATGTCTTACTGACATGTCAGTCTTGCAATGAGTGATATATTATAGATCATGTAGCTATTCCGTAATATATTGTAGTTTTTCTCATGTTTCTTTGTTGGCGATTACTAGCATCCGGACTTCCGATCTTAGCATGTTGCATCGGATGTTTGGTGTAACATTTTTTCCAATGTCTGCAATATTTTTTTCAACGTGTGCAACTTTTTTTTCGCGTGCACATTTCTACTGTTATCGAAGAAAATGTTTCATACATAGGAAAAAAATTTCACATGTAGGAAAAAAATGTTGTAGTGATCCGAATCGACGTTTCTACTGTTATCAAAAGAAAATGTTTTACGTGTAGGAAAAAAAATGTTTCACTAGTAGAGAAAAAGAATATTGAGATTTTTAGAAAAGTATCCGTGTGTGTGTGTGTGTGTGGTGGGGGTGGGGGTGTTCTACTTCCACAGCACACCTGGAAAAAGTGCTTACCAGATACTTTCACCTAGCAAGATCCAAAAAGACATGCATCAACCTCTGTAGCAGAATTCAGACAAGACGAAACAACTGTGCACGACTTTGTGGCCACCAACAGCGACACCGATCGAAAAAGGGCTCGCGTTCTTTACATCTCTCGTTGCAGCTTCTAATCCTAAGTTCTTTCCTGAATGCAGATGCAGATATACAGGTCACATAGTCTGCAGTACTACTGCAGTGGCCCGAAGGTGCCAACTCCCCCGATTGGGCTTGACCAGAAGTGAACAAACGACCACATATCGTCAACAGCTTGTAGATCACGGTGGCCACTGCCCGGTTACTTTGCTCAGTTCGTCCTCGGCATCGCTATTAGGGAACCAGTAATTCTACATGCTTACGGAGTTACGGATGTGGCTCGTGTCCCCGTCGTTGACGACGATCGACGCGCACTGTGCCTTACTGTAATATGTCAAAAACCCTCGTCCAGAACAGACCGCGCTGCTTTTTCTCGTTCCAAAACGCCGCCCTCGCGGCGTCAGCGGTCAAGCTCGCTAGAGCCACTTCTTCAGCAGTATTTCCCCGGCACCTAGTAAGGACACATGTGGTACTTCACTAGCAGGAACAACCACAACACATAATAGGTTTATAGAGACATGCGTATAACACTAAAATAAAAGAAGGCATCTCTGTTAAATCAATGACTGATATCACAATATGCAATTCAGGTTGGCCTCGTTTTGGTCTGTTCTTCTGTCGTGATATCCCCGTTTCATCAATCACACCAATCTCGGAGAAGATCCAACGTTCCAAGATTTGGATGATTTTTAACAACAAAACATCCAGGTGATGTTTATCAAAACCCAAAATAAAATTGAAATTCTTGAGTATTAGGTATATTGTGACAACCACCTAGATTCCAAGAATAAAAGTCCAACCTAAAAGTAATTTAGAGAACCTTGTAGACTTGTAGTCAAGATTTACTTGTTGGATGGCCAATGAAAGCGAAAGGCCTCTTTTACAATTGAACCATTCATCATACAGCCAATGCACCTGCAGTCCGGTAACGTGCATAAAAGAAAGTACCGTAGTGAATAGCTCCTGCATATTCCTGAAAGCAATCGGCCAAATTTACTCCTATCCATTTGTGGGCATCAGAACATATAAATTTAAACATATTCAATACTTTCTTTTTAGAAAAAAAACACCATAGCTTTAAAAAAAAACTCGAGAAAACAATGAAGCAATGGTGAATTGGTAAAATTCTATTGCAAATACAACTCACCACAAGCAGCATGAGGCATTTGGTAGGAGGCTAGGAGCAGGTGAGCAACTCCCTTGTGGAGGCTAGGAGCAGGTGAGCAACTCTCTTTTTTGAGATTTTTTAAAATTTGGTTAGAAACACTGTCAGATTTTTAAAAAAATTTACAAATTTGATAATGATATGAGAAATTTATGATACCATCACTAGTAGTTTTGGATCATAAAAAAAAATTCAAAATAATTTAACATCATTTGTTATCTTTAAAAAATCAAAAACAGAATGGACATAATTGGGACAGTAAACTTGTTATATTTTTATAATTTTTCTCGAGTGTAATCATCATCTAAAATTTTTATGACAGATTAATAATTTCCTCAGTACCATTATATAAAATTTTCAAAAAATGTCAACTTTCTTTGTTTGCTCAATAAAATCTATCAATGCAGTAAGTACTGAACTTAATTTGTTGTATTATATTTCAAAAATCAAACAGAGAAAGAACATATAAATTTAAACATATCCAATACTTTCTTTTTCGAAAAAAAAACACCATAACTTTAAAAAAAACTCGAGAAAACAATGAAGCAATGGTGAATTGGTAAAATTCTATTGCAAATACAACTCGAGAAAACAATGAAGCATGGTGAATTGGTAAAATTCTATTGCAAATACAACTCACCACAAGCAGCATGAGGCATTTGGTAGGAGGCTAGGAGCAGGTGAGCAACTCCCTTGTGGACATGCGAAAGCAACGAAATTTTGCCTCCTTGCATCTGTCATCTCCATGTAACCTAGAATAACAAAGTGTTTGCTAAAGGCATTGCACAACAAAATCAGATGCAAAGGTGTGGCAAACAGTAGAAGCCTAGCATGCTCAGGGCTTTACACAACAATGAAGAAAACCCACTTGGCCCATTGGACGCACGTACTTGATGGCTGTCAAAATAGTTGCATCCAACATTATTTTCCAAATCCAATCTAGCAATTAGAACATATATAATACAAATTTAGTGGTTTTAAGAAGTAAGTGTCCTTCTGAATTATTTGGTCTAAGCAAAACTGAAAGTAGATCCTTTTTAGTTTTGTTTTCTCAATTATTAAGATCGTCGAATCCTCAGCACGTGTGAGAGGGATAAACTAAAATCATGACGATCGCGTGAAAATTGAACTGACAAAATATATGGACACAAACCCCAAACTTGTTATATATGGCCTATAAATAAACATTGGCAGAAACTATAGACAAAATAATCGCAAGAAGAGATGCTCACATGGGCTTTGTCCATCATTGTCACATAATGCAGATCACAACTACAAAATAGAAAACAGATTATAATAAGCTCCAAACACAGAACCTTATGTCATAGCTTCTTGATGCAAACCTTATGGTTTAGGTTGGTGGAGGCAGCACTGAGCCATGGCGAGGAGGCGTATGATTTGTGAGTCCTGATATGCAATAATAGAGTGCTTTTATCATTGGAAATAACAGAGTTCTAAACAAAAGAGCAAAGCATTTTTATTTAGAACTAAAAGAAAAAAAGCAGTGAAGGGAAAGTGAAAGAAGAGGGACAAAAGCTTGGCACGAAGGGGAACAGGAGCAAGGATCAACCTATCAGCTGCCTAGGTCTAACTCGTGTGCATTTCTGCTATGGCTGCATAAATCCTAACTGAAATAATACAATCTAGTTCCAAACTCAAAACTGAACTAACAATCCAGCAAGAAGAAACAATAATGTGATACTTTATATCAATGGAGATGACCTCAAATTGGACCTCTTATTATTTTGCTGAACTGATAGAAGTCTGGAATAAATAAAATGGAGAAATAGGGATAAAATCATAAGCAACATTTTGTTGCAAGATGGGTAGTGCCTGCTTGGTAGTGCAGAGGGTAGGGATGGCAATGGGTACCCGAAACCCGATACCCGATGGGTATTTACTCTATTAGGGTGCAAATATGGTCCAATAATCAAACCCGTGGGTACGTTAATGGGAGAAAACCCGTACCCATCGGGTATGACGGGTACGGGTACGGGGTACTTCCACCCGTACCCGTTTACCCATTTACCCGTTAAGTGGGAGCGGCCTAAGCCCAGGCCCAGTTGACGAGTGACGACTAGACTCCAAAGTCCAAATCTCCAATTCCGCCTCAGAAAACTAGACTCCAAAAGTCCAAAATCCAAATCTCCAATTCAGTAGAGATTGTCTCCAATCCTGGGATCATCAATAAAGTGTTCTTGAAGTTTTTGAAGCTCCTGTCCTAAAAAAATCCTGGGTAACTATTATTGATATTCTTTGATTCTTGAAGCTGTTGAAGCTAGGTTAATTCTAAATATCATGGTCTTCCGCAACATTTTTTTTCCTCAACATTCTGGATACCCAATTTCATTGCCGAGCAGTATTATAGGCCGATGCAACATTACTTACATTCTGATTTTACTTTCTTTACTCATCAACGTCAGGTGAAGAGCTATTGGCTAAAATTGTGTTCACTAAATTAACGGGTATGGGTGACCCGGCGGGTGAAAAGGACCCGGCGGGTATGGGTATGGGGAAGAAGTTCTACCCGTGGTCGGGTACGGGTAAATTAACGGGTGATTTTTCATCTGATGGGTACGGGTATGGGTGGCCGATACCCGACGGGTATGTACCCGTTGCCATCCCTAGCAGAGGGCGCAATTCCCTGAGGCTGCGGAAGAGCAGCGAAAGCTTTGAGAAGTGAAGCCAAGGAGATCCGGAATCTGGATATGAAGGTTCTGCAAAACATGGCAACATAGATGAACAACTTCAAATCTATAAGAGCTTACAGATGAGGAAACTGGAGAAAAAAAACTTTAAAAATATTATGCCATACCATCAATAGGGGCCAAATCTGGGCGGCGATTGCTGCAAGGTACAGTTCTAAGGTACCAAGCCTGACGAGTTAAAACGGTAGCAGGAAGAAGCTCTGTGATCTAATCATGCAATAGTATTTCCATTTACCATAACATGTCCTAATCATGCAATGATTAACCATGATCAAACTGATCTTGACACAATAGCAAAGGAGTAAAAGACAACATGTAGATATACGACAGCATTTGAATTTTCAAGCAAGACTAACCTGAAAACAGTCGGCGTGGTTGATCGTCGCACTAAGCCTTCAATTTTCAGCTATGGTGTTGCTTCTCACAGGAAAATACTAACAACTGGCGATTTGAGAAGAAGCCTGTAACATATAAATGGATAAGAAAATTTGTTCATGTATAGTACATTGCTTATCCTGATTATTTTTTGCGCCAGATAAAACCAAAAGTTCATATTTTTGCTGAATATTCGAATAGAAAACTTGCAATGGAAATGATATTACCCTTTCTTTTGCAGAAATTAGCCCCAATTTTCTTTCCTAGCTTGTCATATCCTAAAACAGGGAGTATATAAGATACAAAGAAAATGGGTAACAAACCCAAAAAACTGAGATGACTGAGGACCCGAGCTCAACACATCTTTTGCAGCTCAGGAAAATTATCTCCAAGAGAATAACGATATGCAATTTGTAGCTCAACCTAAATGATGTTGCTCGTTCAGGCTCTGAGAATTTATAGGGTCATCTTTATTTGCAAAATCAATGAAATATATTTCTCTTCTGTTCCTATAGTACTCTGGCAATTTTGTGCTCCCAGAAACAAAATAGGCAAATCTTCTCCTAGGAGAGAAACACATAAGGATTTGCAATTAAATTGAGCTGTCAATGTAAAACCGGAATAACTCCAAGCACATGGCTATGATGCCATTGTAGATTGCATACACATATCTATATATGTTTTTAGAACATGCAGATCTAAGAATACCAAACAATTTAGCCGACAAGGTAAAATGAGTTCTCCCATGAATGTCCAAAGAAGCATGCTACTTGACAACATTCGTCATTTAATTTGCTTATAGTAACCAAGAAACTAACCTAGTCAAATCATCCAGCACACGCCTCCCAGCATAGCGGCAGTGAACCGGGGCCTGAAATAAGCACAAAAACGATAAGCAGACTGAAAGCGGCTTGACATTTGAATTATTTTCTCCTCTAGAACAAACACGCAATCGAAAGCAAGAAACATGAAATGGCATAACCAAGGCAATTATCGCAATGCCTACATCAAGTTTCCTTTTAGATAAGTAGAGCTGGCAAACCTTCCATTTTATGGATGTCCGATCCCATGCAAAGGTTTACCAAAGCTTTTGGATAAGCAAAGCCACAATGATTATGTTGTTATGTTGAGGCAATTATCAGCCACAGTCGTTTGTGGGGTCTAGCCAATTGTGCAAAATTGACAGGACACCATAATACTGTAACTGGGGTGACTACTGTAACAGCTGCAAATGGTTAGGATGCCTTCCTATAATTTGATCCTAAACTCTCACAGGTTGTAGGTACAACAACATCGTCAAAGAAATATAACAGACAATTTCTCACCTGAATGGCAAAGCTAATTAGTCAATCCCCTAATGCCGAAATCAGTAGTAGGTACGAACAGGTCAATGTTACAATGACAATGTTTCCTCTACTTGTGCAAGGTAAATACCGTTTCCAAGTCATGATAAAAAAACAACCTGGAATTTATCTTTGGTCCCTAAAAACTTGGAGTAGGATAGGAGCCCCAAATTCAGCGATATATACCACCCCTAGCCATCATCGAAGCACTCCATTAATGACCTCAAGATAATTCATACAGACAAAAATGACCTGCCTTTTACATGGATTTCATTTCTTACAACTCCAAGAACCAATAACTCACCCTGGGATAGCTCCTAGGCCGTGAGGAGATACTGCTCACGGCTGGTGGCCATTGACAGGTTGATACTATTATTGGAGATGTACGAAAGGACTCAGTTTTACTATATTAATTATGCATTGAAAATTATTTATTATATTTGAAATATTGCTATATGCTGAAGCAAACCCTATTATGCATTCCTTCGTGATCCTTCATTAACAGTGTATTTCATGTGTGACTTATGAGTACTTTATGTACCCACCTTACATTATCTATTTTTTTTAGAAGAGCTCTACATCACCAGTGAGGATCTTGACGACTAGACCGTTGCCCCAGTTGATTGCCTGTGGCAGATTTGCTGGGTTGTACTACTTCTTTTGCTTTTCGCTGCTATATGTTCAGTTGGGCTGCGAGCCATTTATATTGTAAACTCTAATAATTAAATGAATAAAAGTTTTGTATGATATGTTGTGGTATCAATATTGTTTACTGTGTGTACTAGCTTTTTTTGGATTAGCACAGTATATACAAAGGATTTCGGAAGTATTTTTTGGGGTCTGACAGAAGTCCTAAAGTATGTTGAGGTAGTTCATGCTGAGACGAATATCCTAATAATGAGTATGATAAAATCATTTAAAATATAAGAGTGGAAAATTAACACTAGTAGGCATTTTGTGTTCCACGAAAACATTCTATTTCATGCGGTAGTTATTGATCGCTATATTCTCAGAACGAAAATTAAACAAAAAACTACTGGAGGTTATTTTTGTTCTAATACTGCAACTGAAAAAAAATGTCATAACAGGCTACCAAAACCAAATGCTTTCAATAGAAATCAATCTTATCTTAAATAGTTGATGACATGTCCTATGCTTTCAATAATTGTTTACGGAGCAATCTTATCTTAAATACTTGGTGACACGTCCTATGCTTAATGGTTTATGGAGAAATTTTTTAGTGGTCTAGGCCGACCGGTGGGTTGTGACATCATTTATGCTTCGATAGGTATTTCTCTTATTTATTATGTTCAAACAATTGTGATGGATGGAATATGATGAATCGAATGCACGGCGTGATTTCAATGTTGTAATGTAACAGGATTTCAATGGTGTTTATGAATTGTGAATTGTCATATAATGGTATGGATGCAGCGACAAGATGTTGGCAAATGTGAATGTCATCTGTATCAATTTTATTTCATGTTTATCATTTATGATCATAGTATATATCGATTGTTGCAAAATTAAACTGTTAGGATCCGAATATCAGTCGAAATACTGTTGAAATTTCTAAATTTAAGGTTGTTTATGTGTAAATACTTAGTATTTTGCATTTAAATAGATAGAGAATATAGATAAATACTTGCATGATTTTTTTTCATTTTTTGCCAATTTTTTCTAGCCCCGGGAGACCATTTCACAGGGATTTGAAAATTGCCAAAATTTCGGTTTTCCCACACAAAAATTTTGGATTCCAAATTTAGTTTGTAAGTTTCATCTAGATTTCAGCAAAACTTTCGAAATCCCACCAAATTTTCTGTTTTTAGCTGTGCTGAAGATATGATCCAAAAAGGAAACTCGCAACCTAGGCTGAAACAGCACCTCAAATGCGCTCACTCCTTGCAATCCACTGTTCCTAGATATTCGTGGGAATCTCCTCAATACGCATAGGGAAACCGTGACGGCCATTTTTGTCGACACTAAAAGGCCAGGTCCCCATCGATCTCCAGAGCCTTCCCCTCCTACCCTACGCCTCATCTCGTGTCGTGCCCACGCCATTGCCAGTGGCAGAGCACTGTGCATGCATGCTCTTACTGTAGCGTGTAGCTGACCTGGTCCTCTATTACTGTACTGGCGATCAGTGATTGTGAGGTCAGCTAGCGTCAGCGATTAAATCCACTCGCGTGTGTTGCATGCCGGACGTAGCAGGCTACCCCCATCGGCGAGCCAGAACGAGTGCGCGCTAGCCAGCTGGACAGGCGATCGGAGAAACCAGAAGGGATTTTTCTTTCCTTCTCTGGAGTCTAGGAAATTAAAGTGACGTGTTTGGTGCTTAATTAGTTTGCGGGAGTAGCTTTCGCCTGATGACTAATGCATGATGGATTGAGTGTACGTAATCAGCAAAAAAAAAGGTTTAATCACAAAAGTTGTTCCTTGGAAGCATGAAGGGTGTTTGTTGTAGGCTGGGTTTGAAAAATCGATGAAAATCATTTGAATCGGGTTGTGTCGAGATTTGGAATTGATTGGTAAACCAATCCAATTCAATCTAAAAAACTTGAGAAATTAAGAAATTTTATCTAAAAGTTTTCTAAAATTAGTATTAATAACTTTTTGACATCTGCCATAAAATGTTTTTTGACAAACCAAATTTGTGACTTTTTGAGCAAAATCAAATATATATAATAGAAAAAAGACCTAGGCAAAGCAACCAACAATTCTTGATTTAATTGAGCTATCAAATCATGTTATAATTTTTTTGAAAATGTTTTTGTGAGGCCCTGAGGCAATGCTAATGATGCTGTAAAATTTTCAGATGATGATCAGACCTTTGGATTTTTTTTAAAAATTCTGACAGTGCTATTGTCTTTATGTATGCTCTTCGGTTTTTGATTTTCTATGGGCACTAAATGAAGCGTAATATTTCTAGAAATTTTACTACATGATCCTTGCGCACTGTTTATGGTATTATTAAAATTTTAGAGCATGAACAAGCTTGTAAATTTTTATAAAAATATAACAGTGTCTTTGTTCCTTCTCATTAATTGTTGTTTTGATATTCCAAAAGCACTAAGTGAATTAAAAAATATTTAAATTTCTCTAAGATGTTTTATACATTTTCCTTATTTTTCTGAGCCTTTATCGGGTTTTTACAATATTTTCAATATTTTTTACAATTTTTTCCAATTTTTCTTGATTTTTTTCAGTTTCCATTGAGAGTGAAATTCGGTCGAACCGGTCGGATTTCATCTTTTTAGCCGCTATTTGACAGCCGAATTCAAAAAATTTAACTTTACAATTTGCTCGGTTCCAACGAAAATCAATATCGATGAAGTGACGATTTTCCGACTCAATTCGATAATGTTAACCCTAGCTGTACGTGTAAACGCCTGGCCGAGCCTACACTTAATTTGGAGGCTACACGAGCTATATATCCAGTGTTGTGTAGTTCTTTTCTCCGTCTCCTTTTGATCGATGACATCAACTCGTCATATTTATAACGTACGCTCTGTCAATTCAGATCACCCGCCTGAGTAATCAAGATGGTCTCCAATTAATCCTTTGCCTTCTAGTCAAACGGCATTTGAATACTACTTATCGATGATGCGTTTTTCTGGAGCAGTAATGAGATGGTTGCATTGGTGAATCCGACGGCTGAGATCGACTGGCATGGTAAGCGTATGAACAGAGATACCAGTAAATCAATTCGATCTAATCGAGATCCTTAATTGTCTGACGACGATGCATGGATGCAGTCAGGGTTAACAATATGTTTTCGTGCTGAGAATCAAAGTCTTGACTGGTTCTCTCGATAAAGAAAATTGAAAGGTTTTCAAGGTCAAACCGATTTGAAGGTGGTGGTCAAACCGGGGCAAAATTTCGAGGTTATCCACCGATATTGCTTGATAATCGGTTGATAAGCAGCAACTATCGAGCGGTAAGAACGGAAAATCGGTACCGATTAAAAAAAGAAAAAATTGGGAAAATGGTATAAAATGGTGGAAAATTCGTAAAAAAAACTGATAAGTCCCAAAAAATCAGGAAAAACATTAAAAATGTATATAAAAATATGACAAAATTTCTACATGACATTTCCTACATTTTAAGACAACGTAAGTTATGAAGTACACATTATGCAATAATAGGACAACTATGAAAAAATTTTGGCATAACCTTTGCTATATTTTAGATAATGTGAAGTTGTGAAGTAGACATTTAACAATAATATCTCAACAAATAATATTCCATTCCAATACCATTTGCAAATCAATATGACAAGTCCACATTTCAATAACATTAATTTCAATAGCATGGCATATGATATTTGCAAGCAACATTTCTCACCAAAAATGAATATTCGTAGTTGGCATAGCTTCACCGTCCTTCCATTGTCACATATGCTATGTTGAACCTACATAAACACTATATTAGTAAAAAATCGAGTTGCAATAAAATGAAACATTACATTTAGGGATATTAGTATTGTTGGTTGTACACTTGGTTGGTTATGTTGTACTTCTCTGTGGACATCATCAACAATCCTCGTGTAGCTAGCAATTTCTCTTTGTATTCATGCCAGCTTTGCCTCGTCCATGGGCTAGTCATTTGCCACTTTTGGTACAACATGGTACAAAATTCAAGGTCTTGCCACTCATAGACTCATTGTGTAGAAGGTTGTGCACGAGCATCCGGATTGGCGTAGTCGTATTGGCCATATGAGCCATAACTCCCTTGTGTCTCGGAGATGTTGAACGAGCTGGAGCTATCCTGCGGTGCGTTATGACTATGTTGATGATCCCTTCCCTTGCCTACAGTAGTCGTCCTCTATGATTATAAAACCCTATAGTCTCTGTCCTATGTCGCATGTGTGAACTGGGACTCTCCTATAAATTTTGTGGGAAGTTGTCCTTCTGAGGGGGAAGTAAGAGGGATGGAGACGCCGTCACCGGACTCACCACCAACGTTGTCCGTTTTAGAGCTACTGTCATTAGATTCTTGGTACGGCAGACTTCGACGGTCCCTGGAAGTACTATAAGTCAAGTTATCACTCTTTACATGATGTTCCTTCTCTTTGAGAAGCTTCCCCTTTCCTTTTGAGAGAGCTTTTCTTTTTGTTTGCTCCCTTATGGCCACTGTTTGGTGCCTCATCTTTTCCATATGACTATCACCCACTGTCTTGTATGTCTATTTGGGGATGCTTACAACCCTAGTATTCTTTCACAATGTAGCAGGATCAACTTGATCTGTCACAAGGTGTCATGGAAGGGGGTGTCACTCTTAGTCTCAATGTCCTCCTCATCAAGTAAAGGGTTAGCATTGAACCTCCTTTTCTCTATCCACTATCGAATTGGATTTTCACCATCGCACAATGTAAGCTTCACAAGACACTGAAATGGATCGTCTTCCGTTGTGGACCTTTGACTCTCTTAGGCTTGAATTATAAATCGAAGATTGTAGTTAACATGTACTAACTTATGGAGCTTCTTGTAGAATAGACGGTCATGAATTTTAGTGTGGATGAAGACAAACATGCTCCGATTGTGCTTGCATCCGCTAGAAGAAGCGCAATGCGAAATGATCTGCATAGCAAGCTGAGTGGGGGTGTGTTTGAACCAAACACACTCCACCAATGTGCTACAAGTTAACAAAAAAAATAGTAAGTACGAGGTGAAAATACGACAGTTGCAGTACATCGAAGACAACATAAGAAAAATATCAGGAGTTGTTTTCAGATCATGTGC
The DNA here is from genome assembly GCA_036346375.1 of Guadua angustifolia. Lineage (NCBI taxonomy): Eukaryota > Viridiplantae > Streptophyta > Magnoliopsida > Poales > Poaceae > Guadua > Guadua angustifolia. Next base: position 31,801,168 of record CM070501.1, on the reverse strand, counting down.
CATCCACTCAGCTAGAACGTCGTAAATGTCCCAACCCTCCTTTTGTACAGATCGGCCTCATGAAGAGCGTCCGTGATGCTCTGAGTATCATCAGCAAGCGCTTAAAATGCATCCTAGAGATCTAGCAAAAAAAGTGTTTATGGTGTCGTACAAGTAGTGCGTCCGGGGGTGCAAGGTGACAACTGCACGAAGTCAAAGAAACATGTTAGTATAGGAATGTAATGTATGTGGAAGAACAAGATATTATGTGCAACAGAATAATGTATTACCGGTGTTCATGTAAGTGTCTTGCGTTAGGTTATCCATTCTTGGGTCCATAACGTTCATGTATAAGTTGTATGTAGTTGGAGAGTCACAAAACAAGATATCATATTTTTATCGTATTATGTTGTACCGTAGTATCACATCGCTTGATGTAGGCACCCTGTCATAATAGACAAAATGCAAGAAGGCGTACAATGGTTTAACAGATTTAATAACCGATCATAGGTTATCCCACCAGTCTAAGGTCGAGATGTACGAGTACACAAACCTTTTCTTCATGGTATCAACAAAGCGCAACAATAGAAATTCTTTCGAAATACAAAAACTTGTCCTTACGACAAAAGAAACTATCCAAAAATATGTAGTTTGTTCTGAAGTGAGTAGCATTTTATTTGACCAACTCTCCCCCAATATGCTTCTTCATCATGGTATGAAGTTTTAAATAGTTGTACAGACATCGAGAGATTTTTCTTGCGCTCTCAATGACAGAGACATAGTCAGAGAACTCTTCAATCTACTTCAGCATCAAATTAATTGTGTAGGCCATACAAGGCTGCCACACGATGTTGCAGTGCTCCCGTGCGATTAGCCTACATGCCTTCTTGTAGTTGACACCATTGTCTATCACAATCTGCATAACATTCGCCGAGCCTACCTCGTCGATCACTGAGGTAATTTCTTGCATGAACAAGCAAAGTGAAAACACTCATTACAAGATACATACCTCAAATAGATTTCATAAGAGTAGCGATGAAAGAAAGTACCTTGTGTAAGTACAAGGCATCCTGAGTTAGGCCCATCGTATCCACGGACTTATGAAAGAACATGATGCCATTGCAGTATATCATGAAGTTGATGATGCTCATGCGGGTAGGCCTAGTCCAAGAATAGCACGTGATTGTAACGCCATATGTAGGCTATTCCAGTTTGGACTTTACCATCTTCTCCCGTATGTCTGCTTTGTTAGCGTCAAAATATTTTTATCTATATATATCTCTCCCACTCGGAGAAGGAACACCCTCATCTGCAAACCAAACATAGCATGAACATATGAGCTATTAATCGGCGTAGAACTGGATGAAAATTTGAAAACTCATTTACCCTATTTTTGAGTTTCCCTAATGGCGTTAACGAAATAAGGATTGTCTACTTTTCTCCCCACGATACCAGCAGTGTGGAAAAATTTGGCATAGACCAAGTCAATCGCCTGCTTCGCATTTCTCCCCTTCTATGTCCAGCTCCCAGTGTCAATTCTTGTTTGCATAGGGGCACAGGCTGTACCAAGGTTGTAATCCCCTATGACCGGTCTTTCATGCTGCGAGAAATTCCGAAACATTCTCGGCAACACACCACCCTCCCTTCTCTAGCCCCCTAGAGGTGCCACTACTACTACCATGCTCATACCCTACATGCCTGATTGATAAATTCTGCCTGTCCTGGAAGCAGCCATTCATGCTGGAGTTGCTTCTCCTTATCAGTATCACCCGTGTAGTCCGCTTATGAACTTCTTGGTGGGGAATTTGCAGTAGTTGTTTCCTTTCTCAACCTCGTCCTCTATTTCCTTCCTCTTATCCTTAATTCTATCTAGGTCATGCTAACAGTACTTGTGAACCTCCTTAAGAACTTGCATGCAATGGACGACATTCGTACCTCACTCTGTCAAGTGGTGCTTCAAGTGGGTTGAACTACCTCCTTTCTTCTCTTGGTAATAGTATTTACATCGAAATCCGATTCCCATCTTCTCCCTGTGCTCCTACACAACATCGCTCTGGTCTGTCATCTGCTAATACAAAATGACAAGCCGTTAGCTAATACAAAACATCAATTTAATGTGACTTCTTGTTAAAACTATATGTATGTGCTAGCGATAAAAGGCATTACATTAGTGAATGGTAAGAATTATATATATGTGATAGTAATAAAATGTATTACATCACTGAATGCTATTACAAAACATCAAGTTAATGTATGTGCTTGCTAATAACTTATAATAGGCATTACATCAGTTGAATGCTACCAATAAAAATTCCCAATCACACTAACCCTAACATCATACATTAATCCATACATGCATATACCCATTAATCTATACATGTATCTGACCATTCATCTAACTCTCAATCACACTAATCCTAACCCTTAATTACACTAACCCTAACCACATCTTATTGTACTGTGAAAGGTTGCAAGCAGACAACCAAATCAAAAATTAAAATACGTCACCTACTACCATTCATTCACATCTTCTACTGCCATCAGACCAAGATCAACAACAAATATTCTCTAAATAATCAAGAACAAACATGTTGTATTGCCCACCAGGCCAAGGTCAACATCACATATAATGTAAACTTGGCAAACTCCGCAATCCACATAACTTAACATCACATGAACTAGAACATCGATTATTGGCTGATTTCAATTGATTATCGCTTGAAACAACTTAATTATCACTAGGGTTTCGTTGAAAATCGACACCTGACTCGAGTCTTCCCAGCGTATGTCGATTTTTCGATTGAAAAACAATTATCGCTGAAACAACTCGATTATTGCTAGGGTTTGCTCAAAAATCAACATGACTCGTGTCTTCCCAACACATGTCAATTTTTGGTTGGGAAACGATTATCTGAGACTTTCGATCGACTATTGAGGTCCGATGGCGGTAAGACAGTGACGGTGCTGCGGATCTGGGCAGAGATGCTGTGGTCGAAGAGCTCGGCATGAGGAGTGTTGGAAGTGGATTGAATGTGTAAAAGCCGCTCCCAACATGTTGTATAGCTTCTTCATTTTAAGTGGACGAGGCACGGGCCTAATGGGCATGGTATTATTTTTTTAACCCTTTTCAATTGGCGATTGCTGCAAGGTACAGTTCTAAGGTACCAAGCCTGACGAGTTAAAACGGTAGCAGGAAGAAGCTCTGTGATCTAATCATGAAATAGTATTTCCATTTACCATAACATGTCCTAATCATGCAATGATTAACCATGATCAAACTGATCTTGACACAATAGCAAAGGAGTAAAAGACAACATGTAGATATACGACAGCATTTGAATTTTCAAGCAAGACTAACCTGAAAACAGTCGGCGTGGTTGATCGTCGCACTAAGCCTTCAATTTTCAGCTATGGTGTTGCTTCTCACAGGAAAATACTAACAACTGGCGATTTGAGAAGAAGCCTGTAACATATAAATGGATAAGAAAATTTGTTCATGTATAGTACATTGCTTATCCTGATTATTTTTGCGCCAGATAAAACCAAAAGTTCATATTTTTGCTGAATATTCGAATAGAAAACTTGCAATGGAAATGATATTACCCTTTCTTTTGCAGAAATTAGCCCCAATTTTCTTTCTTAGCTTGTCATATCCTAAAACAGGGAGTATATAAGATACAAAGAAAATGGGTAACAAACCCAAAAAAATGAGATGACTGAGGACCCGAGCTCAACACATCTTTTGCAGCTCAGGAAAATTATCTCCAAGAGAATAACGATATGCAATTTGTAGCTCAACCTAAATGATGTTGCTCGTTCAGGCTCTGAGAATTTATAGGGTCATCTTTATTTGCAAAATCAATGAAATATATTTCTCTTCTGTTCCTATAGTACTCTGGCAATTTTGTGCTCCCAGAAACAAAATAGGCAAAGCTTCTCATAAGAAAAACACAAAAGGATTTGCAATTAAATTGAGCTGTCAATGTAAAACCGGAATAACTCCAAGCACATGGCTATGATGCCATTGTAGATTGCATACACATATCTGTATATGTTTTTAGAACATGCAGATCTAAGAATACCAAACAATTTAGCTGACAAGGTAAAATGAGTGCTCCCATGAATGTCCAAAGAAGCATGCTACTTGACAACATTCGTCATTTAATTAACCTAGTCAAATCATCCAGCACACGCCTCCCAGCATAGCGGCAGTGAACCGGAGCCTGAAATAAGCACAAAAACGATAAGCAGACTGAAAGCGGCTTGACATTTGAATTATTTTCTCCTCTAGAACAAACACGCAATCGAAAGCAAGAAACATGAAATGGCATAACCAAGGCAATTATCGCAATGCCTACATCAAGTTTCCTTTTAGATAAGTAGAGCTGGCAAACTTTTCATTTTATGGATGTCCGATCCCATGCAAAGGTTTACAAAAGCTTTTGGATAAGCAAAGCCACAATGATTATGTTGTTATGTTGAGGCAATTATCAGCCACAGTCGTTTGTGGGGTCTAGCCAATTGTGCAAAATTGACAGGACACCACAATACTGTAACTGGGGTGACTACTGTAACAGCTGCAAATGGTTAGGATGCCTTCCTATAATTTGATCCTAAACTCTCACAGGTTGTAGGTACAACAACATCAAAGAAATATAACAGACAATTTCTCACCTGAATGGCAAAGCTAATTAGTCAATCCCCTAACGCCGAAATCAGTAGTAGGTACCAACAGGTCAATGTTACAATGACAATGTTTCCTCTACTTGTGCAAGGTAAATACCGTTTCGAAGTCATGATAAAAAAAACAACCTGGAATTTATCTTTGGTCCCTAAAAACTTGGAGTAGGATAGGAGCCCCAAATTCAGAAATATACCACCCCTAACCATCATCGAAGCACTCCATAAGAAATTGCACTTGCAGAGGATATCTTTCATGCAAGTTGTAACAAACGACAGCTTCACTTAGGCCCATTTGAAACTTAATAATTTTACCAAAATTTTGTAGCAATTTCATACAGTGACGTACACACTGTAAAAATACAAGTGGTGCTTATGGCCTATGGGTATATCATTCATTCCTAATGCCCAGCTGGTGTTGCGCTATCGAGGACGCTAAAAAATGATCGATAGCCCTAAAACGAGTACCAGAAGCGTTGTGATCGATAGCCTGTGCAGTAGCCTCGACGCGCCCTAATCCGCCAGCGATTTCACATGAAAAACTGAACGGACGTGGCCTAAAACCAAGGTTCAAAATCTCACTGGGATTTCTGATTTTGGTAGGAGCTTAGATTTCAAATCTCAACAGAATAAGAAATTGGAAAATTTTCAAATTGCTATGGTAATTTCAGTTTATTTCATCCAGATTTCGGCTTTTTGGACCGGTTTTCATGTTTTTTGACTGGATTTTGCACCAATTTTTTTGTGATGAATTGTAATGTCTTTTTCTGAGGAATACATGTGAAAATTTTGCAAAAATATATATGTCGGGGCCGGGCAACCCTTGGTCGGTCAAGACAACCAACCGTCCCCTAGCTCGAAGGCCTCGATCAAAGACTCGGATCAAGCTCGAGGCCGCCGACCTAGGGCGCAGATCTCCGAGCTCGGGCCCTCACGACCGGCCGCTTGGGATGATTCAAGGTCGGTGGCGCTCCCTTGATCCCTGACACGCCATCACTTGGCGCTACGAGAACGTGGGATCGTGGAGTAATGCAGGCAGGGATCGGAACGGTTTCCACCGCTATCAATGTGCATGAAGGCCACGATCCGAGGAATACTCCTTAACGCTGCAAGGAGAATGGGTATAAGATCGAGGCTTTGTAAACACTTAGGGCAGATAACCAACAAGACACACACCCGAAGTTCAAGTTTAGACTTAGCATCGCCAAGATTGAGTCAGAACCTCTCTTGTACTCACAAACATTAGGAACCACCACCGCAAGGTGACCGGAGTAGAGCTATTACCTTCTCGAGGCTCGAACCAGATAATCCTCCATCTCGCTCGTTGTCCCCTAGCTCCGACCATCGACCTCCTCGACCTCATTCCCCTGCTCGAGCAAAGCGCAGCTTGTGGTCCCATTTCTCATTGACCCTACCTCATTTTTCGGTTGCGATCCCGATCGCCGACAACGGCGCGCCACCGTGGGGCCCGATTGCTTTGTTCATTCACAGAAAAACTCCGAGGTCTTAGGAGCATGGCGTTTCCATCGATTTAACACTCTTCGAAGGTGGATCGGACGCGAGTCCGCCCGATCCTCGCTGCTTTCCCCACCACCGCGTGAGCAAAGACGCCTTCATGGCGACGCCCGGAGGACGCGCAATGGGCGGATCGCGACTCCACAAACTCCCGAGGATGCTCGCCAATGGTCCACGCTATGATCAATCAAAGCCATTATCAAGGCCCGACGGAGGACCAGAGAGGCTCCTCCTCGGGAGCGCCAGGCTATTGCCCGGATCATGGCCGATCCCGATAGGGCAAAATCGAGCTTTTGGCCGGGCCTTGGCCGAAGAACTCGATCGCCGCCGCAATCGAGGCCATTCCTCCGCAAAGACCAAGTCACCGCTCAGTGACCCTTCCCGAGAAGCGCCGATAATTCATCACGCCGTCAGGGCGCACCATCGCCGCCGCCGAGGCGAGAAGCGCTTTCGCCTTAAGAACACCTCGGCAAGACTCGATACCGGACGCGAGGTGAGCCACACGAGCTCCACGCCAACCGGCAAGCAGTCACGGGACTTTCTCGACATTCCGCCAGCGCTGCCAAGACAGACCGCCGCATTACCTCCCAGCGACTTCGTGTTCGGCATCATGACCGATCTCGCCAAGATCGGTCGCTAAGGAGCCCGCTCGATTCGACAAAGAAGGAGATCTCGCTGGCCGCGATCGCTTCCCGCCAGACACCCGCCCCGCCTACGGTTGTGTGGCGATCGACGACCTTCGTCGCAGATGCCGGCTCGCCGGTTTAAACCCGCTGATCGAAGCGCCGACGGAACCAAGAACCCCGACGAAGTTCTCGTCCATCTACTCGACCGCCATTTTGGCGTCGGAGGTGACGAGTTGGTCATGGCCAACTATCTCCGACCGCTCGACGGCGCGCTCAACCTCGCTCTTCAACCGTAAGCCTTGCCTTCGTGTCGCGGGCGCCAAATCAGAGCGCCCGCCCAACTTCCAGAGTCAGCATGAGCGCCGTGGAGGGAGAAGGACTTGATCGCGGCTATCCGTGGCAAGAGCGAGCCTTCGTGATTTTGTGCGGCGGTTCATCCGCACAAGGAACCCGATTCCAAGCATCTCGGCGAAGCAGCTTATCAAGGCCTTCGTTCGGCGTTTCAGGACCGGCGCCATCAAGACCTCGAGATCACGATAAGGCTCGGCCACAACAAATTGTTTCGCATGGCGGAACCAGACGCTGACGCGACGACGCCGTTCGCCGAAGCGCGACATTTACTCAAGGTAAGCTTGGTCTCGAGCCACTCGAGGCTGGCCCGCCCAACTCCAAGGGCGCCACCAAGACACCCGCACTAAGAAGCGAAGCGTGACCGCAGGACCGGCGGAGGTCACCGCGGGTCATCGCTCCTACGGACGGCCAGCGGAGGTCCTTGAGGTCCGGATCGATTTCGGACGGACCCGACTCGCTAAGGTCGGCTCGGCCCCGCCAGTATGTGGCCAGCCTTTAAAGAGGGAGGGCGGCTCGACCTCGGAGGACCGACGCCGACCGCAGGAGCCGAAGGGCGGTCGGGTACGACGAGGCGAATTTTGCTCGTTTATTGTGGCAGCACGGCCACGACCGCGGCCCGCAGGCTTGGCAGGAAAGCTTGAAGCCTTCTATGACGGACGTGGTGAGATGCCCGTGTTCCGGCGATGACGACCACCCGAAGGGTGAATGCCGGTCGGAGCACGGCGACTCGACCGAATTCCAACAGGTGAGCGCCGGATTGACGTTATCTTCGCGGCTCGGCGACCTACCACCCAGCGCGAGATCAAGGTCGCCGCCGACCATCTATCGTTACATCAGAAAGCCCGCCGAGCAAAGATTGCAAGTGGGCCGGGCCACCATCACCTTTTCTCCGGAGGATGCCTTATAAGGTATGGCCCGAGACTTAAAGACCGCTTTGAGTCGTGACTCCCACCATCAAGAACACGCTGGTTCGGGCGCGGTCATGGTCGACGGCGGCCTTTCTTAATTTGTCGCAGCGGAAGCACTCGACCGGATGCAGATTCCCTGGCCAAAGATCAAAAGCATCGCCATCCCTTCTTCGAATCGCCTCGAGCTCGACTACCCCTTGGGGCGTGTGGTTTTGCTCGTCACCTTCGGGCGTTCTGACAACTTCCGCGACCGAAATGATCACCTTGAGGTGGTCGAGGGCGACCTCCGCATAACGCTATTCTCAAGGCCCGCCTCATCAAGTTTATGGCGGCTAATCATTACGGCCATCGTGCATGAAGCTCCCAGCCCCAACGGCATCGTTATCGGCGCTGTGACCAGCAGCGCACATGGTCTGCGAGACCAAGGCCCTGGCGCCGCCGCAAGATGTCGCCCCAAAGAAGGTCCAGAGGTGACGGAAAAGAACGCCCTACAGAAGGCGGCGATCCAACCGGCAAGCAACAAAGGCCGCCGCCGAGGAAGGCGACACGACTGTGTGTGTCCACGCCTCTACGAGCTAAGTCCCAATAGAACTCGAGCTCGCCACCTTCCTTCGCGCCAACAAAGGTATATTCGCTGGGAGCCCGCAGATATGCCCGGGCGCTCCAAGGAGGTGATCGAGCACAAGTTACGTGTCGAGCCGATTCTAGACTGCGGCGCCGAATCGCCGCTTCTCCCCAGAGAAGGTTGCGGCCATCAAGAAAACCTTGATAAGCTCCTCAAGGCCGGCTTCATCCGCGAGATCGACTACTCCGAGTGGTCGCCAACCCGGCCATCGTGCGTAAGAAAGGTGGCAAGTGGAGAATGTGCGCCGACCATACGGGTTGAACTCGCCCGCCTGGCGACAATTTTCCTTCCACAAGATCGACCAGATCGCCGACTCCACCGCCAACGCCAAGATGCTAAGCTTGATGCTTATCAGCTACCACCAGATCAAGCCGGGCGGTCGACGACGAGAGCAAGATCGCCTTCATCACCCCTGCTCGCACTTATTGCTACACGACCATGTCGCTTGGTCCGCATAATGCGGGGCAACATTCCAATATTGATGACTAAGACCTTCGAGCCGCAGATTGGGCTAAACTCGAGGTCTACGAGATGACATCATCGCCAAAAGTTCTCCGGAGCGACCACGTCTGCGTGACCTTGAGGAAACATTTGCAAACCCGAACAGTACAAAATCAAGCTCAACCCCGAGAAGTGTGTGTTTGGCGCAGATCGTGGAAGGTCCTTGGATACATGATCGGGGCTCGGGGTTGGTCCAAACCCGAGAAGATCGGCCATCGAGAAGATGGAGCCCCGACCGATCAAGCAAGTATAAAGCCTCACCGGCCGCATGGCCGCCTCGCCAGATTCATTTCGAGGCTCGGCGAGCGAGGTCTCCCATTCTTAAGACCTCGCAAGCACGGGCTTTGAATGGACCTCCGTACACAACGATCTTTCGACGAGTCAAGGTATATCCGCTATCCCCACCCTCCTCATAACTCCGCACCGGGCGAGAGGTTGTCGCTTTATCTTGCGCCCACCGCCTAAGCCGTGAGTGCCGTCCTAATTGCCGAACGGGGCACAAAGAAGATCCAATTTACTATGTCACGAGGTCTTACATGGCCCAAAGGAGCGTTATCCGCAAGTGCGTAAACCGCCAGATGTTTTTCTCATGGCCTCGCGCAAGCTTCGACACTACTTCCAGCGCATTCCGTGGTCATCCCGAGCAACTTCCCGCCGGTGACATCCCGCGCGAATCCGTATGCGCGGACGGATAGCTAAATGGGCTATGGAACTGGCGGCGTTGACATCCGTGTCGTGGGTCTTAACAGCCTATCAAGTCGTTGTGTGCTCGCCGACTTCGTGGTCGAACAGACGCCGCACTCACCGCCTCGCTCGAGGTCAAGAAGAGAAGCCTCGATCATGTTCTTCGACGGCCGAGGTCCTTCAAACGCCGGGCCGATACTTATCCTTCACATGCGGGCGCACCAGCTTGAGGTATGTAGTTCGTTTTGGCTTTCTCGCGACCAATAACATGGCGTAATATGAAGCTCTTTGGCGGGCTTACGAGCCCGCAAGTCCTTGGGAGGCGACGGTTGGTCGTGAAGGAGACTCCTCACTGGCCATCAACCAAGACAACAAGGACTATCAATGCTCGGGGATGCAATGGCAAGGTATCTCGCCGAGGTCCGCAAGATGGAGAAATGGTTCCGTAACTTGAGCTCGTGCATGTCCCTAGGAAGGACAACTCAAAGGTCGATTTCTCTCCAAGCTCGCTCTTCCGACGAAGAGATACCCCCGACGCCATCCTCGAGACGCCGACGGCTCCATCTATCTCCGATCGAGGTCGTGCTTGCCGTGGTGGAAGGTATTCGCATGGGCCGAGCCCATACACGCCTTCCGGCACGGGCGACCACGCCCGACCCCGCCAATGTAAGTGATTAAGCGCCGAGCAAGCTTGTATAAGCTCGTGGATGGCAAGCTCTACAGACGGAATGTCTCGCATCCTCGACCGATGCATCTCCACCGAGGAGGGTAAGTACCTACTCAACGACATCCACTCAGTCTCTGGGGCGACTTCAGACAGACGATGGTCGGCAAGGCCTTCCGTTCGATATTATCGCCGACGGCATTACAGATGCTCGATATTGTCCGACCGCCGAGCATGTCGGCTTACGCCGAAGGTACACCACCGCCCACGCTCTTCGACCATTCCGCTTGTTCGCCTTTTCGACTGGGGCTCGATATCTCGCCCCTTTCCTGTGCAACCGGGGAGAAAGTTCTCGTCAGGCCATCGACACATTCACCAAATGGATTGAGGCCGAGCCGGTCTCGACCATCACCGCCGCCGCCATTGCTCGCTTTTTTCCGCTTGTCCGTGGTCACCGTGTATGGGGTCCCATGCGAATTATCACCGACAATGGTACTCGCTTACTGCTGAATTATTCCAGAATTTCGCGAGGACATGGGCACCAAAGTGTGCTTCGCCGGTGGCTCATCCTCGAGCAACGGAGCGGCAGAGCGCCAACCGACAGATCGCCCAAGGCGCCAAAAGGCGAAGTTACGATGAGCTCAAACGCTACTAAGACGACTGGTGGATTTAACTTCCCACCGCCTTATGGTCTATTCGACCATACCACCGAGCAACAGGTCCACACCCTTTCACCGTGGTTTGGTAATCGGCCGCCCCGCCCGGAGGTAACGCTGGCTCCGCCAGGTCACCGTCGACCACGCCGACTTCGAGCAAGAACGGTCTTTGACCTTGCCTCGTGGAAGAAGTAAGATGCCGCATCGCCACGATCAACAGACACCGCAAGCTCTTCGCAGACATGCGCCTTGGCCGCAGACGACCTAGGAAGCTCCTTGTTGGGGACTTAGCCCCGAGACGGATTCGTGTATTGTCCAAAGACCAACAAGTTATCCTCATGTGGAGGGCCCCTATAGAGTCGCTTTCAACAGATCGCACGGGCTTACCGGCTAGCGATGCCCGATGGCAGAGAGCTTTTAGCTCGTGGAACATAGATCAACTTCGCAAGTTTTATGTGTAATCTCTATACCTTTAAAGCTTCAATAAAAGGATATTCTCCGATTTCTATCATTCATGTCTTTTTCTTTATGAGCGCCTCGTAATTTTTCTTCGGCACGACTTCGTGATTCGCTTCCTTAGTCCGGGTATCACGAGCTTTACGCTCACCCCCAGCTGGTCGAGCTCAACGTAGTTTAAACTCTTCGCAATCACCTCACCCTCAAGGTCCCGGTTTGAACTACAAGCCCGGCAAAGCCTTTGGCTATTGAGCGCGTGCATGGTCGCGGGTCGTGGAGTTGGTGATTTATTCATCGGGTTCGCTTGTCGCATTTCTTTTTCGCGAGTACTCCATCTCGATTCTCGCAGTCATGGTCATTTGCTCGTTTTATACTTGTGTCCAAGGTCGGCGTTGTTTCGACCTTAGACCCAACGGGTCGGGCTAGGATGTAACATCTACGAACCACCTATGGATCTTGATCGCTAATAAGAAGCGCACACTTCAAAAAAGGTAACCCAAACCAGCTTGATAACATCGAATGTTTTTACAGATCAAGGATGTTTGAGCTACAGATCTCCATTCGCATGAAGCTTTTCTTGCTCGAGCTCGGCGACTCGCCCGCAGCTGCCGAGGCTTCGTTTGCCGCAGAGGGCCTCGCTGGTTGCGCCTGCGGGCTCGGCGACGCTCGCCGTTGAGTTGGGCCAAGGCGGTTCGCCGCTCGGCGGGCACGCCCAAGTTTTCCTCCATTTCGCGACTTTGGCCTCTAGCTCGAGACGCCTTGGTTGAGGATGATAGCTCGGCAACAGCCCTTCCAACGCCGACCTTGGCACGCTGTCGGCGAGCGCCGTGGTCAGAGCAAAGGGTTTGCTCCTTGGCGACTTCCTCGCGTGCCACGACCTTGGCGCGCTGCCGCCAGAGCGCCGGCCGGGCGGCGCTTGTTCTCGCCGCCTTCTCGAGGGCCTCGATCCCGGCGCGAAGGGTCTCGAGCGCCGAGTTCAAGAAGTTCGCTCATGGGCGGCCTTCTCCAAGCAGCCGACCTTGGCGCGCCCGCATCAAGGGCCTCGATCGCTGGTCGCCGAAGGCCAGCGTTCTCGCTTTCAACCCATGCTCGCGCCGAGGATCTGGTCCTCGAGCTCGGCGGCATGGGACACCTCCGCCACCATCGCGGCGACGCAGATCGTTGAGCTCCTTGCTGAGCCGCCGATTTCGGAAAGGTCGGCCTCAATGGTCGCTAAGCAGAGTTCGAGCGCTTGGCCTCTCTTCCACGGCGCTCAAGATCCGGGCGAGCACGCCGACATGCTCGTTGAGACCTTGAAGCCCTCGGTCACGCCGCCAACCGCCTTGAAAACAAGGAACACGACGGTAAGAAGTTGTCAAGAACACACAACTTAACGACATGTGGCATATAAGGAAGGTTCCTACCTCACGGAGTCGGCCGTTGACGCTGCTACCGGAGAACTCCTCGCTCAAATTTCGCCGAGGCGAGCCGTGTTGATCTCAAAACCTTCGCCAGTGTCCCCGTGACCTAGGCCTTTCAATCACCGCCAAGACACCTTGTCCGGGGCCTACGGACGACGTGCGGGCGGGCAGCCCGAGATCCTTCCACATCGGCCGCCATGTTGGACCCCGACTAGAGGTACGGCAAAGTAGCTTCGCCCGACCAGAGTCAAGGTTCCGCCACCTGGCGGAGTTGCCGCAGAAGAAGATCCCACCCACCGGGGTGGAGGTTGTGTTCCCCAGGCCGGAAGTTCGCAAGTCGGGTCATCGGAGTGCCTCCGCTGTCGTGGTCGCCTCCGTGGCCCGGGAACCGCGGTCTCGCCATCAGCGCGGTCTTGGTCGGCGGGCCTCGTGGACTTCGGTGACACGGCCGCCAACGATCGGCGGCGCCGCTGACTTGAGGGGCCCGGACGCCCATGTCTCCTCGATCTCGGAGGATCGACGATCATGAGGGTACCCGCCTCACGGTGTCAGAATCCTCGCCGATCGCAGTTGGGGTCCCTTCGTCCGGCTATCGTGGCCTTGGTCGAACCCTCCGACTGTGGCCCACCGAGGTCTCCGCAGAGCGCCTTTGTCCAGAAGACCGGCGCGGGCCAAGATAGGCGGCTCGCTTCTCCTGACTCGGACTCGCCTCAACAATGTGCATTGTCGAGTGGGCAAGCTCGGTCTCGAGCGCCGAGGTCTGCAATCAAGGATAAGCACTAAGAAAAACACGGAGATGGAGCAGTTGCAAAGCCGTGCTCTTACTGGTTGGTGGCCTCTCGCCTTGCCGATGGCCGGCGATGGTCCCTGTTTCCCGAGCTCGGAGGAGGAATCCGCTTCTTCCTCTCGTCTCCGGGAGGCGAGCCGCGATGAGCCCGCATCGGGCGGGGGCTCGGTGGTCTGGCGGCGCGCTGGCGCTTTGTTGCCGCCAAGTAAAGAAACTTTGTTAGGCCCCGAGAAGCCAAGGGCGCGAGCTCGAAATTGGCTATGATCGTTTTACCGTGGGCGCGGTCACCCCATTCGATGAGGCCTCTTCGCCTCGGCGGTCACCCGGCTGAGGGGAGTCTTTTTTTTCCTTGCTCTTGCCCTCATCGCAAGGGAGCAGCTCACTGCCTCCCACAACTTGATGATCCTACAAGCAAGCACGGGTCAGCAAAGACGGCGATGTTCGGATGAGGTCAGAGGTCGGGAAGGCTTACTCTCGGCTTTCGTCGAAGACGCTTCGACCGGTCGCCGAGAGTGTACTATACGCCAGCCTTTAACATTTCTCGCATCCTCGCCGCGACTCCAGACTCTCTGCGCCACACCTAACAAGAGCCATCGAGGAGGAAGAAGTACGAAGTCAAGCAAAAGCCTTGTGGTCAAGACCTTACCAGATGAACTCTCGCGGTCGAATCGTCGCGGCCCCTCGATCTGGGAGAACGGATGTAACCTCTTCCGCAGGGGAGACACCCGATTCCGCAGAAGTCGCTCGCGATCGCCGACCGGTGAGACCGCTGTGTGGCGCAAATGTGGATGGCGGCGATGGCTTCAAGGCCGACGCTGAGGTCCTCGGCCTGGGTCTCCATCTTCCCAAAGGACGGCGGCTCCTTCAGATCGCAGCCTCCCGCTTCTCCCCCTTCTTGAGGTAGAACCCGGCCCCGACCATGGACCAAGAGAGTCCCGGCCAGGATCTTGGGCAGAGCCCACTTGAGCCCTGTGCCGCCGAAGTAGAGGCACCGACCACGGGTCCTTCCCTGAGCGAAGAGGGAGAAGAAGGAAGAAGAGCGAGGGCGGGAAGAATCCCCAGAACCCTCTCGATAGATGGGAGAAGACGGCTAGGGTGAGGACGGAATTGGGTACTGTGTTGATCACTTCAATTTGGCAACTGCCGAGGACGCCGCCAGAATTCGCTCTCCGGGTCCGCAGCTCAAGAGGGAATGCCGCTTCGGCGCACGATCTCGCCATCTCGAGGACGAGGTTCGGTCTCGCCACACGGCAACCGCCAGTCACTCGATCCAATGCCCTGGGCCTCGAGCTCCTTCATCCTCGTGGATCGACAAGGTACTTTTCCCCACTTGGCCATGGCGAAACGTCAGGTGGAGATGGAAAGGCGGCCCGCTTGGGCGAGAAGGCTTGGGAGGAGGGCGCAGTTTTCAGCCGATGATCCAAAGCTCGGGTCTTCCACGGCGCCTTGGGATTTAATCCTCCCACGGCGCTCAAAAGGCGCCACGGCATGATTAGACGGGCTCAATTAAGACTGGCGGCGGACTCAAGCACCGCAGTGTCCGCCACTGCTGGCATCCAGATCACCGGAAAAATCAAAGGTCGCCAGTGTCTCGCCTGGGTTCACTTTATGATCTCCGCCTCGACCTAACAAGGTTCCAAGACCTTGTAAGGGTTGCCGCCAATGACTGTTGGGTGAGGCTCGAGGCCGCCCTGGTGCTACTTCTACGACCTTGAGCCTCGGGGCTAGCTGTCGGGGCCGGCAACCCTTGGTCGGTCAAGACACCAACCTGGCCCCTAGCTCTAAGGCCTCGATCAAAGACTCGGATCAAGCTCGAGGCCGCCGACCTAGGGCGCAGATTCCGAGCTCTGGGCCCTCACGACCCACTGCTTGGGATGATTCAAGGTCGGTATGCTCCTTGATCCTGCACACGCCATCACTTGGCGCTACGAGAACGTGGGATCGTGGAGTAATGCAGAGCTGCCAAGGATCGGAACGGTTTCACCGGCTATCAATGTGCATGAAGGCCACGATCCGAGGAATACTCCCTAACGCTGCAAGGAGAATGGATATAAGATCGAGGCTTTGTAAACACTTAGGGAGGAAACCCAGCCAAGACACACACCCGAAGTTCAAGTTTAGACTTAGCATCGCCAAGATTGAGTCAGAACCTCTCTTGTACTCACAAACATCGTGAACCACCACCGCAAGGTGACTGAGTAGAGCTATTACCTTCTCGGGGCTCGAACCAGATAATCCTCCATCTCGCTCGTTGTCCCTAGCTCCCACCATCGACCTCCTCGACCTCATTCCCTGCTCGAGCAAAGCGCAGCTTGTGGTCCCATTTCTCATTGACCCCTACCTCATTTTCTGCGGTTGGCGATCCCGATCGTCGACAATATATATACAAATTATGTAACTTAACATTTTTGGCAAGTCATGGTAAATTTTCCTTTCTTTACTTTGTCACACTTGGTGAACACATAGGTCAATCCAACCTGAAACTGAAAGACACAAACAATAAATTAGCCAGATTATAGTTGAAGATCAATACAAATGTAAAATAGATATATGTACCATCAATCTTATAAATAAGTCACTTGAAATTTTAAAGTCCACAATCAGCATATAAAAAACAGCTCAAGAGTACGTTGTCTCACATTGTTACGACCAAGCCAATTGGTACAGTCAAGGTAAGGTCAATTTTGTGAGGTGGAATACTAGCATCAACAAGGAGCAGTACAGCAACCAAGGTGTCTCCGTTCAAGAAATACGCCTTCGTAAATGAAGACCAATCCATTAGCTGATTGGGACGCAGCTGCAAACCTACAAGAGGAAGAAGCTTGATCATTCATTGTGTCTATTGGATAGGCCAGAGAAGTTGTAACATCCCATCATTTTATCTTTCAATAATAATAATAATAATATAATTGAAATTACTGTTTTGTGAATTTTTAGAAAATAATTCAATTTTCAGTAATTTCTAATGATTTTCGATGAATTTTCTGAATTAAAAAGCGTTTCCTATTTTCAGACAATTAAAAGTAAATATTATGCAAAAATAAAAATAAAATATAAGTTGATAAATATTTTATTATGTTCAAAATATCTCCAGAAATTTTGTGATTTTTTTCAAATTTTTAACTCTATTTGCCAATTTCTAAAGAGCCTTGTTGGATTTTAGAAACTATTTAAAAATTTATATATTATTATTGTTTTAAATAATTTCAGGAAGTTAAATATTCCTATTTAATTTCTCTGAAATTTTCTAGAATTTTGTGGCTATTCTATTATTTTTCTATGTTAAAAGGTATTTTTAGCATTTAAAAATTAACTATCGTGTAATAATAACAAATAATATTATTTAATAATACTTTATTTATGTGAATTTATTTTTTATTTTTGATTTAATCTCATTTTTCTCTAAATTAATAATAAAAAATTTTATTTTAGAGAATTCATTAATTATTTTGGTAATAAAAGACCTTTTTGGGTTCTCCAGAGCCCGATCCACTTCTCTATCCACATCCGCTACTACAAAGAATTCAGCAATCGAATCCTCGATTCGCTTTTGAATGCAACATTTTCAACCCATTAAATTTCGATGAAATGTTACTATTCCGGTCATAATTTTGGTGAGCGTTTTCTAGTGATCCGTAACTTTGATTGCCCTATATATTGGACCACAGCTTCCTCACCTCATTCTCCACACATCCCTCTTTGAGTTTTTGCAATCCAACATCCAGATCTCATTGTAGAAGCTTTTTTTCTCAAACCCCGATGAACTTTCGATGAGCTCACATGATCATTTCCGACCTCTATGGAGGCTCACATTCTTGCTAGATCTTCCTCTCGGCCACCTCTATAACATACACTACCATGAAAAAGGTAATCAGTGGCGGTTCGAAACTGCCATCAGTGACGGTTTTCGAACCGCCACCGATTTAGTGCCACCGATAATCCAGATTATCGCGACGGTTCTAGAACCGCCACAGATATCATTATTTGTGACGGTTTTATTAGAACTGTCATCGATATTTCGATATCGTTGACGGTTCTAGCCAAAACCGCCATCGATATCAGGTATCGCGGCGGTTTTGGCCAGAACCGCCACCGATAGTCCCACACAATTAAATAAAAATCGCATTTGTGGCTAGCCTCAGCAATGCATAGCTATGCCCTCTGCATGTAAAATAATCACGTATAATACCGACAGATTGGTAATTTGTATTGGCTACAATACATAGAGCAACTTCGTAATATATATAAGAGAATTGATAGAAGTATCATACAGAAGGCAATACATAGTATTAGCTCTAAAGAACTTGTATCATGTTCTCAAAGGCAATATATATATAAGAGAATCAGAGTTCTCAGAAGCATAGTTACCTCGTGCAATAATTGTGAAATTCTCTTATGGTTTGCTTCAATTTCGATTACGCTTTTTTTCTCGGCGACACGATGCATCCCTAATAATCTCAATGATCTGTTAAAAGAAGGAATGGTGCATCACCAAATTGTAGCACGCTAGCAAAGAATGTAAAAATGATGTCCAAGTTAGCAATTCATCAGTAACAAGATGTACACAGTTTACAATAGGGTCTATTATGTTATTCAAAGAAAAGTTTGTACATTAATTAAGCATATTGAGGTATGGAGAATAGAGATAATACTGGCTAATCCCATCATTGCAACAGATTATACGCTTAGGGTACTTTCTCCACCGCGATAACGCATAATCTGCTGCGGGCGGCTCGGTAACGGTGGCGATCACGCCCGCCGGCCAGCGTCGGTCCACGTGGCGCCGGCGAAAGCAGGGCGAAGACGCTCGCCGCCCGGCGCCAGCCACGCGCGCGTTCGGCAATCAAGCGGCGATCACGGCCACGGCCAGCGTTTGTTGCCCACGGGCGCCGGGCGAAAAGTGGGCGAAGACGCTTCGCCGCCGGCTACCACCTACGGGCGGCTCGGCAACCGGCGGGCGATCACGGCCACCGCCGGCGCCGGCGACACGGGCGCCCGCGCAGCAGCGGGCGAGCACGCCTCGCCGCCTCGGCGCCTACCACGTGGCGGCCAGCGAAGACGCCCGCCGCAGGCAAAGAGGTGGAGCGCGGCGGGTTTCGCCAAGGCCTTTCCACTACCGTACCATGTCGAACGCAGTTCGCCATAGCAGTGCTTATCACCGCAAGGGTTTTCGCAACAAGCCCATTCTCTCGACGCTCTCACCTACCTGTCGTAGGGGTCCCATCCGCGGACCGTAAAGGCACGCAGAAGCATTTAATGAGGCCGAGGAACGGGACAAAGACAGAAGGAGTAGTAAATGTATGAGGATCAAGATGATGACCTCCCTTTACCTACTCCGCTAGCCCCGCCTATATAAGGGCCTCCGGTGCATGGGAAAAGGGACTCGCATTCAAGAGGAAAGAACTTATAACTCAAGAGCTTTGTATTAGCTTGACACCTTCTCAAAAAACAATCTAGCAGGAAGTAAGGCTATTACCCGAGCCAAAGGGGGCCTGAACCTGGGTAAAATCTTCGTGTCATCCGCAGTTCATGGACGCCGGAATCCTTCGCGTAGGAGTCCCTAGGGTTTTCGCCCTCTAGGTTTAGCAGTACCACAAGACGCCTCCTTCCGAACTAAACCCGGCTCGCATCCTCCGGCCTGTTAGGTGGAATACGCCGAGCAGGGCACGCGGGGGGCTAGTGGTTGGTTTTTTCCGGCTAACTCCCCGGCGACTTCGTGTTCGCGTGTTCGGCGTGCTCCTGCATTAGAAGATGGCGGATCTCAAGCACTCAGATATCGCGGGCGAAGCGACGACTAAGGCGCCTCGGCCACACGCCGGCCGAGGGACCGCCTCACCTCGCCTTGGCAGCGGCGCACTGCTCCCGCAGAGCCGGAGCAGCCTGCGGCGCCGCAGTCGGCCTTGAGGCGCCACCTCGCCTGTAACTTGCACGCCGCTGCTCTCGACCACCTCCCGTGGAGTTCGCAGAGATTTCCGCCACTGCGGGTGCGAGCATCGCTGCCTCGTGGATGCGCCCAACTCCGAGTGGGGCTCCCGCCACCAGTACCAACCGCATTTGACGCTTAAGGCGCCGCAGGCGCTCAGCCTCCAACATTTCGACGACAAAGGCACGGCTGGGGGGCTGTGGTCCGAGAAGGGGCGACGCATCCTCGTCCCGCTCATCGAGGAACTGTGGGGACCTCCGCTCACCTTGATGAGAGCCGCCGGCAATGCGGTGATGACCTCTCCGGTGGTCGCCGCCGCCACCCGACCAAGAGCGCCGCCATGGCAAGGTGGCGGCCGCACGAGAGTCCCCTCATGGTTTCACCTGGACCGGAGGAGGTCCACCTCCTGCTCGCGCCCCATGCACGGCCTCCGGACCGGCCTCGATGAGCGGCTCGGCCTCTACGGTGGTGCCGGTGTCAGTTTTCCGGGCGGTTGCGCCGCGGCTCGCCGGACAGTGTTTCGCCTACGGCCATAGAAAATATGACGCACCACTCAACCCGGAGGAGTTCTCCAAATCTACACGACGATGGCGCGGGCGGTCAAGCGGATCTCGAAGCGGTCATGGCCAACTACCTCCCAACGGCCTTTGACGGGTTCTCGCTTCGCCTCGTCAAGTAAATCTTCGAGGGTCTGCAGCACTCGGGGAATGTTGTGCGACATCTTTGTCGCCAATTTTCGTGGTTTTTTTCACAAAGCGCTGTGGAGGATGACCTCCACGCCTCGGAGCAAGAGAAGGGGGAGTCGCCACGACTTCATCCGGGCGGTTCTATCATTGCCGCAATACCATCCCCACATCTCCGAGCAATCCCGCCATCGCCTTCGGAGGGGCGATGACGCGCAAGAAGATGAAGGAGAAGATGGCCACCGTGCACATCGCCTCAACCTCCGAAGCTTTTTTCTCGCACATAAGTGCGCGGCTGCGCGAGGCGAAGGCCGCCCCAAGGGTGGCTAAGGCAAGGACGAGGCCGACTCGGGTTCCGCCAGGCGGGCAAGAAGGCGCGAAGCGTGAGGCGGGGAGGCTGTGCAGGTCTCGCCGCCGAGCGCGACGACGAGGAGACCCGCGCCCGAGCGCCACCGCCGCGACGGGCGATGATCGCCGCGAAGCGGCGCGACGATCGCCGTCGACCGGGCGAACGATCGCTGCGGATCGGTAGTGATGATCGCCGCAGGCCGTCGGGAACGACCGCGATCAAAAGGAGGGCGAGCCCATCGCCTAATACATAAAACCAATACCTATGACCTGGACAACTGGCCGGTCGTAAGAGATGGTGGAGAAGCGGCCAAGGAGCGCCGCCGATGATGATCAAGATGAAGATCTCGCCTACCGCTTTTCAAGAAAGGATCACACCGTGGCGACATCCATGGTGGTTCATCCACCATTTCTCCAACGCCGCTACAAACGGCCGAAAAGGGAAGTATGCGCCACGGCAAGCGCCGAGCTCGTGGACGGTCGACATCAAATGGTCGAGCAATGATCACCTTCGCCGGCCGACCACCCGAGGGCACCCTCACCTAGGGCATCTCCGATCGTGGTAGCACCCACGGTCCGGAATGTACGGGGGCGGGCCGATGGATCGAGGCAGCCCATCAACCTCCCCGCCCACGCGGCATTCATGGCGCCGCAGATCCCGCGACAGATCTCGCGCTCGACCGCCGTTTCTGGTAGCCCCAGATGGGCTTGTTCCCTTTGGGTCAAGTTTGCCTCCCGCCACTTCGGGGAAAAGGATAACTACCGCACCGAGATGGTGGATTTCGAGGTCGCCGATTTCGACCTCCCATATAACGCCTTGCTTGGCCGGCCGCTGGTCAAATTCATGGCGTTACCCACTATGCTTACATGATGGTGAAGATGTCAGGGGCGGCCCCATTGTCATCAACGTGATAGGTCGGAGGTCTCTCTACGCCACAAGCAAGCTTGGGATTCGCCGGTGCCACTTGCGCTTGCCGCACCGACGCCACTTCTCGGAGCCCTCAGCCCGACCAGAGCTTCACTCATGCCCGCCGGTGAGGTAAAGGTGGTCGCCTCGAGTGGGGGCGAACCTCGAAGACTGCCAACATTGGCGCCAACCTCGGCGCCAAATAGAAGACGCGCTCATTACCTTCCTCCACCAAACGACGTGTTCGCCTGCAACCGTCCGACATGACTGGGTCCCAGTGAGGTGATCGAGCACCGATCGCAACGCCCCGACGGCGCCTAATCCGCAGAAGGTCCGGAGGCAGCGCCGAGCGGCAGGACGCCATTCGAGAGGAGGTAGAGAAGCCGCCGAGCTGGAATAGTCAGGAAGTCTCTCATCTCGAGTGGCTCGCCAACCCCTGCTCGCCAAGAAATCCAACGGAGGTGGCGCGTATGTGTCGACTTCACCGACCTCAACAAGGCTTGCCCGGCGATCCTTATCCTCGCCGCTGGTCGACCTCATCATAGACTCCACTACCGGTGTGAATTGTCGTGCTTTTTGGATGCGCACTGGGTACCATCGATTAGCATGGCACTAGAAGATGAAGAGAAGACCGCTTTTGTAACCCCTATGGGAGTCTCTTGTTATGTAAGGATGGCTTTTGGTTTAAAGAATGTGGTTCCACTTACCAACGCACATGCACATTACCTTCCGCCTCAGATAGGGCTTAAATCTAGAAGTATACGCTGATGATTTAGTCGTGAAGATTAAAAAGAGTGAAGAATCGATCCAGACTCGAGGAGACCTTGCTAACCTCCCAAGAATTGCTCAAGCTCAACCGAAAAAATGCGGTTCGTGTGCCCTCCCGCAAGTTGCCGGGTTTCGGTGTCCACATGGGCATCGAGGCCAATCCTCGACAAGATAGCGCCATCGAGCACATGAAGCCGCCAGGCGACTCAAGCAAGTTCAAGGTTCGGCCGGTCGCCTGTCTCCCCGGGTGATTCATTGCCCGCTTGGGAGAGCGAAGCCTGCCTGCTCAAGTTGTTAAAGAAGGCTAACCATTTTGAATGGACGGAGGAAGCTCGAAGGCATTTGAAGACCTGGCAAGACCTTTCCTCTCCCCGGTCTTTGGTTTCAGCGCCGTGAGCCTTTTGCTTCAGATATCGCCGCCACCCCTGAGGTGGTAAGCGCAGTGTTGGTCGCGGAGAGGAAGGCGCCCGGCCGGTTTACTACATCAAGAAGGTATTGCATGAAGCGTAAACCCAGATCCTCAAGCTCGAAGATGTCTTGATGCAGTCTGGTTAAGGCCCGTAAAGCCGCGCACTATTTTCAGGGCGAAATCACCGCTGCCACGGCTCTACCCCTTGCGGAAATCCTCCACAATCGTGAAGCCAAGGCCGCGATTGCTAAATGGTCGATGAGCCGGGGAATTCAACATCAAATTCGTGCCCCGCGACCGCTATCAAGAGTCAAAGTTGGCGGAGTTCGCCGCCGAGTGGACTCGCCACTCCTCGGCCGAAGAAGCACCCGCGCCTTCGACGTTATTCTTGATGGATCCTTCAGTTGGAAGGCGGGCTGGGTTGTCCCGTCTCCCGACCGGTGATACCCTCCAAGACGCGGGTCGCCTCGAATTCAAGGCCACCAACAACATTGCTGAATATGAAGGTCTGGCCGCGGTGGTCATGATCGGCGTTGGGCATCGCGCCTCCAAGTCAAGGGAGACTCTCGCTGGTCATTAATCAAGCACGTAAAAGAGTTCCAATGTTCCGACTCCCACCATGGCGGGGCACACCGCAGAGGTCCGAAGAATGGAGCGTCATTTTGAAGGTCTCGGGTATACTCATGTCCCTCGGCGTGACAATCACCTTGCGGACGGTTTGTCCCAGCTTGCATCCTCAAGGGCTCCTGTTCCGGTCGGGGTCTTCGAAGAAAGACTACCGCGACCGTCCATCGCAGCCCACGATTCAGGTGGGGATGATGGTGCATTGCCGCTGCCCCGGCCCGTGGGGACGACGGCAAGGCTGCCGCGCCTCCGGCTCAGGGGAAGGCGGTCACTGCCACGACCTCCAATTCAGGAGGGAAGGCAACAGGTTCGCCCAAGCCCCTGTGTCCGGAGGGAGACGGCGGTGTCAGCCGAGGCAGACCAGGGAAAGCTCGCCCACCGAGTACCCAAAGAGCACCGAGTGGTCGCCACCCTTGGGCAGGAAGATCGATGGATGGACCCTATCCTGGCCTTCCTGCGTGACCAAGTGATCCCCGACGATGATGCCTCAGCTGAGAAGATTGCACGTAAGGCCAAGTGCTATACTCTGGTAGGTGGGGACCTATATCGCCAGAGCGTAAATGGAGTTCATCAAGCGCATCACTCGGGAAGAGGGGGCACTCGCCTCTCGATATCCATGGAGGCGCGTGTGGGAGCTATATGTCCCAATAACTCTAGCTCAAGGCGTTCGCCAAGGATTTTATTGGCCTACCGCCTCCGTGATGCTTATGAAGCTGGTGAGGACGCATGGCTTGTCGGGCTTCGCCAGTAAACCCACCGACCAGCCCAAGCTCTGCAAACCATCCCGCTCTCCTGGCCGTTCGCGGTCTGGGGGCTGGATATCCTGGGTCCGTTCCCGCGGGCCACAGGGGGCTTCACCCACCTCTTTGTCGCCATCGACAAGTTCACCAAGTGGGTCGAAGCCGAGGCAGTGCGGGCCATCACGGCCGCTGCCGCTGTTAAGTTCATGCGCGGGATCTTCACCATGGAGTCGCTTAATCGCATCATCACCGGCTAACGGCACCCGCTTCACCAATAGCGGCTTTTCGGAATTCTGTGAAGAGATGGGCACCAAGGTATGTTTCGCTTCCGTGGCCCATCCCATGAGCAATGGTCAAGCGGAGCGCGCCAACGCGCTGGTACTAAAGGGCCTCAAGACAAGGGCGTTTGATCGACTCCACAAGCGGGTACAAGATGGACGGAAGAACTCCCTACCGCGGCTGTGGTCGCCAAGACCACGCCTAGCCGTGCGACCGTGAGACACCCTTCTTGGTGTATGGCGCCGCGTTCTCCCCTCCGAGTCGCCGCCGCTCTCCGCTGCCTCCGCTTTCAATGAAGAGGACCAAGAAGATCTCCCATGAGAAGAGGTTAACCTCCGGAGGAAGTGCGGATCGGGCCGCCTGCGCGCCGCCTGCTATCGCAAAGCCTCAGCGATACCACGCCACCCGGTCTCGAGAGAGCACTAGCAAGGACTAATTCGGTCTTACGCAAAAATTCAGACGCATGCCGGGTTACATAAGTCGCCTCCCGATGGGAGGGCCCCTTCAAGGTGGTCTCAGATCTCACTCGGGCGGTCCGGTTAGCCATCGAGGACGGCGAGGAGTGGCGAACTCCTACAACATTGAGCTATCGCGAAAGTTCTATCCTTAAGGGAATTAGGTACCCAAGACTTGCCCGTCGACCTCGAGGTACGCCCTCTTCTTCGGTGGTCGGGCCATACCGGCGATCAAGGAGGTCATGTTTAGAAAGCTTTTGCTTCACCATTATCGCTCCTTTTGTTGTTCTTTGAGTGGCGATTAGGCGCATATATGTCGCCGGTTCTGCGTTTGCTAATTCTTCGTGAAATCCATGGCGATCCTCGGCGTCAGGTACACTTAGCCCGGCGATCGGGCGGGCTGGCATTTGCTCGACGCTGCTCGCGACACCTCGGGATGGTCTCTCAAGCATCACTGGTCGTCACCATGAAAGCACCGCTTACCGATGCCACCCCCGTAAAACTCATTGCTTGGCACATGGCGTCATGCTCGATTTCTGGCAGTTCACAAGGACTTAGAATCCAAACAAGGCGGCCAGACACTTCATTTGGAACTTAGAATGTTTTCGCTTACCTTGCGATGCCCTTCCAGATGTTTGCTCACCTTCCCGGTAGTCATCGTGCGCAGGTAAGCATAAAAGTGTTGGCTTACTTTCACGAAAAGCCCTCAGATCTTCGGCTGGTCGCGTGATGGCTTGGGGTTGCCGCCGGTGTTCAAGTCGCCGCCTGGCGCTCAGGTGTTTCGCCTGCCGCCTGGTTCTGGTCGCCCGGCTGGCCGAAGGTCGGGTCGCCTGCCGCTTGGGGTCGCCGCCTTTGCGTCCCAAGTCGCCGCCGCCAGCCCGGTTCCTTGTCCCGCGACATATAAAACAAGATAAGCGTTCTATACCGCATTTTTGGCCATTTCCTTACAATCATATCCTAAGATGGGTCGAGCTACGCGTGATTGTCGCAAGCGTTGAGACTAGCGGCCCGCATGATAGACGAAGATGTGCTAAAGTGTTAACGTCTGGCGAGGCCGAGTTATCGAGTGTCGGCTTGGGCACCGCGCTCGCCCGCACGGCTCAGACGCCTCGGGTTTCTCGCAAGCACCGCCGGTCGCCTCGCTGAGTGTTGCTGGCCTAAGGGCACTTCCAAAACTTGTTGCCTCGCCACGTTATGCCGTGGTGCATTCTCGGCGATCATCGGGTCTAAGTTCGGAAGGCGAAACTTGCGATAATCTCGCAGAAACTTGACGCTAGGGCCTTGCGTGTCCTGCGCTCCTTATTCGACCTAAGGCCATTTTCCGCCTACGTTTTATGTGGTCCGCATAATCTATGCTTGCGATCGCAACGGGCACATAAAATCATTTGGCAGGACTTAGAAATGCTACCCTAATTTAGGCGTCTTTAAAAGCGTTTTGCCTAAGCCGAATGACGGCCATCTAACAAGCAAATGTAACGGATTCAATCATGCGAAAATAAGCAAACACATGAATAACGATTAAACATCTAACATTCATCCAAAAGTTATCCAAGGTCTTTCTGGACGCAGGTTCATCGACAGAAGCAACAAAAAAAAAGAAGAAAGCTGCCCGCCTTCACTCCTCGTCCTCGCCAAAGTCAAGTTCATCGTCGGCCCCACCTTCGGCGGCCAGAGGGGTGGAGACATCCATGGCCGGCTGCTCCACCGCAAAGATCCCACCACGTGTTCGGCACTCGCCAACCGCACCTCCACTCCGCCGAGCCGCCGCCTGCCTTCGACGCGCCGTCACCACCGCCATGGGATCAAAGCGGCGCTGCGGCCGTGCAAAGAAAGCGTGTAGGTCGCGCCATGATCGCGACCGCGCCCTTATGGCGAGCGAGCGGCTAGGGCGGCGGAGTCCTCGAAGCGCCTGCCCGGTTGGTCGCGGAGCAAATTGAAGCGCCGAGTCCTCCAGGCACGCTCAACGTCACATCCAAGGGTTCTGTGCACCTCTTGGTGCGCTGGAACGCCTTCTTCAAAGATGATCGCGAGGTTGCGCCGCAACCGGCGATTCAAGTTCCGAGGTCTTCGCCGCCTGCCCTCTCCGCCTGTGTCTCGGCCCGTTCCGCCCGCGCACTGATTGCGGTCGTGAGCCCTCTCTGCGCCAGCTCATTGCCGCCTTTCTCCCGCTCCCTCGGCTCCCAGCCACCGAGGCAAGCTGTTGGGCCGTCTGGGCACCATGCCCGAGGCGGCGGCAAGAACGGTGCCTAGTGCCACGCGCATGTCGCTTACTCCGAGTGAAGAGTTCACGGCGCGGGCCGGGCAGAGTGGCGGCGCGAGGGCGAGACCTCGGCGGCGCTGGCACGGAGTGTCTCCGCCTGGCGGCGGTGGCGGCGGAGGCGCCGCGCAGGCCTCCGCGTCTCGGTGGCGCCAGGTGTTGGCACCTTGGCGGCGTTCCGAGGCCGCCTTGGTGGCGCCTCAAGCTCAAGCCATTGCCGGGAGCGTGAGGCCACTGTTGAGTGGTGGCTGGGCTCCGCGGCCAGGTTGTCTGCGCCGCAGCTGCCGGGCGCCGAGGAGAAGGTACGGTTGGTAAAGGCTCGGAGCCGGTGCTTTGCGGCGGCGGGCGCGGAGGTGAAGTCGCATGGGCGCCCCTGTGCCCCCGCCCTTGAGGTACCGCCACGGCCGGGTGGCGGTGGCGGTTTGGTCTCAGGGTCTGCCCTCTAGGTCCGGAGCCCGTGGTGTCGGCAGCGAATGGCCGCTGTTCGCGTCCGATCGTCGGCGCAGCACGCCCCGATCACCACGGCAACGGGCGGATCACGGCCGGCCCGTGGAGTCCATCGGCGGGAGCAACTGACGACCCGCAGCCCGCGTGCTCGTGTCGGCGAGCGGCGGGCGTCCGGCGGAAAGGGCGTGCGCTTGGGACCCAAGAAGACGCCAGGCAAGCCACCGCCCAGTTTGGCTCCTCAAAGTTGCCCTCGCCGTCGCAAGAAAGGGAAAAGATGGTGGTCGGTTGGTAGGAAGCCGCAGAAAACATGTGCTTAAAGGAAACTAGAAGAAGACAAGGACTTACGCCACGGCGCTGCGTGTCGTTGTCGCCTGGTATCGCCATGAAGGCCGGACGCTGGCGAAGAGGGCTGATCCTCCGGCGCCGTAGTCCCGGGCTACCAGCCCTCCGTTTTCCGCCCGGCCCTGCACCGCCGACGCGGATGCCATTGCTGGAGCTCGCTGCCTCTTCGACCGCGAAGCCTGGCTCAGCGTCGCGCCGCTCGGGCGGCACCCAGATGCGTCGATTCATTGTCATCTGGATGTACAATTAATCGCGGCGCCATGTCCTCCGGGCTTGGACTGTCTTTGAAGGGAATATAAGCGGAGGCCATCCCGTCCCGGCGTGAATAGCAACTCCCCACTACTTCATCACATTGGCACGCAGAATGAAGAAATGGCGGAAGAGAGGAAGGTTCGGCATCACCCCCATGAACATTTCACAGAGGTGTGCGAAGATGGCGAGGAAGATGATAGAGTTGGGGGTGAGATGAAGATGATGGATTTCGTAGAAGTGGAGGACGGTGAGAAAAAACTCGGAAAAGGGTGGAAGAAGGCCCGCCATCATGGCCCAGGTGTGCAGGACGATCTCGTCGGAGAGGCACACGGGCGTGGCGGTCCCCGGACGGTATCGGAAGGTGCCTTCCGGCGCGATGATCCCCATCTGTTTCACGGCGGTGGCGCCAACAAGAGAATTTGGAATGGGGTTCACCATGGTGGATCAAGAAGACGAAGAGCTTTGGGAAAAAGAGGCGAAAAGAACAAGAAAGCAAAAGTGCGCAAGAAAATGTATATGTGAAACCGCCGACACAGATGTATCTATATATGCGTATTCCCACGCCGGGCGTTCGCGAAAAGGCGTAATTATGCGCGCTTTTGGCCCTAAGGAAAATCGCAGGATACGCGCGGAACCGGCTGTCGTACCCTCATGAGTAGTGGCCTCGCCTAAGAGCGCGCCGAGCATTAAGTGCATTAAATGAAGGTTCTAAAAGGAGTCATAGGCTCGCGCTTAGGACAGGCCCGGCAATCACAACAGATTATACGCTAGGGTACCCTCTTCCGCATAACGCATAATCCGCGTGGCGGCTCGGGCAATCGCAGGCGATCACGGCCCGCCGGCCAGCGTCGGGCCACGTGGCGCCGGCGGCGGTGGGCGAGCACGCCGCCGCCTCGGGCGCCGATTCACGTGGCGATTGGGCGAAGACGCCGCGAGGCAAAGAGGTGGAGCGCGGTGGCCGCCTCGAAGGCTCCTTCCACTACCGTACCATGTCGAAGCGGCAGTTCGCCATAGCAGCTTATCACCGCAAGGGTTTTCGCAACAAGCCCATTCTCTCGACCTCTCACCTACTCGTCATAAGGGGTCCCATCCGCGGAGGGCAAAGGCACGCGTAAGCATTTAATGAGGCCGGAGGAACAGGGACAAAGACAGAAGGAGTAGTAAATGTATGAGGATCAAGATGATGACCTCCTTTTACCTACTCCCGTTAGCTCCGGCCTATATAAGGGCCTCCGGTGCATGGGAAAAGGGGACGGGCATTCAAGAGGAAAGAACTTATAACTCAAGAGCTTTGTATTAGCTTGACACCTTCTCAAAAACAATCTAGGTGAAGTAAGGCTATTACCCGAACCAAAGGGGGCTCGAACACAGGTAAAATCTTCGTGTCATCCGCAGTTCATGGACGCCGAATCCTTCACGTAGGAGTCCCTAGGGTTTTCGCCCTCTAGGTTTAGCCACCACGAAGACGCCCCTTCCTAACTAAACCCGGTCAGCATCCTCCGAACTGTCGTGTGGAATACGCCGATACCGCAATCATTGGCTTAAAACATTCGAGTTCAAAATGCCCATTCAACCACCTCTTGTAACACCAACGTGATTACCCATAACCCGCAATATCACAAATCCAACCAACAGTTATTTGGAATGTTCATTCAGATAAACTATGAAGTCAATGCATATTTTACAGAGAACACAAAAAAGAAGAGTGATGAGATGTAATATAATTGAGACACAACCAACAAAGTATCAAATGCATGGCTTATTTATGGGAAGTAAGGTTTAAGGGTTTCTCTTATGCGAACATGGTGGCAAGACATGCTATAACAATAGCATCCATTTGTACATAACTTCTAATTGTTTGTCACAGATACCTATCTAGAAGCTTCTTCTCAAACATTTAATTTTATAAAGCGAGTAAAAGGGCATTGTATAAACAAGATAGATCTCTATTCTCTTACGGGAAAAAAAGGAACACCAACACAAAGCTAGCTAGAGGCTAAACAAAGCAATAAAGATATGAGATGAATATGTAATACGACAAGAAATATGGGATTCAAATTAATAAAAAACATCAAACATCACAATTATATATGATATGACTAAGCAAATAACTTAACAACAGATGGGAATGAATCAGATTCAAATAAGCAACACTTGTCGAGCAAAAGTGTAGAGAGAAAACAGTCATTTGAACTAAAAATAAGTAGATTGGAATTTGGATTACTTAAATTGACAAAATTAAGCTATAAGTAGTGTACCTGAGCACAAACCATGGTCAGAGCCTCACATTGGGTGGGATTAACTTTTCCTGAAAGATAGAAGTGGTTAAAATCAAAGCTTAACAACGATGTTCTATTCGGTAAACAATTAAAGAATGTGAAAGCCTGAAACAACAAAATGTAATAGAGCAACAGGATACTTACAGGCATAATGCTGCTCCCAGGCTCGTTTTCTGGTAGGATAAGTTCGCCAAGTCCACACCGACGGCCACTATGATTGTATTGGAAATGATCAGTGAATGACCCAAGAAGGCCAGAATATTAAAAAATATTTGTTATCTAAAAAAGAATAGAAGATTGGATGAGAACCTTCCCAAAGAAGCGTATGAGAGATGCGAAATTGTGTTTACAAAGACCACTGCTCTCAACAAAAGCCGTAGATAAGTTATGACACGCAAAATTAAGAGGTTTGCTTAAGGATCCAACCTTCTTAGCTGGTTTCTTCTTTTGTGCTGCTAGTTTCGCAATTGCAGCTCCATAATCTTCAAGCACCTGCATCAAAATCGATGAGTGACAAGTGAAACAAAAAGCATTAATGGAAACACAAAACATTAATTGAAACATGAGCCAAGCAGGGTCTGTAGCAACAAAATAGGTAGATGCTAGATACTTACTTTCCTCCATAGTGTCATACTTGCGAATTTTACCATCTGAGTCAAACAAGTGCATGTTTGTCGTTCAAATTGTAGTTGTCAACTTGAATTTGTTCTCTAAGCCTTCTTCCTTAGCTATGTTCATATTTTCCTCATGCCACAAAATTCCACAATGTCTCTTGGATTATTAACCAAAATACAAGACATGCCACATAACGCATAGCGTAAATCAAAATAATTAAACCATACTCATACTACAAGTTTGCATCATTTTTCATACATCCAAATCGTAGAAAACCATGACACGCACCACAAAGTCCAGATAGATAGTATAAAGAACCATGACAACAAAGCTCACAACTCGAGGAAAAGGAGGTAATCCCATGTAAATTCACAAAGAAGAAAGAAGAAAAGTAAGGATCATTGCCTCAAGTAAGTCATTTCAAGAATTAAAGAAAAGGAAGAAAGAGTTATTTACACTTTGTAATGAAAAAAATTGAAGTAACAAAAGCCTAAACTAGTTTCCTAAACTAGAAGCCTACGGGTCTTCGGAGGTTGGAGACACGTAATGTGAGAAATGAGTATGGAGGAGTGGATCGTTGTTGTCTTCGTCATAAAACTCGCCGTTTTTGTTGAGTACTTCCTTCATGATGAAGTAGGCGAGTTGGCCCTGAATGGCTTGGATTTTTGAAGCAAGCCCTACCGTGAGATGACTTTGTGGCTACTGTAAGTATGAAAAATGTAATTAAGAGAGTATATAGAAATTGAGTGGCGCGAATCGATGTGTCATGTCTGCATGACCGACCTCCACGCCATTGTCTTTTATTGTGCAACCTAAGATTTCGCGCATGTACTTGGCACACGAAGTACCCACATAAATTTGTTCCTTATGCTCGCTTGTGACATCGCTGAAAATCGAATGAGCTAAGATGTCGTCGAAGGAGCTATTTACTATGAAATACGATATAAGAATATTCCTTTGCGCGCATCGGAAAGTTAGTACGGATTGTAAGGGATTTTTGTATGGCGGTGTCTCGTGCTCTTCCGACAATATCTTTTGAATGCCTCATTTATTAAACGTGTCATCACTTCATAGTCCGGTAGTCCGACCAAGGGACTTGCGCCATTGTTGGATCGCTTGTAATTCCTGCCTCTCCCATTGAGCAATTTTAGTGTACCCACTCGTGCCAAGTCTCGTGGGGTGAGTATTCCTTCTTGCGATGCTAAGGTGGTCCTCATGGACTTCCTTGTCGCTCGATTGCTTCATCGCCACGAACTCATCCCAAGATGGTCAGAATCTTGGGTAGTCTCCGACGGTCGACGGTTTTGCTTCACGTAATTTACGCTCAGCCTCGCCTTGAAGTTTCTCCACGCCGCATCCATGGTCATCAATGCATCGCGGCCGACGAGTTCTTCAACTCCTTCGGGAATTCAAGGTTCCTTTGAGCTCGTCCACGATCCTCTTTGGTGGCTCGGGGCACTTTATGCCAATCCGAATAGGTGATTGGCACTTTCTCCCTACGATGTACCCAAGCATGTTGACCCTGTATTTTGTCTGCTACCTTTTTGAGGCAACAGGCCCCAAGATCTCGAGACCTCCGAGATGGTGTACCGCCTTCAGCTTCTTAGTTTTCCTCGTCCTCGGCGCTCTTGCAACAGAGGCAAGATCTCGCAAAGCGGTGGAGGCCTCGGCACCTTCGGTGGTTGGGGGGAGGGTAAGGTACCTGCTCGGGCTCTCCTCCATTACAGGCTCATTATCGGGCTCCATTAGAACTACTCAATAGAAAGGAGATATTTCAGAGAGGGAAAGAAAATATGTACTAACCGAACAGATGACTAACAATTGCTTGCTGGAATAAGATAGAAGATGTACTAACTAAGGACTATATTAGATCCTTAAAGTCCTTAGAGTTATTTGTTAAACTGTTCTTGCATGCTTGCTTTATGAGTTTGTCATACTTGGTTTTACAAGACTAAGTGAATTGTTCCGGAATGATATCAACTATCTCAAGAAAAGACTAGGCGGGGAGTTATAGATTAGCTCAAGAAGGTGTGGCCAGGTCTAAGGCTTGGGCCTGGGCCCTTTCTTGGTGAGCTCAAGAGAGGAGATATGAAGCAAAATGATCAAAATTAACCATGAAGCGTAATGATCAAAATAGCGCATAATCGAGATATCAACAATGGCATGATCATTAACAAATCAAGTAGCATCTAGCTCAAGTTGTTTTAAATTTAGAGTGTTCTCGGATGTCGGGTTGCCTAAAGGCCCTCCTCGCCACGGGAACGAGCAATAGACCGATTTAGACAACCTTACCTCTATTGCATTTTACTACTTGACAGTTTAAAGCAAATCAATTGTATATTTGGTATGCACAGATGAAAATATCTAATAAGCTTATGGGACGACGAAACCAAGATATATTAATGTACCGCAAGGAGATGATAAACAAAAGAAGCACAAGGTGTCTAAACTAGCATATACAGAAAGATGACAATTGAACTAATCAATCAAGCTGTAATAAACTGTCAAGTTTTGTTGTCACAAATAGTCTATTTCAGTCCCCTAAACTAGCCCTGCAATTTTGTTTGGAGGGGAAATGTATATATATGTCATTACAAAGTGGGCAATTTTGAGATATGCCATTGCAAAGTGATGACTTGGAAAAATGCCACCAAGTCACCATATTAAGAGAAATATTCTAATTCAAAATCGGCTACTTTGCAGTGGCATATATCTAAATTTCCCTTTTTTAAAAGTATCTTTGCTAGAGAATACCTTAAAATCTCCTCAAGAATCGCAGTAACATAGCCAAAATACTAGCTGAGAACTAGCATTGAGACAAAATAAACTAGTTCAGTTCTACCAGTTACTAAAGTAACTCATCAGTTAGCAACTTATCACCAACATCCATTTCACCAATTGCAAAGCACAGAATTATCATTGTCAGATAAACTTCCTTTCTTCTTTTTGGAAGAAAATGTACCACCCCAGTGTGAAGCAAGAATTACCGAGGCTGGAGTGGCGGCTAGGGCACGGCTTTCGAGTGGCGGCGGCGGCTTCGAGTGGCGACGGCGGCTTGGAGTGGCGGCGGCGTGAGAGTCCTCCCCACGGCCGCGGCAAGGCGTGCAAGGGAGCTAGAGGCAGAGGCGAGTCGCTGGAGGGGCGGCGCCGATGGGCAAGGCAGGGGAGGCGTTGGAGGGGCGGGACGGTGGGGAGGCGCGTTAGTAGGGCACGAAAATGGCGAAAGCGGGAATGCGTAAGATGATCAAGAATGCGAAGATGATGGGTCAGATGGGTTATATAGGGGGTTATCGAGACGGTTATTAATTACAACCGTCACAATAATATTATTCGTGCGGTTTGTAAATAGAACCGTCCATGAAACTATAGTTATCGATGACGGTTTTATTAATAATCACACAGAAACTATGTTATCGATGACGGTTTTATTAATAACCGCCATCGATGAGGTTTTCGTAATCCAATCCAACACATTGTTACTTACGTATGTCTTGCACGTATACCCTTTCACATACACATCCAAATAAGCGTATGTATGAGATGGACAATGAGATAGATTCTACATATGTACAACCTAGTGTATATATATATACGCATTTAATTATTTTAAATTCACTGCCTAAGAATAAACGTACTAATTATATTAAATCCACAGAAATATACATTTCTTACATCACATTTCCATTACTCCATATAAATGGCGACATGTTGCCATTACTCCTAGCTAATTATTTTCTTTCACAATTTGGCTTCGTTGTGATCATCGCGATGATAGGTAACTTCTTCAGTGGTTTCTTCCTCGGCCTCGATCGTCGTCGCTGAAAGGAGGCAACTCATCAAACTGGTTGTACTCTTCCTCGTCCACGACATTCTCAACTCCAACGATCCTTCTTTTTCCTTGCAGTACTACATGGCGCTTCTTATCTGCCGGGTCGATTATGTAGAATACTTGTGCTACTTGATTCGCAAGTACGAATGGTTCGTCTTTGTATCCGACATGTTCGATGTCCACAGTAGTAAAGCCGTACTTGTCCACCTTGACACCATTCGGGAGTCGTACCCAATGACATCGAAACACCGGGATTTTGAAAATGCAGTAGTCTAGCTCCCAAATCTCCTCTATGAACACGTAGTAGATGCTCTTCGATCGCCTTCTGTGTTGTCGAGGCGCCTATACGGACACCACTATTTTGGTAAGTGCTCTTGCTATCCCGAGCTCTCGTAAAATGTATATCCATTGATGTCATATCCTTGCCATGTCGTGATTGTACCGAAGGCCCTTTTGCCAACCACCTCAATGTAACACTCTGCTTTCACCATACATGTGCTCCCTGAACCAATGACTGAACAAACGATTGTGCTCTTTTGTTATCCAAAGCTCTGACTTTCCTCGGTTTTCCTCCTTAGCTTACCCTTGTGTATGTCCATATACGGGTACACCTCAATCGATCCATGTAATATCTTGTGAAATGGGCTTGTTCGAACAAAATATTATCGTAAGAATTTGTAGATTTCTTTCCTATTACACCTTTCCCACCTAGCCTACCCTCATGGCGAGATACAGGCACTCCTACCGGTTCGACCTCCTCCATGTAATTGACACAGAACTCAATAACCTCCTCAGTTGCATAACCTTCTACAATGGAGCCTTCCTACGAGATCGACACGTATATATTTCTTGAACACCCATATACCTTTCAAATGGGTACATCCGATGCAGGAATACGGGTCAAGAAATATTTATCTCATTGACAAGGTGAACAATGAGATGAACATGATATCAAAAATGATGGGGAAAATACATCTCCACCGCACAGTAGTCTTTACCACATCACTGAAGTTCATAAAGTCCAACGGATCGATGACCTTCGTGGAAATCGTGTTGAAGAAGGAACACAACCTCGTGATTGCCTCTCGACCTTGTCGCAAAATACCTCTAATTGCAACAGGAGCATTTGTGTCATCATCACATGACAATCATGAGACTTCATGCCGCTTAACTTCAAATCTTTCATCGATACGGTTTCTTGATGTTTATGAGTAACCGGACGGAACTTTCACACCATGCGGGCACTTGCAAAGTTCTGCTTTTCTTTCTTACTCAAAGTGTAGCAAGTCGGGGAAGGTAAAGCGGCCTTTCCCTGTCTTGAGGATGTAGCTCGGCTCGATCTTCATGTCTTCCAGATCCTTCGTGCCTTCATCCATCCTTTGTTTTGCTAGGAATATTCAAGAAAAGACCAACCACGTTGTCACATACATTCTTCTCTACATGCATGACGTCGATGCAGTGTCGAACTTCCAAGTCCTTCCAGTAGGGTAAGTCCCAAAAGATGGATCTCTTCTTCCACGTGGTCTTCTCAATATGGGACCGCGATGTATTACCAAGACTTCTTCCGAGTACAACATTAAGATCCCTAACCATATCATACACCTCTTCCCCACGAAGACGCCTTTGAGCTAAACCGTCCTCCTTTGTCCCGTCAATTGTTTCTTCATATTGCGGTACGGATGATTCCTGCGAAGGAACCTCCGGTGACGCATGTACACTGTTTTCCTCGAGTTGTTGAGCCACACACTAGCGGTTTCATCCATGCACTGGGGGCATGCTTTCGCTCCTTTTATAGTACGGCCGGACAGTTACTGCCGCAGGAAAATCATTGATGGTGCGTAACAACAATGCGCGTGAGAGTGAAGTACTCTCGCTTGTACTCGCCCCATACCTGTACACCTTCGCTCCACAATATCACAAGATCTTTCACCAATGGTTGTAGGTATACATCAATATCGTTGCAGTTGTCTCGCCCTTGGATAAGCAAGGACATCATAATGTACTTTCGCTTCATACACTACCGTGGTGGAAGGTTGTATATACACGAGTCACGGGCCAAGTGCTATGAATGTCGCTCATGTTACCGAAAGGATTCATTCCATCCGTACTCAAGCCAAACCTTACATTCCTCGTTCATTTCGAAGTTCTCTCAAGAGTCTATCGATGGTTCTCCATCGGGCGTAATCACCGTGTCTCGCTTTTCCATCCCTCTTACGGTCTTCGAAAGTGCCATCGCATCAATTTGGCGTGCTTTTTGTTTCCAAATAAATGCTTCAAACGAGGTATTACCGCAAATACCACACCACTTTTATGGAGCTCCTTTCTTCACCTCGATAGGTTCGTCGTCATCGCCTTACGCTTGTATCGCGACGCCGCACACCGGACATACATGAATGTCCGCATAGTCTTTGCGATAGAGTATACAAATCGTTTGGACAAGCATGTATTTTTTCTACTTCCAATCCCAAGGGACATATAACCTTCTTAGCTAGATACGTGGTTTTAGGCAAAACGCTTCCCTCAGCAAGATGTCCGCTAAGAGATGTAACAACGCCGTGAAACTCTTGTCGGACCAACCATTGGTCGCCTTCAATTTCAGCAATGAGAGCACCGTGTGCAACTTTGTGTATTCCTCCA
Source organism: Guadua angustifolia (assembly GCA_036346375.1). Classification (NCBI taxonomy): domain Eukaryota; kingdom Viridiplantae; phylum Streptophyta; class Magnoliopsida; order Poales; family Poaceae; genus Guadua; species Guadua angustifolia. Next base: position 31,763,542 of record CM070501.1, on the reverse strand, counting down.
TAACCTTGGGAACAAAGGTTTCTCCGAATCCTCCATCAAACCCTTGAATTGATTAAACTCTCTCGACTAGTGTAGTTCTCTTTCGCATCGCGCAACATTTGAGTTGGACTATTGTCGCCATCGACGACCAACCTATCCTCATCGGATCCATAATCGATGTCACCGCCACATTGTTGGCTCCATCGTCGTCGACGTTATCACGCTGAAGTATGATCTCCTCTTCACCGTGCCTTGTCCAACTTGTATAGCCAGTACAAAACCCTCCGGATCAAGTGCAAATGGATATGGTTTTTGTTCGAAAACATCTTTTCATTCTTACAATCAATGCATGGACAAGGTATGTACTCCGCCTTCTTTTGCAAGTCGTTTCTCCTACGCCCTTAGAAAAACAGATACACCGTCGATATATTCTTGGTCGCAACGGTTCGCATCGTACATCCATCTCCGGTCCATCTACGTTCATTAATTTAAGCAATTTATTAATATCCAAAAATCTTAATTAAATAAATTGTTATTCAATATTCAACAATATCCACTAACGGGACAACATTAATACTAAGTAAATGTTGCAAACTTAATTAATTATTTTTAATATATACTCATATGTAACCAAAAATTATATATATCCTCCTAAGATCAACATAATAAATTCCTCACCTCAAAATTTCATGATCACCCAAGCGCCATATTAACTAAAATTTATTTATCATTCACATCCAACAATCTTAATTACATAAATTGGGTTTATATGCTTCATAAAAATTCACTAACAATACCTAATTCCTCATATCTTAATTACATAAATTGGGTTTATATGCTTCACTAAAATTCACTAACATAAATTGGATGTATATGCACGCCGCTAACAAAAAAAATTAATGGTAACTAAGAAAAATATTAACTACGTAATTTTTATACATATCCTTCTAAGAGCAACATAATAAATTCCTCATCTCAAAATGCAAGGCAATTAACTTCATGATCACCCATCTATCATATTAACTATAATTTATTTTTCATTAATATCCAATAATCGTAAATACATAACTTTGATATATGCTTGACAAAAAATTCATCATCTAAACAAGGTAGACAACTTAATCTAATACAGCAAGGTAATAAATTCATCATCTACAAATTGCTAGGTAAATAAAAAACAAACTAAATGTAGACCTTGCATCTAAACCTTAATTAAGCTAGGAATAAACCTTTAATGGCAATTTTATAGTACAAATGAAGAGAGAAGACATATTTTACACACCTTGGAACAATTCTAGGAAGTAGAAGCACAAGATCTTGACCAAACAAAATCTAAAATCAAAAAGCTAACTTTTCTAGTCGGGCAACAGTGGAGGAAGATGACCAGCGACAGAGGATGAAGATGACCAGCGCACAGGGGTATATATACAAATCATTATTTGTGGCGGTTTTAAATTCAAACCGCCACAGATAATTATATTAGTGGCGGTTCTAAAACCAAACCACCACAGATAATTTATTATCTGTGACGGTTCCATCTACCAACCGCCACAAATAGTCCCAGCGTTATCAGTGGTGGTTTCAAATAAAAACCGTCACAGATAATGTATTATCTGTGGCGGTTTTTGGATGAAACCGCCACAAATGATCCTCCCGCCAATTTCCATATAGAACCGCCACTGATACATGTATTTGTGACGGTTCCAAGAGAACCGTCACAAATAGGGTGCCACCTATGTCCTGTTTTGTAGTAGTGATAATTGGACATTTTTAGAAGATTCACTCCATAGAATCACCGGGAATCATTTCTTCTCCAAGTTCGGCAAGAGTTCTATTTTCAGAAGTTTGTGAGGTTCAAAAGGTCCGATCTCATCTGTTCTAAGTCCGATTGAACTCATTTTTCTTCCTAAATTTGTATAAAATTATAATATACCTATTTATGCTAGTTTTAGATTTTATTTGATTTTTTTTGAGCGTTTAGATTTCGGAGTGCAAAAAAAGTACCATATTGATCCTAGATTTTTGAACTATGTTTTGATTCAAATTATTGCAAGTATAATTTTATCAATGTAATTTAAATCTTAGATTGAAATGATTAGTTGCATCCAATTTGTTTAAACCACATTTGAAATTAGATATGTATTCCATTGAAACCTTAAGAAATATTTGTATATGATAATTATCAAATGCTTAGACATGTTTAGATCTGAAAGTAAGTCTTTTTGGGAATTTGAGCCAAACAAAGAATTCTATTGAAATGAAACCATTCCTTGGTACATATTGGTGTGACATGGAATGATGGAAAAAGTTATATTGATCAAAAGAAAATGAAAATGCGGTTTAGACTAAAGAGAATGGTTCATTGGTGGTCTTTGGGTTTGTTAAAAAACTCACCTGGTCAATTAAAAGACCGGCCTATGAGTTGCTCAATGTAAAGCGCAACCGTATTTTCATAAGTCTGGTATAGGACAGATTTGGCTATTTGTTTTGCAACATTCCATAGTTAATTATACCATTCAATTAAATGTGGAGATGGTTAGTCTGCCACACGGTGTAAGAGGAGGCTTCTAACTAGGGTGATTAGCTCTTTCAACGGTGAAACTTTAGTGGATATGACTACATGGAATGAAGCTTTCTAGGGGTTTTGTTATGATTTTCTCTGCCGCACACCAAAAGAAGTATGTATTTGGTAAAAGGAGATAATCATGTTTTGTGGGTAAAGTTGTACAATCTCTATAGAGTTAAAACTAATCAATTAGTCGCACCTACAGTCATTAACTGACCTTTTATGGATTAGACTTTGGTTTTTTAAAAGTGATTTGTGAAAGATGATTTATAGATGGAAGGGGTTCCGTCTGGAAAGATTGAGATGAGCTCGGGATGAATTCCGTATGAAAAATTGATTTAAAACTCAATTTTACTATATTAATTATGCATTGAAAGTTATTTATTATATTTGAAATATTACTTTATGCTGAAACAAAGCCTTATGCATTCCTTTGTTATCCTTCATTAATATTGTATTTCATGTGTGACTTGTGAGTACTTTATGTATCCATCTTGCGTTATCTATTTTTTTAGAGGAGTTCTACATCACGAGTGAAAATCTTAATGACTAGGCCGCTGCTTCAGTCGATTGCCTGTGGCAGATTTGTGGGGTTGTACTACTTATTTTGCTTTTTGTTACTATATGTTCAGTTGGGCTGCGAGCCATTTATATTGCAAACTCTGATAATTAAATGAATAAAAGTTTCGTATGATATGTTGTGGTATCAACATTGTTTACTATGTGTACTAGTTTTTCTTGGATTAGTACAGTATATACAAAGGATTTCAGAAGTATTTTTTTTTTTTTGGGTTGGACAGAAGTCCTAAGTATGTTGAGGTAGTTCATGCTGAGACGAATATGCTAATGAGTATGATAAAATCATCTAAAATATAAGAGTGGAAAATTAACACTAGTTGGCATTTTGAGTTCCACGAAAACATTCTATTTCATGCGGTAGTTATTGATCGCTATATTCTCAGAAACGAAAATCAAACAAAAACTATTGGAGCTTATTTTTGTTCTAATACGTACTGCAATTGAAAAAAAAATGTCATAACAGGCTACCAAAACCAAATATGCTTTCAATAGAAATCAGTCTTATCTTAAATAGTTGGTGACATGTCCTATGCTTTCAATAATTGTTTATGGAGCAATCTTATCTTAAATATTTGGTGACACGTCCAATGCTTAATGGTTTATAGAGAAATTTTTTAGTGATCCAGGCCAACCGGTGGGTTGTGGCGTCATTTGTTGTTCGATAGGTATTTCTTTTATTTATTATGTTCGAAATAATTGTGATGGATGAAATATGATGAATCGAATGCACGGTGTGATTTCAAAGTTGTAATGTAACAGGATTTCAATGGTGTTTATAAATTGTGAATTGTCAGACAATGGGATGAATGCAGCGACAAGATATTGGCGAATGTGAATGTCATCTGTATAAATTTTATTTCATGTTTATCATTTATGATCATAGTATATATTGATTGTTGCAAAATTAAACTGTTAGGATCCGAATATCAGTGGAAATTTTTAAACTTAAGGTCATTTATGTGTAAATACTTAGTGTTTTGCATTCAAATAGATAGCAAATATAGATAAATGCTTGCATGATTTTTTTATTTTTTTGCCAATTTTTTCTAGCCTCGGGAGACCATTTCACAGGGATTTGAAAATTGCCAAAATTTCAAAAATTTCGGTTTTCCCACACGAAAATTTTGGATTCCAAATTTAGTTTGTAAGTTTCATCTAGATTTCAGCCAAACTTTCGAAATCTCACCAAATTTTCTGTTTTTAGCCGTGCTTAAGATATGGTCCTAAAAGCAAACTTGCAACCTCAGATGCGCTCACTCCTTGCAATCCACTGTTCCTAGATATTCGTGGGAATCTCCTCAATACGCATAGGGAAACCGTGACGGCCATTTTTGTCGACACTAAAAGGCCAGGTCCCCATCGATCTCCTACCCTACGCCTCATCTCGTGCCCACGCCATCGCCAGTGGCAGAGCACTGTGCATGCATGCTCTTACTGTAGCGTGTAGCTGACCCGATCCTCTATTACTGTACTGGCGATCAGTGATTGTGAGGTCAGCTAGCGTCAGCGATTAAATCCACTCGCGTGTGTTGCGTGCCGGACGTAGCAGGCTACCCCACCGGCGAGCCAGAACGAGTGCGCGCTAGCTAGCTCGACGGGCGATCGGAGAAACCAGAAGGGATTTGTCTTTAAGAGTCTAGGAAATTAAAGTGAAGTGTTTGGTGCTTAATTAGTTTGCAGGGGTAGCTTTCTCCTGAGACTAATGCATGATGGATTGAGTGTACGTAATCAGCAACAAAAAGGTTTAATCACGAAAGTTGTTCCCTGGAAGCATGAAGGGTGTTTGTTGTACGCTGGGTTTGAAAAATCGGTGAAAATCGTTCGAATCGGGTTGTATCGAGATTTGGAACTGATTGGTAAACTAATCCAATTCATTTTAAAAAACTCGAGAAATTAAGAAATTTTATATAAATTTTTTTCTAAAATTAGTATTAATAACCTTTTGACATCTGCCATAATTTTTTTTTGAGAAACCAAATTTATGATGTTTTTGAGTAAAACCAAATATATATAATAGAAAAAAAACCTAGGTAAAGCAACTAGCAATTCTTGATTTAATTGAGCTATCAAATCATGTTATAATTTTTTGAAAATGTTTGTGTAAGGCCCTGAGGCAATGCTAATGATGTTGTAAAATTTTCAGATCATGATCAGACCTTTGGATTATTTTTTAAAAATTCTGACAATGCTACGGTCTTTATGTATGCTCTTCGGTTTTTAATTTTCTATGGGCACCAAATGAAGCCTAATATTTTTAGCAATTTTACTACATGATCCCTGCACACTGCTTATGGTACTATTAAAATTTTAGAGCATGAACAAGCTTGTGAATTTTTATAAAAATATGACAGTGTCTCTGTTCCTTTTCATTAATTGTTGTTTTGATATTCCAAAAGCACTAAGTGAATTAAAAAATATTTAAATTTCTCTAAGATGTTTTATAAATTTTTCTGAGCCTTTACCAGGTTTTTAGAAAATATTCAATATTTTTTACAATTTTTTTCAAATTTTCTTGATTTTTTTAGTTTCCATTGAGAGTGAAATTCGGTCAAACTGGTCAGATTTCATCTTTTTAGCCGCTATTTGATAGCCGAATTAAAAAAATTAACTTTACAATTTGCTCAGTTTCTACTGATTTTCGACAAAAATTAGTATCGATGGAGTGACGATTCTCCGACTCAGTTCGATAACATAAATACGTGTAAAAGCCTGGCCGGGCCTACACTTAGGGCATGTACAACAGTAATTAATGAGCCGTCTGTAAGTTGCCACGTAATTTTTATCATCCTATGTGGCATAGAATTAATGATGAGAAAGGCGCTTGCCGTCTCTACGCGAGAGGACGGCAGTGGCTCGTGCTCCGATGCAAAACGCGGCTGCTCCTGCTTGTTATAGGAAAGAAGCTGTCTATATACTCATGCTTGATCACGGTAATTTATGGGCCAATGCATAAATTAATTAGTTTATAGACTGCTTGACAGACAAGCTATTGTAGAAGTTGTTTGTTTTGTTGTCTTTATGTGACATGATATACACTTACAGACAGCAGCTGTCTAGACTGTTGTACATGCCCTTAATTTGGAGGCTACACGGGCTATATATCCAGTGTTGTGTTGTTCTTCTCCGTCTCCTTTTGATCTCGACGACATCAACTCGTCATATTTATTATTACGTACGTTTTGTCAATTCAGATCACCCGCCTAAGTAATCAAGATGGTCTCCAACTAATCCTTTGCCTTCTAGTCAAACGGCACTTGAATACTACTTATCGATGATGCGTTTTTTCTGGAGCAGTAATGAGATGGTTGCATTGGTGAATACGAAGACTGAGATCGACTGGCATGGTAAGCATACGAACAGAGATACCAGTAAATCGATTTGATCTAATCGAGATCCTTAATTGTCTGACGACGATGGATGGATGCAGTCAGGGTTAACAATATGTTTTCGTGTTGAAAATCAAAGTCTGACCAGTATCATAAATCGGTGATTATCGCTCGATAATCAGAGAAAATTGAAAATTGATTTTCGACAAAAATTAGTATCGATGGAGTGACGATTCTCCGACTCAGTTCGATAACGTAAATACGTGTAAAAGCCTGGCTGGGCCTACACTTAATTTGGAGGCTACACGAGCTATATATCCAGTGTTGTGTTGTTCTTCTCCGTCTCCTTTTATCGATGACATCAACTCGTCATATTTACTAGCTAGGTAACGCGCTACGCTGCGTCGTGCACGACGATACAACGTATAAAATTTGAGAAATTTGGTTGTATTTTTGGTTTTCGTTTTTTTTTTAAAAATGGGTTGTTAGGATCCGTCGGCGAATCTATGAGCTGCTATAAACCTTCGATGAATTCGTATTTTTTTTAGAAAACCGTGACTATTTTTTTACGTAATCTAGGAAATTTGGTCGTATTTTCGACTTTCGTATTTTTTTTTAAAAAAAATGAGTCGTTAGGACCCGACGGCGAATCAATGGGCTGCTATAAACTTTCGATAAATCTGTGTTTTTTTGTGAAAACCGCGGTTAGGACCCGTCGGTGAATCTATGGGCTGCTATAAACCTTCGACGAATCTATGTTTTTTTTAGAAAATCGTAGCTGCTTTTTTTTTAATGTATTTTCGGTTTTCGTGTTTTTTTTAAAAAAGGTCGCTAGTATTCGTTGGTGAATCCGTAGGCTGCTATAAACCTTCGATGAATCTGTATTTTTTTCGAAACATAATTTTGTTTCTAAACCCACTTTTCTAAAAACCGCTGAGAGCAGCTAAATGTAAACCGTAAAGGGATCTAAAGTAATCTTTTTTTTTCGAGGTCCGTTCCGCTAAAAACCACCAGAAGGACCTAAATATAAACCGCAGAGGAACATAAACGTAATTTTAAATTTTTTCGGGTCTATTTTATTTAAAAACTGACCGGAGGACCTAAACGCAATTCGCGCACTGGAGGACCTTTTTGCAAATGTGTTGATGTGGCATGCCTCCGGGCCTCAATCCTCGGTAGCTATAAAGATAGATATTATTAGGTACGCTCTGTCAATTCAGATCACCCACCTAAGTAATCAATGTAATAACCCTAAAAACTTCAAATTTATTTTATTCGGCTTTTATTTAAATTTTTTGGAATTTATCTTATTTTATTTGGCTTTTATTTTGCAACTTTTCGTTTTTGGAAAGTTCTCCGAATTCCCGCTTTCTTTTTCTGGCAATTAGTTTCCTCCCCACTCGACCCGTCTCCTGTCCCCTCCGGCCCATCCCGAGCCCATTTCCCGCCTCTTCTCTCCTCTCCTCGGGCCCTCCACGGGCGCTCGCCCGCTCCCCTACTGCTTTCCCCAGTGGGCCACGCCCACATCCCGGCCCACCCACCCCGCTCGCGCCCCCTCCTCCTCCCTCCGCTCCGACACAACCGCCTGCTCCCCGTCTCGTCGCCGCACCTTCATCCCATCGCCTGCGCCACATCCCATCGCCGCTCGCCGTCACGTCACCTTCTCGAGTCACGCGCCATCCCGCCTCGAGCCCTTCCCCACCCCGGCCACGCCTCGAGCCCTTCGCCCCCTCGCGTCGCCACCCCGGACCTCACCGCCTCTCCCATCTCTCTCTCCTCCCCGCGCCACTATTTAAACCCCTGCCGAGCTTCATCCCAACCCTTTCCTGAGCCGGTAAGTTCCTCATCTTCTTCCCCGTGAGCTCTTCTCCCCGTTTGCCCACTCCTTTTTCCCTCCAGCGCCTTGCCTCGCTTCGCACATAGATCGTCTTCCCTAGCTCGGCAATGATGCCGCCCACATTGCGCGCCCTCTCCCTGTCCCTATACCCCGCGGGCCCTGCGTGTTAGCTGCCTCACCACCCGGTCCCACTTGACTCTCTTTGCCCATGATCCTCAAGGCCAAGATCGGCCTCCCATGGGCAGCTTTGCTCAAGTGGGCAATCGCCCATGGTAGGTGTGGTATTGTCTGCCCAATTGAGTTTTAAATCTTTTTCTTTTTATTTAATTTTCATGTTTTTAATTTCCAAATAAATCCAAAAATTAATTAAAAATCAGAAAATTCTCAAAAATCTCAAAAAATTCTAAAATCCAAAAATGCCCAAAAATACAGATTCTTGACCAGTTCAAGCCGCTGAGTCCAAAAATAATCTCCGTTCCGCTATACCGAGTCCAGAAAATTCCCGAAATACCTCCGAACCCTATTCCGGTCATTTTCTCTCTCCGATTCTTTTTCCGTTTTTATTTTCTTGGTTTATTTTTATTCGTTTATTTACTTGTTGCGTTTTCTTGTGCTAGATCCGAAGTTGGAGCAACTCTTGGAGCAGTACGTGGAGCAGAAGCAATTCTTGGAGCCGGAGCAAGAGACATACGGGATCGGACGCGACTACGACCACTACTCTCTAGGCGAACCTTCGACCCCGCAAGACAAGCCACACCCCTGAACATTTTGACCCCAGTTCCGCTACAGTATGTGTAATATTTTCATATCGCATTATTTTCTAGTATGTTTGAAAACTACAAAAGGAGATAATTTAGAATGACATGATTAGCTATACCCGAATGTTAAACCTGTTGTTATGCCTTAATCCCTTTTAAACTTATATTATAAAATATTGAACCACCGTAGATTAGCAGTAAACATAATTTCACCTTTAGCTAAAATTGCTCAAAATCTCCGAGAGATGGCTCGGGTGATTTTCAAAAATTGCTACGGTTAAGGGGACAGTGTTGGGCGGACCACAAGAGGTGGATGCTGGCCTATCCTTCAACCGATGATGAAGCCAGAGTATGATGTGGTGGTTGGTACAATGGGTACCATGGTTTGTGGTATGTCATTGGCTAAGTCTTGGGTACTTCAGGACCGACGTCTTGAGCAAAGTAAATAATTTCAGTTCCCGCTCAATCACAAGTTGGGTCGGTCAGCCTCGTTGACCTGTTCTAACATAGCTCAATACTTTGTACTCCCCTTTGGAATACATATAGGGAGTAGCTACCATTCTAGTGGGTGAATGGATCGCGAAGCGATCGGGGTGAAACGGGAATGGAGTGACCATTCGCCGATTCTCGCAACAGTAAATATCCATAGTAGACCAGATCCCATCTCCCGCTTTGGCCAGTGAGTCCTGGAGACTGTGGATCCTCGTAACCTACTGGATATGGGCTAGAGAAGGGAAGTTCAATAAAAGCCTATGATTATCTCGGCCCAGCCGCATGCATTTAAGTTGCATGATGATCCGGTGGCATTAACGGCCGAAGATACTTTGTGGGTAAAGCTGAACATCTCTGCAGAGTGATATAAATGGTATCTGTATACGCCGTGCTTCCGATTAATGAAGTTGAGTTAATCTAGGGTGATTCCTGTAACTGAACTCATGTAGTTTTTATAATAAAACTTGCCGTAACTCTGACTTTGCAAATAACCCCCATGGTATTATATGCTATCTTAGTTTGTGTTTCAAAAGTAAATTGAAAAGCGGTATTTAATAACTTACATCCACAACACTTAAACCCGTACCTTCTTTTGTTTATTCCCTGCATGTAATATTTAAAATCTCCGTGTGGTTTGTTGAGTACTGTTGGCACTCACCCTTACCTCCTACCCCCTTAGATTTCAATGAAGCCAGTGATTTCCAAGAGCTCGTAGATGGCGAAGAAGTTTGGTTCTGAAGGTCTTGATCTGTCTGCTCAGGCTTTCATGTTGGTATTTTTGTGTTGTATTTGGTGCTAGTTGCACCCTTTTTGTAAAACTGTGGCCGTTAGGCTCTTAATTTGTCTATAAAATATTCACTTTTGCTCTTATATACGGCGGTGTATATTTGATTATATATATCTAAAATCCTAGATAGCTATGAAGGTATTTAAACGCACCCTAAAAAGGACGGTACGTCACAATCAAGATGGTCTCCAATTAATCCTTTGCCTCCTAGTCAAACGGAACTTGAATACTACTTATCGATGATGCGTTTTTTCTAGAGCAGTAATGAGATGGTTGCATACTTGCATTGGTGAATACGAAAGATCGACTGGCATGGTAAGCATATGAACAGAGATAAATCAATTCGATCTAATCGAGATCCTTAGGCTGTGTTTGGTATAGCTTCAATTTTATCATATCCGTGGATCTGATGAAGCTAGGTATTTCTAACTCTATTAGATCCGTGGATCTGAAGTTATAAGTATATTAAGAGTGTTTACGTGGATCATCTTGTTTATATTTTAGACTAAAAATATAAACTTAATTCACTTTATTTTATCATACAAACTTCAGATCTGAGATGAAGCTAGAATCTGAAGTTCTACCAAACAGAGTCTTAATTGTCTGACGACGATACATGGATGCAATCAGGGTTAACAATATGTTTTCGTGCTGAAAATCAAAGTCCGACCGGTATCGAAAATTGGTGATTATCGCTCGATAATTGGAGAAAATTGAAAGGTTTTCAAGGTCAAAACAATTTGAAGGTGGCAGTTAAACAGGGAAAAATTTGGAGGTTATCGACCGATATCGCTCGATAATAAAAGAAATAAAAAACTAGGCAAAGCAGCTAGCATTCTTGATTTAATTGAGCTATCAAATTATGTTATATTTTTTTGAAAATGTTTGTGTGAGGCCCTGAGGCAATGGTAATGATGTTGTAAAATTTTCAGATGATGATCAGACCTTTGGATTTTTTTTTTAAATTCTAACAATGCTATTGTCTTTATGTATGCTCTTCGGTTTTTTATTTTCTATGGGCAATAAATGAAGCCTAATATTTCTTGTGATTTTACTACATGATCCTTGCGCACTGTTTATGGTACTATTAAAATTTTAGAGAATGAACAAGCTTGTAAATTTTTATAAAAATATGAAAGTGTCTCTGTTCCTTTTCATTAATTGTTGTTTTGATATTCCAAAAGCACTAAGTGAATTAAAAAATATTTAAATTTCTCTAAGATGTTTTATACATTTTTTTGAGCCTTTACCGGTTTTTTACAAAATTTTCAATATTTTTTACAATTTTTTTTCCAAATTTTCTTGATTTTTTTTAGTTTCCATTGAGAGTGAAATTCGGACAAACCGGTCGGTTTTCATCTTTTTAGCCACTATTTGACAGCCGAATTAAAAAAAAAATTAACTTTACAATTTGCTCAGTTTTTACTGATTTTCGATGAAAATTAGTATCAATGGAGTGACGATTCCCCGACTCAGTTGGATAACGTAAATACGTGTAAAAGCCTGGCCGGGCCTACACTTAATTTGGAGGCTACACGAGCTATATATCCAGTGTTGTGTTGTTCTTCTCCGTCTCCTTTTGATCGATGACATCAACTCGTCATATTTATTACGTACGCTTTGTCAATTCAGATCAGCCGCCTAAGTAATCAAGATGGTCTCCAGCTAATCCTTTGCCTTCTAGTCAAACGGCACTTGAATACTACTTATCGATGATGCGTTTTTTCTGGAGCAGTAATGAGATGGTTGCATTGGTGAATACGACGACTGAGATCGACTGGCATGGTAAGCTTGTCTGACGACGATGGATGGATGCAGTCAGGGTTAACAATATGTTTTCGTGTTGAAAATCAAAGTCTGACCAGTATCGAAAATTGGTGATTATCGCTCGATAATCAGAGAAAATTGAAAATTGATTTTCGACAAAAATTAGTATCGATGGAGTGACGATTCTCCGACTCAGTTCGATAACGTAAATACGTGTAAAAGCCTGGCCGGGCCTACACTTAATTTGGAGGCTACACGAGCTATATATCCAGTGTTGTGTTGTTCTTCTCCGTCTCCTTTGGATCGACGACATCAACTCGTCATATTTATTACGTACGTTTTGTCAATTCAGATCACCCGCCTAAGTAATCAAGATGGTCTCCAACTAATCCTTTGCCTTCTAGTCAAACGGCACTTGAATACTACTTATCGATGATGCGTTTTTTTCTGGAGCAGTAATGAGATGGTTGCATCGGTGAATACGACGACTGAGATCGACTGGCATGGTAAGCATATGAACAGAGATACCAGTAAATCAATTTGATCTAATCGAGATCCTTAATTGTCTGACGACGATGGATGGATGCAGTCAGGGTTAACAATATGTTTTCGTGTTGAAAATCAAAGTCTGACCAGTATCGAAAATTGGTGATTATCGCTCGATAATCGGAGAAAATTGAAAGGTTTTCAAGGTCAAACCGATTTGAAGGTGGCGGTTAAACCGGGGAAAAATTTCGAGGTTATCGGCCGATATGGCTCGATAATAAAAGAAAAAAACCTAGGCAAAGTAGCCAACAATTCTTGATTTAATTGAGCTATCAAATCATGTTATAATTTTTTGAAAATGTTTGTGTGAGGCCCTGAGGCAATGCTAATGATGTTGTAAAATTTTCAGATGATGATTAGACATTTGGATTATTTTTTAAAAATTCTGACAATGCTATTGTCTTTATGTATGCTCTTCGGTTTTTAATTTTCTATGGGCACCAAATGAAGCCTAATATTTCTAGCAATTTTACTACATGATCCCTGCGCACTGCTTATAGTACTGTTAAAATTTCAGAGCATGAACAAGCTTGTAAATTTTTATAAAAATATGAAAGTGTCTATGTTCCTTTTCATTAATTGTTGTTTTGATATTCCAAAAGCACTAAGTGAATTAAAAAATATTTAAATTTCTCTAAGATGTTTTATAAATTTTTCTGAGCCTTTACCGGGTTTTTACAAAATATTGAATATTTTTTACAATTTTTTCAAATTTTCTTGATTTTTTTTAGTTTCCATTGAGAGTGAAATTCGGTCAAACTGGTCGGATTTCATCTTTTTAGCCGCTATTTGACAGCTAAATTCAAAAAAAATTAACTTTACAATTTGCTTGGTTTCTACTGATTTTCAATGAAAATTAGTATCGATGGAGTGACGATTCTCCGACTCAGTTCGAGTAAATACGTGTAAAAGCATGGCCAACACTTAATTTGGAGGCCACACGAGCTAGTGGCGGAGGGGGGGGGAGGGCTGGCCCCCTAAAAAATAAAATTTAATAATTAGTAATTAGTTAGCATTAGTAAAACACTAAACAGTAAATAAAGGTCTAACATTAGTAAACACTAAACAGTAAATAAGTTCAACGAGCTCAATTAGAGAGTCAATTACCACACTTTCAACTTGATGCATGCAACCATCCGGAGCAGCAATGCTTGGCTACTCTTGCTGATTTGACAAGTGGACTATATAAAACAGATAAAGCTTCCATTTTTCTCAATTTGATGTATGCAATGCTTGATATCTCTTATTAATTTAACAAATGGACTATATAAAACAGGTAAAGCTTCCCATAATTCAATGGTTGATAGGCTGTTACGATTGTTCATAACTCTTTCGGTATCAATAGTAACCACAGAGCGAGCATTTTCAGTTATGAAACTTGTCAAGATTCGCATTCGAAATAAAATAGGAGATGACTTTCTTCGACATTGCATGATAGTTTACATTGAAAAAGAACTAGCAGTGAAAATTAGTTCAGATAAACTTATTGACTTATATGATCTTCTAGGTACTCGTAGAACTTAATTTAAGTTAATAGAGTGTAAGTTTTTTATTCTAAAAAATATATCATATTTTACTTATGTGGATATGTGGTTATGCTATATTTAAAATTAAATACATCGATATTATAATGATATTTTTTGATGGATGCTATGATAATTTTTTATTGATCCATATGGCCTCCCTAACCCGAAATCCTAGGTCCGCCCCTGACACGAGCTATATATCCAGTGTTGTGTTGTTCTTCTCCGTCCCCTTTTGATCGATGACATCAACTCGTCATATTTATTACGTACGCTTTGTCAATTCAGATCACCCGCCTAAGTAATCAAGATGGTCTCCAATTAATCCTTTGCCTTCTAGTCAAACGGCACTTGAATACTACTTATCGATGATGCGTTTTTTCTGGAGCAGTAATGAGATGGTTGCATTGGTGAATACAGAGTACGACGACTGAGATCGACTGGCATGGTAAGCATATGAACAGAGATACCAGTAAATCAATTTGATCTAATCGAGATCCTTAATTGTCTGACGACGATGCATGGATGCAGTCAGGGTTAACAATATGTTTTCGTGATGAAAATCAAAGTCTGACCGGTATCGAAAATTGGTGATTACCATTGGTGTAACATCCCAAAAATTCTAAAAATGTGAAAAATAAAAATTTAGGATATAAAGTGAAAGTAAATAAAAATTTTATTTGAAATCAAGAATTCGATTTAAGATGTCACCCATTTTCCTTATTTTGTTGAACTTAAGTATAAGATTAAATATAATTTTTTCTAAAATAAACAAAACTATAAAAATAAGTTTAAAATAAAAATTTATTTTTGATTTTTCATCTATTCTTTAATTTTTCTTAAGTTTTGGTCTTAAGCAAATCTTTTGTCATTACTGATTTCTTATTTTGTATAATACAAAATCTAAAATATTTTAAGATATAAATCTTCAGAAAATTTATATAAACTTAAAATCATATATATTTCATATATAGAAACTTTTAAAGAAATATGAACTCATTTACTACTAAAAAGAAATCAAAAATAAAATTGATTTAAAAGCAAAAGTTGCAATGTCAGAATTTTATAAAATAAATAATACTCATTTGTTTCTAAAAATTTTGTAGTAAATTAAAATAACTATTGGGATCATATATAAAAAGTTCTAAATAAAATAAAGTCCATGTGTTATCTAATAAAATAAAAACCGGAAAACAGATTTTCAAGACATCAACATTGTCAGAATTATTGTAATTTTTTATATAATATATTTTAAGCCCAAAATTTTTTGGACATCCTTCCTTATCCTATTACCTTATTTAAAAAATTTTAAAATATTTTAACCAGTTATGTTAGCTCCAATTATAGGTTTTGTTCTGCCCTAAAAATTCAAAAATTGTTTGAAAACTTGTTAAATTTGAGGAATTGTTGTAAGTAAACCACAGTGGTGAATTGAGCAAAACTAAAGAAAATGGAAACTGCATACCCTGGTCTGCCTACACAAAAATTTCTAGAAAATTTTGAAAGAGATAGAACTACTTTTAAACTAATTGAAGTCGTGACTAAAAACGTTAGGTTCATGTACAAAGTGCAACAGCCATTATCTAGTCGTCCTTCGGCTGCCCAGGCTTGTGCACTGTAGCTCCTCCTTCCCCACCGGCTGTTAGTCACCTGGAAGAACAGACTCAACGCTCTCGGTGTACACTCAAACACAAACACGAACTCACGCGATCACAGACTAAAGATGATGAACATTCACGATCAGTATGAGACGAAGAATTGTGCTGCTCAAAAGAAATTCGCAAACCAAACTCAAAAACTGACAACTCCAGACCGACAATGACTCTGCGAAACAACAAGATTAGTTCAACAATCTCAAGCAACACCAAGTGCACATGACCAAATTTTGCGGCGCCATTACTCCCCACTGTCGATGTGGTCTTCTCCATGCCCTGCACGCCGTCTTTTCTGCCATACCCTGCCATCAGTCAAGTTCGCGCCCTCAATTCAGCCGTTCACTGCACAATCTTCAGCAAAATGCTGCCACGGCATGGTTTTGGCGCCGTTTTTGCTGCCCGACAGGAACCTTGCGCCACTGCCCATGCCACCCTCCGTGGACTTCCTGTCAACTCCCTGCTGCCTAGAGCCAGTCACAGCCATGCCGATCTCCTGCCATGGCAACGCCAAGTCCACGCGCTGGAACTTGCGCCGTCACGCCCAAGCTGCGTTCAGGCCGCGCTCGCCACGCGGCTGCGTCCCCGCCGCCCTGCCTGCTCGCCGAGTTCCCGTGCACTCCTTCGCCAGCTCCGTCATGACGTTTTAAAGCCGCAGCAACCACCAGCCATTTTCGCAACTCGCCTTGACTCCACTTCCTGGTCCGCCGAGAGCACAGGGATAGAGGGCCGGTGAAGAACGCCAGTGCGAGCACACCGTGCCGTCGTCCCGCCTCGGGTGAGCCCGCATCTCCCATACAACTAGTCTGAACCGCCTTGTGAAGTTCCTGAGCTCTTCCTCCGTTTATTTTGCATCCAGTTTTGCCGCCGCAGGCTCCCTGTTCTCAGCCTCCGGCGCTGTTAGTAGTAATCCTGACTTAGCGAAATAGCGAAAGAGTTTTGGTTGTAATCTAGTTTCTAGTTTGGAGTAGCAGAACCGAGTAAAGGAAGGAGTCCCGTAAAAACGCGAAGGTGTGTCGGAATAGGAGCAGTACTTGACTCGGATAGAATACTGAAACTGAGTTGGAATTGTTGAAGTATAAGTAAATTGCTCATCTTTCCACATCAATTTAAGCTTTTAGGTGAACTGGCTGGTGCATGCAACTCAATATAGTATCAGAGTCAAGAGGTCTCGAGTTCAAGACCCAGTTGGCGTAATTTAAAAAAATAATTGCAGCCCATTTCTATTCCACGTCCTAGGTCTGAGGGAGCCTGCACATGAGGGGGAGTGTTGAAGTATAAGTGAATTGCCCACCACCTTTCCTTATCAGCTTAAGCTTTTAGGTGAACTGACTGGTGCATGCAACTCAATAGGAATAGAGAGTTGTAAGCAGCGTCTTTGTGTAACTGAAAGTACTATAAATTGAGAAATAAACCTGCAGAATAGCAGAGCGATTGAGTTGAGAAGTTCTAGTTTCGAGACTTGATCAAATCACAAGTTTCATCTGTTGTCAGATGACGCCATTTTGCAGGGGCTGAAGTTATTGCCGGTATTTGGTCTACAAGCAAGCAGAGGCTGAAGTAGACTTCGACTTTCTGGTTGCAGCATATTCAAATTCTGGCGCGTCCGCACAAGAGCGTATGAGTAGTGACTCCTAACACTTGGTATCAGAGCTGCAGGTTAGTCTTTTCTTCCACAAGGTAGGCTCATGGCGATGATAACAACGCAAGCAAAGGAAGCTGGCGGAGTGCCGAATGTATTTCCGATGCTATCAGCTGCGTCATACACAATCTGGGCGATCAAAGTAGAGGCTTTGATGGACACCTAGGGAATTTGAGAAGCTATTGAGCCCAAGGCCGGCGTGGCTGTGGAAGAAAAGAATGACAAGAAGGCAAAGGCATTCTTGTTCCAGTGCATCCCGGAAGATGTGCTCCTCCAAGTCGCCAAGAAGAAATCGGCGAAGGAAGTTTGGGACGCGCTAAAGACAAGGTTCTTAGGCGCAGATCGAGTACAAAAAGCAAGGCTTCAAACTTTGAAAACTGAATTTGAAACCTTGCGGATGAAGGATGATGAGTCAGTGGATGAATTTCTTTGAAAGTCGAGTGCATGGCGACCAAATCTGACGACTGGGCGCCGAGCTAGAAGATGCAGCATTGGTGAAGAAATTGCTGGACTCGGTACCAGACAAATATATTCAATTGGTAGCATATATTGAGCAATTTTCGGACCTGGATCAAATGCCTTTTGAAGAAGCTATTTGTCGGCGTATTCCGCCTGACAGGCCCGGAGTCTGCAGACCGGGTTTGGTTCGGAAGGAGGGTGTCTTCGCGGCTGGCTAAACCTAGAGGGTGAAAACCCTAAAGACTCCCACGCGAGGGATTCCGGCGTCTATGAACTAGGGATGACACCAAGATTTTACCCAGGTTCAGGCCCCCTTTTATCTTGGGTAATAGCCTTACTTCCTGCTCGATTGGTTTATGGAGTGTGCAAAGCTAGTACAAAGCTCTCAGGTTACAGGTTCTCTCTTAGACTATGCTACGGAGCTCTTGCTTGCTCGTTCTTTCATCTTCGACCGCTCGACCCCTTTTCCCCATGCACCCGAGGGCCCTTATATAGGCCGAACCAGTAGGCAGTACCAAGGAGGTCATCATGCTTATCTTCATACATTTATTACCCTTCACGTCTGTCCCGTTCCTCGGCCTCATTAAATGCCGGCGATGGCCGCACCGTCCGCCGGGATGTGACCCCTTCTTGACGGGTTGGTGAGAGGCGTCGAGAGGAATGGGCTTGTAGCGAAATCCTTGCGGTTGACGAGTTCGACACCGCTGTCTGTTGCCCGAAGCAGTCTGACGGGAGAAGGAGCCTTCGAGGTGAAGCCACCTCGCACCACCTTCGTCTTGCGGACGGGCGGCAGGCGTGCTCGCCCTTTCGCCGGGCGCCACGTGGATCGATCACGGGCGAGGCGTGCTTCGCCCACCTTTCGCCGGGTGCCACGTGGGTCGATCACCGGCGAAAGGGTGTGCTCGCCCCACCGCCGCCGGTGCCACGTGGATCGTCACGGGCGAAGCAGCGTGCTAGCCCACCTGCCGCCGGTGCCACGTGGATCGATTGCGGGCGGCGGGCGTGCTCGTTTCGCCAACTCGCGCCGGTGCCACGTGGATCGACGCCGGCGGCAGGCGTGCTTCGCCCACCGCCGCCGGGTGCCACGTGGATCTGCTATGTTGACCGCTATGTTGATCGCTTTTGTGGGCGAATAGGGTACCCAACAGAGAGTCTGTTGACAAGAGCCGGGCCCATACGAGCACGTACCAATGCTTCCTTAGAACCTTCATTAAATGTTTAGCGTGCTCCTGGGTGGGGCCACCACTCATGAGGATACGACCGCCTCGGTTCCCCCCCGCGTATCCAGATTTTTCTAGGGACCCGAGGCGACGCACGATTTTGTCCTTGGCGAACCGTCGGTGTGGGGGCGCATATATAGGTTTATCTGAATCAAGTGGTTTTACGCCTTCTTCTTCCTTGCGCACCCTAACTTTCGCTTCTTGACCTTCTTGCTTTAAGTCCTCGGCCTTTTGCCCTTCGCTCTCATGGCTTCTTGGGCTCGCCTTCCTTTCTGCTTCCACGGTGGACTCCTACACGGTGGGAGACTCCACACCTCGTCGGGAGGCCCTCTCCATTTCGGGCAGGACCCCACACCACAAAGGTGCCCGACGAGATCATCATCTTCGTGTGGGGCATCATGGCGGGTCTCGTGCCGCCTTTCTCCGACTTTTTCCTCACCGTCCTCCACTTCTACGAAATCCATCACCTTCATCTCACCCCCAACTCCATTCTTTTCCTCGTTGTCTTCGCACACCTCTGTGAAATGTTCTTGGGGTGATGCCGAACCTTCCACTCTTTCGCTATTTCTTCCTCTGCCGCCTCCGACGGCATGGCTATTTGAGGCTGCCACTTCCGCCTCCGGGATGGGATGGCAGCTTCGCTACATTCCCTTCAAACTTCGCTCAAAGCTGGAAGGCTCTGGCGAATAATGGTCAGACGTCAATGACGACAATGAGTCGAGGCGCTGGAGGTGCCCGCCGAGCCAGTGGCGGCCACCGAGAACTGGAACTCGCCCGTCGAAGAGACGGCGGAGCTTCTGGCAATGGCGGCCCGCATCAACAACCTGCGAGACGCCGGGTTAAAAGGCGCGATCGCTGTGATTTCAGATCCAAGATTGAGCCCCTTCGTCGCCAGATTCGCCGGCATGGCAATACACCAGACGACAACGACATCACCCGTACCTTCCCCGGCCGTAAGTCTTCACTGCTACCTTTTGGCTTTTTCCTGTATTCGCGCTCCTTTTGAGTCGCTTCATACCAACCAGCATTCTGTGTTACCTTTTGATCTTGGCCAGCGCGAAAAACAGGGACAGGCCACGATCGCCGGTGGCTCTCCGGGCTTATGCGCCGATTCCGCCGCCGCCTGGACTTCCTCATCGCCCGACCACTCGCCGATTGGATTCTGCGGAGCGCCGAGATCGTCGAGTTCTTTGCCACCCATGGACTCTACCGGCCTCGCCGTGGTGCCGCCTGCTGCCGACGATCGGGACGCATCTCCTCTGTTGATCGGCCGCGGGCAGCGACCACTCATCCCGGACACCTCAAGTCCGGTGCGAAAAACCCGCCCGCGGCGAATCTTCCGCCGCCACCAGCCCAAGGGCGGCGGGGATCTCACATGGGCGCCACACCGTCGCCCTAATCGCAGAAATCACCGCCTGCGGCGGCCGCTGCTGCGGCACCAACATCTCCACCTCCGGCGCGCTGCACCATCGCCACCGTGCCAGCGGCAGAGCGCCGGCTCCAAATGACGACGCGCCAACCGCCATGGCGCCGGTCTCATCATCTCCCCTTCTACGACTCCTCTGTGGCGCCGATCTCACCTCTCTGGCGCCACCACCTTCGCCACGGGACCCATGCCGCCACTCGACAAGGCGGGCTCGAGGTCCCCAGGCCAGCTCGGCGGCAGGGCGGCGCCAGGGCGGCCCCTCGAGATGCTTCAAGGGAAGCGACGCCACCCGCACCTGCAGAGGCGGCGGAGACACCCGCCAGCGCCGACGGCCGCCATCGCAGATCCGGGCGGCCTCGACACCGACGCCCGCCCACTCGCCCCTACACCATCGCCACGCCCATCTGCTTCGCCATCTTGAGCTTTTCACGAGCTCGGCAATCTACCAAGACACTTGGCGACTCTCCTCGCCACGGACACCGGAGCACCGGCAAGGCGGTACCGACGGGGCGATCGACGAGTTGACGCGGAGCAGGTGAGGGCGACGCGATGATGGCGCAAGAAAGGGCCACCGCGACATACTCGCCGCCATGCAAAGCCATGGGCGGAGAGGGCCGAGGCGCAGAGGGCCTCGAGTCGAGGTGACCGCCTCAAGCGCAACCTCACCACCATGCTCAAGGGGCTTTCTGCGCATCGAAGATGCAGGAACCTTTGGGCGTGGTCTTTGGACGCCCTCAGGACACCGCCTGCAAGACGCCTCGCGACCAACCCGGGCCGTGGAGGCACTCCGAGATTGCCGCCGCCTAGCCGCCGCTTCCACCAGGAGGGGCAAGAGGTCGTGGCGGTGGATCTGCAAGTTTCAGGTTGGCGTGTTGGGCCAGCCACGACGCCTCCCTGGACCCGATGGCGGCAATGGAGACCGGCATCGCGGGGGACGCCGCCAAAGTGAGGCACGTACAAGCTGGCACGCGCCGAATACTTGGCCGGACAACTGCATGTGCAGGAGCCGGTCATGAATGTCTCCACCCCGGTGGCGGAGGAAGAAGACGTCGGCGACATCGACGTGGGTGGCGAGTGAAGGGCCGGGCCTCCGCTTCACTTCTTTTGTTGTTTTTTTTATTTCTTTTCGTTGACCAGCCTGTTCTGCCTGTATGAACATTTTAATCAATTTCAGTTGTAATGGATGTTTCTTGGTTTTACCTTCATGCGTGTTTGCTGTGCTTATTTGATATTGCGTGCTGGAACCGCTAGGCGACCAACTTGAAACTCAGTTGAGGCGCCAGTTAGGTTTTTGAGTTCAGGCAATGTCCCAGAATTCCTGTAAAGGTAATATGCAACTAACCACAAATGTAAGCACAATGCGCATAAGTCGCACAGAACTTAGGCAAAGACGGCTTTGGGGCGCCATAGCCCGTGCTTAAGCACAAAGTAATTTGCCATTAGGGTTTTATGCAGGGTTGTCACTGGCTCAAACCTTTCTGGAACTTAAATCCTCGTGATCTCTTAGAAGCTGCACTTGATGTGGCGCATAAGACAATAAGGTCGAGAGTGGTCTTGGACCAGTGACATTCAACGGTGATAACCGGCCGGTGCTTCGAGAGCCAACCCGAGGTGTCTGAGCGTGTTTGAATACCGTGCCAAGCTTACACTCTGGTCACTTAACCTTACTAGACGCCACATCAAGACTTTCCTTTTATCACTAAAGAGTCGTCGGGTTTGTGATGTCTATGATAACCACGCATAATTTGATCAATTTCAACATACGCATAAGCAAACAAATAGAAGTGTCACTTAAAACACTTATCCTGCTTGCCGCTAGCATGCCCAACCCAAGCGGATGGGCGACCAGGTAAAGTACATCTCAGGCGATCAGCCCCTTGCTTACTGGCGACCACCATGAGCCTCCGGCGACCAGCCCCCAAGCGTCTGGGCGGCCATGAAGAAGATTCGGGGCGACCACGAAGGAGCTTAGGGCAACCATCCCCCGGGCTCCTGGGCGACCACGAAGAGGCTT
This sequence comes from Guadua angustifolia, assembly GCA_036346375.1. Taxonomy (NCBI): domain Eukaryota; kingdom Viridiplantae; phylum Streptophyta; class Magnoliopsida; order Poales; family Poaceae; genus Guadua; species Guadua angustifolia. The sequence continues at coordinate 31,740,969 of CM070501.1, read as the reverse complement.
GGAGATTTCATGCAATAAGGCGGTGACTCCATGCCTTGGTGCACAGCTATTAACAGAATGAGTAGGCATATGCAAAATAAAACCGAACGATATAGGGTCCCCGCATGGAATGAGCCCCGGTCCCTTCTTGATTTCTAAGTCCTTGCGATTTTTTGGAGATCGAACCATGGTGATGTGCGTCAAAGTTGCGGGCTTCCGGGAGGGGTACTAGACTAACGATGCTCACGGTGACAACCAGCGGTGCTTCAGAGAGCCATCCCGAGGCATGCGAGCCGCGTTTGAGCACCGCATCCGGCCGCCTCTGTCGCCTGTCTTTGTTGGACCACGGACACCAGTGACCCGAAGAGATCACCAAGGATTTAGCAAACATACTGAACCAAATGACATTCATGCAAAAACTTACCGCTAAGAGCACAAAGGGACAACAATGGTAAATTGAAAACCTTCTAGGCAACAACCTTACTAACATGGAAGCCACCAACCACCAAGGGAGAATCTTACCTCATGGTGGCCAGAAAGCAATGCAAGCACACCTAAGTCCTTCAAGGATAGAATTTCCGCAACTCTATGTTATAGGAATTAAATCAGTTCTTCGCCGTCTCATCAACCGGACCGCCGGCCAAGATATCGAGACCACCTTAAAGGGCCTTCCCATCGGGAGATTTATGTACCCTAACATGCGTCTCAATCTCGCAGACTGTGTCTCTTGCCGATGTTCTCTCAGAGACCCGGGTGGCGTGGTACCGCCGAGACTTTGTTGGTAGCGGCAATATGAGAGGAAGCGGCGATCCGCACCTCCTCGGAAGGTTGACATCTTCTGCCGGAGATCCTCTTGGTCTTCTTCGTTGAACGCCGAGAGCGCTGGGAACCCGGCGGCAGCTCGGAGGGGAGAACGACCTCGCCCGCACACGGGAAGAAAGGCGTTACCCGGGCTTGTTGGGTGTGGTGCGAGCGACCACAAGACGACCGGAGCTCTTCCGTCCACGCGCGCCCTTTTGTGAAGCCGATCAAATGCTCTTGTCTTGAGGCCCTTCAGGACCAGCGCATTGGCGCGTTCTGCTTGCCCGTTGCTCATGGGATGAGCCATCGAAGCAAAACATACCTTGGTGCCCATTTCATCGCAGAATTCCAGGAAAGCCGCCTTTGGTGAATTGGGTCCCGTTATCGATGATGCGATTGGCGACTCCAAAGCGGCGAAGATCACAAGATAAACTTGATGGCGGCATGCCATGATGCACGCCGCCTCGGCCTCAACCCACCGTAAACTTATCGATGGCGGCGAAGAGGTGGGTGAAGCCCCGCGGGCCAGCGAACGGACCCAGATATCAGCCCCGCACCGCAAGCGGCAGGAGAAGCGGGATGGTTTGCGAGCTCGGGTGGTCGGTGGATTTGCTCGGCGAAGAATCGACAAGCGCGATGTCCTCACCGGCTTCATAAGCATCACGGAGGCGATAGGCCAATAAAATCCTGGCGAACGCTTTTGCAGGCCAGGCGTTCGGCGGACATATGACTCCGCACGCCTCCATGGATATCGAGAGCAAGTTGCTCCCCTCTTCGAGTGATGCACTTCAAGAGAACTCCGTTTACGCCCTAGCGATATAGGTCCCCACCTACGGGTATAGCACTTGGCTGCGTGCAATCTTCTCACCGAGGCATCATCGTCGGGATCACTTGGTCACGCAGAAGGCTAGGATAGGATCCATCCACCGATCTTTACGTTAAGCGGCGACCACTCGGTGCTCGCTGGGTACTCCGCTAGGCCAAGCTTTTCCTGGCCGCCTCGGCAGACCGCCATCTTCCTCCGGACCGAAATGAGGCGGCACGTTGTCTTTCCCCGCACTGGGGGCCATGACAGCGGCACCGCCCTCTCCGCTGAGCCGAGGTCAGCAACCTTCATTGCCGTCCCCTCTGAATCGGGGCTGCGGCAATGCACCATCGTCCCCACCTGAATCAGGGGCCGCGATGGACGGTCACGATAGCCTTTCTTCGAAGACTCCAACCAGAACAGGAGCCCTTGAGGACGCAAGTTGCGAAAGCCCGTCCGCGAGGTGATTGTCGCGCGGGGGGACATGGATATATCCCAAGCCTTCGAAATGACGCTCCATTTTTTGGACCTCCGCCAGGTACGCCACCATGATGGGGTCGGAGCACTGAAACTCCTTCCGCGCTTGATTGATGACCAGCAGGGAGTCTCCCTTGACTTGGAGGCGCCGAATGCCCAACGCCGAAGCGACACGCAATCCCGCCAGCAGGCCCTCGTACTCGGCTACGGTGTTTGTGGCTTTGAACTCGAGGGCGACCACGTACTGGAGGATGTCACCGGTCGGGGAGACCAGGACAACTCCAGCCCCCGCGCCCTCCAACCTGAAGGAACCATCAAAGAACAAGGTCCAGAGAGAGGGCGCGGAGCTTCTTGGCTTCGAGTGGCGGAGTCCATTCGGCGACGAACTCCTTGACCGACTTTGATGGCGGTCGGGGTACGAATTTGAGGTTGAATTCCCCAGCCCACCGCCCATTTTGCAATCCGACCCTCTGCTTCTCGCTTTGCCAGGAGGATCTCGCAGAGGGTAGGCCGTGACCACTGTAATTTCCGTCCTTGAAATAATGGCGCGCTTCTGGGACAGCCCTGTCGGCAAGATTCCGCTGACAGCCCAGAGTCTGAGACCGGGTTTGGTTGGAAGGAGGCGTCTTCGCGGTGGCTAAACCTAGAGGGTGAAAACCCTAAAGACTCCCACGCGAGGATTCCGGCGTCTATGAACTAGGGATGACACCAAGATTTTACCTGTGTTCAGGCCCCTTTATCTTGGGTAATAGCCTTACTTCACCGCCGATTGGTTTATGGAGTGTGCAAAGCTAGTACAAAGCTCTCGAGTTCTGAGTTCTCTCTTAGACTATGCTACTGAGCTCTTGCTTGCTCGTTCTTTCATCTTCGACCGCTCGACCCCTTTTTTCCCATGCACCCGAGGGCCCTTATATAGGCCAAGCGGTAGGCAGTACCAAGGAGGGTCATCATGCTTATCTTCATACATTTATTACCCTTCACGCTGTCCTGCTCCTCCAAATTTCATTAAATGCCGACGCGATGGCTTCGCCTGGTCCGCCGGGATGTGACCCCTTCTTGACGGGTTGGTGAGAGGCGCCGAGGAATGGGCTTGTAGCGAAATCCTTGCGGTTGATGTGTCGACACCGCCCTCTGTTGCCTGAATGGTACGACAGAGAAGGAGCCTTCGAGGTGAAGCCACTCGCACCACCTTTTCGTCTTGCGGCGGGCGAGCAGGCGTGCTCGCCCACCGCCGCCGAGCGCCACGTGGATCGACCGCCGGCGGCGTGGCGTGTCGCCACCGCCGCCGGTGCCACGTGGATCGACCGCCGGGCGAAAGCGGCGTGTTTCGCCCACTGCCGCGGCCGCCACGTGGATCGACCGCCGGGCGGCGGCGTGCTTTCGCCACCGCCGCCCGGTGCCACGTGGATCTGCTCATGTTGACCGCTATGTTGGACTTTTGTGCGGCGAAGAGGGTACCCAACAGAGAAATCGCCGACACTATTGGACGCTTAAAAGCGTATGAAGAGAGAATTCGGAGCAGAGCGGGCAGCAGCAATGCAAACCAGACTGAAGGGCGATTGCTGTTGACCCAAACCGAAGGGCAATCGCAACAAAAGGCAACCAATAACAGGGCGACCTCCTGAAACGGCAGGGGATTCGGACACAAACCTGAAGGGGGAGGCCGTGGAAGTTGGCGCGGCAGAGGCTGTGGTAGAGGTAGAAGTGGCAGAGGCTATCAAGGTGGACACCACGACTCGGGAGAGTAGAACAGGCCCGTTCGAGATAAACAACACATCAAGTGCTTCAACTGTGAAAAATTCGGGCATTTTGCTTCCGAGTGCAGGCTTCCAAAGCGAAGAGAAGAAGAAACAAACCTGATAAAGACACAAGAAGAAGATCCTGCCCTTCTTCTGACAATGTGTGAACAAAACTCTGAGAAAATGATCTTGCTTAATGAAGACAGGGTTGTCCCAGAAACCTTCATCAAAGATCAGAAGGGACACAAGGATGTCTGGTATTTAGACAATGGTGCTAGCAATCATATGACTGGACAAAAATCACTGAACTCGATGAGAGCATTGTCGGTCATGTCTGATTTGGAGATGGGTCAACGATCCAAATCTGTGGAAGAGGCTCAATATTGCTGAAGTGCAAAAACGGTGAGCACCGGTTGATCACTGAGGTATACTACATCCCAAGCCTCCGGAGCAATATACTGAGTCTTGGACAAATGGCCGAAACAGGTTGTAGGGTAGTGCTTGATGGAGCATTACTAAATGTATATGATCCAGAGGGTATACTACTCATGAAAGTAAATCGGACAGGAAACCGTCTGTACAAAATCACACTGCAAACAACTGCTCCAGTGTGTCTGATGGCAAGCATAGACCAGCCAGCCTGGTTGTGGCATGCTTGGCTCGGTCATCTAAACTTCAATGCAATGAGGGATATGGTGATCAAGGGTCTGGTGCGGGGAGTACCAAAGTTGCAACACAAAACTTCGGTTATCACGAAGGTTGCATTTTCAAAAAGCAGAAGCAGACACGCTTTCAAAGACAAGCTCGGTTTAAGAGTGAAGAACACCTAGAGCTTGTCCATGCCAACTTATGCGGACCGATCACACCCGTCACCACGGCAGGTAACCAGTATTTCCTGCTTGTTGTGGATGACTATAGCCGATTCATGTGGGTATACTGCCTTAAGTCCAAAGACCAAGCATTTGAGACGTTTAAAAGGTTCAAAGCTTCCGCCAAAAATGAAAGCAGCCAGAAGATCAGAACACTTAGAACGGATCGAGGAGGAGAGTTCAACTCTCTTCAATAGTTGGCATAGCTTCACCGTCCTTCCATTGTCACATATGTCGTGTTGAACCTACATGAATACTATGTTAGTAAAAAATTGAGTTGCAATAAAATGAAACTGTCGGGGATTGGGTAATTTCCATAAAGACCATCATACCCCGGCAGCCAGTCTTCGGCCGACCATACTTGTCCTTGGACGGTGTCCCCAAGGAAGATCCTCATACAGACCAGCTGATGGGTCTGCCCTGACCACGCCCCAACTCATCCCCGAGCATGCGCCTTACTTTCCCGAGCGTGCCTGCTCAGAGGGTTGCGGCGGTCGACCAGAGCCGGAGGAAGATCCCGAGCATGATCGGCAGGTCGTGCTTGGTCCGTGAAGATGACATGGTGATAATCACGTTGCGGCTCAAAGGACGGTTCAGCCACGATCTGAGCCCATTACGCCCACGACACAACATGGCGGAAAGCAAGGGAGTCGGTTACGGCCACGATCTGAGCCCATTACGCCCACAACACAACATGTCGAAAAGCAAGGGAGTCGGTTATGGCCACGTTCGGGCACAGTAGTGGCATGTCATTCGGCTGTAACTGCCGTGGACTGTGGACGCCTATAAATACCCCGCTATAGATTAAGGGAGAAGGGGAGAAAAAAAGGAGAAGAAGGCTGACAAGAAACACCCGTAGAGAGATATACACAACACAACCACGCACGCATCTTGTAAGCATTCAAGCAGTAGTAAAACCACTGGACGTAGCGTTATTATCTCCATTACGAGAGGCCCGAACGAGGATAAAATCTCTTGTCTACCGTCCTTTTGAGCACCATCCCCTTAGCGGCATTCCTCGGACGCCAAACCCTTCGCGGAAAAGGGGCCTTGGTTGATCCCTCATTCAACAAGTAAGCTTGACGGGGGATCCGTTTTCCAAATGTCGACAGCTGGTGCCGTCCGTGGGGATCGACTGAGTCCTTTCACGAAGAATCCCCGAAGATGCCGAATTCTCAGAATGGTCAAGACCTTTGCGTCTTCGATGACGTTGAGGATGATGACATATACTATGCCGACGAAGATGTAGCTGGTGTGGCTAACCCGGAAGGTCACACTGAGCCCGGGAGTCCTCCCCTAGCTGCTGCAGTGCGAGAGCGTTTCCCCCGCTCGTAGCGTGATTCCCTCACTGATGAGGAAGGAGTGATGGTCTCTATGATGGTCACCAAGATCAACAACAAATATTCTCTAAATAATCAAGAACAAACATGTTGTATTGCCCACCAGGCCAAGGTCAACATCACATATAATGTAAACTTGGCAAACTCCGCAATCCACATAACTTAACATCACATGAACTAGAACATCGATTATTGGCTGATTTCAATTGATTATCGCTTGAAACAACTTAATTATCACTAGGGTTTCGTTGAAAATCGACACGGCTCAGGTCTTCCCAACGTATGTCGATTTTCGATTGGGGGAAACAATTATCGCTGAAACAACTCGATTATTGCTAGGGTTTGCTCAAAAATCAACATGACTCAGGTCTTCCCAACACATGTCAATTTTTGGTTGGGGGAAACGATTATCGGAGCTTTCCAGTCGACTATTGAGGTCTCGATGGCGATAAGATGGCCGACGAGTGCACGGATCTGGGCAGAGATGCTGTGACTGAGAGAGCTCAGCATGAGGAGTGTTGGAAGTGGATTGAATGTGTCCGAAGCCGCTCCCAACATGTTGTATAGCTTCTTCATTTTAAGTGGACTAGACCGGGCCTAATGGGCATGGTATTTTTTTTTTAACCCTTTTCAATTAAATCAATTCGGTTTTGCATCAAAAACATCTCAAAATTTTATTTTTCCTACTCATTTTCATGTCACAAATATGTTAATACTAATTTTAGAAAAATTAGGACACATTTTTACAAATTTTTCGAATTTCTTGAATTGAACTGGTATACCGACCTTTCAATTAAATCAATTCGGTTTTGTATCAAAAACATCTCAAAATTTTGTTTTTTCCAACTCATTTTCATATCACAAATATGTTAATACAAATTTTAGGAAAATTTAGGACACATTTTTACAAATTTTTCGGTTTATATTATCATACCGACTTATATTAAGACCGACTATTATCAATAATTTGAACTGGATTTGAACCATGGCATGCATGGGTTGCTGCTGCCCCCAGGCCCCAGCACCTTCTAGCAATGAAAACAAGGCACCTTTTTGTAGCTATCTCTCTGTAGACTGAGGCCACGCATTGAAGCTTCATCATCTCATTTTCTAATTTATCGCACAAGCCAGGCCTGTCCCTCTTTATCTAATATAAATCACTATTTGTTGGGACACCGGCCGGAAAAAATATTTTGCTACAATATTTTTATTTTTAAAAATGAAAAATCATAAAATGTTTATCCTCTCTGTTAATGTCGAGTTATAGTTTTTTGTTTTTATTTTTATTTTTCTGATTTTTAAAGAAATTTTCCATTCTGTTAAAATTTAAGGATCACTTGCGAGAACACGCGAGATTTTATTCTAGTTACCTGTACAAGCGCACGTAACACGGGCCATGCGTCGACGGAGGAGGGAGCAGCGAAGACAGTGCAGCGGCGCAGCAAGTAGAGACTCTCCCACGTCTAATATGCAGAGCATATACCAGAATTGAACCTGATGTTGTACACATTGTGCAGGCATGTTCTCCATTTTGTGTCCATCTAGACACAATCACCTCATAACCAAATTGGATAAACTTGAACACCAGTGGAGACTATAAGCCCAAGCTTTTATCTGTGACAGCTCATAAGAATATATAAGACCATGTGAAGGTCTATCTATAGATATGTGATAATTATTTGATAGTTGTTAAGCTTGTATTGATTTATGTGAATTTGTTTTGGTCTTCAAAAACTAAATTTACAATTTTGGACTGTTATTGGTTTGATCGGCCTTGTGCTGGCAGACAAACCGACATAGTGAGCTTGAACGATGCACTTAATTGAGAATTAATACTGGTGTTGATTACATGTTACATATTATACTAAGTAATGCTACGTGATGTTTTGCTAATCTAAGATAGTTGCAGGACTTCGGAGCTATATCATGGTAAGGCAGAGGATACTAGGATTAGATTAGGAGAACTGAGGTTTAGACGGTCAATGTGGTATCGAAAGATGACTAGATGACAAGTGGATGAATGATATACTAACTTAAACCCTACTCAAACGAAAGGCGATCGTTAAATCAAAGACTCGTAGGTGAAATAGAGGTTAAGTTAATATTAACAGAAATATTAGGGAACACCATACTGTTACTTAGATTTCTAACTGTATGTGTTGTTGGCTCCGAGTAAACTCGAGTGGCCCGCCGTCCATGGGTTTCAATGGAAGAGTATTTCCGAATCATCTGATGCAAAGTACGTACACCAAAGGTTGAGCACTTCGCGTTGTGAACAACGCAAACTCGAGCGTAGTCGCAGGTCGAGCTGGCCATCGAGCCAGCTCGGCTCATTCAACCTCGTTAAAAAAATATGGCTCAGCTCGGCTTGGTTTATTAAGCTAGCGAGCTACAAACTTAACTAACTCGGCTCGATAAAAAGCTCGAGCGGCTCAAGAACAACTCGCTAGTCATGTAAGTTAAAATGAATTGAGTTAATTTAAGCCACGTGAGCTAAGTTAATTAGTCGAAAGCTAAGCTAAGCCACGTTGTAAGTATGTGACACACATTAACACATATATGTAACAAGAGAACTCCATAAATAAAACCGTAACTAATTATCTAGCATACAAGTAAATCATAAATAATTAGTGAGAAACTAACTAACAATTCAACAATTATATTCCAACCTAACATAGTTACACGAACATACATAATTTAAATATTCATCTAATAAAAGTCTTTTACATCAAAAATCATCACAGTCAGGTGGGCCACGGCATACCCTATAGATTCGGTCCAATACAGTCCATAATGCCATCATTATCTTATACAGTCAGCTTGTGAAGGTCATAACTTTATATACATAGATCCGATTGAGCTGATTCTTATTGGGTTAGTTTCAAAATTGAATCTAGTTTCTACAGTTAAAATTTTACATCAATCCAACGGTTGGATCTTTAGAAATTACTATTTTAGTTAACATGTGCCAGTCTGATTTTGCTGAAACCGAAGCAGTTTTTTATAATTTGTTTAGCGGTGATTTGAGAATCAATAAAAATTTGTTTTAGCTTCCGCGCAATCATTCACTCCCCTCTGATTGCTATATTAGTGTATATCGATCCTACATGTAATTTAAGTGCAAGACTGCTAGTTTATTTATAGAGTAGAAACAAATATAATTGCTATTTTACTAGAGACTAGAGAGTTGCTTGTTGATGCTTTGCTTTTTTTGTTTGTAGAGTTGTTGAATTATGAAGAGTAATGGAGACATTGCATCTCTTTTCCGGAAACATGCAGCAAAGAAGGCTACTGCTGTTTCATCTCTTTTCCGGAAACAATGCAAAACGAGAAGCAAAGAAGGCTGCTGCTGCTTCATCTCTTTTCCAGAAACATTGCATCTCTTTTCGGAAATGTTTATTGAGCGAGATATTTTTCTTTTAAGTTGATGAAAATGATATAATCAAGAGTTTCATGGCTATTAGAATGCGGATACCAGACAAGAAGGACAAGAAGTAATATTGTATTCTTTGAACTATTGTAGGTGCGTAAGCTTTTTTTATGCATATTTCATACTTAAAATGTTCAAACTATTTATATTGTAATTTATACTTGTATTATCATGTTTCTAGTTATTTTATACTCATATATCGAATTTCTCGACAATATTTGTAGTTGTTTACCGAATTGTATATTATAGTATTAGCTCGGCATACCCTAACTTAAAATTCTAACTCTGCCACTGATCACAGTGAATATTCCGTTACCGAGCCTTAACGAGCTAACGAGCGGCTTGTGAGTTAGCTCAAGTTCGCCTCGGCTCAGCTTGGCTTGTTTATTTTACAAACCGAGTTTAAGTTGCTCAAGAGCTTCGAGCTTTTCTGTCAGCCCTAGTCGTAGATGGTGCAGGTGCATAAGTTCGAGTTCGTCGACATTAGGGGCACATCGGCGACAAAGCAGGTGATCAAGTTCACGTGCAGCGACATCGTGCCGTGCCGAGAGCTGGAGCTAAAGAATGTCAATCTGACGTTGGAAGGTGGTGGCGCTGCATCTGCTTTCTGCTACAAGGCGTCGGGGAAAACCGTCGACACAGCACTGTTATCCCGGTGTCCTGCCTCGCTAAGCGCATCTTCATCAAGAGAACGCCTAGCCCTAGAATGCTGAGAGAAGCAACAGCGAATGAACTCGATTCTTGATGGTTGTGGAATGGTGTTGCAGCCACCATCTGCACAGGCTACCTGCATTTTATCTTTGTCAAGCATTCCTTCCTACAATGATTGAAGCAAGCGTATATGTTCCAACTCGAACAAGACGACAATACAAGCTATAGCCATATTGAAAGGCTGTGGTATTGCCTAGGTTCAAACTCACCAATTCTACATGACATTTGTGTGAAGAAGAATAAAGAGAAATTTACCGATTGAATTTTCTTTAGTAGTACATAGGTACATTACAGATTGCTTCCTTTCAGTACGCGATCCATCGTTTTTTTTGCACTACAATGTAAGGAAGTGCTAACAGACAGCGGCCCACTCATTTTGGTTGCTAGTTGATCTTGGTGGCGTTTGGATTATCGGAAATGGTGAGTGAGAATGGGATGTAAGGGACAGGATACATTTATGGAAATATTGTTCCCTAGCTTTCCAATAGTATAGTCTCGTCTACTCCCATCCCGCTTGTCCCTCCTCCTCGCGCTCATAACTCTACCTCTATTCCCTCGCGGACCTAGGGTTTTGTTGCGCCACCTGTCCCCTCTCCTATCGCGTGCTTCCAGGACATTATCGCCGCTATGGTGGGCTTCTGGGGCATGCTCGCAGATGCCTTCCTAGCATTGCCGCCGACATGGCGGTCGGCCGCCGCAAGCAACCTCGCTATATTCATGGCCGGCTCATTGATGCTCCTCTCAGGCCTCTGGCTTTGATACCTCCTACCTCCTCGGCACCCTCACATGGTGCGCATTCGAGGCACATGGGTTCCTCCTCGTCGTTGCCTAGTTTGTAGTGATGAGTGGATCCGATGCTACATTGCAAGTCGGTGCTTTGCACCGATATTTTAGTATAATTGAATTGGACATTTGATATGGTATAACTGATAAATCTGGAATTCAATGACACTATCATTTTATGACACTTTTTAGTTGTTATTGAGCGGCTGTCGCGGATAGGTGATGTCCATTTTTATAGTGTTAGATTGAACTTAGCTATGAGAGGTGATAACTGACGGACTGATAGCTTTGGATGGACTACAAGTAGAACATGTAGGAATTGATAAAAGATAGACGAACTAGCTTTGTACATGTGATGAACATCGTAGTAGTTTCATTTTTTTTTACTTAAGTTGTGGACAAATTGGCCTAAAATCAGAAAATTTTGTATTCGTGAGCCGATGCAAGTCTTTACAAGTATGAGAGGCTGGTGTTTGCTAGTAGCGGGATTAGACAATGCTTGGAAGATGGCGATGGTCCCTGTCTCCCTAACAAAGTTAAAGAGATGGGCTAGTAACACTAATGCCACTGTGATGCTTGTATGTTTCCACATCGGTATCTCAAAATATTTCATTATAATTTCATATCTTAGTTTCATGAATAAGTTTCAATAGGTTACATGACTATATTTCATTAGTTTTTATCATAAAGCAATCCTTTTTCTGGATTGTTTCACGAAGTTTCAATAAGGTTTTATGAATATGTTTTATTAGCTTTTAGGAGTTTCCATATCTATGTTTCAAAAGGTTTCAATAAGTTTCCTTTGTTAAGTTTCATCAGGTTTCCAAAAGTTTCATGAGGTTCGTGGCTAAGTTTCATAATGTTTCATGATATTTCACAGATAAGTTTTATGATGTTTCATAGTGTTCCATCAATATAATTTAGATTGCTTATCTCTTAACAACTTTTACGACTAAGATTCAATAGCATGTTTTTAAAAGTTTCGTGAGGTTCGTGGCTAGGTTTCATGATGTTCCATGGATAAGTTTTATGATATTTCATAGTGTTCCATCAATATAATTTAGTTTGCTTATCTCTTAACTTTTACGACTAAGCTTCAATAGATTTCATTCAGCTTTTACAAGGTTTGATCATAAAGTTTCACATGGTTTCGTGTGTTTCAAAAGGCTATGGCTAAGTTACATGACATTCTCAGGTAGGTTTCATGATTAAGTTTTGTTAGGTTTCTTGTGATCCGGGATGTTCACATATATGTTTCATGATATTTCACGGATAAATTTTGTGATATTTCATAGATAAGTTTTATTAAGTTTAATAATGTTCTATCAACATAATTTAGTTTCCTCAGCTCTTAATAGTTCTCACAACTAAGTTTCAATAGATTTCATTCTGTTTTTAAACTCATTGAATCTCTCTAAACTTTTTAAAGTGGTTTTTTGAAACTCGGTTGAGATTCTTCTTACCGTTGTCTTTAATCAAGTTTGATATTTGAAGCTTGACACAACTTATATTCTTTTCATTGAAACCCATTGAAATTTTTTTGGAAATGTGTTGGAACCATATGAAACCTATGAAATATATATGCTCTGAAACTTTAGAGTTTGCCTTTTTAAAACTTAGTTGAAATTATTTTGAAATTATTTTTTTAATCAAGCTTGAAATCATTTGAAACCTTTTGAAATTTGTTTAAACATGCTAAAACCTCGTGAAACTAGTTTGAAATTTTTTTGAAACCTGCAGAACGTGCCCTAAACTTTGATGTTAGTCTCTTGAAACTCAGTTAAAATTCTTTTGAATATCATTTTAAATAAAGTTTCATATTTGAAACTGGACAAAATTTGTAATTTCATATTAGAAACTAATTGAAATTTGTTAAGACGCGCTAAAATATTTATAAAACCAGTTTGAAACTCTTATGAAACCTACGAAACGTGGATGAAACACCTTCAAACCTAGTAAAACATGCTTACACCGTTGGAAGTGATTCCAACGATATAGCGTAGGGTAGCATTACTCTTGAAGGGTTATTAGATCTTGAACTTAAATAGCACTTTGACAAACATGCAAGTGTATGATTAACACTTGTTATGTTGTTTGATTGCAGGTTAGCCCATGTATGAGTGGGGAAATGAATCTCAACCCTTGATGAGGTTTCTTGAGAACTAAGAAGGTCATCTAAGAATAGAGATTGCTCCCAGTGTACTATAAATAGAGGGGTGAATGGATGCCTCCATGTCAAGTCTTAGAGAAGGGTTTTTTTTGCTTCCTTATGCTCCTTTGAGCATTGCCCATCATAAAGTGTGGTTTTGTAACCATCCATCTTTAAGCAATGCAAGATCCAAGTTTATCTATATTCTGAAATTTGTTTTATTTCTTACATTTTCGCTTGTTTCTTTCATGCGACTTGAGTTTTGCTTTCCCTCCTACTTGATGTGTTTCTATTGAATCTAGGACATATAAGAGGTTGAGAAATTCATCTAGAATATGTCCCAATCTAGCAAGTTCTATTAGAACTCATTCTTGTTCAAGTTGTGCTTGCAACATCACGTTCTTGAGATAAAATCGTTGCTTTTGATGTAGCTTGAACTTTATGCATCAAAGGCTGAGACTCTGAGTTTATCCTTGCAATCCCTTTTGGAATCATAATCTTAAGGTCGTTCCCTAGTTATGGTTCAAGTTTCATCAAGTTTAAATGGGTAAAACTTGAGTTATTGAGGTTTCTTCGTTATCAGGTTTCTGAAATTCTTATTTTTGTGTAGCGTGGATGCTATGTTTGAAGTTTCTTCAATTTTAGAAGAGTGGATCTAGAGTTATTAATATTTCTTGACGATCAAGTTTGATATTTCGTTACACCCAAGTTACTAAAATTCTTGTTATATTCATACTAATTTTGGTGTTCTTGAACCTAATATTTGCTTCATATCACTAGTGTTTTTGAGAAGAGATTCTTGTAAGGAAAATTTTAATTGGCCCCTATTCATCCCCCAGTCGCTAGTTTCGGTCCTTTAGAACAACAAGAGACAGGAGATTAATTTCCTACCCCAAAAAAAAATCAAAACCTGCATAGAGGACACATCCGATTCACAGGATTCCAAAACGAAAGGAGTAAGCAAAACAGAAAACATCTCAGCTGAGGTAAAATTAGCGCAAGATATCAAACAGCTTCGTCCTATATCATGCTACCATACTGAGAGCCAGTCACGAGGATTAAAACAGTGCAAAGAAACAAACAACATTATATGCACTGCATGAGCGCATGACACCACACTGAGAACCACTGAGGAAGGCTAAACTATTAATGCCTCAGCTGAGCACTACTTGCAGAGAGGAGCTGTGACAAGAGCTGAAATCTCATCAATGGACTCTCTGGCTCACTTGCATCACGCTGCAGAGCCATGGCAGTTTCAGAGAGACTGTAAAGGATGGGCCAGATCCCACAAGAGGAAACCTGGAATTGGCCCATAATGATTCTACAAAATCAGTAAGGCACTGGTCATTGTTCAGAGAAACAACTTTCAATCGCTTGGTGAGACTAGTGTGCAAGCTGTTTGCAGCAGCAGCCTCAAATGTAGGGCCGCCATTGATGAAGAGTATCACAAGAAACAAAATGTATACAGTTGAACTTGTCTCTTGAGACCGAAAATGACAAAAATTAGGTATCACATTCAGGAAGAGCCCAAATAAAGACTGCTTACGTTATTTACGGGACTGCAAATTTTATCGGTTCGGCCGTGCTGTAAGGACAACTTTCATTCATTTATATGGAAGATGTTAACTCTGTATCAAGTATGGACAGCGTATGCATGCGTGATGTGTTGTCTAGCCAGTGCAAGGCAGAACTGGGAATTCGGTGAAATCAGGCAACCGTACATTTGCCAAAAAAAAAACGAAAGGGTACATTTATAAACAGGCATAAGATCATCGCAGTTAAATGCAATTTAGCAGATTCGACATTCTAAAGATTAATCCGATCACAAGAGGCGATAACAAAAAAATGCATCCATCAGGACAAATTGAGGGGGAGAGGCAGAGCCGCATAGGTGAGCACACTGAAAAGCAAAACTACTTATGGGATGCAATAATGCAACAAAACTTGCATGACTTTTCACAAGGGCCAGGATCACTGATCTGATTCCATTGGAAGGCAAAGGGGCAAACTGGTACAAATTAAGTGGTAATGTCGAGCCGAGGCTCAAAGCAAAAGCCCGTGAAAAGCTGGAGAGGAAACCTTTTGCTCACAGGGCATTTTGCTGACCACTTCCACTGCTTCTGCTTCATGTCAAAAGCAAGCAAAGCAGTTGCACCATAGCTTTGGATGTAGACAAGGTCGTCTGTGCCGCTGCTAGCAAAAACATCATCTAGCTCGCCAAATCCTTGGAAGAGTTTGTGAGGCATTCGACCTATCTCTTGCCATTGTTTATTGTTAAGTTCCCATATTCCAATTCCTTTAATGATATCAGGTCTGTTGTGTTTTGCAATCCCACCAACCATTACCAG
Source organism: Guadua angustifolia (assembly GCA_036346375.1). Taxonomy (NCBI): domain Eukaryota; kingdom Viridiplantae; phylum Streptophyta; class Magnoliopsida; order Poales; family Poaceae; genus Guadua; species Guadua angustifolia. The sequence goes on along the minus strand of CM070501.1, from coordinate 31,725,538 downwards.
CTTCTCTCTCAAGTTTACCAGACGTCCACAGGTGAGAGAACAAGGTACTGGGATTGACGATTGCACTAATGAAGTGTCAGAAGGTCCAGCAACAAGATCATACATGATAAGGCTATGACGGGGGTCAACATTGCCAAGAACACCAGTGGAGTGAATTAAGCAGTAAAAAACTCCACCGCATATCACACTATCGTCACCCCCTCTCCAACCAGTGAACACCTCTTCCACGGCAGTTACCCATGAACTACTCCATGAGTCATACTTGTATACAGAGAAATCCCATCGGACATAATCCTCAGGAATCTGCTTGGATTTTGCCAATATAATGGTGTAATGATGAGACACCCGATCTACCTTTATGGAAATCGTACTGTAGTCTGGAAACTTTGCACCCGGAGGCTCCAAAAGCCTCTTCCAATCTTTTGTGATAGGGTTGGATACAGAAATGACGTTCCTATTATCATTATCCATGAAGCAAACTAGCCCACAAGAAGAAGAGACGAAACAGCTGCTCATATCAATGCATGGAAGCTCTAAATCATACCATTTACGGAGGATGGGGTCATAAGCACACCCAGCAGCAGTCTCATTAGAGGTGAACATGAAGTACCATGGCCTCTGAGGCAACATGTGGGTCCAAAGAAACCTGCTTGAGTAGATAATGTCATACCATCTTCTGCATACTGCTGTTGACCTTATCATGCTTGCTATTGGCAAGAAGGTGAAAATTCTCTCCAGTATATCATCAGGAACAACAATGTCCAATGAAATTGGAAATTCTTTGCCTCCATTGCTAGCCTCAGAAACAACTCCAAAGTTGAATGAGGTAGTTCTAATTTGACCAATTGAAAGAGCTTCCCATGACGAATTATCTTCCATGAGACCAATCGTCAAACAACATACAGGCGGAGAGATGACCTGAAAAAGGAGAGATACGTTCTTACAAAACTGTTGCAAACATTTCCCCCCGTACATACATACAATGGAAAAGAAATTGAAGACTCAACATATACTAATCTTTTTTAATAGAATATCAGCCTAAAATTATTCTTGATCAACCAAATGGGAGCCTAAACTAATTAAATAAACACGTTATTCCAAGAAAGCCTTGAATAATGTCATACTCAGATAATCAAAGGAAACATCTAAGCTGGAAGTTACTATTGGGTGAGTGCCGTTCTACAGCACCACTGTAAAAGCTTCTACATGAGCCACACCACAGATGACATCCTAAATCATTCTTCTACAAACAATATTACCATAGTGTTAGTTCATCAGTCACTCGTTATTAGCACATGTTTTGCACACTGTGGCAAACACTGGACAAGAACATCTACACGTTTGTCTATTTTTTAATAATTGGAGTACATGATGTTACTTTCGCCAAACGGAACTGTTATAGAGTACAACATTTAAACAGGTCACCACGTTCCTACAATGCACGAATCTCTGTTCTGACGTTGATGTTTCACATGGTTGTAATGGGTACAAATTTATACTGCAGTTCTTTAGATCAAAATACGTGTTTGAATTCGAGCCCCACAAGATGTTCCATGACAGTCCATGTATATGCAGGAACGCGCCTAGCAGGATAGCACCGTAGCCTGAACAACGCTAGTTTTGTATTCGTCCAAAAGGATATCTTGTCATGTCACTCAACAACTTGCCGCGCCTGTTTGCCCTAGTATCCATGTCCTTCCCACTATCGCTTCTGGTCTCGTTGCCCCAACTCTGATAGTGGAGTACTAACCCTGTGAGGAAGCCTGCTCGCTTGGCCTACCCAACAATGGAAACAGGGGGGCTTATTAGTGGAACAGATAGCCCCTCCCACCAAGCACAAACATGACCTTTGCATCGGAAGGAGCAAGTACAAAATGTAACCAAGAAACCCAGGAGAGATCCCCCACCCACCCACCCAACAAAAAAACAACTACTGATCCTCTCCAATCAACTCCCACCCTCCGTTCGCTTGGCCCCCATGTAAATCAAATCATATGATTCGTAGCAGCGTATTTCTAGATACAAATGATGCCACAGAGGTGCAACACCTCTACGAAGTAGAAAATCCCCGGGCGACCAGTAAGGATATAGAAACAAAGGAAATAAACCAAGAACCCGGAGGCCGGAGTGCATACCTAGAATCCGACGGATCGGCTCGGCATTTCTTGGAGCTTCGGTTGTTGCCGTTCTTGCGAACGCCGTCCTGAAGAAATGTGCGGCGGATTTGGGCGGAGCGATCCACGGGTTATGGGAGGAGGCTCGGGGGAGGGGAAGGAACGGCCCCCCAAGTTTCGCTCGCTTCGGGATCGGGAGAGAGGAAGGAAGGTGGTGCGGCGTTCGGGTCTCTTGTTTGTTTATGGAGGGAGGGGGAGAGAGATGAGGGGGGGTGAGGGTTGGCGCTATATTCTAATGAATCTATTGGCTGCGTGGATGGATGGATTGTTTTGTGTTGGGGCCTATTTATAAGCGCGGTCAAGGAGGTGAAAGGTGAAAATAGGGCAAAATCACACCGAGGCTTCTCTACCATTCTTCGAGGTCGTCATCAGAGGTATACAATATCATGTTTGGAAAAAAAGAAAGAAATATGTGGTAAAACTAATTGTCTTGTTCAGAATCTTTCATGAATAAACTCCACCTTCCACGCTTTTTTGTTTATGGTTCTTGCTCTTAGGTCCCGTTTGGATTAGATAAATTTCGAGGGAAAACCGTAGGAATCGGGAAACTGAGTTCTGAGCACTAATCACACCGTTTAGGACGTTGGATTTGGGTAAACCAACTCCTTGAAAGTCTCCCAAACCTGCACCTTTGGCAGGACAAGAAACATTTGGTCAGAGCCAGAGAGAAATTTTAGGTCCGTCGGTACGGTTTGGACTTGTGTAAAAATCACCTTCTACCAGAGGCTTAAGGTTGGTGCTTGGTTGCGCATTGAGAGAACCTAACTTGTAATATTGTGCGAAGTCTAAGGGCCCGTTCGGTAGTACTCCAGCTCCTACTTCTCTCTGATTCTACTCCAACTCCTGCTGATTCTGATTTTATGAGGAATCAGGAGCAGTTTATGGAAGTGTTCAGCTAGCTGATTGGCTCCAGATTCATGAAAGAGGGAAGAGAAAGAGGGGAAGATCCGAGTCTGCAAGCCATACCTCGGCGATGGCGGTTGGCGACTGTAGGCGGTCGGCTGGGTGCTCCAGGCGTTGGTGGCGCGGTCGGTGACTCCAGGCGCTCATCAGGGCGCTCCAGGCGGCAGCGCAAAGGGGTCGAGTCGGGGACGACGGCGTGACAGGCACAAATGGAGCGACAGCAGCGAGGACAACGGTAGGGATGGTGGTGCGAAGGGGACGATGACGTGATGGGCTCAACCGAGCGATGGTGGGGACAATGGCTCGAAGGGGTCGAGGGGGGGGGGGAGGTGGCGCGATGGGCTTGGGCCGAGCGACAGCAGCGAGGACAACGCGAGGGGGTCGAGGTGGGGACGACGGTGGCGTGAAGGGGCTCGAAAAGGGATTCTTGCGGGAAGCGACTCTTTTGTTGATTCTTGCTTTACGTTCAAAACCGAGAAGCGCTCCTCAGCGATTTTGATTCTCGTGCAAGGGAGCCGAAGGCGTTTGGTAGAGCTCCAGCTCCACCGGACGAGAATCCGGGAGCTGAAGTTCTACCAAACGGGCTCTAAGTTGAGATTGACTGTAAAGAAGTAAGAGAGAGAGTTTTTTTACCTTTTATAGGGTAAGACCATTACTTTTAGAAGAACATAGTAGAAAAGGATGTAATACATTCGTACTACAACTCAATTTGCATCACCCAAATGGAACCTCAAAAATAGATGGAATCAGATCCTTGCTCTTTTTGTCCAAATACATACGTTTGCATATTGGCATACTGCACATCCCTACCAAAAATCGGCCAATATGAGGGTGGACATAATTAAGTTGTTGACATTGATTTTGTTGCAAACAGGATTGGAATATGCGAACCATATTAGTTTGTAACAATTATTTCTACAGTGACCTAAAGATTGAATAAATAAGAATCTTGGGCAACAAGACAATGGATGGTCACAAGTAGAGGTGTACACGAGCCGAACTCAAGTGAGCCTTAGGGTCCAAGCCTTGATCTGAGCTCGAGCTTGACTCAAGTTCGAGTAGACTCAGTAACGATCAACAATTCCACATGCACTAATTTTTTATAATAAGAAAAGCTAAAGCTCAAGTAAGCTTGATAAGATTTAAAATGGAGAAATATTTAACAAGTGATCCAAAAATTTACTAAGGCTCACGAGCTCGAGTAGCTCGTGAACCTCGAGCTTTTTTTATGTCCCTAGACCCTAGTCACAAGTCACAAAAATCCTATCAACAACACATCGTAAATCAAACCCAATTCTGTAACATCATAAATTTCTTAAAAATTATATATCATGTTCCAAAAACATTTTTCTTCATTTTCTTGCTTTTTTGCATTTAAGAAAAATCTTTCTTTAAATCTATTCGTTGTTTTGTTCAATTTAAAATTTGCTCTCTGCCATATACCACGCCCTTCCTAGTGAGCTAACTCTTTGACACATGTGTCAATTTATGCCACTATGGTTCTTCTTCAATACCCCTCTAACAATTTGATAATTCATACAGTATATCGCCAACCTCATGCCTTCTTCCCCAACTTCGGTTGTTGCCATCACAGGTGCCGTACTGCTATCCCTTGTGGTTTCTCGCCTTGAACATGGTCCTTTATAGCACCTATATAACCCACTGAATCTCACTGTGCAATCATTTGCAACTTAATCCCTTGGCAACACCAAGTCACATGAAGCCTATCGCCGCTATCGTCACTATCACCACTCTTCTCTCTCTGGTGAGTCTTATACCTGAACCTAGTCATTTGTACACTCCTAGTAACCTCTTGAGCCTTATGCGCATATTGGTTTCAATAGTACTTCATCGCTGAGATCCACCACCATTCCAGCTAGCCGTCGCTCTAATTTCTCCATCGTCAACCATTCTCCGAAGCTTTGGCCATCGCCAGCCACCTAGGTAAGTATCTGGACTGGAAGTTCCGTGGATGCTTATGCACTCATTCAGCTCGCTTGAGCCATCTTCCTCCCCAGTTCCATTCTAACTCTTCCATCGCTATTCTTCATCGCCACCAGCATGGCTCCGACCACCCCACGCCGTATCACACCACCAGTTTCCTCGTCGTCAACCCAGCAACTCATTTTGCCAGTTTCCACAGCCAACCCTCGCACCATTCGCTGCCAGTGAGCACTGCCTAAGACCATCACTGCCATCCTTTGTTTTCTTCCTTCCACTCTCTCGCTTTGTCTCTCTGACATGTAAGACCTACATGTCAGTTACTTAAATCATGATTAAGAAAATAATTAGTGGTTAATGATGTAATCAGTATCTAATATGAGTATGACAAATAGGACCTACTTGTAGTTTTGTAATTAAATTAAGTTTAAGGTTATGTGAAACTGACGGGTAGGACCCACCTGAGAAAAATCAGTAAAATAATTTAAAACTAACAGGTGGACCCCACTGCTAAATAAATTCAAAAAATTAGAAAAACCATCTTTAGTTTAGTAAAAAATATATTTTCCCCAAGGATAGCGTATTCTAGGAAATGGGCCTTCGACGTTACTTCTCGGCATATTACTTTCTCTTTTCTAAGCTAAGCTAAATTCAAATACTTATAATTTTTTGCATCCAAACTCTAAATTGAGTGAAACCGGTTTCTAAATTTTTATAAACTCATGAGCTTTTATAATATATAAAAATATTTAAATTTATTCTTTGTTTGAATTTATTGTCTCTTATTTATACTATTTGATTTTTGCATGTAGATATCAACGCCCCAGAACTTCCCAAAATCAACCCCAACTAAGACTCAGTGTTCAATGAGCAAAGAAACTACGCATTTTGGTCATATTGATCCCATATTTCATTGTTATATATGTTGTGTTCAAAATTATTATGCATACATATATGTATTTCGTATAAAAAACTGCTATACTGATAGAATCGATAGGTATGTCCAATTGTTACATGTACCCTACCTTGATAAATTGTTATCCCTCGTTATCACCTTAGTAACTATTACCCACTACTTAAATAATTAACTGTGAAAAATTAAAATAAACGTCTAGTAGATGCTTAACCCTACTTATATCGACATCATTAATACTAGGTTAGAGTGTGGTCAAAATGTTCACATAGGAAATATTTATGTTATGGTATAGAAGAAGTACCTTCATTATTTTGGCTAAGAAATAAAATAGAAAATATATTTTAGGCTTGGACAAATGGTTGTAGAGATCGGTGCTTCTGCACGAGATGTTGGTATGTGGTTATCTCGCCTAGGTCATCAATGAGCAAGTCTATGGTGTAGTTAGATCTAAGAATAAATATACAAATCACATATGCCTTTTATACGAAGATTCTATCATAATAAATTGTTGCGGACTAGCAACAAAACTGCAGGTGGTAGTTCATAGGTGAGATTGGACTAGTGCAGTCACAGAGAGTGCACTCCCTGTTCGTAGGGATCTCAATGAATAAGTAAGGCATGCCAACACAACATTTGAGATTTTGAGATATCAGAAGGGGTACTCCTTATCCTAAAGAGGGTATTTATAAGCGGTTTGTTATTAGGACCGGCAATGTAAAGATTTTATTATCATAAACTCTCAAATCGGGCACCAATGGTATCATGTGACCTGTGTTTACATGGTGTGATGTTTATATCATGTGAGTAAAGTTGTACGATATATACAGAATATATGAATCGATTTAGATAGCTATGTCCCCGGTTGGAGATGACTTGGTGAATCTTCCATTATAGTAGTTTTTACTTTTGCAAAATGGTTCAGGAAGTTATAGATTTGGAAATTCATGCATGCTTTGTTCGGCAAAAAGGATTTTGTCATTGTTTAATGTTTATAGCAGCATGCCATGTACTTATATTTGTTACATATACTATATCATTAATTTTTATCAATTATCAAATACTCTTACAATTTTTCGCTTGCAATCTACTACTCTATATTGTGACAAAAAAGCTTGATTTATGAAAAAAAAACTTGAAAACATAATAGGATAGCCACTCTATTAATATAGCCTTGCATACTATATACCTTGGTTTAAAAGTCTTGTGAAATACGATTTTTGTACTCACTATTACTTGTTGAATATATTCAAAAGATGTGGAAGATGATTTGATACACGGTTACTTTTATGCCAAGGGTTTCAGCGATGTCAATTTCTAAGGTCGCATTCAATCTGTTGTGTGTGTGTGTGGGGGGCTAGACATGCTCGCTAAACCCTATCACCTTTTGGTCTTGTTTTCGCTCAGTGCTTTTGCTATGTAAAATTATTTAGTCACTTGGCCCTTCCTTTGCCAACACTAGTCATGTAAGACATAACATCGGATGCTTAATATGAAGTATTACTTTGTCTTTCTGCAATATATGGATGTGGTATGTTAATGTTGGACGTATGTGCTCACAACTAATAATGGGACTAGCACAATAAACATATAGAATTCTGAAACCGACAAATTCTCAACAATGAAATGCATGTACAATAACCCTTTTCCGCTAATACCAGAGCTAATGAGGAGACCAAATAGCATTATTCATCATCTATGAACAGGGTTTGAAATACCGTTTTCAGTTGACATCTTGGGGTGGATGAAATCTGAAATTTCACCGAGATCTCATAATTTTAGATAAATCCTAGACAAAGTACAAAAACCAAAATTCAAATTTGTTTTATTTTTCAACCGAGATTTCCAAGATTTCGTTGAGAAATACTGAAATCACACCGAGATTTTGGTAAAATTAAACAGAGCGAAAAATAGAGAAAAATATGTTGAAAATTTTTGAAATATTTTTTTGGATGATACTAACATATTACTAATATTCTCATAAAAATTTCAGATTATTATCTAATTTGAGGTATTTTAAAATTTTTGACAGTGGCACTGCCTTGATAAAAAGTTGTCCGGTAAATTTAAACTTAATGAAAAATTGAATGAACCACATTATAAAATTTTAAAAAAATGGATCATCCTGATGCATAAATCATGTTTCGATAAAATTTTCATGTGATCATCAAGCTTCATGAATTTTAAAATTTTTTGAAAGTGCTACTGTCCTGGTAAAAGCCTTACTAGCAAACTTCAACCAAATGAAAAATAGTTCAAACCATGTTATAAAATTTTGAAAGTTTTTGTGCATGGTATTGATGAATTATCAATATTATAATAAAATTTTTAGATGGTGATCGACCTTAAATTATTTTTAAAAATTCTGACAATGCTACTTCCTGATAAAAGCTTAATGATCAATACATAGATTTGCTTGAGCAACAAAAAAAAGAATTTTTGAAACTTTTAAAGAAGAGTGCTAAGGAAATTCTTAATCCCTCATAAAAATTTGGATCATAATCACACTTTAGTGAATTTATAAAATTCTTACAAGGGTATTGTATCATTTATGTTCTTTCTGTTTTTTATTTTTGAAATATAACAAATGAAGTTCAATGTTTTCATAGATTTGATTGAGCAAACAAAAAAAATTAAAAATTTTGAAAATTTTGTAGAAGGGTTATGAGGCAATTCTTAAGCTCTCATAAAAATTTTGGATTATAATCATACTCGAGCAAATTTATAAAATTCTGAAAAGGTTATTATCTCAATTATGTTCATTTTATTTTTGATTTTTTAAAGATAAAAAATGAAGTTCAATTTTTTTAAAAAAATTATGATCCTACAATTCTAAAGATAGTACCATAATTTTTTTCAGAGCATGATGAAGCTTGTACAATTTTATAAAAATCTAACAATATTTCTACTGAAATTATAAAACGTCTCAAAATTTGGATTTTTAACAAATTTTTATAGAAGATGACTTTCCTAAGGGTTATTAGGCAAAATCCGGTCAAAAAACCTGAGATTTCGGCAATATTTGCCGAGATCTCACTGAAATTTCTGGAAAAAAAAACTGTAGCAATTTTAATTTGTTTCAAAAAATTTGATCCATCGGGATTTTGAATCTTGTCCGCGGCTAAAATCCGAGATCTTGCCAAAATTTTGCGAAATTTCGCCGGGATTTGTAACCTTGTCTACGAATGGGCACATGCATAATTCTTAAATTTGTACCGGTGATACTGGAACAAACGGAGAAACCAGCTGCTTACAGGACGTTCCGCCATGTCACTTAGGACCGCAGCCAGAAGGCAAGTAATGAAACAGGAGTTTTTTTCTATGCATATTTTTTTTAAAGCTATATAAATATTAAAAGCGTGAATAAAAGGTATCGTTGATTACTTTTTTTTTTCGCTTGCCGCACGCTCTCCCGCACGTGACATGTACGCGCCCGGGCTGGGCCATGGTCCCACTCCCGCCCGCACCGCATTACCCAGCCGCAAGCATTCAATAATTGCCGCCGCGCGCTCGGCTGCCTGGCCGGCGCACGTCCGTCTGTCCTCGCAACGCTGCCGCCAACGCCAAGCAAGCAACGCGACCCCTCGCGCGCTCGCGGCCCACGGCCGGGCCAACCCGAGCACGCGAACGCAGACGCAACACGTCGCGTCGCGCGGTCGCTCGCTCCCATGCATGCGCCGCGCGACGGCTCCACCGACCGGTCGACGTACGTACTCCAAGCCACGCCGCGCCTGCAGCTCCCAGCCAGCCAGCAGAGGAGAGCAGCGGCGAAGCGAGGCACGGCAATTGAAGCAATGAGGATCTCAGCACGTACGTATAGCGCAGGTTGGCTCCTAGCTACTGCTAAGCTAGTGCCTCGTAGCATTGCCCGGCCCGCCTTTTCTCTCGCGTAGGCCACAGCGAAAGCCGCTTTTGCTGCGGCCATACTAAACAGTGGTACGAGTAGTATACGGCGCGCGCTCGGGGGAGGGGCGAAAGCAACGTACCTCGCCGTGCCGCGCCCGCCCTGGGAACCCAACGAACGCAATGGACCATCCTATACGGCTCGTAGGCGTGCATGCAGCGCTAGGCCGGGGTTGGGCCCTGCTGAGATGCCGCGCTTGTTGTTGCTCGCCATCGTCGCAGGCTCTCGCCCGCCGGTCGATCACATGCCGCGCGTTCTTGTGAACTCGGCGGTCTCTCTTCTGCGCCCTGTGCCCTCCTCTTTCCGGGCACGCCGAGCGTGTGTACATCTTTCACAGGCAGGCATGACACGTCGCTAGCCTTGGCCTTGGTCCCTGCAGTTCCTCGTACGTACGCGCGCGCGCGCGCATGATGAATCGATGTAACACGCATGCGATCCGTCCGTTTCGATCGGCCTCGCACAAAGTCCCATATGACATATGGAGCTCGAATTTGCTCGTAAAATAAATGGGTTGAGCTGGGCCACCTTAAGATATATATCAAGCTGAGCCTGACCTAGCTCACGAGCTGCTGGTTAAGATTCGGTAACTAAATGCTTACTGTGATTGTTTTTATGTGAAAGACTTTTGTTAGATGAATATTTAAAGAGCCATGTTTCAATGTTTTTCCTTCGATACAAGTTACACAAATCTTAAAGTAAGCGAAGAGGTAAGTAATCATTATCTACCCTTCATTTATGCTTTAATATTTGTATAACTGAAAAAAAAAAGCATTGAAGCACTTCTCATATTTAAATTAATGTATATTTATGTAACCATGTTAGGATTGGTAATCGACCCCTGATTAATTACCTATGTTTTACTTGTATGTTAGATAATTAGCTACGGTTCTATTTTTGCAATCATCATGTTGCATGTATGTATTAATCTCTGGCTTGTGCTCACGACGTAGATTAGCTTAGCTCCTAAATAATTAACCTTGCTCATGTGGCTTAGCTTAACTTAGCTACTCATAACAGCTCAAGCTTTTTATCAAGCTAAGCTGGTTCGATAGCCAGCCCTAGTGGCAAGGACGAGGTAGTTTTTGGATACTTTTGTGCCTGCCTGCCTGCCCGCCCGTCCAGGCTCCAGATGCATTGCACTGCGTGGATAACTGGGCATAGTATCAAAGCAACGGAACCTGAAGTGAAGAAAAAAGAATCGAATGCGGTGTATACACAAGGAGTGAGCCTTTTTTCTCTCTCTTCTGAAGGTACAAGGAGTGAGCTTGAAGCCGAAGCAATCACAACGCTATTGATACACGCCTACCGAAACTTGGTCCTCCAAGATGCAAACAAGGTTCATAACTCGATTGACTCTTTCTTTCTTTGTTTCTTCCCCCTTTTGCTTTTATGAAGTATTATGAGACATCGCGTAGAACATGTACACCTGAAAAAGACGAAACAACTATGAATTCACGTGATTCGAACATATTAAATCGACAACTCAGTCAGAACTCAGAAGTGGTAGGACATGAACCTTGGTAATGTGGCAAGACAAGATGATGCCAAATTAATTGGATTAACAACTGGTTAGAATGGCAATTGGATTTTTCTCTGTTTTTTAAGAGCCTCTCCTCAAAGACCGTTGAACATCTACATTTTGGATACAAATGTGAACTGGCCTATAAGACATTAATAAAGAAAAGAATTATTGTTAGGTTATAACGCGACTACGACCTGCAAGCAATAGTGCATGTCTGAATAGCACAGTAACTAGCTGGAGGGCCTGGAGATAACACAGTGACCTCTCAGCCTCATCTCTCTTAAAAGACGGCAGCACTAATTCAGCAGTCACCGCGCTGTTTCAGAATTCAGATTACCGATATAGAAGCCATGTTCTGAAGGCGTGAGGCACAGCTTTAAGTACACACTAACTAGGACGCAACGTAAACGGCCCCATAGGCCCTAGCTAGGTGCAGTAAAGATGCAAACAAGCAAGCACGGTCTTTCCAAGTTGAGCATCCTGCTACAAAAGAAAAGAATGGCCAGGTTTCTCATATAAAAGCGCAGTAAGCACTGCAACTAACAGTAATACAATCACATGATTAATCTTGTCAAGAACTAGCACTAAGTATACATGTATTCAGTAGCAAATCAAAAGTGTGTTACCAATTAGCAGCAAAAGAGATAATAATCTAAAGCTATGGGGGCAAAACTTTTGAGTACTTCTGTCGGTAAGGCGAAGGATGCAGTCATGCAGAAAAGATACTGAGTTACTGACCAATCCTAAAACACCTGTAGCTATAGTAAGGTGGAAGTCAAATCAGCTCTGATGTACCTACCTTGCCCTCCATGAAGCTATTTTTAGCTACCAATCCTATACAGAGTAAAAGAAGAAGAAGAAGATATAACTCTTGTTTCAATAGGCAAATCATCTGAAACCGTTGCTGTATCAGCGCTATTTTGGAGAAACTTTGGCCGCCTGAAACTGTGTACAAAAGATAGAAACAGTGGAGTAGGCACCTGGCAGAATATTTTCTTCTGAAAAAACCCACAACTGTCACATAATCTCTCTCTCTCTCTCTCGGCCTCCCCTTCTCTCTCTCTCTCTCTCCCCCGACATGTTTAAATTACTCCAGATGCAAGGCATCAACAACTTTAAGTACATCTTTCTTGATATGCACAAGCACAAAACCATAAAAGAGCACACCTTGAAACATGGGAGGAAAAAGACCATGGGCGGCAGTGAGTGGCAAGCCCACTAGAAGCAGCTCCTCTGCTTCTCTTGGACATCTATCTAACACCGCACCAAGTAATGCCGTGCCTACAAGGAAAAGCAGAGCATGCTTTGCTTGCCACATTTGTGCTGAGCTTTCCCCGCTTGTGGCATCGGCGCATCGCAGCACACCATTTGTCCCAAACATTTCAACTCAACAAAGCACCCTCCTCCATGATGCCCAAAGCAACCAGACATTTTGCTACGGCCGAAGGAATCTCGTACCGTATATGCAACAGCGTCAAAAGAACCAGAACCTAGAGACGACGACTAGCCTCCCAATGTGATCTTTGCAAATGGGCATCGAAAGCAGAATAGGATACAGCCAATATTGCCAAGCGTGGAATCGAATATTGGAACAATTTGTGAGGTGTTTGACGCTCGCCGCCCCCTCGAAACCTTCTCCAACATTGCGCTTGCAAAGCTAAAGAAATGGGATGATTCTTCCTCTAAAGGAGAAGCTACGGATGGGATCCAAATCAACCGATTGATCATATAGAAAAGAATTCAGGCAATCACAAGACCAAACAAGGACGTCCCAATCCCATGGTACGTCGGTACGTCAGTGGAGCAACTTGACTCAGGATTATGTGGATCGCAATTGGAAGAACAGATGGCAAAAGACTAGAGAAAAAAAAAGCAAATATGGTGTGAGGACGTGGGATGGAGTGGCCTTTGATGTAAGGTCACAATCACCAAGTACTTCTTTTTGGTTGCTTTTGGAGATTTATGCAGTGTCCAATAAGCGCAACAAGCAAAGGAACAGCGAGTTCCACGTAAATCTGATGGGCTCAAGTGGCCCTTTCAGTTCTGAACTGTCGAACAGTTTACCCTACTCGATAAGTCGTTGTAAAGGGATATCAGAGGGAACAGGCAAAATGGGAACATAGGATCCTAGCATAGAAAGCAGGCAGATTTTGGATGACAAATATCGCACATATGGCCAACTGATGGCAACTATAATGGCAACTTTAGAATGAAGGATGCTGATGGTAAAGAAACCATAACCACCATTAGGCATACAGTCAAACGGACTTCTTTTGTTGTAGCTCTTCATTCAGGGTCGATAACTAAACAGAATGCAGTTAAGAAAAATGTTAAGAATTGTAGGCTGTGATTAGCCACATCAAATTAAACAGATAGTTCAGTTCTTCAGGAGATCAATGCATACACAAAATAGAAGCTATAATGTAAATACAGCTAATAGAGCAAGCCCGGAACAGCTCTGAACCAAAACTACAAGCTCATGAGCTCAGGATCAAACTCGAGTTCAGCTTGTTTGAAGCTCGAATCGAGCCTAGAATGAACCGAACTTGAGTAGCTCACAATCCTCGAGTTTATTTTTTTAATAACCTACTTGCAAAGAACATCACATGATCACATCTGTTGTCCAGAAACCTGAGTTTTCCCAAAACGAGACAAATAAAAATTTGAATATACAGAGAACAAATGAAGATCAACCACACCTATCCTGAAGGTCTCCATAGTCTGCTTTCAACATGGAAGCATCACCCATTACAATTTATGCAGTATGATTGGATGTAGTATAGCACAAAGCTTCCTCTGTGAGTTCTCAACTTATCATAAATGATGCTATATTACATTCTTACACGTTTTGCATTCAAAAGTTACACAGGTATTTGTAAGTAGTACAGAAGATGAAAAAGAGAACTTGAGAAACAATGGAAAGAAGCGCCACAAAGGTTAGGAGCTTCACAGAATCATACTTGATTCTACTGAAATCAAATGCAACAAGATTACACACAAAATGTCCAAATTAGCGCTACATCATTGTGCCAAAAAGCCTAGACCCTAAAACTAGACAATAACAGACACACGACCCAAATTGTCACAATCTAAATGGGCACATACCTGAAGCCCTACTCGTAAGAAACTACTTAGAAATTGGGCCCTAAACGTGGACATGGTACACCCTAAACGATCTTATTGCATTAAACCCAGCCTAAAAAAGCCCTCCTACACTTTCCAATACAGCTCAGACTCTACCTTATGATTGCAATATTAACTACAATCAAGGGTAGCTTAGTCACAAGAGTTCAAGTAATATTTGAAATTATCATATAATCGTAAGCAGCAGAAAACACTGAAGCTTTATGTATGTAAAGAATTATGACAGAAGCAATACGAAAACGTGCGATCAGTTAGTCCCAGTAACATGTCCCAAAAAAAATATGGACAGAAACCAAGCTGATACTTGCCAAAAGACCAGATCGACAGCACATAGCACAGTATCCTGAACTTAACCTGCCGCTCCTTCTAACAATGCTTCCTTCCATCTCAATCACCTCATTCTGAAACCAAATCACTTCCATTCCAATCATTCAAGATCCTATTTATCTTTCCCAACTAACTGACAATTTTGCTTTACATTTGATAACCACATTAAGGCCCATGTTCATTATGCCAAACAGCTCAATTTTTCGGAAAGCAAATCGACTGCTTAATAATATCATATTCTTTTATTCTTGGAAAAAGAGGGAAATGAAAGAATCATTAATAAGTATCTGAAAGCAGCTATGATGGACTTCATTTTTGGCATCTGGGTGCATCAGGCGTTAGTCCAATAATGCTCTCTGCATCTAAATTGAACTACATTTGTGCATCTTCATCCTCTCAGAGCTATCCTGAAAATAATTATTGTTTGCTTTTAACATTCATTACAGGAATACTCTGAACAATTCTAAGACCAAATTCACAATAAACCTATGACAAGTCAGTTACTCTAGATCTATGAGTCATACAACACACACATCAATAAAATTATCAAGAATCCTGCCCTCAGAGTAAACTAAGCTTCCTGATGCTGCTCAATTTCTACTACAAGGCAGGCACACAAGTACACAACACATTAATTAAGATTGATAAACTTACAGTGCTATCAGTGTCAGACCATTGACATGTTCTAGATTTCTGTATTGAGCTGTACATGACAGAATTCATCAAGTAAGCAAAGGAACAAGCATGAATTTCCATGTATTGACCAATTTCACCTTCAGGAAGAAAAATGAAAGAACACTAACCACAGTTAACAAAATAGTGGAATATATTATCATATTCATGCAAAAGTTTGCACTGTTTTCTTGAAAGAAAATTCATGCAACATCTGAGGCTCTGATCTTGCAATGCCACTACAACCCAACTAACCAGCAGCAATTCATGCATAATCCTCAAATTATAAATTCCTTACCAGCGAGCACTGCCACCAATGAATTTCAATATATGAAACAACAAGAAAATAACCACACATCCATCAAGATGAATGGAAATAATCAGCAATGCTATGAGTATTGCTCCCCACTGAAATCGCCAACCCTTATATTGAACAAGAAACAGGTTTCTTTCAACATCATATATAAAATACCAACAAAAGAATTCAAAGGTCATTTCTTGCAGGTTATAACTCTACAGTTCCATTGATTTCACACAAAATTTGTTGTAGCATACTTGCAGTAATAACAAGATACGCTATGATACAACTCAGCATTATATCCTCAGCGTTAGGTATCTAATGCACCACAACAACAAGAAACAGAGATCGACTGAAATTACGTAACCTATTTTGCATGGGCTCCTCAATGACGAGGGCTTGGACTCCGCTTGGCAATGCCGACTCCACCCGAGATGAAGCCAGCGAAAGCCTGCAGGTTCTCGTCGGAGGGGCTGACGTGGATCTTTCTTGGGAACGGCAAGACGCATGGCCCGCAAAACATCACCCCACCCATCTCCCTCGTCACCTCCCCCTCCTCATCGCTCCCATCGTCCTGGACATTATTGTTTCGCTTCACCCCAACCGGCTGGTTCTCCGACCCCTTATTGATCGGTTTCACCGCAACGTGCTGCTTCTCGGGCGTAAGCACCTTAGGAGACGGAGGGGGTGTCGGGAGCGCGCGATTGAGGACGCGGAGCACGCGGCCTGAGATGGGCGCCGTAGAGAGGCTACTGAGGGAGACGGCCGAGGGAAGACCGCTGAGGGAGACAGCGGGGGAGAGGCGGAGGGCGCGGGAGGCGGTCGGAGAGGGCGGCGCGGCGACGAGGCTGGCAGCCACGTTGAGGAGGCCATGGACGCGGCCGGAGGGGCGGCGGACGCCGACGGCGAACATGGCGGGGGACCCAACGGGGCGGGATAGGAGGCAATTGTCGCCGAGGAGGAAGCGCGCGGAGCCGACCAGTGTGTCCCCGCCGATGTGCCAGGCCCCGGTCGGTGCGGCGTAGATCTCCACGGTGACGGCGGCACGGGAATCGTAGGCGAGCGCGTCCTCACGCACGCGGAAGAGGAGCCGCTCGTGCCACGCGGGTTCCACGCCGCCAGTGCGGTCGGGCTGCGTCTGGAGCCGGTGCGCGGAATCCACCCACGCCACGGCGTACGCCTGCAGCCGCCGCCGCAGGCCAGATGGCGGCTTCAGCCCCTGCGCGGAGATGAGGGTGACCTCCAGCAGGCGCTCGTCCTCGGGGAGCCCCAGGCCAGCCTCCTCGTCCGGCGCCTCCATCGCCGGCGAGCGGCGGCGCTAGGGTTTCTTGGTCGGGGACGGAAGGGGTCGCGAAGCGGGGGGCGGTGGTGGGGCTCTGATCTGGGGTTTCCTCCCCTTTTGTCGTTTCTCTTCGAGATGGTTTCGAACGGACGGATGGATACGATCAGGTGCTGTTCGATCCGGGTAGTGTTTTGAATAGGCATCAGAGCGGGAGACGGCGGTATGACCGTATGAGTATGATAGCTGCATCCGCCGGGTTGCCAACTGTCTTGTTTTGATTTTTGGTGAGCCCGGCCATCAAGTCAAACACCCACTGTTTTGTATTACTGACTTTTATGTTCAAGATTTTTACACAATAGTAATATTTCCAGAAATTTATAAAGCTAAAACTGTGGATACATTAAAAGTGTTTACGTGGGTCATCTTGTTTACATTTTAGACTAAAAATATAAACTTAATTCATTTTATTTTAACCTACAAACTTTACATCTAAGATGAAGATCTAGAGCTCTGCTATTCAGGACCTAAGGAGTGCATTGAGTCCAAGAAAATCTTATATGCTGAAAACAAATTCACATGTAGGATCGTTCGACCTGTGAAGTCAGGTACCATCAGGAACAAGGTTTCAAAAACCGGCGAAAACCACGGTTTTCGATCTTACTGCTATGGATTGAGATTCAAACTGCTCGATAAACCGATCTAATAAAAAAATCAAAAAATTGAAAAAAAATATGTATTGAAAACCGCTCGAAAACCGTTGAAAAACCGTGGTTTTCAACGAAAACAACTCAAAACCATTTCTAAGGAACATTAATTGGTTGGTTGGTTTTCGATGAAAACCAAACGGTTTTTCGCGAAAACTGAGCTGTTTTTGGCAAAAACCGTGGTTATCTTTGAAAACCGAACGGTTTCGATTATTTTGAAATTTTTCAAAATTTTAAATCCTGGTCAGGAACAATGAAATTTTACAGGCAAGCAGACCTTGTATCGATGCACACAACTCAAGGCCCTATATTGAATTTACGAAATAATAACACAGGGAACAATCACACGTCCAGAGTTATTGATGTAGACAATGAGTGCGAATATAATCCCTACTTGTTTGGAGGTGTGCAGTCCCTAAATTTGTTAATCCTGTATAGGCATCTCATGGCTTTATAGACTTGTTTACATTTTAGACTAAAATATAAACTTCGTTATGTCTTGAACCAAAGTGTTTAGGTAGATCATCTTGAGCGGAGGGGTCTAAGAATACTTATTGTTTGCATGTCTTGAACGATTCTTATCGATTCTCTTGTCCTAAGGATTAGACGAATAGTATTGTATCAAAGATCAAAAATGTCCATAAAAATTGGACGTCCTAGCAATTCTGTAGACTGTAGACCAATCACAGCACATCAAGTTTTAATCGTTAGTAATGTTTATCTCATGTAATCATTAAAATAAAATGGATTGAATAATCAATGACTAAATTCTCTTATACACTACTAGTACTCGGAGCCATGCAAATTGCAAAATAGTATGTCTGTATGGTTGTATGGATCAATGAACTAGTTAGTATGTCTGTATGGTCGTATGGACTATGGATCAATGAACCGGTTACTAGTAACTAGTAAGTTCCAGAGAAACAACTCAACAGACAACAAGCAAATTCTATCGTGTATTCGTATTCGTGTGTAGATCGTAGACGTACCAGTAGGAGACTAGAAGTCGTAGAATCTCGCGCGGAGTCGTGTCGTCGCTATGCTCGTGCCGTCGCGCGGAGTCGCGTCGCGATCGGTCGGAGTCGCACAACCGCAACAGCCAGCACGAAGAACAGGAGAAGGCGAGACATCGCGTTGGTCGATCGGTAACTCGGCGTTTTATTCATTTGAGCCTTTGGGTGTTTGCCGTTTGACCTTGACACTTAATGCTTCCACATATACTCAATATACCTTGGCTTTTGCATGGGCCGATGGGGGGAGGGGGGCATGCCCCATTACACCCCTATGGCTCTGCCACTGTCTTGAACCGCTGCGTCTTCGCTAGAACCGCTAGTAATTGCTCTCACATGTTTAATTAAATAACCACTCTCACATGTTTAATTAAATAACCACGTGGTGAACTCTTACGGCTCCGACTAGTTATACATTGTTCTAATGAGCGTATATTTACTGGATGGAGAAGTTAGTTATTATCCCTAGCTAGCCATCAATAGGTGTAACTGGCCATCCACCAATTATATCAAATAAAAGAATAAAAACACTTTTTTTTTTCTTTCTTTGGCTGGAAACAAAACTAGGTTAAATAGGCCCTATCTAAGTTACTAGATAGGTCTTGGCTAAGTACAGGGGCAAAGCCAGAATTTTGGGTTAGGGGGTCACGTGGACCAACAAAAAATTATCATAGTATCCATAAAAAAATATTATAGCAATATCAATGCATTTAAATTTAAAAATAGCATAACCACATATCCACATAAGTAAAATATGACATATTTTTTAGAATAAGAAACTTACATCTCTATTAAATTAAATTTAGTTCTACGATTACCTAAAAGATCATATAAGTCAATAAGTTCATCTGAACTAATTTTCACTACTAGTTCTTTTTCAATGTAAACTATCATGTAGTATCGAAGAAATCATCTCCTATTTTATTTCGAAGGCGGGTCTTGACAAGTTTCATAACTGAAAATGCTCGCTTTGTGGTTGTTGTTGACACTAGAAGAGTTATGACCAATCGTAATAGCTTATTAACCATTGAATAATAGGAAGCTTTATCTATTTTATATAGTCCATTTGTTAAGTTAGCAAGAGATATCAAGCATTGCATACATCAAGTTGAGAAAAATGGAAGCTTTACCTGTTGGGAATAGGCTAGATCTTTATTTGATGTTTGCTAATATTGGCTAATTACTAATTACCATATACTAAATCTTATTTTCGTTTGGGGGATAGGCCCCCCTCCCTCCGCCCCTGGCTAAGTAGGACTACATGAATTTCTATTTTGGCCTCTTTGAATTGAAAATATCGATCTTATCGACGATTCTCATCAAAATCCACTCCAATACGTAGGGGTGGAGATAGCTAGGCCTGAGCCTCATGCTCAGGCCACCATTTCCATAGTGATCTGCTATAGAAATCTTTTGTATGACGAGATTCAGTTTAAAGCCGAATGGTCTGACCACTTCTCCGCCTCTCCAGCCAAAGCCACTCCTCCGGTTTTTGAGCTAGGCCTCGGGTCCCAACCCTAGTGGCTCGAGGCCCAACTCTGCCCCTGCCAATACGAGAACTGACCTTTACCAAAGGTCAGTTGACTAGGTGCACTTGTTGTATTCTCACCCGCTAGTGTTCGAACCTCGGCTTAATGCTGGTGTTCACTTTTTTCTATAGCAGATGCTAGAATTCCTAGCTTAATTTTTTTTTAAAAAAACACTCCATTACTCAACCATATATTTCGTACCGAATTCGTACGTGAGTCTTACGTCCCAAACGGGCCAAAACTACAAACGAGTGCATGCATTTGTTTGGCTGGGCTTTACAGGGACGCATGGATAGGCCTTTGTTCTTGTGGATGGTGAGGGCTGGCCGCTACCCGCTACTACTAATTTAGGCCTAAGAAGTCTTATCAGGTCGGACGCGCTAGTCTGGCAGAGGCACGGTCCAGTCCGTGGACCGTGGGTAAATGGAATATCGCAGGTTTTCATCCGTTGCAGATTGCGCCATGTCCTCGTTGTCGACGACAAGCAGCATCGATGACCCAATGGGCCATGGGCTCTCTCACAGCGGCATATACAGAACATTAGGCCAGACGCAACTCAATAACTGGGTCCTGACTTGTGAATGACAACATGCATAGCACAATAGTACTACAAGGTTTAGGTTGACGACCCAGGACCAGGACGACCACCGCCATTGCCGAGAAACGATCAAGCTGCTCTCAGCCTGTCACCGGAGAAATCAGTGACAAAACGTTGCCGTTCGTCCTGAACTCGTCGAGTACTTGATGTGTTATAGTACGCAGACACTCATTATTTTTCTGTTCTTAAGGTGTTCTCACTTTGGACTACAGTGCACTGCGTTCACGGAGTGCATGCATAGACATAGCCATATATGACAAAATTTCAGAAAATAAATGATTCCTCCGCTGTAGAAGCACGCATATGTTCCATGCCGTCTATCCAACGAAAAAAAACCTGTCATATGAAAATCGTGCACAGATAAAGCTAGACTCGCCAAAGTTCCCACAGGAAGTTAGCGGATGCCAACTTACCAAATGAAATCCACGATTTGTCGATTTCATCGTTCATCACAACGTCGGTAGAACACACCCTTCATTCAATTCTCTTCCTTTCGTTTTCCGCAAATTCTGCGACGGTGGGCGGTGGTGGAACTGCTAGCATTTTTAATCCTTTACTCTTTTTTTTTTTAAAAAAAAATAACTTTTGAGAAAATTGTGAAAATAATCTCTCTATGGGCTACAATACCATAGAGAGTAAAGGTCTATTTGGATCCATTAACTCTAATAGTTAACTGGCTAACTATTAGCTGGTTAATTATTAGCTAGGCTATTTAGATCTACTAGTTAATAGGTGGTTGAAAATTTAGTTGTAGGTGTAAATGTTCATTATACCCTTACATTAATTAGCTGTTTGCATATTTTTTTGCTACTATTTGCATTAATTAGGGACTGAGGGCAAATTGGTCTTTTGATCATCCATTAACTGAAATTAGCAAAGGAGAACTAGCTAATGAAATAACTATTAGCTGTGTTGTTGGCTAACTATTAGTTGGACTATTTAGATCCATTTCAGTTAATTTTAGCAGCTAATCGTTACTGCTAATGGATCTAAATATGACCTAATTCTATGGTACTATAGCATGAAATTGCTACTGTAGCACGGGTTTTGGATTGCCACGAAATAGGGTAGCCGGGGCCCGGAATTTGATTTTTCCGCAGAATGGGTATCCAGGAAATCGATGGCGCGGCATTCACCGGCGGCCGTACAATTGCCGTGGAAATTTTCGCAGGATAAAGACGCAGCATTTGTATTTTTTAGTTGAAGACGACTAGACGAGCGACAGTTAGTTTTACTGCGATGTAATGGTCCAGCATTTCACACGCTCTTTCTGCGCGGAATAGAACTATTCCCATAAAAATAAATTGCCGGGAGCTAGCCTTGAAACGGGCAATTGCCATCCGGCGGCACGCGACCGCTCGACCGGATGGGACGTGTGAGCTCGACCCCGTCAAAAATCTCCCACGCCACACAGCGGTGCAGGAGGCAGCGAGGCACACACTCCACTCCAACGTCCCATCGCAGCACCTACGCGCGCGCCTGCGCCAGTGTAGACTAGACAACTCGTCCCGGCGCGGCGCCCACGCCCTACGATTGCTCCCAGCCAGGCCCAGCCCCCAGGCCCCCATGCCGCGGTTCACCGCGCGCGGTACGTACCTTGCTACGTGCGCCAGCCGCTCCACAACACACAGTAACAACGCCTTGCGGTTGCAGGGCTGAGTCGCAGCAGGTGGTCACGCGCAGCGCCGCGGTGGCAGCGCGCTCAGCGTTGGCTCCCATCAGGCCGTCGCACGTCGTACGCTCGCGGCCCGGTCGCGTCGCGTGCATGTTTCGGCCGCACGTAACATCCCCGCCTGCTCGACCCGTGTCGAACGGTGCACTGCACGGCCCTGCGTATGGCGCGTTCCCGGCCTGTGCTTTTAGGCCCCATCTGGAGCTCGGGAAATTCACGTGATACTGGTAGGAACTAAATATCTATCTATTACATTATTAAAAATGATTTTAAAAGAACCTTCTATGTTTGCTTTGAGAGCAAGAAACTATCACATTAATCTCATTTTGATTGGACGAGAAATCAGAGAAAGACCTATTTATTTTGGTTGGACGAGAAATCAGAGAAAGATTTGCTTATTTTAGTTAGTCTAAATTATAATGGTACAGACTAATTAGGTATATTAAAGCTATTATTGTTGTATAAGAATACTCCTTCCGTTGATTTTTATAATGCCCATTTGACTTACATTCTTGTTGAAAATTATAAAGCATGTATAGATCTTTAATGCTACTTTCTCTCTTTTGTCTCTGCCTATTTCCTTCACTTTTTCATGCGTTATGTATATTTTATAGGGCAGTCCCAATGCATATAGTTTTTATAACTTCCATGTCATCTAGACACTACATGTAGAAACTATGTTCCCAATGGATAGTTTCTTCAAAATAAACTCTCATCCAATCTCCTTTTTTCTCTTATTTTCTCACCTAATCCCCCCTTTTCCCTTTCTTGGTACTTGTGTAGAAATGGTTTCCTGCATGAGAAATAGTTTCCTTCTCTTTCATCATTAACTCTACCTCCATATCACCATTTTGCTTACATGGCAACCTAATTAATGCTATGGAAACTATCCTAGTCATCCCATTGGAATTGCCCTTGCCACCTAAACTAGTCTTTTGTAATTCCAAAGCCCTCCATAAAATGGCACTTTAGTCATTGTCTTTGGCATCTTTCTTAATATTAGAGCTTCCTTAATCTATATACATAGTTAAAATATGCCCTATAAAATTCAACGGAGAGAGTATAACTCTATTTTCAATTAATAATAATGTTACAAATACAACTCTATTTCGATGAAAAAATTGGCTAATTTTATTCGTAAAGCAAGGTTTATCTGATCTACTATTGGAAAGCCCCAGAGTCATGATCATCAAACGTCGTGTGATGTTTTCGTTGTCTCTCCGTGTCTCTTGAGAGGATCCTCGCGGTTTCTCTGAAGAGTTCGTTTAGATACGTACTTCTAATTTTTTGTTCTGGATTTGAATGTTTTTCTAACTTTTACTCAGGCCCTCACTTCAAATCTACAGCTTCTCTGCTTGGTGTATTATTGGCGATTCGTTTCGAATAGGTTCTGAGTTCTGACGTTGTTGGTGACACGAACTAATATTGGTGGCATCAACTATTTGCACCAGTCCACCAGAGCCAACAACGAACGGTTGTCTACTGCCATGGCCGTGGAGGGCCAGGTACTGGTAGATGCGATTTGATGTTGCAGTTGACAGCATGAAACATGTTTAAACGGTGTAAACTGTAAACTACAAAACTGAATGTACCTCTACACTTTTTACATTGCTACCAACCTTGTTACCAAGAGTTATTTTTCCAAAATAGAATGGGTGTTTAGCCATGAAAACGTACGCTTATGTCGCGAAGAACAATCCAAACGTCGCTGCACAAGTGCAAATGTTAATTTATGATTCAAAACAGACACAATACACACGTTATTGTAGTATTTGTCCATGTCATCTTGCCCATCACTTCACTGCTTACAGGGATGTTGAATTTGCACAAAAATATGAACAACAGAGTTTGGGGTCCTATAGGAGTTCTTTTTTTTTCAGAGATTGTTCTGGATGCAGATGCTTCTAATAGCATTGTATGATCGTTTAGTAACTGTGTTTGAGAGTGAAATATATACAACGAGTAATTGTGACGTATGTCCTTGTCCACAGACTTGTAGATTTATCTCATTTTCGCATTAAGCAAATTATTTTGAAAAAAGAATCTAATTTTCGCATTAAGCAAATTATTTTGAAAAAAGAATCTAGGAGGTCTCTGGAGAGTGGAGACCGGGGAAGTTGGAGATTTAAGACGAGTCGGCGGGGAAGGGAAGCAAGAATATTTAGACCCTGTTTGAAAGGTTTAAAGTTAGTTTCAGTTTCTAAAAAATTAGTAAGTTTTTTTTAAATAGTTCAGCTTTTAAATGGTTTTTGATATAAATCAAAAGTCATATATAACTAACAAAATCCAAAAGCTGAAAGCTGAGTCGGACTTGCTTTTACAACTTATTGTTGAGAGAAATTAGTTATTTATTAAACGGTCCCTTATAAAAAAAACTACAACTACTTTTCGGCTCAGAAAGCTAAAATTCAGTTTTTCAGAAAAGCTACAACTCCCCTAAACAAGCACTTAGATTATTTCAAAATTTGTGCTAGTACTAGGTGGCGCAATCTAAATTGAAGTCTTTAGTGGTGGAGTTCAAGGCCGTCGTCCAGATAAGGGAGTATGGATTTATTTGGTTCGATGATAAATTTGCTTTACTAAATTTTATTAAAATTTAGTTACTAAATTGGTTACTAATATCTTAGTCAAAAATTGATAAGAAAATAAACTAGAGAACTAAAGGAGAAGGAACTTCTACCAAAATTTAATAGCAAACCAAATGCTTGCCAAAATTTGTCAACAATACAAAATTTTGGTAAAGCAAGTATTGTTAACTATTAGAAGCAAATCAAACAGGACGTTACACCTCGTATGAACCATCTACTTGTTGAAGTACCGAAATGAATGCTCTCTCCATTCAAAATTATAAGGCTTGTAATGTGAATGGTCTTGTTTAGAAATATAAAGCTTGTATACATATTTAACGAGGTTTTTTTTACTATACTCTTATTTATTCTCTCAACTATATACATTTATTTATTAGCATCTACACAAAATATCATCTCTTATCTTTTAAGATAATTAAATATAGTATCTAAATTATTTTCTCTCATATAATTAATACTCGATTTATTGTAACCTTATTTTTAGACATTTATATTTCTGAACGGTGGAAGCACTGACTAGCAATTCGAGGTAAGTGCATGAATGTCTCATATTGTCCATGCTCAGCTGTCGTTGAAGGTCCTAGACAGATCTTCTCACAGGGGCCACCTCTACCCCATTTTTATATCCTCATGGCATAATTATCCTGCCGAACCAGGACTCCGCTTCCACGTGAATATCTCCCTCCATTCTCCGGGTCCGGGAGAAGATGTGCCTCATGAAATTGTTAATCGAGCTTTCGATGCATCTTATGATAAGATACATGCTCATAGACACGCAGAGCCAACTGACCTGTGGGCCCCATGGACACGATCACTCACAAACTGGTCTCGAATGTCAGGATCAGGTATTGGCTTTGTGCTACTTCGAAGAAGTTGTCGGTTGTGAGAAGCTCAGTAGCGTTAGTTCAGTGGAGTAGCTTAGCCACTGTTTGTTTTGTAGCTAACTTTGTCACCTACAAATATGTCATATATCTTTTGAAGATGTTTGGCTTGTTATCACAATTAAAACTTTTTATATTTTCTTATGCAGATGTTCTACACGCTATAGACTCAGTATCTTTACTAAACTTTGTCACACCTGTATGCTGAATTTTGCTGCTACAAAAAATATAACAAGTCATCCTTATCTAAAGTTATTTACAATAATATTAGCTTCAAACTAAGCATACCATTAGTTTAGAAAGAAGATGCAGAGGCTAGGCTAGGACAAATCCAGCAGTAGTTCGAGGGTTCATGGGGGCAGCCCACTACCCATGCAATGTGTTTTGTCTGAAGATGGACGTGCGCGTGGCTCCATAGGAACTTGCATTGCATGTAACCAGTGTGTAATTTGCAGCTGCGGCAGCTGTTCCTACCAGTGCTACTGCTTGAAAAGCTAGCTGCAATGCAGTCCATGAACTACTCTACCATGCATAGCTTAGGGTATTTAAAAGCTTTGAACTCCTACAAAGGCGAAAAGCTGTACGTGTTCGTATAATTTCCCTCCAGCTTTTGTGCTTGAGAATATCGTTTGTGGTCCATATTTCCCCTTTGCTGTAAGTTTTACAGAAAGGTAAGGGGACAGATTGATGGTCAAGCGCTAGAATCTTATCAGCAAGAGGAAGACATCACACGAGAACTTATCATGATGTTGCCATTGATAGGTTCTATGTATAAATCCTAGAGTTTTGCTGAAACAACTAATGAGCTCTAAGGGCCAGGGCAGTCCCAATGCATTGTTCATCGTTGAAATGACTTGTTTAGAGAAAATTAATACGTACGATAGTGGTACTTCAAATTGATTATACTACACTATAAGATGCTCAAACCATCGGAAAATGTAAAGGCGGAGTGTACTTCCGAAACCCTCTTTAATTTGCCAGATTTTTTCCACATTCAGCAGAACCAATTAAACATATGAATACACGTGAACAGGGTTCAAAATTCAAGTGAAATTTCGAAAATTTCTGTGAGGCCGAGATTGTAAATCTCGGCATAATTGAAAAATTAAAAATTTCAAAACTGCTACAGTAATTTCGGTAAATCTCGGTGAAAGTTTGCCAAGATTTCATCTTAGATCGAAAATTCCTAGAAATTATACCAATTTTGATGTTTTTAGAGCTGGATTTAATTCTAGTTTTTTGTGGAGAATTGTAATGCCTTTTATAATGAATACATGTAAAAGTTTTGCAAAAAAATGCATATACAAATTTGCCTTTTGAACTGAATTATAAGAGTGTACATTTAATCTATGCATGCAGGTACCTGATTTTTCTCGTGCTAAGGAAAAAGCTTTTGCTCTTGGCACCAAGGTATGTTGTATCTTGCCTCATTACATGGGACTTATGGTCACATCTCTTCTTTCTTGATTGCTGTTTGTCAGAATTACAAACCTTACATGCACCCTCAAAAAAATTTAGTTATTACCCTATATCTTATGGTCATTAACATCTCTCATTACAGAAGATCTTAAAGACTCAAGTCAAATTATGTATTTTGTCTATGTTTATATTCTTTTTCCCAT
Organism: Guadua angustifolia; assembly: GCA_036346375.1. Classification (NCBI taxonomy): domain Eukaryota; kingdom Viridiplantae; phylum Streptophyta; class Magnoliopsida; order Poales; family Poaceae; genus Guadua; species Guadua angustifolia. The sequence continues at coordinate 31,697,854 of CM070501.1, read as the reverse complement.
CCAAACGTTCTTCATTAGGTAAATGAACCTCTACAAACCTTACAGGAGATGTGAAGGAAGAACTCAAAGACCCAGATAGTGATGGTAACCAGCTAGATGGTTTGTCATAGTCTGGGAAACTCGGTTAACACTTATTCGTTTTACTAATTATGCATCATATCATAGGTGAAGTATTGCACAATCTTAAATGAATACTGGGAAAATGTACTAAAGTCTAGGGACAAATAAATTTCATTTCCTATATAGTTCGTTGTTCACCTCTTAAGCATATATGTTTGCGCTGTGTAAATAATTAATATTTTGCATTCAAATAGATAGGAAATATAGATAAATGTTTGCATGTTTTTTCATATTTTTTTCTCAATTCTTGTAGCATCGGGAGACTATTTGACAAGAGATTGAAAATCAACGAAATTTTGGTTTCAAAATTACCAGATTTTAAATTTACTTTTTAAATTTTGTCTAGATTTCGACAGTCTCCAAGATACGTTCCCAAAATGAAATTTGAAACTTGCACGTCAACCATACAATTATACATGAAGTAAATCAGAACTGAGGTTAAATTTGGAACCTTGCACGTGAACCATACAACTTTTCATGAAGTCAATCAGAACTGAGGTTAGTAACCCATTCTTGTCACATACTCACATGAGTTAAGGAGATGCATGTTTGATTGCAGGGCATATCACCGTCCGATTGATCGAAGTATTTCGATCAGGCATATGGAATCTTATGTTTAATCAAAACGATCGATCAAGCAACAGCGATTGAGAGAACACTGTGAGAAATGAGAGCAAGAATATCGTCACATCTACGAAGAAGAGTACTGCACACTGCACACCCAGTTGCCATCACTCGCATCTTTCTGTCTTTTGTTCCCGACAAAATCTCTTTCTGCGCTTTGATTCCATTTCTGCTGAAATATCACGTACCACGTCCCTAGTTGCACGCTCCTTGTCAATTTGTCATCAGTCATCACCCTCACCTAGTCATCATCTCTGTTGAAATTTTGGTCCATAGTTTAAAATTAATATAGTACGAATAATTTGATTCACCAAACGATTCTTTAATTTCTTCGTTGCTGTGTATTGGTCTAATATATCTCCATTCATCCAAACAAGCTCCAAGCAGAATGAAGTGGAGAGAAAACTGAATAAAGAAGTAGAACTAATGAAAGGGCGGGATAGTAAATTAGTCGTACATAATCGTCGTCAAGCAAATGAAGGCCGTTCTAATTGTCGATGAGTTTGCTTAGAATTATGTGCTTTTGTTGGAACTTGCTAACGAATCTAGGATTCCGACCTATCAACCAAGAAGATATGCATGTCCCTATATTGATCAAACCTAAGCCTAATCCACATAGAGGTCCAAGGATTAGCCATATCTTTTGCAATTGCACTTGAGCTGAATATGGGTCTCGCCAAGAAAATATTTTGCAATAACACAAGAAAGAAACAGAAGAGTGTGAACTGTACGTAAAGGCGTTTGCTAGTTTCCAGCACAAGAATCCTCTAAAAAATATGTACGATAAATCTCAATAGGTGTTTCTGTGTTTCTCCTTTTTCATGCCTAGTAGGGGTAATTACTTTCCTATTCGAAAAATAATGAAGGGATACGTAGAGAGAAGGGTTATTATAAATAAACTCAACATTGTAGAATGGCGAGCTTAAAAAGAAATTATTCCTTGAACGTGTACTACTACTATAAGAGATTTGACTAGAATTTTCTTTCGTGAGAAATATTCCAATGAAAATAATTAAACCCACAAAAAAGAACCTTTATATATAATTTAGTAGCAGCTTTGCCTAAAAAGAAGTGGAATGAGATTAATATATACATCTTGGAACTGTTGTGCTTCAGGAAGGAGCTTATAATCGGTTGAACTGAAAGCTGACAAAGGGGTGGAGGACATGGAATACTGTTTCAAGTTTTGCTTAGACAAAGTAGGTCAGAACACGAGGAGCTGTAGATGTCATTAGCTTTTAAGTAAAGGCTTTTATTCAAGCCTGGTCCAGAGCTTAACCACACTCCTAGTTGAACGCCCATGCATTTTCATGTATGCGTTGGCTGCTGCGGTGCTGCCTCTCTACAGAACAAGAAGATCGAAGTACAAAAGACTGGATAGTGCACAACAGAACACATACAGCGGTGCCTGGACTGGTGAGGCTACTCTCAGTGCGTTGTTTCTAAAGCTGTTTTTAAAAAGTGAGAGAACATATTAAATAGATGTTTAGATACAACTACCTTAAACATTGTATATATAAGTTGTATTTACAGGACCAACAAGGTTATTTTTTATTACATATGAGAAAAGATCAATTGTAATCTATTTTTCTATATGGCTAGCTTCTTGGTCTTTTCAAATGGCACAAATAATCTATGCAAGACCATAAAACAAGTAAAATTGAAACGGCTCAATCCATAGTATAGTTTCAAAATTATTTCTAGCTCATTGATCCTCTCAAATAGACTATCTTGTATGACATAGCTTCCTTCTCTTCCCTAATTAACTACTTCTCCACATCACTCTTTATCCTATATAGCTCATCCTTAGAAACGGCTGACTAGAAGCATTGAGAGTGCAATAAGTGCATGAGATCATGAGGGTTGAGGAAACAACCAGTTTGTTCAGTGCAAAGTTGTACTCCATCTGTTAAAAAATATAAGGCTATAGTTTGAATGAACTTGTTTATAAATATGTGGTTTGCATTTAGATTTAATAAGGCATTTTTTATTGTACTCCTATTTATTCTCTCTCAACTACATGCATTTATTTATTACCATCACACACAAATTATTATATTTTATCTTCTAAAACAATTAAATGAAGTATTTAAATCATTTTCATTCGTATCTTTCTCAAATTCACTCGTATCATAATCTTTGTGCAAAGAATTTTGTCAAGATCCAGTCAACAATTGCAAGACATTGAATTTAGAGTACTAATGTCAACCAGACCTGGCAAAAAAAAGGCAGCAAATAAATGTAGCCCATAAACGCTCGTCAATTCTTATTAATTTTAAACCAGACATACGTATAAACCAGGTAACTGACAGGTTCGCTGAATTTTCCAACGGGCAGGCAATACATTGGTGGAAAATCCCCGCTGTGAAACTACTCCGACGCCTCAGTTCATATTTGCTCATCAATTTTTCCTTTAAGTCATCAAGCTTTGATCAACGGTAATTTTTAAAATGTTTAGTCATGTTGCATAAACATGATAGTATTAGATTTGTAATCAAAAGTACTTTACTAATATGCTAAAATTATAGCTATTTAATTTTATATTATCTACAAATAACAATTAAAATTCAATCTATTAAAATTAAAACTGACAAATATATGTGAACAGACTACCAATATTTTTTTAATGATCCATCAAAGCCAAAATGAAGCGGTATATGTAGGCCAGCTGGGGCTTCATAGGCTACTAGCCTAGCCCTACAGGCTGTACTGACTGCAATGATGTCAGCTCCTCCTTCCAGACTATTTAAGACCTCACTTGTGTTCTGATCCATGAGCTTCACCATTGCTCCAGCTTCCAACTCCAAACTATAGCTAGCCCAAAAAATAGAAGAAACCTTGTTTCTCACTTTCTCTTCGCATCCTCCGGTGGTAATCTTTCTTTCTCAACGTTTTCCCCTTCCATTTGTGTGGTACTCCTGCCTCGCAATCTTCTGGTTTTTCCGCTCTTCATCTAATTTGTTGGTGTGCCTTTGAATAATCTAGATGCAAAAAACCTTGATTTTTCTTATGAATATCAAGTAGTTCCACTTGGCCTTCTGTGTTCTCTTTCTGGAATATGATATGCTGCAGCAGGAGATGCGATTGGTTACCTTTTTCCCGTCGTGTTTGTTTTGTTCAGCTTATTTGGGGGCTGCAAGTTTGTGGCTTACGGAAGAGAGCTCTCTTCAGTCCACTCTTAGATGGCTGTAGGGTTTTATTAGCTGCCGACTCATCCATTCACCTGCCAAGAATCACTGAGGATTGTATGTCTTGGTAGCTGATTGGATGGCGCGGGAGCTAAAATTTAGCTCTGCGCCGTTTGTGGTTGGACTGAAGGGTGCTCCCTCGTTCAAATTACTTATGCATAAAATCATCTGTTTTAGACTGAATCTTCAGTTTCTGACATTTCTGTACACATTCCTTTGTGAACAAGTTCTGTATTCTTGAACTATTTTTTGGATAATATCAGCTGGATTTCTCTTAATGTTTTCAGTATTTATTTTTTCTCCAAAATAAATCCGCAGGTTGCGAACTAACCATGCTTAAATAGTGATTTTCAACATGTATATGAAGCGGCATATCTAGTGTTTTTATGACTAGTGATTTTCAGGAGGCCCAAAGATGATTCAACATGTATATGAAGCGGCATATCTAGAGTTTTTATGACTCTAGTGATTTTCAGCTTAAATAGTGATTTTCACTATTTATGACTATTTATTAGCTGTCTGTCTTTTTTTTTATCTTTTTAAATACGAATGAGTTTGTTTTTTTAATTTTACAGGATTTTAGAAACTTCTTCCTATGTATGATAATTTTTTGAGATTTTTTTTTAAATTTTAGATGCGAGATTCACGAAGTTTTTGCGGCAAAAGAGTGTTTGTGCTAGATATGTCGCTGTACATGAAATACCTAAGGATATATATTGGATTAATGGCAAAAAGTTGAAAACCATCAGACTAGCAAGGTTCAACATGTGTGTATATATATATATATATATATATATATATATATATAAACAAATTTGAAAACTCTTTTATCATTTTAAGTATATTCATGCACTAATTATAAAATACTATAATGTGAGTCATGAAAAAATCACAAGGGAATCTATGATTTTTTAGCGAATTTTGCAAATACCTTTATATGCATGTATAGAAAAGAGTATATTCAAAAAATGTGTATACACTTAGATGATCTTATATATTTGTATACTATGCGTAAATATCTTTCATTGAACGAGATGCCATATATGTTGTGTGATACGGTATCAGAGGAATTACTCTCGGAAGTAGAAAAAGGCTTCATATATATATATATGTATATATATATATACATATGAAATGCCTAAGTATTTGTATGCTGTGGATTTTTATCTATTCGAGGTCCATCGAATAAAGGCTTATATACGATAATATTGGGTTCAAATGACCCATTTCACTGGTTTTACCTTTTCAAATTCTAGTTGTCGGAATGTGAACTTTTGTTTGCTTTGTTAAACAAAGCATGTTCAAGCGTCATTCCAGGTGCGATTTGTACAAGTTTGCTAATCCACGAGTTTATTAGGAATTGATTCCTGCAGTAATTTGTAATCAACAACATTGCAGTACGGATAGAACACAACATATATCTAGTGGGCGTTTTGTGTGTGTTCTCATATTAGTCAGAATTATCCAACTTGAATTACCTTTGGATGACTGAACAGCTAAACACTTGAGGGCAAAATCTATATTAATAATTTAATTTAATTCCTAAACTCTTACGATGTAAAAAATAAACAAATTCAACTGGTGAAAAAAAAACAATCACCGTACTGGAACTTGAAAATGCATTTCTATTTGCTGACCATATGCTCTCTCCTTTCGTATGTTTTCATCATTGGCATGTTGATATGATACTACGAAAGTACGAAGGGCGTCAAACAGTCCTGCCATGTTGCGTGCACACTTTGCTCTATAGTCCAGACGGTACGCGTAATTGGTTGTTTTCTGCTCGCCTGTACCGGCCTTTGTGTGTACTAAAATCTTGTCCCTTCCGGTTTTGATCTAAAGCCTTCATGGCCATTGCTTCTGCATAAACGGCCAGTAGATCGGCCTTCTAGATTTCGGAAATGATTATCTACTTGACGTCTTTGGTTTTAAGCAATAAAATGTAACAATATATTCGAACATGAGGGAGGTAGAAACAATGTGCAACCACAACTGCAGATGGAAATATCACAAGCGGTTTGAAACCGTTTTAGAACCGCTTGTTGTTCATGAGTGAGTTTGTCAAGATATAAGCGGTTTTATAACCGCTTGTAAAAATTTGAAAAAGACAAATAATATTGTGAGAACTGGGATTCGAATCCACGACCTCCTCCTCATGACTCACGTCTTATCCATTTAACCAACCTACCCACGCACACATGCTCTCTGATAGAGTGCATGCATTCCTTTTATTATTTCGAAAACTAGGCTTCTACAAGCGGTAACCGCTTCTAGAGCTAGGGTTTTAGAAGGGTTCGTGGAAATGATTATCTACTTGACGTCTTTGGACACGAACCGCTTCTAGAGACCCTTTGTAATATATTCGAACAAAATCGATTAGAAAGTAGTGAACGGCGGCCTGCAGCTAGTCTAAACAATGACGTTCGAGTGTTCGACCATCTCACGAAAAGCATGATGTGGATGTATACGTGTCTTCTTAATTGGTTTTTGCGTTAGGAATACTATGCATTATTGTATATACAGTAATATAGACGGCAACTGTCTATAATATATATTTATATTATCTACAGATAGCAGTAAAAATAATTTATATATTAGATCGTTTATATAGTTGTCCGTAATAGTTTCTCTTTTAATTATCAGATTGTTTATATAATAATGTATAAAATATAAAATAATCTATAAGACTATCTACTAAATAGTAGACAAGTAGGTTTTTCTCTTCTCTCTTCTCACTTAAAATCCTACTTGATATATTGTATAAGCCTTAATGGGCGACTTTTGCGGAGGGGCTCGGTTAGGCTTGAGCCTGCCTTTCGCCGGTGCCGTAGCCTCCGTTCCACTGCAGCGGTGGCTAGTGATCATGGGCATGGCTGCGAACTGCGTCCGAGTCCTCACATTCGTTCCTCCCCACCAAATCCAGATGCAATTGAAAAGAGGATGGGAGCGCAGGCGTGACTGGCGGGCGATGGCGGGCTGGTGACAGACACGGCCTGGCGGACAGGAGAGGATCACCTCAGGGCTGAGGTCGTCGAAGAAAGATTCGTAGCGCTGCAGCGTGGAGCAATCGATGACGATCAATTTCATCGCGTGTCCGTCTTCGCTAGCCCCGTGCATAGCCAAAGCATGGATTTGAGGTCGCTAGACGCCGAAGAAGCTGAGAGGAGGAATCGATGTATTTGCTGATTTCTTTCCTTCTTGCTTTCCTTTATCCATGCCCTGGCATGGATAATGAATTGGTGGATGGGGATCTGGTTAGGTTTAAGCACTTCGGATAGATGTTGCAATGCTGTCTATGCAAAAGAATTCGTGTGTATTAAGTTACTGTTTAAGTTTAAAGTAGTAATTTAACAAAGCCTAATCTCATTTTAGTCTTCTGATGCACCGGTTAGCGACCGAACAACAAAGCCTAGGGCATATACAATAATTAATGACAAAGCGTAATCTTTATCATCTATGTCATAGAATTAATGAGAAAGATGCGTCTTCTCTTGATGATTCAAAACCGGTTGTAGGAAAGAAGCCGTCTATATACTCATACTTAATCACGTAATTTATAGGCTCCGACAAACAAGTCATTGTAGAAGTTATCTGCTTTTGTTGTCTTTTGAGATGGCTACACGGCAGCCTATCATCGTTGATCTAATCTGATGAGGCGGAGTTCATCCGAGATTTTAGGTAGGGTTGTTGGGATTGGATCTAGGATCAAATACGCACGTGGCAAGCTCGGCGTCTCTTTCTCGCCGACCAACCAAGAGCAACACTGTCGTGCGCCTGTACTTTGCTTGCACAGCCGCTGCCTGCTGGCTGCCTGCCACCTCCTAAAGCTTGGCGTCTAATGCTGTACAGCGCCCCTTCGAAATATTTTTTTTAATAATATTTTTTTTCAAAATTTCAAAAATATATCATGAATTTTTTTTTTACATAAATATACGGTTTGGTAAAAAATGTATTATTAAAAATAATCGCCTCCTTCTACTAGCACGGGAAGTTTCTTCTCTTTGCCGCAAAACCTCTCTCGGGATTTTCTGTTTTTTTTCATTATACTAGAGATTACATGCTAACATGATAACAATCCGGATTTATGATCCTAAAAGACTTAATTAAAACTTACATAGTTTGACCCTTTTAAAGCTCAACTTTCCTTATAAGATTAGTTCTAACATAGGTCACGGACACATAATTTTCTTAGATACATCACAAACAGTTTTGATATACTAACCGCTACTCGTTAGTAAGATACTTTTTTTTGTATTACTATTTATATATGAATTTAGATCGTAGAAAAGAAGAATACAATGTTTCTCTGAATTTAGCTTTACTTTTTTGAGCCCATACTTCAATTTCATCCTAGCTTCGCCACTTACATATATAAGCTTTCACCTAATATTTGTTTTACTAATGAGTAGATAATTCTAAAAAAAAATATTGTATGTAAGAGAGTTAGTCTTTCAACTTTGTTTGCTACCCCGAATATATAACCTCTGATGAGGGCATCGAAAACTTAATTTGCTGGGGATAATGCTCGGGATGGATTAATGTGCGCGTGGGCAAAATGTTAATTGCGGTGCACTTCAACGTAAGTTTAAAACACTTCTAAACATGACAACAATGCATTGCCATTTTTAGGCGGACCGATTACATGCAGTCGTAGCGACTGCGTACAAAATATAGATTGTCCATAGAAAGTCATTTACTATAAATTCTCTTCTTCAGTGGTTGTCTCCACCTTGCACAGTAAGCCAACGTACTATAAACTAATAATTTCGGAAAAGGCTCGTATAAAATATAGATCATCTGATCTATAGAAAGCAATTTACAACAAATATAACAATAGATAGTTCTCTTCTACTGTGGATGTCGATCTCCACGTTCAATTCCATCGTAGAATTTTTTTTTAATAATACATTTTTTATTCGAAATTTCAAAAATATTCACGAAAAAAATTTTCAGAATATACTCTGCCATGACGTTGGACGCGCGATGGGTCTAAATAGAAAAATACACGCGACGTGCGGTGCGCGACGGCGTAACCTCTTCGCACGGCGATAACGTGCGATAGGAATCGAACGGCGCTGTCAAGATGGAGAACGTGCGACAGAGTTTAAAGGCACTGCCGCACGCACGAAAGTGCTATAGAGGTCACACACGAGTAACGTATACGCAAGCAGAATACTGAATTTTTGTATTTAATATTTTTGTTGACAATTTTGTTGTAAATTGGTTGTACATAATTATCCTGTAATGAATCGGAAAAATTATTTTATTTCGTTAGTGATACGCATTTCACTTAGGGTTTTCGTAGCCTCGTAAGGTCCACCGAATATGGCCAAAAATGACGGAAAAAGCACGGCGGCTCTCATAACGTGGCATACCACTTGATTTGCGAGATGGTTGACGTTGGCCAAAGATTTTGTTACCAAAATCGAAAAAAGGCACTCGCGCACTAAACGACGGTAATCGTGACCACTTAGGGTTTTCGTAGTCTCATGACAAAGCCGGACATGGTCCAAAAAATACGAAAAAATCAAGGCGGCTACTAATGCGGCTACCACTTACGTATGGCGAGATAGTCGGACGTTGCCTCGGCATTTTGTTGCTAAAATCGGAAAAAGCACTTACGGCCACTTGAAACCATGGAAACTTTTACGACGTCGAAAATTTTGAAACTCTTTATGGAGGTTCCTGATATATCGATGATATTACCATAAAAATTTCAAATGATTTTAAGATATGAGGATTTTTAAAATTCAAACAATACATATATAAGGACACATACAAAGTTCGATGATAAAATAAGCAAAAGATTAGATGATATTACAAGGGCATTACAACAAGGATTTAACTAACTAACGTAAAGACTGTTCGTTATGGTGGAACAAATGATCGTTCGCTTATCTCGGGTACAAATGTAATGATGTAAGACATTTTCTGATATTACCCGACCTGTTCTAATTTTGCGACGTGTCATCGGACACCGCTCAATCCCTACTATGAAAGAACTCCATGGGGTTCCGTTGCTCCAAATGCCGCCCATTGGGTGGCCTATGCCGACGCCTCGTGTATAAGACTTAAATTTTGGTCGATCATCGGTCGATTGCTCATCGTCGTGACGTTAAATGCGAGGCGACAGTTTTCGCCTCTGTCGACGTCGTCTGCGACGAAGCGCGATCGTCGTCAGACGTTCATTACGGCGACAGAGGCCATCGGGCTACGGGCACGGTGGCCGCCTGTATTTTTCTATTTAGGCCTGTGCAGACGTCCAACGATAGAGGTATATTTCTGAAAAAAAATTCGTGGAATATTTTTGAAATTCAATAAAAATGTATTATTAAAAAATCTTCCATCGTAAGCGAGCACAGTGTGTGCTAGTTTAGAAAATATTTGCATAACTCAATGTAGTCCACGATTGGATTAATTATATGTGAGATATATATATGATACATATAATTTACAGAAAGCTCTTACGTGAAATATTTGGCGACTTTGTAGTTCTCGTGTAGAATGGATTTTTCTGCCCTAGGCAATTAGTTAATCTGTAAACTGATTTGTAGAAAGATTCGCTATATACGTAGAATTGTTTCGAGAAATATTATGTATATAAATTTGCACGCATGTAAAACCTATGGAAGGTGCTCTAGTTAAGAGTGCTCCCACCGTCCAAATATATAAGACGTATTTCTTCTTTGTATATAGATCAAGAAGATATTAAAAATAACTAGATTACTTCTAATTATTATTACTAAACATTACATTCGATGTATGTAGAGAACATAAAGGAAAGACAGAATTTTGTTAGAGCTATATAGGAACATCACACTAATTTTGTATAAAGTATGAAATACACTCTATATTATAAACAAAATAATTCAAAAACACGTATTATATATTTAGACAAAGAAGTGACGGCAGTATTAAAGTGGCGCGTAAAAGTGAATACTTACGGAAAGGCCATCAGGCCAGCCCAGCAACAGCCTGAAAACTACGTCTTCACTTGTGCATCATGGAACCCGGCTGGAAGAAAACCCTAAAGCGAGAGCGCGAGAGAGAGCGCGCGGCGGCAGGTGCCAAGAATCGGCCGGTTTTTGTAACACGTGCCGGGCTCGGCCGTTGCCGCACCAATCCCGACGGCAGCCGAGCAAGGCGGCGGCCAGAGGGAAGGCGAAGGAGGATCTCGTGCGGCGCGGACGGAGGCGGCAGAGCACAACACAACAGCGCGAGTTGGAGCTGGAGTACCGAGTACGTTGGGCTCCACGAGGGCGTATGGTGTGGTCTTTTCCTATGCTGCCTCCTTGTTTACTCCTCCCCGTGCCCTCCTGTGTCCTGTCCTGTTTGATGCGTCTCTCTCTCTCTCGTCGGGAAGCTCTTATCCTCCCACCACTTCATTTGCTTTCCCAAGGAGACGGAAAGCTAGCTAGCTTAGCACTAGATTATGCACTATACTTATATGTGATCTCTCCTAACCTCCTGCCTCTCGGCGAACTGATGCTTAGCACAACGCAGAGAAGGGATTAAAAAAGCTATTGGTGACATGGCATGATCCCAAGCACGAGGGTGGTGCCGTGGTGGTGCGCAGATTCGCGCGCGCGCGCGCGCAGGTGCCGGGTGGCCAGCCGCTTTGTTTTTTGCGTTCTTCAAGCTGTCATGCGTGGCCAGCAGCTAGCCCTGTTGATACACCCATTCGTTCAGGCTGCAACTCCATGCACTCCCTGTATATGTGAGGGAGCAATGTCACGTGTACCGCATAAAAGTTGGTTAGTGTACCCTCTGTTCTTTATTAAATATTGTTTTACAAAGTATATACAGAAGTATTTATATTTGTTATATAAAAATAATGTGTTATTAGATTGTTATAAAAAATACTTTCATATTACTATATTTTTAATGTTCTTTTAGAAAAAATATTGGTCAAAGATGTGCATCGATGACTGTATCAATGTCCAAAACAATAAGAAAAATAAATAGAGCATTATAGTATAAAGAACAACTAGCAAACGTTATATCATCAAAATTGATTCCGACAGAATAACCCTCCCCTCTTCCTCCTCCGGCCTCTCCATCCTCTACCCTCTCCCTCAGTACCTTCAATGCCTCATTCCTCTGTTGCCACTGGTCACAGCTCCACATGCTTCCTCCACAGCCCCCACCTCCCTTGCAACTTGTAGCGAGCTTTCCGCCTCGCTGCCCCATTGGCTCCTCCTTCCCTGTCAGCCACCCACCCAACCTAATATTCTCTCAGCTCTCGCCTTGCCATCCCACCCTTCGTCACCACCCAATGTCGGGCCACTGCTACCCCGGTTTCCCTTTACAACTGGTGGTCATGGTGGACCCGTCGATAGCAGCGACAAGCCCCCTCGGCTTGAGCAAGAGAGAGTACCAAATTTTGTGACCCTCCACCCCATTATCTGCTCCGATCGTCACCGAATCTATTGGTCCTCCACCCCATCGCCGCACTTCAATCGCCATCAAATCTGATGGTCCACCCCATCAATGGTGGCCACCCCACCCTGTCGTCGCACATTGGTCGCCATCAGATCTGGTGGTTCTTCACCCCATCAGTGGTGGTCACCCCACCTCATCGGCGATGGTGAGAGAGAGAATAGAGATATCAAGAGCAATATCAGAGAATGGTATACCATTAGAACGATATAACATCTCCTAGTTTATCTCTGTAGTATATGCCCTTTGCTTAGCGAAGATCGTGGTGGCACTGGAATTGAGATCCAATGCAGTCCCATTAAGACTGCAACTTTAGTAGTCGTACGTAGACCGTTGGATCAAAAAGCAAAGGACCAGTTCTTCTGATAATATTGTTCAAAAGTACTATACCGTTTTTGATACTGTAGCAAGGCTATATACATTATATATGAGCACTGTTGCGTAATCTGGATTGTTCATTCTCTCGGTTGGACGATACTACCTACAAGAACTAATTAAGTACAGTACCGACTGTATAGGATATGTTTCCGTGGCGTTGATACTTTTATTACGAGGACAGCAGGCTTTGGACGGGACCCTACGCTTTTGCAACCATTTGACCGGAAGATCAACAGTTCAGAGTTAATTAAATTACTACTCCAACCTTTGTTTTTCCACCGTGTTCGAGCGGGGCCATCAAGTGACTTGCATGTCTATACAGCTACGGAACACAGCAAATCTGCGTCGCTTTCGTTCTTATGTGGTAAAGCAAAACTTATGAGCTGACAATTACTGAGTGAACAAATTTGCAGAATGGAAAACTTCAATTTAATTTCAATATATAACATAGAGTTTATGATAAAATAGCAATATATATGTCTACTGTACCAATTCAGGCAAGATAAGAGTCCTCCGAGACCAGGATCGATGTGTAAAACAGCGCTTTCGATGGGGAGCAACGTTCAGGAGGATCAGGCTCTGTAATTTGTGACGATTCAGGGATGTTTCTGGCGGCGGTCTTCCAGATGCTTTTACCATTGAAGCATTTGCAGCGTGTGATGGCCTTCTGCTAGCTGAGAGGCAGGGCTGCAGTAGTGTCGTACTTGAATCAGATGACTCTGGTCAATATGATCAACTCGCAAAATGGCGCTAGATGGCGATTGCAGCCATTTGGTATGGAATCAAAGAGTTTAGCAATTAGCAGGGTTTTTAGTACTTTTGCTTGTATTCATATACAACGTGAGGCTAATTTGGCGTCGCCTTGCTGTGCGAGGAAAGCTTCGGTGGATAGGATCATTTGTACTGTGCTCCTGAATTCCCTATGGATGTAGTCAGCAATGATTGTAATCCTGCTGAGTTAATAAAGCTCTGTGATTTTGCCCTTAAAAATCGCAATATATGGCTAAGGATATGCATGTTTGATGTCTCCCCTCCTTTTGCCAATACAGCGAATTTTGTAAAATTCGATTCAGAAAATAAGTATGTGATTCGATACTGACCTACGCGATGTACATATATAGCTTCTAACTAGATCAGAGCGCTTGGAATATTGACCAAGCTTGCAGTCTTGGGTTTGGCATATGTTGTTCAGCGTTGGACATCCACGTAGACGTTACCTTACTGTGACACTGTGTACGTCCATTGAACTCCCTCGACATGGTTCACGCCCCCCCGGTGGGGTACCGTACGCCGCCGAACGTAGCACCTCGCCAAAAACCGTCGTGGTCCCATCATCCCACCAGCCGGCGCCGATGATGCGCGGTCCTGACGCATGCATGCAGGCCGCCGCCAGCCCGTGCATCATGGCGTGGGTTGCCGAGACGCCGCGCCCTCGCACGGCCGCCTCAGCCTTGATGAGCGTCGCCGACCTCCACATCAGGTAGGCTTTTCCTTCCATTCCAGTCCCGACGCGCCCGTGTTTGACATCGTACTGTGCTCTTACTTCTCTCTGTTCTTCCTCTCCTCCCTTCTCTGGTTCTACTTCTTCCTCTAACTCGAATCCTTCCTCCTTCTAGAACATTCCTGGCTTATTCTCCTTCCTGATATGCGCACATTTTTCAGTAGATTACCCATTCCTTCCCAATTTACCAAAAGTCCATTGTAATCTGTATTCTGTAGTGGAGGTGTTGGCCTAGGCCCTGGAGAGAATTCACACATGTTTCATCATGGAAGACCGACACACAAAACAAAGAGACGTGAGAAAGTAATTTTGTGCTGCGCTAACTGCATGCAGTGCTTTCTTTTTTCTCTACTCTGTCATTCTAGCAAGAAACTTATAAGTAGACAATGCAATGGGTGAGTAACAAACTTAGCCCTAAACTCACGCCACTTGTCTGAAGATGTGCTCTAATCAACTAACTCAATTTGCTAACAAACTCATCTAATGAACATGCATGCAGCATTGCAGCATAATCTCCAAGTGAATCACGCGACACAACATGTGCAAACTAGTCCCTACATATATGCATCTACATGCATTACGTGCACCAACTAACTCTGACAAACTCAAATATGCTAATAACAAGATTAATATTAACATTCTATCCCTTAATCTTGTCATGCTGACTCACAACTCGAAGGCGATCTTCTGACACAACTCCAAGAAATTTTACCTTTCCACCTGGCATAGGTTAACAACACAAGCTCACCTTTAGTGTTGTATAACCCACGCAGCCACTTCACCATGAAGGTTCGTACATTCTCTGGATCACTCACACTATCTCATGGACTCAACTCACACAAGAACACATGCTTTCACGAGGAAGAGGATAAACACATACAACTTGTCACTTGGAGGAGATGAACATGGAGAACGAACTCACTCAGAGTTTGGCTCATGGACGCAACAGCCTAGCCGAGGCTTTTCTCTTCTCTCCTCTTTGTTGTCGCTTCTCTGCTAGTGACACAACTCTACGATGACGGAGACTCGGACCTCTATCTATCCTCGGCATGATCTTGGGCATTCAACACACCATGGTTCTTCTTGCGACTATAGCCTCCACGCCATTACCATCACCTTTTCGCCACTAGTGAAACAACTTGCCAGCAACTCCAATCTCGACCATGGATCCAATTCTCCTTCACCGATGACACGACTTAATGGCAATAGAGACTCGGATTTTGTCATCATCATCTTCATGAGGGAACACACATGATTCTCGTATCAATTATTGGCTCAGGCCCGGGAAAGAACTCACATATGATTTATCGTGGAAGATGAACACACAAAACAAAAAAGATGAACACACAAAGCAAAAAGACGTAAGAAAGTTTTGTGTTGTCCAGAACGTGCAGAGAATTTACTACGTGCACACACAGTGCACCAGGAAATTTCTTCTTTCAGAATTTACCATATTTTTTATCGGCAATTTTATTCTCCACCATGTCATCCACTAAATTTGATATTGAGAAGTTTGATGGCAAGATCAGTTTTTCAATATGGCAGGTTCAAATGAAGAAAAGTCTCGCCAACAAATTGCGCCATAAAGAATGTCCATGAGACTACACAATTGGAGGACTTGTACATGGCCAACAAATTGCGAAGAATGTACTACCTCTATTCAGTCTCATCTTAATGAGTTTAATTCACTCATAATTGATCTTGAGAAATTAGAGGTGAAAATTGATGATTAAGATAAGGCTATTCTGCTGGTCGTCTTTTTGCCTACTACCTTTAAGCATTTTAAGGAAATTATGCTTTATGGCAATCATGATACCCTTAGTATTGAGAATGTTAAATCAAATTTATTGTCTAAGGAGAAATTTGATATTGATTCTCATTCAGAAGTTAAGACCGAGGGGTTAATTGTTAGAGGTAGATCTCCGCATAAAGGCAATTCTCATAGATCACAGTTTAGATCTAAGTCAAGAGGACGTAAACCCAACAATTTTTGCCGTTATTGCAAGACATTTGACTGTTCCAGGTAAACCTCAGCAGAATGGTGTGGCAGAGCGAATGAATCACACTCTTCTGGAAAGAGCCCGTTGCATGCTTTCAAATGCAGGTTTATGGAATAAGCGTGCTTTGTGGGCTGAGACTGTTTCTACAGCATCTTATTTGATTAATCGTTCTCCAAATTCAACCATTGACTTTAAAATTCCAGAAGAGGTTTGGTCAGGTAAATCAATTGATTACTCTAATTTGAGAATTTTTGGTTGTCCTACTTATGCTCATGTTAATGATGGAAAATTAGAGTCTAGAGCAAGAAAATGCATATTTGTTGGATATGGGTCTGGTGTCAAAGGATATCGTTTATGGTGTTCTGATTCTCGCAAATTAATCATTAGTCGTGATGTTACTTTTCATGAAGATGCTTTACTTTCACCTGGTAGTGACAGTGATGGTTGTTCATCCACAAATGAATCTGAAACTTCTGAAGCTGCAGAAAGAAATGCAGAATTTGAGATAGTTTTACCTACCATTGATAATGATTCTTCTAGTGGCTCTTCTTCACAACCAATTTCAGCACCTAGTGGTTCTTCGTCACAACTAGTTTCTGCATCTTCTAGTACTAATGATCATTGTATTGCTCGAGATAGACCAAGAAGAAATATTCAATTACTTGCTAGATATCGTGACACTGATAATATGGCATGTTATGCTCTTCTTGCTGCACAAGACATTTGTGATATTTTTGAACCTTCTTCTTATTCTGAAGCTATCTCATGTGAAAATTCTTCTAAGTGGTTGACAGCTATGAATGAAGAAATTTTGAGCCTTCGTAAAAACAATACATGGGATGGTTAAGCTTTCAAAAGGCAAGAAACCTTTAAAGTTAAGAAGAAGGATGGTATTTCTGGAGTTGAACCTGCAAGGTGGAAAGCCTGTTTAGTGGTAAAAGGTTTTGAACAAAGAGAAGGTATTGACTTCAATGAAGTTTTTTCTCCTGTTGTGCGCCACTCTTCCATTCGGGTTATGCTTGCTTTTGTTGCTTTATTTGACTTGGAATTAGAGTAACATCACCACAGCGCCACTCTTCCATTCGGTTATACTTGCTTTTGTTGCTTTATTTGACTTGGAATTAGAGCAACTTGATGTTAAACCGCCTTCTTACATGGAGATTTAGAAGAAGAGATTTTTATGACACAACCCGAGGGTTTCGCTACTCTCGAAAAGAGGATTTAGTTTGTCATTTGAAAAAGTCTCTATGGCCTTAAACAAGCTCCTAGGCAATGGTACAAAAGGTTTGATTCCTTTATGATTGCACAACAAGATTCTCGAATAATTATGATAACGTGTTTACTTCAAACAGCTTCCAAATGGCTCATTTGTTTATTTGTTGCTCTATGTTGATGATATGCTCATTGCTTCTCATGACAAGTCACCGATTAAACAGTTCAAGGCTCAACTTAGTCATGAGTTTGAGATGAAAGATTTTGGTCCAAATTAAGAAAATTCTTGAGATGAAAACTCAACGTGATCGCAAAGTCGGTACATTATTTCTATCTCTAAAAATTACATTGAGAAGGTACTTGATGATTTAATCTCGAATTGCAAACCTGTTTCTACACCTTTTGCCTCACACTTCAAGTTATCTTCAAGTCGTTGTCCTATTAATGAAGAAGACAAAGACTATATGTCTCGTATTCCTTACTCTAGTGCAATTGGTAATCTCATGTATGCTATGATTTGCACTAGACCAGATTTAGCTCATTCTGTTAGCGTTGTTGGCAGATTTATGCATAATCCTGGCAAAGAGTATTGGAATGCAGTTAAGTGGATTCTTCGTTATTTGAAAGGCACTTCTAATTTTGGCTTGATGTTTGATAAGAATAAAATGAAGATAAATGATGTTCTTGGGTTTGTTGATTTCGATTATATCGGTGATCTTGATAAAAGAAGATCAATTTCGGATATATCTTCTCATTATGTGGTTCTCATAGTCGGTTGGAAAGCATCCTTACAAACCTATTGCCGCTTTTCTTCTACTATCAAGCGGAATATGTTTCACCATCAAGGTGTTAAGGAAGCTATTTGGTTGCGAGGTCCGGTTTCGAACTTGACATTAAACATGATACTCTTATCGCTTATTGTGATAGCCAGAGTGCTATTTGTTTGACCAAGAATGATATGTATCATGCCAAGACCAAGCACATTGATATCAAGTACCATTTTATTCGTGATGTTGTTGCTGAAGGACAAATTGTTGTGGGAAAGATACATACAGATAATAATCCTGCAGACATGCTGACCAAGACACTTTCAAATACCAAGTTCAAGCATTGTCTTGACTTGGTTGGCATTCAAGGTGCTTAATTGCCCTTCGGGGTTTATGGAGACACTCTATTATGAATTTTGAGTCAAGAGGAGGTTTGTTAGAGATATATCCGGTGCCTCAAATCCTTTCCTATCTAATTCAGGATTCCTTCCTAATCTCGGATTCTATTGAGGCAATATAATGCCACCCCATGTACTTGTAATCCTGGAACCAAAATAGTGAATCTTTATGTCTCCCGTGGTTTTTTCCCGCAAGGGTTTTCCATGTAAAATATTGTCTCCCTTTTGTGCGTGTGTGTTTGATCTACAAACCCTAACACAGCCCTTTCTTTTTTCTCTACTCTATTATTCAACGCGCAAGAAACTTATAAGTACACAATGCAGCAGGGTGAGTAACAAACTTAGCCCTAAACTCACGCCACCTCTCTGAAGATGTGCTCTAATCAACTAACTCAACTTGCTATCAAACTTATCTAATGAACATGCATGCAAGATAATCTCTAAGTGCACCAGCACCACGCCTCCACAACATGTGCAAACTAGTCCCTACATATATGCATCTACATGCATTACATGCACCAACTATGCGTACGGCTGTGTTGTCATATCTATTGATGTTGTTCTTGGAACTGGTAAAGTCATTACATATTTAAAGTTCAAAAACAACGGAATGAATGAAATATACCATTTCATAATAAAGGAGGATTACATGGTATGTACAGTTTAGGTGGTACAAATGGTGGCACAGAGTAGCCACGAATATGGACAAAAGTACGATACAAGTGCACCTTTTGAAATTATAAAAAGGTAGGATGGACTACGCCTTATGAGCGGAGGACAATAAGGCTCGAATGGATAACCATACGACACACACATGGAGTGTTGATCATAAGGACGGCGTGGACGGGGCTGCTGGTCACGGTAGTGGCAAGTACAATTACATTTGGCATTGGCGCAGCAGCAATAATTGTGGTAGTCACTGCCGAGGTGGACGACCTTCTTATCGTTCCTCTCCCTAAGCCTTTGATGATGTAGGTCATTGTTCTGGGTGTGGAGCTCTAAGTTCTACCTGTAAAGCTGTTCGTTCTCATTCTTGACCTCTGATAGGTCCTCTGCATTTCGTCGAGGCGATACAGTAATGTGTGGATGTAACATTGGGCATCTATGGGATACAATGGGTCCATTCATTCAGTGAATTTGTAATCCACGGTCTGCAAGCAAGTATATATGTCATATAGCAAGACATGCGCCAAATGGTATGTAAGAGTTGTAGCTATTACTATGAATAGAGGGCATCGGTAGAAATGACGTTCCGGGCTGGAATTTAACTCGTCGCAAACCTGCACAACAGCATCAAGTTCGTGCTTACATGTTGGCCATTCAGGGGACGAAGTGGGAGGCCGTCGTGGATTGGATTTATAGGGGTGTAGTAGTCCCTTGTTCTAATAGGAAGATTTGAGTTGGAGGGATCGAGGTTTTAGGGGTCGTAGATTTGATGGGCCTAGAGTGAAGGGTCGCGGCCTCGAAACCATGAAGGGTCAGGGCCTCAAGGTGATTTCTAACCCCGTCTTTCCCGTCTACCCCTCTCACGGCTCAAGGTGCCTCCTCTACGTGTCATTGCAATGGAGTGGAGTTTGGACTAGTAAAGAAGTGTTGCTTAGATGGCCGGTGGTTTTATAGGCAGTGTGTAGTCTATGCAATGCTGATAGAATGGAAGTAGCATGTTCTCACTTTGGTCTGAGAAAGTAGGCTGAGTGTATTGCCGCTTCGATCTGAGAAAGCAGTAGGCAGAGTGTTGTGAAATTAGGCTAACAAAGAAATAGGTAGTGTTGTCAGTTCACTCTGAGCAAGTGGGGGTCGTGTGTTGTTAAATCGGACTGATAAAGCAATAAACAGTGTGTTGTACAATCGGTCAGGAAAAGCTAACGGATGCGTGTTGTCCAATCGTCTTGACAAAGCTGTTGGCTTTGTATTGTCCAATCTGCCTGACATAGATGACAACTTCGTGTTGTCAATTTGGCCTACCATAGCATGTTTGATGTGGTAAACTAAGTAAGACTATGTTATCACGTGCATTGAAATGATATATGACTAAACACAATATGTTACAGGTTACCGTAGTGACAGGGCAATACAATTTGTTTTAACAAAAAAAATCAGCTTAGTTTTTTTGTTGAAACCTACTGATGATGACACACAAAATTTCTAAAACTAGAGGAGTGTGACCTTACTTCAAATTCCCAACCTCCTTTTAGGAGCCATCCTGACAGCAAGCAATACTCGTGCATCTTACACTAGAAGCATGACTATATGGATAGTGCTCTAACTCCAGTTAATATTAGTCCCAAAGGTTTTTGTGCTCCAACTGCATTTAATGGTAATCCTGACGGTGATGGCACTACAACTGCAATTAACGTTTGTTCACAAGGTGCTATATCCAATGGTTGGCTGATCTACAAGTGTACTACTGGGAAGCGCAGAAAATTGACAATCAAAGGGGAAGGTTTGTACATATGCCATGTAACAACTTTATAGAAGCCTACCCCTTTGATAATCAATTTTCCACACTTCTCAACCGTACACTTGCCGATCGGCCAACCATTGGATATAGCACATTGGGAACAAATGTTAACTGGTGTTGTAGCGCCATCACATTCGAGACTATTATTAAATGGAGTTGAAGCACCAAAACCTTTGAGACTAACGTTAATTGGAGTTGGACCACCATCTCTATGGTTATGCTTTCAGTGTGAAATGCACGAGAATTGCTTGCTGTCAAGATGGCTCCTAAAAGGAGGCCTTAAATTTAGATTAAGATCAGATTCCTTGTGCCATGCAAAAATGGTGTATGTCTGAAGGAATATAGTAATTACACCTATGAAGTACGATACACTAATAGAATTATTTGCTCTTTAAAACCTCAAGCCTAATCTGGTCGTTGGTTTTGTGCACGACAGAGTTGGTCCTATGGGTATGTGAACTGGTCATGTGTGTGTGTACCGCTCTGCAAGTTGTACTGGGTGTCCTGTGTCACGGGAGGTGCCTCATGAAGTTGGCTGGGTCCCAGATGTTGATCTCAAAACATGTCTTGCACCCCACCCAAGAGGTACTTACTGATGCCGGTTGCGGGGTCGTGGAGTGTTGTACCCACTAGCTGAACTTGTTCCTAGAAACCTGTGCACACGTAGTGTTAGCTCGGTTCCACCTTGGGAATCACTTCAACTAGACAAAACATACCCACCATGGCGCTTGCACAGATGATGACCCTGTACCATAGTCATGTGTGGTGTACGAGGTGTAGGTCTGGCTGAACCAAGTCTCACGAGGTTGGTGCTATGGTAAGCGTGCTGGCGCAAACGTACCTCAAGCCGAACTTCTTGGTGGCAAATCCTGATCAGGGGTGTGCATATCGGAGTCTATATCAACCTCCGAAGCTATATGTGTCAACGACAGAGCAGGTTCTTCATGTTTGTGCCTAGACGACAATGATTGAAGGAGAGTTTGATCCCTACCCACATGCTATAAATGCAAATGATATGTACCAAAATATTAGGTACCTCCAATGCTAAGAAACTCTACAAATGAAGGTATGTTGAATAGAAGTTAATAACTTGAATCAGAGATAATGTACCTGACGTGGTGCTTGCATAGATGTGCCTACAACGAAGTTGTGCATGTTGTAAGGGGTGTAGGTCTGTCTGAACCCGAAATCCCACGGCAAGCATGCCGGCGTGAACATACCCCAAGCAAAACTTGCAAGTGGCAAGTCCTGATAAGGCGAGTCCATCTCCAAGTCTGTGTTGACCTCGAGAGTTGTACATGCCAACAGCGGAGTAAGTGCTTCATACTGGTGCCTAGACAATGATGGAAGGAGAGAGTGATCCCCGCTCGCGTGTTGTAAAAGGACATGGCATGACCAAAAAGGCTATATTATGTGAGTAGTACAAAGTTTAATAACTAAATGTATATCACATAACAGTGTATCCTGAAGGCTAGGCTAAGATACATGAAGACGAGCGAGTGAAGCTTAATCATCTTTCGGTCACTCTTGGGCACGATGACCTAGGATATGGAGAACAAGCACCTCACTTAGCACCTGTATAGAGACATCGCTATGACGGCGCAAGTAATTGTCTTGACTATGCCTTTCACATCATCCAAGATGAACGTAGAACCTCAAGTAGGTCAGACACAATGTTGTGCTTCCCATACCGTAGTGCAGTAGAAGCCTCATAGATGATACAGTTTGCACGCTCGTACTGCATAGACAACACGAGAAGTCGGTTAGTCATGGAAATATGAATGAAACGTAATATAGACTCATACTATGTTGTCCTACTATACTGCGCGGTGTAGAGGGTGGCCGAGGCCTAACCTATTGACGTGTGTGACCTCCTCGAGCCTCAAAGGAGTAGGTCTAGTAAGTCGAACGTATGTACGTGGCATGTAACACTCCAAGTACGCAATGTACGAGTCCAGGTCGTATGGTCAATCCTCGACCACTACCTACTCCGTGGTAGACTGCTCCCATGCAGTGGTCCATAGTAATTATGTCTGGTGCTAGTCGTCGCTCTACTACCCCCTTCGAGATTGCCTGTGGGAAACAAAATTGAAATTTACGAATAGCACTTACATATGCACTTGTTGTGGCAGAGGAGTACCAACTGGAGGGGGATTTGCTGATGAAGTCTGAACTGACGCATCACTAGGGCTGGGCAATACTTCTCTATCATGTGACAGAACACGAGGTGTCACGTCGTCAACCAGTACTGAATATCCTGCCTACACTGCACTGACAATCTATACGACGCCGTAGTGACTAAGAAATGTGCAGTCCAGGGTTGCCATATGATTTCGTCCTCATGCAGGGTCTCGAAGTAGCTATGAAACTCTGGGTGGACTCTACGAGGCCTCTCATTAGCTGGACATCCACCACGTACCCATGGTGGGCCCATCGATCGGGTCCTTGCCTTCACCGTAAAATGGAGCCTCAAATGGATACGGATGAATGGGCTCCTTGAAGTACGACCGCTCGATAAGAAAGTGCTCTCATGACCATATCTAAAACAAAGAGTAGCATACTACAAGCACGGGCCCCTCTCCTGTTGTCTTCATGCAAGCTACGCACAATCCTTGGTATGTCACATAGTGCACCGATGATCCAAAATTGAACTGTGGCATGTCGTCGAGCTGGGCGTCAGCCAAGGCCTCCTTGATATGGATATAACTTGAGTAAACGCAATCTCCCTATGTAGAAGGAAACAACACCTAGCCAAACAAGAAGAGCTGATACATCGCATGTAACGGTGAAGCCTTGAATATGGAACCCTTTGAGTGTTCTCTGGGACTAGATGATCAAACCTGTGCTGCAACCTAACCCTCCAGTCAGGCCTCTACAGTGACAAAACTATCGACCTGGCTCTGATAGGCAAATCGATAATCACAGCAACATCCTAGAGGGTGACAGTCATCTCCCTCCAGCAGAAGTGAAATGTGTGGTTCTGTAGGATCGATATATATTAAACTAGCAATCAGAGGGGGGTGAATGATTGCGCGGAAGCTAAAATCAAATTTTTGATTATTTTTGAAACACCCCAATTAACTGATTCGGATTCGACAAAAAACAGATTAACCTACGTTCACTAAAACAGTAATTTATGATGATCCCACCGTTAGATTGATGTGAAATTTTAACTACTGAAACTAGACTCAATTTTCAAGCTAACACAATAAAAATCAGCTCGATCGGATCTACGGATCTAAAGTTATTTGCTTCACAATTTTACTGAATCAGACGCCAGACCAAATAAAAACAGATTGACACACGTTCACCAAAATACTAATTTCTGAAGATCCTACAATTGGATTGTTGTGCAATTTTAACTGTAGAAACTAGATGCAATTTCGAAATTAACACAACAAGAATCAATCCGATCGGATCAACGGATCTAGAGATATTACCTTCACAATTTGACTGTATCAGTAATGATGAGAATTAATCTGCATTGCGCTCACCACCTCCTTGTGCCCCTGGAGCAGCGAGTCGATCCACTTCGCCACGAAGCCCACTGGCATGGAGGCCGCTGTTGGATTTTACCTTGAATGAGTATTCTGTCTTCCAGGATCTCTGATCTTCAATTGATGCACCTTGACAACAACGCGACAGCTCTGGATATCTTCAGCCGCCGGGAGCAAATGACGCCAGATCAGTCGCCGCACCAGAACAAAAAGAAAAACGACCAACAAATTATCTAGTCAATCGCTACTTTGCATGCACGCATGCAATCCACGCCACGCACAGGATGTCCAGCAAGAAACAAAATTCTGGCCACCGGAATCACATGCAGGACGTCACGCATGCATGCAAGCTTCTTGTCGCAAGAGAGAAAAACTTCTAGCGCTAGGAAATCTCCAGGCCAGCCGCAAGAAACTCAGCCGCCGGAGAAAACAAAAAGCGACGCGAGGAATTCCAGCCGCCAGCCAAAAAGCACTAGTCACATGAAAAACGGCGATGTCCAGCCGCCGCAAAAGCTCTTGCTCATTAATTAGGTTTCAAGTCCTTTTATACAACTTAAAACCCAAAAATAAATACATGTATGCATATCAATCTGGTCCAATAACACATGGCCCAATATATGCCTACAATCCAAAACATGCACGCGTACGGCCCACCTGCCGCACTCACGTGACTAACCAGCCTCCGTGTGCACCGTTCTCTAGCTCGAATATCCCGCATGACATCCTCGACCACCAGGACCTCAATTCCTCACTGAACCTAGTCCCGAACCTCAGTTCCACCATGAACCTAGTTTCGGTCCTGTCATCGACTACGTTCGCCCTTGAGCAACACCTGCACATGAATAAACAACAAACGAATCCGAGTACAAGTCCGCGACTTGACTCAAAGTCAGTCCATGCAACCACTCACATGAGTGCATTGCATCAAACAAAATCCATCATGCTATCACTAGCATAATAATCATCTCAACATAGCACATGCACAAGCACCACACATGCTATAACCAAAGTCACTTTACAATGCCAATTTCACCATTCAACCAATTTTTCATCACATGATCTCGCAGGTTCTCCGGCCTCCAACGATCGATGAGTGTGGACAAGAGAGCCCTATCCAAAGAGAAAGAATGTCCGATGTCTATCATTTGGGTCAACGACAGCAGACCTAACTGCCGCAAAATGGGTACATTTCACGCGTCCAAGGGCAAATGCTCCCTCGGGCACCTGAGAACAAATGGTCATAGACAGTCAACCATAAGCCAGAGCCTACTACAATACTTGCCATCATAAGATGGATCAAGAAAAGTCTATGGGTGTCTAGCCATGTACTGCAAGAAGACAATAAACCACATGAAATGAAGAGAAAGAATAGCTAGAAATAGTGAAAGGATCGATATGTCGCCTAGAGGGGGGTGAATAGGCGTAATTCAAATTTGCAATTAAATAAAATCACCCGAGGATTAAAACCCGGACTGTCCGAACTAATTGTCCGGATAGTCCGGAGTGTCCGGACAGGTGACCTCGAAATGGGATTTTGAATCTTTGCAAATTTTCAACAATCTAGCTGAATACAAATGTTCTAAATGATCTCAGGTACCTTAGAAAAATATAGATCTAGAGCCAAACACTGAGATAAAGTAGATCGGGGCTCCAAAAGATCCTAGAACTACAAACCCTAGCTCAAGCAAATGAAGAACACAAAGACAACGATTTTTTACCGAAGTTCGGATTCTTGAAGGGAATCCACGCCTCCGCTAGGAGGCACAAAGCCCGGTCCCTCTTGACCCCTTTCCTCCCTGTTGCACAAGCACTCGCGGTCTTCACTTCTTGCCCCTTTCCTTTCGGAGGCGAGGCTTGCCTTCACAAACGCAATCGAGGCTCTCCACACGAAGGATTGAGGCTCCTGGTGACTCCTTGCCGCCTAGGAGCCCTTCAAACTCCAAGAGTAATGAACACGCCGCTAAATCGACTTGGAGGATGAAACTTGTGCTCAAGAATCAAACAAGCAAGCTCAAAGCACTTAAATCCCCTCCTTTCTCCCCAAAGAAGCAAATCAAATCGAAGATTCAAGTGGGAGAAAGAAGCTAGGGCTTGAGAGAGTGAGAGAGTGAGCTTTAGACTTGAATGCTGCAATGAATGAGGGTGGTAACGGTTAGAAATGGAGTGAGGGTTTAAATAGGTCTCCCAAAATCCAACCGTTACTCTTGTGCTGCGCAATCTCCGGAGTGTCCGGACAAATAGTCCGGAGTGTCCGGACTTAACTCGTTTTGCACAACCGAGAGGGTGAGCCCGGAGTGTCCGGACAATATCTCCGGATACTCCGGACAAAAACCCCGGATACTCCGAACAATAACCCCGGAGTGTCCGGACTAAATGTCCGGATACTCCGGACTTACCAGAGAAATTCAACCGAGGACCCTAGCCCGGAGTGTCCGGACTTAATGTCCGGATACTCCGGCCTGACCTCCTCGGCTTGGAGTATCCTTTAAAAGGAAATGCATGGTTTTAAAAATCTTTTGAGATGCAATTTTCATCCTATGAGCACAAGCATATCCTAGAAGCGATTTTCCGTCGTATCCCCCTTAATAGTACGGCTATCCTTAGACTCAATAAAATAAAAGATTTTACAACTGAAGTCTTGATGCCGCTTTTCAAATTTTAAATATGGTGGGGAAGTTTTTTCTCTGTAGCGCCACTCTTCCATTCGGGTTATGCTTGCTTTTGTTGCTTTATTTGACTTGGAATTAGAGTAACATCACCTGTTGTGCGCCACTCTTCCATTCGGGTTATACTTGCTTTTGTTGCTTTATTTGACTTGGAATTAGAGCAACTTGATGTTAAAACTGCCTTCTTACATGGAGATTTAGAAGAAGAGATTTTTATGACACAACCTGAGGGTTTCGTTACTCCTGGAAAAGAGGATTTAGTTTGTCATTTGAAAAAGTCTCTCTATGGCCTTAAACAAGCTCCTAGGCAATGGTACAAAAGGTTTGATTCCTTTATGATTGCACAACAGTATTCTCGTAACAATTATGATAACTGTGTTTACTTCAAACAGTTTCCAAATGGCTCATTTGTTTATTTGTTGCTCTATGTTGATGATATGCTCATTGCTTCTCATGACAAGTCACTGATTAAACAGTTCAAGGCTCAACTTAGTCATGAGTTTGAGATGAAAGATTTTGGTCCAGCTAAGAAAATTCTTGAGATGAAAACTCAACGTGATCGCAAAGCTGGTACATTATTTCTATCTCAGAAAAATTACATTGAGAAGGTACTTGACAGATTTAATCTCAGTAATTGCAAACCTGTTTCTACACCTTTTGCCTCACACTTCAAGTTATCTTCAAGTCAGTGTCCTATTAATGAAGAAGACAAAGACTATATGTCTCGTATTCCTTACTCTAGTGCAATTGGTAATCTCATGTATGCTATGATTTGCACTAGACCAGATTTAGCTCATTCATTAGCGTTGTTGGCGATTTATGCATAATCTCGCAAAGAGTATTGGAATGCGCTTAAGTGGATTCTTCGTTATTTGAAAGGCACTTCTAATTTTGGCTTGATGTTTGATAAGAATAAAATGAAGATAAATGATGTTCTTGGGTTTGTTGATTCGATTATCTCGGTGATCTTGATAAAAGAAGATCAATTTCGGATATATCTTCTCATTATGTGTTTCGCATCGGTTGGAAAGCATCCTTACGACCTATTGTCGCTTTTTTTTCTACTCATCAAACGGAATATGTTTCAGCTACTGAAGGTGTTAAGGAAGCTATTTGGTTGCGAGGTCTGGTTTCTGAACTTGACATTAAACATGATACTCTTACTGTTTATTGTGATAGCCAGAGTGCTATTTGTTTGACCAAGAATGATATGTATCATGCCAAGACCAAGCACATTGATATCAAGTACCATTTTATTCATGATGTTGTTGTTGAAGGACAAATTGTTGTGAGAAAGATACATACAAATAATAATCCTGCAGACATCAGTCGGGTGCATTTCTTGCATCATCTTCCCAGCTGATAGCAATTAGCAACGGCGTGGAATTGAGGTAGGCCGAGTCCGGCAAAACGGCAGAACTACACAAATGAAAGAAAATGCAAATGAATCGAAAGTTCTCACTTTACGTGGTTCTCGCAGGGTGCCATGGTATGGTAATAAATGAATGCAGATAGGCAAGATAGAGCCAGTTCATCATCCCAATCGATTCCACAATGTCTAGCTTCACAATGGAGGTCTGACGGCCCTTTATTATTATTCCTCAAGAGCAAACGGTGTGCAAACAGTTGGTGCTCAGCGATAATAATGGACAAATAGGTAATGTTTACATAGAGGATGAACACTTTAAACAATCAATTTGGCAAAAACAGGTGGAATTCCTTACGGCTGCAGGGTTAAACCAGCAACCATTACATAGAAGCAGCTGTACCATCACTAAATAACAAGAGCGGATTAGGCCGCAACCTGACCAAAAAGCAGCTTCCGGATCTGCAAGGAAATGAGGATGTTAAAATAATTTTCATGTTAAGGTATAACCATTTTCTACGTAAAGCAGAGTATGATGCAATATGTGCAGTGTTGTAGGCTCTGAAATAGGGTCCCCCTTACAGGGTGCGGGGAGACCTCCACAATTATGAATGGGCCATCAGGATTCGTTACAACGAACTAAATAATGGTGGCATGCTTCTTAAACATCGATAGTAGCAAATTGAGAGACCATTGTAGTATGCAATCCTAATGAAATGCAAAAACATTTATAATGTTTGCATCACCGAGGTCAACTCAGAACGCTGGAACAAATGAGGCTAACCCTGGTGATGGAGAATGCAGAACAATGGAAGCTCATTAGCATCCATTTTCTTACTTTAAAAAAATTGCTGCAATGTGCAAACTAAGGGATTGTTGGAACAAAATGATTGAAACTAAATTAAGTCACCTCTGGCAATTTCTTGCGGAAGACAACTTCCAGCCTTGCATCAAGTGTATTCTCGCACACAATCTTTCCATCTCGAGAAGCCAGCACAACACCTCCAGAGCTGCACAAACACATTTTTAGCATTGACAGCAGAATCATGCCAGGATTAAGGTCAATAACTAGCAAGAAATTATTGAAAGAAGACTATGGATTTGGAATGCCAGCTGTAGTCCAGATCTCAAGTGGATACTGAAACTGACAAATCTAGAAGCACATATGGAAATCGCCCTATGCACAAAACAGCACAACAGATGGATTAATTTTGTGTGATGCAACGATGCCTGACATGTATGAGAACTGGAATGTTCGTCCCCAAAACACACAGGCAAAAGATAGAAACAAAGAAAGGGCAAGACAAAACGGTAGTCAGCAACCAGCAGCATTACCAGGGGTAGGGTTAGTTTTATGTTCCTCCAAAAGGTGGGTGTTTATATATTTGCTAAACTGATCAGTATCGATGCTAAACATCAACAGGCTGCTGACAAGAAACTAAGAAAAACAATACTCCAAGAAATAACTTTTAATACAATATGCATTTACCAAAATTGGGCATGAGTATCATGATGGCTCGGGGCAGGTGGCAGGTACACATTGTGGTCAACAAGTACCTCCGGCTCATGGACATTTGCTTTTGATGCATACTCATGCTTTGCTGAATGCAGTACTGATTCCACATGATGGTGGTCTTCTTTGCGGCAGCGGAGCAGTACAGCTGGCTCTTTCAACCGAAGCAAACCCTGTATTTTGGCAGGCAATTGGACTATTTATTATTATTTTTGACAACAATAGGAAGAAACAAGGAAATGGAATCAGAATGACACATTGCTTACTCGATTCTATTAATTGAATTCACATCCCCACACACACACACACACAAAACAAGAGTGCAACATAAATAAAAATACCATGATTAATCATCTGAGATTAGAGAAATATTAGGTGAAATACGAATCTGGTACAAAGTTCATTTTCACCGAACTTGTAAGTTTCAAAAAATACCAAATGTAGGGGAGGTTATGTTGGAGTATGTCTAAATTTCAAGATTAATCTCAACCGCATTCATGTCATGAGATACGAAAAAGGCACACACACACACACAAACACTTGCTGGGAGTGTTTTTACTGTTTCAGGACTATTACAGAACGCGTGTTTTTTTTTATCTTGCGAATGCGATTGAGTTGATCTTGAAATTTTCAGAGACATATGCCTTGTTTGGCAGAACTCTAGATCTCAACTCCACTTTAGATCTGGAGTTTGTAAGTTAGGGCCTGTTTGGTAGAGCTCCAGATCCTTACTTCATCTAAGATCTGAAACTTGTAGACTAAAATAAAGTGAATTAAGTTTATATTTTTGGTCTAAAATGTAAACAAGATGATCCATCTAAACACTTAGGCCCTGTTTGGGAGAGCTTCAGCTCCCAGCTCCAGCTCAGATCTGACACTTATAGGCTAAAATAAAGTAAATTAAGTTTATATTTTCAGTCTAAAATGTAAACAAAATGATCTACCTAAACACTGTTAATGTACTCACAGCTTCTCCAGCTCCATAAATTTCTGAAGCTAAAAATACCCTGCTCCACCAACTCCACAGATTTTGGTGGAGCTGGAGCTGTTCCAAACACCCCACTTACTCACAGCTCCAGCTCCACAGATCTGGTGGAGCTAGTAATACCCAGCTCCACCGGATCCATGGATCTGATGGAGTTAGAGCTTTACCAAACAAACCCTTAAAATAAAGTGAATTAAGTTTATATTTTTAGTCTAAAATATATACAAGATGACTCACCTAAACACTCTTAATGTACCCACAACTCCAGCTCCATGAATTTCTAGAGCGAGGAATACCCTGCTTCACCAACTCTACGGATTTTGATAGAGCTGAAGCTGTCCCAAACACCCCCATAATACAACATACCCTGCCCTGCATCTGCTAATTTTGGGGAATTTTTAGAAACATTTAAGTTAGGTGAAAATGGAATTTACACCATTCGCATTTTCACCAAATATGCCGCCCCATTTCTTTTGTACACAGTTCAGACTAACTAAGGTTTAGAAAGCTTATGCCACCGAGCAGCAAATGCCCAGTTTATGAACCTAGCGTGTGATTTAGAATACCTTGATATTCATTAATGAAATCTTGTACATAGAATTAACTTTAGAGGTCCCCCCTTTGGAATCCAGGATTCTTAGAAGGAATAGAGGAAGAAGGTTTGTGGATGGTATATTCAAACAAACCTGAACAATGAGTTCTTTTAAAAGGTTCTTGTATTCATGGTGGTTGTGGCTGACACGCAGGAGTTCCTTCATGGCATCCTCTTTCATTGAATTAACTAAATCATCCTGAGCTTGAAGCACTTTGATGCGAGAAGCATTCAGCTGCATAGAGTACTCACTGATAAAAGGAAAAAAGTACATTGTCAGGTAACAAAGGGATAAATTCAAAAGTATTGATGCAGATGGTTTATGAATGATACACTTGCCAAATGTTTTGTCAACATTTATGAAAAGAGAACCTCTAATAACAAACAATCAGCATTACATCTCATTTATATGTAATATGTTAATAAGGTGACATTCTTTCAGTACTACATTCTGTTATTTCTCCTGTGTTGCGTTGTGTTTTACCTTGATGTCAAGTAGCTTCCTTTTCATCCTTTGTTTTAAAATACGGCTTTTATATATTCTACTTTGAAGTTTACACTACAGCCAGCTTATCGATTCTATAATATCTCCTATTCAACACTCAAATCAAATGCAATCTGCAGTTCACACAGCTTTTTCTTCAAATCAACTTATCTGCAAAGTTCATTGCAGCGAAACTATACAGTTGCATTACACTTTGGTAGCGCTTTGCTAAGGATATATATTGCCTTATATAGATGATCGCATATTATTGGCTTTCCATGTACATGATTTTCTATTATAGGTTTTCCATGTATATGATTGCCCTATATTATAGGCTTTCCTTTTGTACCCTCATGTACTCTATATATTATGGTCATTGGTCTCATATTGAATACAACAAATGCTATTCATAACATGTATCAGAGCATAGGTTCTGGTTAGGGTTTATCGGTGTTGCAACATGTTCTTCCGCTGCCGCTGCCGCTGCCCTACCTCGATTGCCTATGGTTGCCGCTCGTCCTCCACCGATTGGGATCGATGACCTCCGCTCCAGCCACCCTCCTCAGCCAGCGACAGCCTTGACCGCCTTCGGCTGATCCGCCTCGAGCGCCGCTCTTCATCGCGCATATTCACTCTCCATGGCGACGGCGCGACGCTGTCCCCAGCCACCCATGACGCCTTCTTGGCCACTGCTTCTTCCTCTAGTGGCCGCACACCCTTCGTCCCCATTGGCCTCCATCGCGCATCCTCACCGGCCGAGTGCCTCGGCCACCTCCTCGGGTGGTGCCTCGCCCATGCCTCCTTCTGTCCTTCACGGCCGTGCCTGCTCTCCCAATCCGCTCGCCCGTGGAGTATCACCCGAGCCCTCTCTGCTGATTGGGGATAGAGTCTCCTCTGTTCGGATCCCAAATAGATCCCACAAGGGGATTTAATGTGATTTGGAACCCGACTCCGGCTCCGAAGCTGCTTCAGCTTCTCGTTCGGTTTTGGCTCCAGCTTTTCGGGCTTCTAGTTCTCGGCTTTGGCTTTAGCTCCGGCTTCTCTTCATGGCTCTGATTTTTAGCGGTTCATTTTCGACGGCTCAAATCACTCCAGCTATTCAGCTATTTGACTCGGCTTCAGCTCTTCAGCTCTCCTTCGAGTCTTTTATTTTAGCTCCATTGCATCCATCCAAGTCCTTAGCATTTTGGCTCTTTCGTTAGCCCAGCTCTTTTTATCAAATCGACTCTTTTCTTCGACTTGGCTCGTTCTGTCGACTTCATCGATTCGACTCCTTCGTCGACTTGGCTACTTCGTTAGTTTTCCATCGTCGACTCAGCTCCTTCATCGGCTTTCCACCGTCAACTCGGCTCCTTCGTCGGCATGTCTTTTCAAGAGTTTGATGCTACGATAACAACTTCAAGACTAGGACTTTGGATTGTCCCTATTTTAGTGACAACCCTTCCAAATGTAATGCTACTGCATTCGCCTTACATTTTTTTGTGTGTGTTGGGGGGGTTAGGACATATATTGCCTTATATAGATGATTGCATATTACTGCCTTTCCATGTACATGATTGCCTATTATAGATTTTCCATGTACATGATTGCCTTATATAGGCTTTTCTTTTGTACCCTCGAGTACTCTATATATTCTGGCCATTGGCCTCATATTGAATACAACAAGTGCTATTCATAACAAGCTACAGACACATAAAGTACACCATTAGAGTGTCAAACTTTCATGTAGGCATACAGTGATTACCACGATGTAACTGAGGTTAAACCAGTTTGTAGTTATCTGTTACCACATTAGTTAACAGGCACTGATATATTGTTGCTCGAACGCTGCCCAGCTTCATCTATAACATATTGTGATATCAATGTAGTATTTTACTGTAGCATATGTTTTGACGAAATTCTCAACATTAGATGCAGTCAATAGCATCATATTCCACAACGACCATAAAAAGGAGGTAATTAAGAGAAATAAAGCCTCACATTTTCTTCCGAACTTCAACCTGCTTCTCTTTCCGCTCATATTCTTGCCTGATCTTCTTTTTCTCAGCTTCAACAAGTTGCAGCTTCTCGATGTTGAACTCCTGCAAAGTTCTTATACAAATAAGTTAAACATGAGGACAAAAATCGAGACGAGCAACCAATTTTTGGCAAAGCAAAGAAAATACATAACAAACAAAAAGTCAATAAACAAGCGAATGCATACACATGATCAATATTGGTAAAGGGTGGAGATGGAAAACATGGAAATAGCAAACAAAACAAGAATATATCTCCAGAGGTGAATAACTCAATGTGTCACAAAAGGCTGCCATGTTGCTTCACAGGGTAAAAAGCACTCTCCCGGTCTAGGAATATTCATAACGTGCAGAAATACTGAATTGTAGACCTAAACATAGCATATTCGAGATGACATAGGCCCCCTTTGGGACAGCTTCTAGTTGTGCAGATTCTGGATTATGGGAGAAGCTGCTTCTGATTGTGGGAGAATCAGGCCAAGCTAGCTACCAGTGGAGATGGAGGACCAGTCGGCGAGAATCAATGAGAATCAACTGGAACCAGATTCTGATTCTATATAGAGGACAGCTTCTGATTGTGGGAGAAGCTGACCAGAATCCTCCCGTTTAGCAAATAATCTGATTTTCTTTTAAGCAGAAGTTGACCCGAAGGGGACCGTAATTTACTGCACACTTTACTAGCGAACAGCCAAACACAATAATCAATCATATAGACTCAGGGATGATAAGTCAAACTATGTCAGCATACCATATGTATTCAGTTGCACAGAAAAAACTAGAACAAGTAAAAAAGGGTCCATATAATAGCAACCATTAGTAAAGTCTATTGGCCAACATGCAGTACATGACTAACTCATCCTGCAAACAAACAATATTGATATTTATCGCATTCCAGCTCCCACTCCAATGTATTCTACGATCCATTTCCCATTACAGTTACGCAGGCAAACAAAACGGCACCTTACATGATTCTGGCTGGTTAATGGTATATGTACTTAGAACTTCTTACAAAAACTAAGTGCACAACGCGGATCAGAGAATGGTTAGGTGCAGAACTGCGGATGTGATAAGGTGGCAGGTAATGAGGGTGGTGATCAGTTGCTTCAATGATTTGGTAAGCTTTATGCAAGCATGTAACCAGTTTCATCAAGATTAAGCTCCATTTTTGCTTCTAGCACCATCGAAAAGCAGAATGGAAGAATGAACACACAAACTGTAACCTCTTCAAGTTCCCGATTCAGCGCAAGCTCCAATTTTTGCTTCCCGAACCTTCTAGAAGAGTGTAAATCAATATCCAAAATCACCTAGTCCGGATTCGGTGATACAGAAGTCTCTGAATTCGTGTGACTAGATAGATAAGGGCGTGAATTGACCTCCCAGCGTACTTCCAAATCAAAAGCTTGTATGTCTAAAAACTCCGCGACCTGGAACTTCTAGATTCATTCCATACACGGAGATCAGCCTAAGAAACATAACCCGAATGATCCAGACGCTTCTCGATCTACCTCGGAACTAGGGAGCATCGTCGCAACGACCACAGATCTCGCGTTCCAAAAAATCGAAACCATAGGCTCAAACAATCGAGCGGCTCGGAGGCGAGGCGGGAGCTCCTAGATGCCTCGGGATCATGGGGGGCGTGGCGACGAACGGATCAGGCGGTTAAAACGCAAGGAGGTGCGGATCGAGAGGCTTCTGGAAGATTCTGGGAGGGGAAGCGGAAAGAACTGACCTCCTCGGCGGAGACGGAGATTTCGCTGGCCTTCTCCTCGGCCTCCTGGCGGATGAACCGCACCATCTGCTGGATCTGCTTGGCGACATCGGCGTCGTTCATCTTGACGGCGGCGGCGGATCTGACGGCTCTCCGGCGCTGTTGCTCTGCTCCGGCGACCACCGCGCGGGGGAGGAGCCGAGGAGACACGAGGAGGGAGGAGTCCACGGGAGTCGTGGAGGTGGGACTCGTGGGACTAGTCTAGCCGCAGGGACAACGTGATCGGTTTTTTTTTTTGGTGTTCCTTGGCTGCCGCTGCCTGTCTGTCCGTGCGCTGTTATTTGGTGGACCCGGTCTATGGATCCGTGATCTTTCTCACCTTCGGGTCATTATTATCTCTTTTGTTTTATTTCTTAAATGGTAAAGAAAGATAATAGCCGATCTATAAAGTACATTCGCACACACTTATTCTGCGTTGAATCATATCATATCATACTATATACTATAATTCAAATATTTCTCGGCTAGAGAGCATGCTCACGTGTCCTCCCTCCGCTAAAGCTCCTGGAAGGGTAATTACGTTTAGGTTCTTTTGACGATATTTTACGAAAACGATCTTTTGGTTCAGTAAAATCGCGAATTTTTAGTAAAAAGATCTTAAATAAATACCGAAAAATTCATACTATACACTATAGTTCGAAAGTTTCGGCCAGAGAGCATGCCCACGTGTCCTCCCTCCGCTAAAGCTCCTAGAAAAAGGGTAATTACGTTTAGGTCCTTTCGGTGATTTTTTACGAAAAGGACCTTTTTGTTCTACAAAATTGTAAATTTTTCGTGAAAGGACCCTAAATAAATGCCAAAAAAATATAATTATGTTTAGATCTTTTCGACGGTTTTTTACAAAAAAAACCTTTTGGTTCAGCAAAATCGCGGATCTTTCGTGAAAGGACCCTAAATAAATAACGAAAAAGAACGTAATTACGTTTAGATCGTTTCAACTATTTTTCGCGAAAAGAATCTTTCGATTTCGCGTGGTCGTGACCAATTTAAAAAAAATACCACCGAGAAAAACGAAATTGTATTTTTGCAGAAAAAATTCGGGTCAAATTTTTTCACGGGCGCGGCATCGCGCGCCTCGTGTCCTCCCTCCGCGAGCGCCCCTAAAAAAAATATATCGTTCCAGTTATTTTTCACGAAAAAGGTCCTTTCGTTTTGGCAAATATTCCTAGTTATACATATCCTAAACTTCGCAAGATTCACGCCTTCTCAGCGTTTTGAGTCGAGCCGCGCGCAACCCGGCTCAGCCGGCTGACCAGCTCGGCTCTTTTTGTTTTTTTGGCATTTAGGTCTCTAAAAAATGCGTAATTACGTGTAGGTCCTTCCCGCTGTTGTTTACGAAAAGTACCTTTTGGTTCAGAAAAATCGCAAATCTTTTGTGAAATGACCCTAAATAAATACCAAAAAAGAGCGTAGTTACGTTTGTATCATTCCAACTATTTTTCGCGAAAGGACCTTTCGATTTAGCGCAATCGTGGATCCTTCGTGAGAGAACCACAGATAGATGCTAAAAAAATACGTGGTTGCATTTGTGTCCATTCAACCGTTTCGCGCATTTTCTCAACGAATTATACATATTCTAAACTTCGCAGGATTTTTATTTTAAAAAAACACCGTAAAAAAACGAAATTATTTTTGTGAAAAAAACAACTCACACAACGTATCACATCACAAAAACATTCCTAATAACGCTCGAATGCGAATGAACTAGGCTCTCTCACAGCGTCCCTACCAATCGAGCAGTGCTCGACTCTCTTATCTGTTTGGTTTCCTATGCAAATTGCATTTATCCCCTTCTTTCGAGTTTCAGGAGGCTATTCTCATCAAACGTTGCAATTTAGACAAATAATAATCATATAACAACAGTAACACATACTAGTAGCAATTCTGGAGGGTGACGACAGCTTGGCAGCCTCAATGGCCAAGAGAATGGTGATGATGTGGATTGCAACGATAAACAGAGCTGGCAATGTCACAGCTAATCGTATACCACTAAATAAAAACAATAAGATAGGAGTATTTTCCTTGCAAGGGTCTATAGTCAAGGTTTCAAATTTCGTTTTAAAATTACATCTTGGGTGGTCGAAATATGAAATTTCGGTGAGATTTCGAATTTCGGTTGAAATACAAAAGGCAACTTTGAAATCCGGTAAATTTGAAATCGGGAAAACTAAAATTCATCTACATTTCATCTCAGCTGTGATTTTCAACCAAAATTTTGGTGATTTTCAACCGGCTGTGAAATGGCTGTGAAATGTTCTTTCGAGGCTAGAAAAAATTGGAGAAAAATACGAAAAAATCATGCAAACATTTATCTATATTTCATATTTGTCTAAATGCAAAATACTAAGTATTTGCATATGAAATTTCCAAGTTATGGTTTAGAGTTTAGGCTGAAATTTTAAACCTTGCTCCTGAGACTAGAAAAAAAGGAAAATATGAAAAAATCATACAAGCATTTATCTACGTTTTCTATCCGTTTTAATACAAAATACTAAGTACATGATCTCCGTTTGGCTAAATTTGAGTCCTGGAAGTAGTTTTTGTATGTCTATTATTAAAATAGCCATAACTTTTGCATACGGTATCTGTTTTTGATGTTGTAGTACTTTCTGAAAGCTTACTTCAGGGTAGATTCAAAAAGCCCAACTCTGATGGTCTAGGCAAGGCTCTGAAAAAAGTGTTGACCCTAAAAAACATCACTTCGAAAGTTTCAGTACCTATTTCTGTCGTTCGTTCGTTGTCCAGATTGGGTTTTCTTTCTTTCCATTCTTTGTAGTATTTGTTTCTAGTCTATAATTTAGACTGTAATCATTTATTTGATTGCTTCTTCAATTTTTCTAAAAAATATTTTAATACTTTTGTGGCCCGTAACAGCACTCTGAATAAGCTAACTGAGCTACGCTATACCAATAATAATATCTATCTTTATAGAGCTGAGAATTGGAGGCCTCCTAGGCATGCCACATCAGTATATTTGCGAAAAGGTCCTTTGGGAAATACGAAATTACGTTTAGGTCCTCCGGTGAGTTCTTAATAAAATAGACCCGAAAAAATTTAAAATTATGTTTAGATCTCTCTACGGTTTATATTTAGGTCATCCTGATGTTTTTTAGCGGAACGGACCTCGGGAAAAAAATAGATTACTTTAGGTCCCTCAACGGTTTACGTTTAGCTCCTCTCAGCGTTTTTTAGAGAAGTGGGCTCAGAAACAAAAATATGTCTCGAAAAAAAAACACAGATTCGTCGAAGGTTTATAGCAGCTCACGGATTCGCCGACGGGTCCTAGCGACCTTTTTTTAAAAAAAAACAGGAAAACCGAAAATACATAAAAAAAAAGGCAACAGCAATTTTCTAAAAAGAAACACAGATTCGTCGAAGGTTTATAGCAGCCCATAGATTTACTGACAGATCCTAACCGCGGTTTTCACAAAAAAAAATACATATTCGTATAAGGTTTATAGCAGGCCATTGATTCGCCTGCGGGTCCTAACGACCCATTTTTTTAAAAAAAAAATACGAAAACCGAAAATATGACCAAATTTCCCAGATTACGTTAAAAAAACAACCATGGTTTTCTAAAAAAAAACACAGATGCGTCGAAGGTTTATAGCAGCTCATAGATTTGCCGATGGGTCCTAACGAGCCATTTTTTTTTAAAAAAATATGAAAACCGAATATACGACCAAATTTCTCAAATTTTACACGTTACATCGTCGTGCACGACGCAGCGTAGCGTGTTACCCTGGCTAGTTATCATGAAGCACCAAGGACTAGTTGTACTTGCCATGAAGCACCGAGGCTTAATTTTACATGTCATGAAAGAACATTTCTTCAAGCATATTAACTTGTATATGTTTTTTTTGCAAAAATTTTACATGAATTCCTTATAAAAGCATTACAATTCTCCACAAAAAAAATGTAGAGTGTAATCTGGTCGTAAAAACATCAAAACCGGTTGAATTTATGTCATTTCGGTCTAAAACCAAAATTTCTTGAAATTACTGTAGCAATCAAAATTTTAAATTCTATCGAGATTTGAGATCTTGATCCCACTAAAATCCAAAATTCCGGCAAGATTTTGATCCTTGCTACAGTCTACACTCTCTAGTGTCAACAGGGAAGCCAAGGGAGCGATGGGATACTTTTGCCAAAGTAATGGTGCAAGTACACGGCATCATACTATTCCTCTCATCCCCACTGAAAACTATAAACGGTTTAGAATGATTACAGCAGTATGAACGATATACATCATACAACATATTAGTATAATGTTGTGCTTCATGGTGGTATGATGTAATATAGTTAGGGATATTTAACCATTTACCATCCTTACGAGTGGCCACTCTCTAAATACCCGTTTTAGAACGTCTATAACACATTCGCCACCGGAGAAAGAAAGATGCTACATTTTTGCCACTTTGACCGATGTGGCACGCCACGCCCCCTCGTCACCGTGGATTCTGCAAGGAAAAGACCATGCTGCCCCCCATTTGTCTTGTTCCTGATTAGCTTGCTCAAGGGAAGTATGGTAGTTTGTGCACTGTTTTAAGGTATAATGCAATTCTTTGGCTGAGTACCATAATGCGAAAGGGGGTTGAAATGTGGTAATACCTAACAACACTGATCTTGTTTGTTGTTTTTCCAGTAGTAATGCTGAAATTTGTGAATTGAAATTCTGTAAATACCATCCAATGGTCAATGCTAATAGAAAAGTCGAGATCAGATCGATTCGATATCTTTGATTTGATGACATTAACTGATTTAAATGATGAAACCCTGTGACTGGATGGTGAGTTTTGGCTCCGACAACCATATGACACAATAGTGTAGTATACTAGTATTTCTACTACATTCTCACAAGTTAAACCATGCATTTTCTAGGAACAAGCGGCCAGAGTTCACTGCATGGTTGTCAGAAATCAAGCAGGTATATTTGTTTCTAGCATTCTATAGATGTTGTCTTTTCAGGAAATACGGAGGATCTATACGCGCGAAAAAAAGTCAGGTCAACAGGGTGTATATCCAGCTAAGAAACCGTACCGTCTTTCTAATGCATCTATAGAGTTAGTGCTAAGCAAGAAAATACAAATCAATTAGCTCCAAAGGAACCATTTATCTTAGTTCCATATTGTTCATCTTTTAGTAAAAATATTATATATAGGGTAAATTGCTGCCATTTTAAACATTCAGAGCTTATTTCTTTGTTTTTAGCAAAAATCTCAATGTCATAAAGGTCGTTGATTGTTGGAGCAATTTGAAGATTTGAAGTTAAGTTAGACCTGACTTAAAAGTTCAAGACCTAAACAGTACTTGTTCTCTCTCCCTTTCTATTTTCATATATTTTATAATTACTGTGTTGTATTTCCTTCAAAAAAATACCATGTTGGTTAAGACCAATTTCCGGTATTCTGGTTCTGTGATCAGGGTCATGGAGAGTAGACTAGATGTTCTATTACCTGATTCGTACTGCATGTTTACTTCTGTACCAATCTATCAAAAGTTTATTACTCTCAGTTTTGGTTACTGTTTTACTTGTTTACAAGATCGGTGTGTTAAATTTAGTTTTCTTGGTAATGTGGCCACAGGTTAATTTGGAGTCATTGTCAAATTGGGAAGAGAAGCAAATGTTTAAGGAGTAAGTTTGTACTGCCATGAAATTACTTGAGGAATTCTATGAGCTTCCGATGGACTTAGAAAAATAATATCACTCTGGAATTATTCGTTTGTAATTGGGGCAGCATGATCTTTTCCTTGCAAAATCCACGGTGGTGAGGGGGCGTGGCGTGCCACGTCGGCTAAAGTGGCAAAAATGTAGCATCTTTCTTTCTCCGGTGGCAAATGTGTTATGGACATTCTAAAACTAACATTTAGAGAGTGACCACTCGTAAGAATGGCAAATAGTTAAATATCATATATAGTTAATATTGAAGCTTCATACTGTTACCAATATATAGATGTCTGAACTCTGAAGCCCTTACCAAGCGGGGTGGACTTTTCAGGATCGATAGATAACCGAAAAAAACCTTCAATGATTGACAGGTCCGTATGGAACGGAAGAGCTCGAGCCTCGAGCACGTGGTCTCCGAGAGATCATGGGCGGATACAACCCTAAAGAAAACTAGCAATAATAGCGCGCTACGTTGCGCCGGTTTGTAGAGTCGATAGGACCCATCGGCGAATCCATAGGTTGCTATAAATCTTTGATTAAATCTATATTTTTTTTAGAAAACGGGAAATTTGGTTGAATTTTCGATCTCCGTTTATAAACCTTCGCCGAATCTGTGTTTTTTTGTGGCGAAAACATTTTTCCTGAAAAGCGTGTTTTTTGGTGGCGAAAATATTTTTTCGGAAAACGAGGTGATAAGTTGCTATAAACTTCGACGAATCTGTGCTTTTTGGTGGCGAAAACATTTTTCCGGAAAAGCGTGTTTTTTGTGGCGAAAATATTTTTTCCGAAAACCGAGATCGGTAGGACCTGGTTAAGCGAATCCATGGGTTGCTATAAACTTTTGACGAATCGCGTTTTTTAGAAAACGACGGCTAAGACCCGTCGGCAAATCGATAAGTCGCTATAAACTTCGACGAATATGTGTTTTTTTGTATAAAACATTTTTTCCGAGAAAAACGTGTTTTTTTTGTGGCGAAACTTTTTTTCCCGGGAAAAATGTGTTTTTTTGTGACGAAAACATTTTTTCCGGTAAAAACGAATCGGCAAATCGATAAGTTGCTATAAACCTTCGACGAATCTGTGTTTTTTGTGGCGGAAACATTTTTTTCGGGAAAAACGTGTTTTTTTTGTGGCGAAAACATTTTTTTCCGGGAAAAACGGTAAAAACGGATCGGCAAATCGATAAGTTGCTATAAACCTTCGACGAATCTGTGTTTTTTTGTGGCGAAAACATTTTTTTCGGGAAAAACGTGTTTTTTGAGTGGCGAAAACATTTTTTCCGGAAAAACAAAGGAAAGGACCCGAACGTAGAACCAGGACTGTTTGTTAATTTTTGGACCTTTCGCTATCCCGAAAAATTAGAAAAGAGCTTACTCGTGATTTGTAATTAACGGAGGTCTTTCAGTAAAACACCGCTCCAGGACCCAAACGCGAAGAAAAAAAATTTTGTCTCACAGAAAATCGCAAAGGACCTATTTGTAATTTGGAAGGACCTATCTGTAATTTCGAAAAACCGGAGGGCTTTTTTGCAAACTGTCTTGGGGGGCACGTGGCCCCCCTGATCACTCGGCATTTTCTCCCGCTATAAAGGGTGTAACCATGGCTGGCCCTTATCATTAGAGATGGCAATAGGTCTTGATCCTTATTTTTCTATAAATTTTTTTTTCTATTAGGGGATAGAAATGGAGAAATCTCTGCCCGTGGAGGGTTTATCGAGGAAAATGTTGCCCCTATCGGGGATCACGGGACAGAGACGTTCCACCGTTCCACATCCCCGCGTTATCACTAATAGGTGGGAATAAATAATCATTCTCAAAACAAAAAAAGAATATATGTGAGGTCATTATTAATAAACATGCTAAATATGAATTACTTTAGTGATTCACTCATGTTTCAATCACACATGCACTATTACTCTAGTGATTCATTCATGTAGTATGTGATCTTTTATATAGTATTTTCGGGGATTAGTCCTTGTCAGGGTCCCGCAAACCCGTCGGGGATCGAGGACGGGGGGAATTAAGCCCCGTGTACGGGGACGGGGGCAGGGACAGGGAAGTTTTTCTTATTGAGGATTGGGGATGGAAAGGCGCTCCCCGCGGAGATTTTTCCGTTACCATCCCTACTTACGACGATTTGAACCGTACAATCTCGATCGCAAGGCTGCCCATACGACTATGCCACAGTATCCGTATCTAAACTGATGATTTTTTTTAAAGAAAAATATGGAGGCTCGAGAGCACGTGCAACACGGTTGTTGTCTATATAATTTTTTATGTCATCTAAAGACGAAATTAAAGATATCTTCTACAACAGTTTGACCGTCAAGCTTATGTCTATGGTATCTCTGTAATCTTTTAGTTATGTTATAGAAAAAATATTTATTATAGACAAACAAAATTAAAGATGTCTTCTACAACAGTTTGACCGTTAAGCTTATGTCTATGGTATCCCCGTAATCTTTTAGTTATGTTATAGAAAAAATATTTATTATAGACAAACAAAATTAAAGATGTCTTCTACAACAGTTTGACCGTTAAGCTTATGTCTATGGTATCCCCGTAATCTTTTAGTTATGTTATAGAAAAAATATTTATTATAGACAAACAAAATTAAAGATGTCTTCTACAATAGTTTGACCGTTAAGCTTATGTCTATGGTATCCCCGTAATCTTTTAGTTATGTTGTAGAAAAAATATTTATTATAGACAGTAACTTATACAATAGTACTTTGTAGAATCTATATATATCTTAAATATATAAACTTAGATTATCTCTCTATAAAAAGATAACTACGCTCTCTCCGTATATCATAAAAATCTTACTATCAAAGCTTGCAGACAACTAAAATCGTATCATCATACGTGCCCCGGAAGGTAGCTCCTTGAGACAGAGAACGTGGATCTTTATCACGTTTCTTCTCAAAGGCGATCACCGTTTCACATGGACTGATGGACGGCAGGCACAGCAGAGGTCGCCCCTCGATCAATCCCTGTCCGGTGGGCTACTCCAGGGGAAACGTGGATGCCCGTTGGCTGGCACCTAGCGGCTAGTCCTCGGCTCTTTTTAACCTTTTTCTTTTCGTCACGCCACCGCCCACCTTGCGTCCCACAGGACGCATGCGGCTAGCGGGCGACGTGGCTAGAAGGCAAGCTGATCGCGACGCAGCTCCACGAGCTACGGCTACAGCTAGGACGTGACCGCGGTACA
This sequence comes from Guadua angustifolia, assembly GCA_036346375.1. Lineage (NCBI taxonomy): Eukaryota > Viridiplantae > Streptophyta > Magnoliopsida > Poales > Poaceae > Guadua > Guadua angustifolia. The sequence continues at coordinate 31,653,002 of CM070501.1, read as the reverse complement.
CGCGGCAACTTCGACGTTGCATGTTTCACAGTACAGTACGTGCTCGATAGTCGATCGATCCTTCGAAATGAGTGGCGCTGCGTGTCTGCGAGAGAGATCTTCCCTATGTGACAGCAACTTTGAGAGTTACGATTCTACGGCTGAATAAAAAGCGACAGTTCAAATGCTCGATAGAAAAAAATGTACTGATTTTGTATATGAGAATGTAGCTAAATACTGTAGCTTAGTACTATTTGACAGTGCAGCTGAACAGCTTAAAGTTGCAGTCTCCGAAGAAACAGGGTTCAAATTTTCGTTTTGTGAAAAAATTCGGACCCTCCCGAAATCCGAAATTTCGGACGAAATTTGGTTTTTTCGGCCGAAATACATTCAAAATTCAAAAAGCAAAATTCAAATCCAGTTTGTTTGGCACCGAAATTTCGCTGAAATTTCCTGAAATTTCCTGAAATTTCAGACAAAATGCACTGACTGAAAATTGGTTCAAACGATGTCAAAACATTTTGAAATTTGTTTTGTAGGTTCCTGACACATTAGAGATGTTCTCATAAAATTTTCAGGTGATTATCAGTTCTGTGGATTTTTAAAAAATTCAAACATTGGTACTGTCCCGATGAAACGTTGATCGACAAATTTGAACTGGATGAAAAATAGTACAAAAGAGGTTATAAAATTTTGAAAATTTTTTGTGGAGATTTCTGAAATATTTATGATATTTCTGTAAAAATTTAAGATGATGATCAAATGTGAGGAATTTTTAAAAATTCAAACATTGGTACTGTCTTGGTAAAGTTACCGAGCAAGTTTCATCCGAATGAAAATTAGAACAAACGAGGTTATAAAATTTTGAAAAATTTTCTGGATGGTCCTGACACATCCATAATATTCTCATAAAATTTTCATATGATGATCAGATGTCATGAATGTTTAAAAATTCTAACAGTGCTACTATCTTGTTAAAAGGCCGATGATCGATAATAGATTTACTTTAGCAATAAAAAAGGTTTAAATTTTTTAAAAATTTTACATAAGGGTGAAAATGAAATGCTTAATATCTCATAAAAATTTTGAATCATGATCACGCTCCAGTGAATTTATAAAATTCGTTGAAGGCACAATGCCATTTATGTTCTTTCTCTGTTTGATTTTTGAAATATAATACAATAAATTAAGTTCAAGCTTACTGCATTGATAGGTTTTATTGAGAAAACCAAGAAAGTTCAATTTTTTTAAAAAAATTTATATAATGGTACTAAGGAAATTATTAATCTGTCATAAAAATTTTAGATCATGATCACACTCGAGAAAATTTAGAAAAATCTAACAAGTTTACTGTCCCAATTATGTCCATTCTGTTTTTGATTTTTTAAAGATAAAAAATGATGTTAAATTATTTTGAATTTTTTTTATTATCCTAATCTACCAGGTATGGTACCATAAATTTTTTAGATCATTATCAAGCTTGTAAATTTTTTTAAAAATCTGACAGTGTTTCTGCCCAAATTTTAAAAAAATCTCAAAAAAATAGTTTTTCAACAAATTTTCATGTAAGATCACTTTATTTGGGGTTATTGGACCTAATCCGGCCAAATCCGGTGCTAAAACTTCAAAATCCGGATTAAAAAACCCGAAATTTCGCCAAAAGTACTGTAGCAAAATCAAATCTTTTTAAAATTTTAAATTTGCCAAGATTACAAAATTAAATTTGATGAAAAGCGAAATTTTGTTTAAATTTGCGGTTTTTTATCCCTGCTCCAAAACTGCACATGAAAAGAATTTTAAGTTGTCATCATGTTGTGATGTGTTCCTTTCCGACGTCTATCATTAGCAGCAATTTTTGACTTCTTTTGTCGATGATGTACGTTAGTACGTACCAAAAACAATTGCTCCTGCCAGACACAAATACATGTCACTCAGCGAACGATCGGCCTTAATTTAAAATACAACATATCTTATGCATATAGGGATTTCTGTGTATATATCCGTGCACACCAACTAATAAAAGTTATGAAAAATTTTAAAAAAAATGTAGATATACTTCATAGATTACTCTACCTATGTTAGTGGTGGGAGGCAGATGCGGCGAGGTAGCGAGGCGACGGTGACAACGAGATTTCCACAGTGAGGAGAATGCCACGTAAGGGTAGTGGGCGGCGACAACGGGTAGGGTGACGAGATTCGACAACGAAGAGGTGCCAGAGATGGAAAAGAAAGCAGTGGGAGGGGGTGGTGCAACGACGATGCCATCTATCGCATTGGGAGGTGGTAGCTGTGGGGGCGAGGGTGTTGGCTTGCTGTGGTGGCATTGGGGGTGAAGGTGGCAATGGGGATGGGTGTGATTGTATCAGGTAGGTTTGAGGAACAGTAGAGTTAGGGATTATATCTGTCGTGTTGGATCTTCATCATCTAATGATAAAAAAATTTGATTGATTTCTCAACCAAATTTAGTTGATCAGTGTACAAACACTCCCATAATCTAAAGCCGATAGTAAGCCAAATCTGCAGGACTCCGAAGCCATGGCAGCACGGCGCTCAAGCTTTGATGTGCGCATTTACAAAGGGGAGAATCTTTGTTTCTAATGAGATATAGGTTTTGTTTGGGACAGATTCAGCTTCGGTTTCTCCCCTCTAGAAGTCAGAAGTTGTTCTAAACAGCTAGCTTCTTCACACCTTGAAACCAAAAGCCAATAGCCCATTTGTACTAGGAGAAGCTAAAAACTGATCTGGGATGCTTCTCACGGCTTCGATAGATTAAAGTTTTGACTTTGTCAAAGTTGAAGAAAATTACCCCCTCCTACTCTAAGTATAAGATCCCAAGCCACACCCCTCTCACCCTCATTTTGACCAGCACCCCTCACACCTAAAAAGCTATATTAAAAGCCAGGCTGGCAAACACCAAACACCTTTAGCCTAGCCATGCAGTTCAGCTGAAAGCTACTTTTCAAAAAAGCTACAGCCATAACAAGCATGGTCAATCAAACTCTACAATTCGATGGACAAGTTTCAAAACTATTCTTAGGGAGTTTTGGCCATAAATATAGCACCTCGTTGTACAAGGGAATCAATCTACAATAAAGAGAAGAGTTCAGATCTCGTATATTATGTATTCACCTTTGTAATTATTTTTTGGGTATTCTCAAATTGGGGATTGGTATTAGGATCGATCTATGACAGTCATTTCTATTATTCAACATGTTATTAGCATGAAGCTCCCCAAGGCCAAATGAGAATTTCTGCCTACATCAATCTACACTGCATCGCAATTAAATTGGTATCAAGCAACTAATCTACTATAAGCCATATGTAAGTTCAGAGCCTACGTAAGTTAATCTCATCTGAGCAGTTTTTAATTCTGCATATTAATTATCCTAATTACCTAGATTAGTTTAGCAATTAGGGTTCTAGATTGTTTCTTGATGATAATGTTCATACAATCAATCTGAAAAAAGGGGGAAATCTCTCTACGGCCCACACCTTTGCCGCTATCTTCGCTCTTCGCGCAGCCCACCATAGCCGTGCTCTTGCCGAGCATGGCCACTGTCACCATCGACGCCCCGTGCTCCCGCCGAAGCATAACCACCTGGAACTATGCCTGATGCACTGTAGCCCGATGTCGTGCCTCGCCTTCACTTGTCGCTTGGAGCTCTCTCCAGATCCGTTACACGTTGCTTCCCATTGAGTGTTGCCTTGAGTTGTGCCCAACACGCCACCCGGCGGTGCCACAGGTGGAGGCGCGTGGCAGCATGATGCTCATCGGGAGCAGCGGTGGTGACTTTAGGCACGCATGTTGTGCCCACATCATACGCATGCCGGGCGTGGCGAGTGGAGGCACGTGGTGGCCGGCACTAGGTTGGAGAGCAGCAGCTGCCATCGAGAAGTAGTGTGCCTGGCGTGGAGCGACGAGCCCGCGCGACGGCTATTGCTAGAGTGCATAGCTCGTGGCATGGCAGCGGGCACAAGCATGCATGAGGTATGACATCGACCGCTCTGGCAACTCTTCTAGGTGTCAGCCATCATGGTTATCGATTCCGCATATGTATGTATAGAAATCCCGATATAGGACCCTAATTAACAATTAAAATGATCTAATATAGGGAAGAAGCAAATATTGATTAATCTACAAGATTAATCGAATAGCATGCGGATTGGTAACATGGAATATTGACAACATACCTTTCAGCCATATAGAGGCTCATGGTGGTAACATATTGAAAATATAGATAGTTGCCATAGATTGATTCTAAGAACAATAGAAAATACCGATAGATAATCATAATAAGCTATTTCTTTATTATTGGCTCTAATTTCTCTTGTACAATAGAGGATATATTTATATGCAAAACCTTTCGGGATAATTTTGGAATTTACCGCCATTGTACATGAGAAATCAATCAACAAAAGTAAACAAAAGAGAGTACAATTACAAATATATTGTTTTCATCTTTATTATTGTTCGTAAGTGTTCTTAGATTGAATGGCGGGTATTGTTGTAAAACATAGTCATTTACCCACGATCAATCAATAGCTTGCCAACAAAATCACAAGAACAAGAACTGGAGCACACACAATGTAGGGAGGTTATGTTCTCTCACTTTAATAGATTGATCTCTTGTATAAGGGGGATGCCTAATATATAAGAAAACAACAAGAGATGAGTTCGATTCGCCCACAAATAGAGATAGAGTTCAACCGAATACGGTTACGAATATCCTATCTCATAACACTCCCCTTAGATGAATACCGCGTAATTCACATGTCTTATCAAAAACTCCACTTAAAAACCCAGTGGGAAAAAAGGTGATAGAGATAATAGTACATTGCACTCGTACTTTATATTGCACCAGTTACCTCAATAAAAACCTTCATATGAGAAAACTTCAGGAAAACTCACTAAGAGAAAAAGAATACAACTTATAATTTTCAAGATTTATATTAGGATCTTCAGGATCATAATAAGAGTTATGGTTCAAGGATTTACTCTCCCTGAACTTTGCATGTCTTTAAGTCGTCTCATTCAAATGCCATTAACATATCTTTGGAATATATATTTAGGTAAGTCCTTAGTGAATAAATCTGCAAACTTTTCATATGACTTAGTTTGCAAAATCTTTACCTCACCATTCTTTTGGAGTTCATAAGGATAGAAAGCTTAGGAGCAATATACTTCGTGATATTGCTTTTTACATAACCTATATGTATTTGTGCAACACAAGCAACGTTATCTTCATGGATAATCATGGGGGTACCATTGGTGTTAAGACCATATGACTTCTGGATATGGTTAATCACACATCATAGCCAAACACATCCATGTGAGGCTTCGTATAAAGATATACTCCCTAAGTGATTGGTAGAAGTAGCTACCAAGGTCTACTTACAAGACAGCCAAGAAATGGTTGTACTACCATAAAGAAACACAAAACCAATCTTTGATTTGGCATTGTGTGGATCAGATAGATAGCCAGTATCCGTATATCCCACCATGGTTAAGTTTTGATTCTTCTAAAAAAATAATCCAAGTCTTGAGTACCTTGGAGGTATCTGAGTAAAGTTTTGATACCAACCCAATGTCTTCTGGTTGGGGCTGCATTGTATTTTGCTAGCAAATTCACTGCAAATGCAATATCAGGCCTTATGTATGGGACTTTAGGTCCTAAGACTTCTTTGTTTTTCATTCTTGATCTGAAAGGGTCTTTATCTACTTCAAGAGATCTTACGATTATGGAGTCTTTTAAAAGATGCAATTTATCCATATTAAACATTTCCAATACCCTTTTGGTATAGGAAAACTATTTGGTTTTACCCAATCTTTCATCTCAAACCTCTATCTTAAAGAAAGAACTTGCTTCTTTTATCTCCTCTGTGGTTTCGATGATATTCACATCATCGACATAAAATTGATGATATAAAATCCATTCTGAGATTTCTTTATGAACACACAGGGACAATATAACTTCTTCAAGAGGAACTCACTAAGTCGGTTATATCAAATTCTCTCCGACTGTTTTAATCTATATGGTGATCTCTTCAGTTTGACACTATACATATTGGGATTATTTGGATTTGGAATTTTAACTCCTTTAGGGATTCTCGTATAGATATCTGTATCTAGTGACCCATATAAATATGTGGTCACTACATCCATCAACTATATTGTTAAGTTTATGCTTGTTGCTATTAATATTAAATTTTGGAACATTATTCCATTATTTACAGGAGAATATGTTTTATCATAATCGATACCGAGTCTCTACGTAAACCCTTACTGTTGGGGATTAGATAATTTCCATAAAGACCATTATACCATGGCAGCCGGTTTTCGGCCGACCATGCTTAGGCTCGTCCCCGAGCATGCTTGCTCAGATGTGGGCAGCGGTCGGTCAGAGTCGAGTGAAAATCCCGAGCATGTCCAAGCAGTCGTGCTCAGTCTATAAAGACGACATGGTGATAATTATGTTGTGGTTTAAAAGACCATTATGCCATGATCTAAGTCCATAATGTCAACGACACAACACGGTGAAAATCATGAGATGCAGTGACAACCACGTTCAAGCATAGTAATGACGTGTTATTCGGCTGTAGTTGTTGTAGTCGCCTATAAATACCCCTTCGGTAGATCGTGGTGAAAAAAGAGGAGAAGAGAGGACATACGCACACATTGCAGACAACCTTTCCTGTAAGAATTCAAGTAATAGCAAAATCACTGGATGTAGGGTTATTATCTCGATCGTGAGAGGCCCGAACCAGTATAAAAATTCCCTGTCCACTACCCTTTCGAGCATAGCATCCTAATAGCATTCTTCGGACGTAAACCCTTCGTGAAAAAGGGGCCCTGGTTGATCCCTCAATCAACAAGTAAGCTTGGCAAGGAACCCATTTTCCAAACGTCGACACTTACGCTACAAGCCTTACTTTATATCTCACTACCTCGATATTTTCATTTCTCTTTGAATGAAAAACCTATTTGATCATACAGGGAACACTTTAGAATGATGTTTGGTCAATAGGACCAAAAACTTTCCTTTTATTAAGCAAGCACGCCTCAATTACTTCTTTTCTTTTGACCCTATCTGAGCTCTTCCGGCACTCCGTCATGTATTTTGGTTCTAGATCCAGCTTTTAGCAATTTTATAGGCAAAATATATGTCGACAATTATAGTTTTTCTTTTATACAATTCTCCTGCATCACTTCAGGGATATCTCTTTATTAATTTCTTCTAGCTTCTCATGATTTCCCACAACGATGGAGTCTGGGTGTTCCGACTTCCCGACGTTAGATTGTGCGTGCAAATATACGTTGGGGTTATCATCTTTAGGATTTTTCACTTCAGGGATGTTACCATCTCTAGGATGGCTCACTTCAGGGATTTTCTCAATATCAGGTTAAGCTTCTTCTACTATCACGGGTAGTATTCTCATTTGTTCGGTTCTTTACTTTTGCAGACGCCTCCACAGTATTGAATCCTGTGCACCTGGAGACCTCCCTATCTTCTTATCATGAGGGCCAAGAGTGGGTTCAATATCCTTCTAGAGTATTTTCACTCTTTTAGATACATATACTGCAGGTATATGAGATCTTTCACTCCCATATGATCAGTGAAGACATTTGATAAATTATTAGCTTATTTGTTGCAGATTTATTATCCTCCAAACTTCAAGTTCGATCTCTATAGTGCATAGATCTAAGGACTTGACATTCTTTAATGTGGTACTTTTGTCCCCCTAATGCCGAAAAATGTCCTTCGTACAATCAGCGTACCGAGCCATGCATAAATCCCTTATCATAGGCTCTAAGTATTAAATACTTGACAGAGATTCATAACCTACATAGATATGTGCATAGTATAACCCGAAGGGGAAGGAATGAAGTTTTTCAACCACATGTTTATTGCACCTATTAAAGTTAGTCATGAGTAAGTATTGTGTATCGTCCTCATTCTTTGTCTCCATAAGGAAACAATTCAGACAAATGTCTTTAAAACTTAAGAGAGTACGACTAGACTCAGGGTATAATATAGTGTATCGCTTCTGGCGATAGTCATAATATTTCCAGTTTACTTAGTGCAGTACAACTGTCTTTTAGACAGATTTCCTCTTCTCCCATATGATTATACTTTGTTTCATATTAAAGGTATGATTTAACAATCAAACAATTGTTGCCTCAGGAACAAATTGTAGACTATAGAATAAACATAGCACAATTAATCAAATATCTGAAAAATAGATATTTATTCAATTTTGAATGATAATCACTCAACATGAGCATATACCAAATATATGTTCATTTAGGAACTAGGGCTAAATTGATAAGGAGACTAATAAGAAATTTGTGATATCGACTAGCAAATTGAAGGAATACTTAGGAGACTAATAAGATCTCTATATAAGTCGTAGATGTCCTTCTGGGACTCCTCGAACTTTATAATTTCGAGAACCATATTATCATACTTCTCAGCACTCATGTCAATAACAGTTGAACGGTGAAGTATGATTCAACACTATTTACCCGGGTCTTATTGACTTTTCAGTGGATTTCGTGTAAAGGCCTACCATATGCTTGGGGATACGATAGTTACACGACCAATGGCCAGTGCATCTATACCTAAAATAGGATTATTCAGAGCTTGCAGTTTTATTTAGCTAAATCTTGCTTTTGGAAGCCCCATGTCCCTATATATATACTTTTCCACTTTCGATTGCCTCTTTTCCTATCTGATTTGTCATTCTTCCACTTATCCCTTTTATTTCTTTGGCCCTTTCTGCGGCCAAGGCTATTATTAGCCTGCCGAGCATTTGCATATGCTTCGGGCATTGCATGACTCCCATTAGGAAGTACTTGATGATTCTTCACCAGGAGTTCATTGTGCCTTTTCTGCTTTTAGCAAAATACATATAAGCTCGGATTACTTCTGGTACTTTGCATGACGGTACTGTTACTGCAGTATCCTCATATTAGGATGGAATGTACACAATGTCCTGTCGATCTTTTTAGCATCGGTAACTTTCTAGTTACAAAATGTTAGGTTAGTGACAAACTTGTGTATAGCAAAAATTATATGCTGCCACAGTTTTTAAAATCCTGAAAGCGTGAGAAGATCAATTCGCATTGTGTTTCTAGCAACATAACAGATCTTGTTGCTTATATATTTTTCCTCCAGAGAATCCAAAAGTACCTAGTGGTCATCTTCTATCAACTATTCGGCGTTCAGGTTCGTATGAAAATGGTGCCTTAGGAGGTGCAAAGCCGTATATCTAGTGGCTTTGGGAAGAGCAAGGGTACCAGTTTTAGGCTGGAAAAACAGTAGCTCCAAAAAGATCGAACTATCAGATTAACTTTAGTATTCATTGCCGGGGTAAGGCAATTGTTGCCATTTAAGGCAAGCTTGATAAATTCCTTCTTTGCAATGTACAACATATTCTATTTCTATTTATGCAAAATGACTTTTACTATTGGTAAAATGACTTTTAAAAGCTTACATTTGAATTAGTAAAGCTTGGTCTATATCTATTCAATAGATAATTATCTAAAATTTTTAGAATTTTTCTAGCAATTTTCGTAGTTTTTTGCTAATTATTCAATAATTTTCAGAATTACCATGTAACACAAAAATAAATTTCAATATATATCAATACGGAATTATGCTAGGACAATAAATCAAAATATATGGAGCTTTAAATATGCTATATAAAATTTTCCTAGCATTTTTTTATAATTTTATGTAAATTTTGAAGCAATTTTCAGAATTACTAAATAACATAAAAATAAATGCCAGCATGACTTAATCACGGCATAATGCTAAAAAAATTAATGCAGAGACATGAAGCTCCCAAATGCTATTTAGAATTTTCTAGCATTTTTATATGGCAATTTTTAAAATTACGGAATAACAGAAAATAATATGTCCAACATATATAATCATGCAATCATGCTAAGAAAATTAATACAGAGACATGACACTGAACAATGAGTCACATATAATTTTCCATAATTTTCTAGCATTTTCTTTTAATATCTATCAATTTTCAAAAATGCTCAAATAGTAGAGAATAAAATTCATCACATATGATAATGCTAGAAAAATAACCCAGAGTATGGAACTTCCAGAGATGTGCTAAATAACAATTTTCCAAAAATACTTAAGTCCATATACTTTTAAACCTAATTTCTATGTTTTGATATTCTGTTTCTAAGAAATTAAAAACAAGTGCATAATTAAGGCATTTTTTCACAAAATTGAGTGGGCCAGAAAAACCCATTAGGCCGAGTGGCCTTCAAGCCAACCAGCCCAACAACTTGGGCGGCTAGGGTTAGAAAAACCCTAGCTGTTGTTTGCCCTGTTCCAAGAGAAACAGCCGGTTCCATGTGCTCCACCGGGCAAAAGTCTTGCCGCTTGGGAGCTGGCATCGATCTTCCACTGAGCACCGCTGGGGCCTTGTGTTGCCTAAGACCAAGCGCTGCGCGGGGCCAAGTGCCGCTATGTAGTCGTATCGCTTCAGGTAGTAGGTCATTCTGTATCTTACCTTTATTATTTTTTTCGCAAACAGGTACGGATACGGATAGTAGAAAATCAGGTAGGATATGGATACGGATACCGGGTATTTACGAATAGATAGAAAATGAATACCGGATATTATACTGGACGGATACAATATGGATAATGGGTACTTAGTCGAATAGTATGAAAACCACATAGGATCAAAGTATGTGATAAAAATAATTTAACTAACACACATGGTCTAATTATCACACATAATTCAACACATAGAGCTAAATCAAGATATAAAACAACACATAGAGTTGAATAAACACACGTACTCCAACATAGAGTCTAATTAATTTATAATCTAACATATAGAGTCCAAGAAACACACATAGTCTAACATAGAATCTAATTAATACATAATTCAACACATAAAGGTCAATAAACATGCATGGTTCAACATAAAGTCCAATTAACACACATAGTCCAACACAGAGAGTGCAATTCACACATAGACTTCGGCACACATAGAGTTTAATTCAAACACATAGTTCAACATATAGAGTACAATTAACAAACGAAATAAAGTTCATCATGCGTGCATGAAGGTCTCAATTTGCAAAGTGTCGGGATTATGTGTTGATCCTTACATAGCTAGAGGATTGATCTCATAGCTTCTCAGTTTATATGCAAATGTGTTTTGTAAAATTGTGTTGATCATGAGTTAATCATCACATAGCTCAATATTGGATCTTATTAACTCTTGCTATCTTGTAGTCACGCTTTTGATCAAGTCTTTGTGAAGACTTTCGAAAATCAGATTTTAGGTTTGAGTGACCACATTAGAGTCTATGTTTTTATGATATTTAAAAATATTTATGATTGCTTAAATCTTAAAATGGTTGGAGATTGTAGCCCTCTTGAGAAGCTTCGCATAGAGTCCAGGATCACCTAAATCGGAGTTTGGAGTAAAAAGTTATGATCGTTTGGGGTGGGAGCCGGGAGTGACAGTTTCACCGGATACCCGGTGGTAATTACCCGTTGTGTACCCGTATCTGACATGTTTTTATCGAGTATCTTCTATCCCATATCCAATCAGTATCCAAACAAAAATTATCCGGGTAGTACTCGAATCAGTACCCGAACCAAAAGTATCCGAAACCAACTAAAGCACCTAAACCCATACCCGCAATTTTGGATAAATTTATCCGGATATGGATACGGATCGGGTATTACCTGACCCATTTTCACCCCTGGCTGAAGTTGCGCGGCGGGCGCGGGATCTGGGGCTTCACTGCTACCGCACAGGCGTGAAGCCAAAGCTGCTGCGTCGCCACCGTTCGGTCGCAAGTGTGCGGTATCACCTGCTCTTCTGGCATTGGCACTGTGGGGAGGCCGCAGGAATAAGCCACGGTGCGGTGTCGGCTGGGCATGGCTTAGCCGCCGTCGCTAGAGGGCATGCATGCCCCGAGTGCGATGCATCGAGCACTAGCTTCGGGTGATGCAACTGTGGATGGCAGCACGGCCAAGCGCCAATTGTTGGCGGCGGCGTAGCTAATCGTAGGCGCGACCGCCGAGCTCTTCCGCGCCGCCTCGGGCACATCGGTGAGGGATCTGCGGGCGAAAGTGACCGATCGCTGCAGATGACAATGGCCGCGCTTCGGGGAACGGTGACCGAGTGCGGCGGTTGCGGCGGTCCATGCTGCGGGTGAATGTTAGCCGCATAGCAGAGCAAAGCGGTGGTCGGGTCATGCAAAGAAGCATGAGGACCAAGTGGTGGCCGGCGCGAGCATGATGACGGCACTAATGGTGGCACCGAGGGAGCAGCTCGACGATGATCGGGCGAGGAGCCGTTGGGCGCACGGCCACGACAAGTAGGGTGCCACTGGGGCGCACAACCGCAAGGAAGAGCATGTAGCAGGCGCATCGGCCGTGACGTGCATGAAGCTCACAACAATAGGCATGGAGGTCGCCGTCGTGCGGTGGTCGGAGGCGCTCTGTCGCCGCCAAAATGCAGGTGCAGTCGAGTGTGGGCATGTCAGGCGCACGCGGACAAAGCTGGCAAGTTTTGGTTGATGCATTCGTAGATGCTCAGGATTTTTTTATTGATGAATAGATGATCGCATGGTAGATGGTGATTAAGCAATTGATCTGTAAACATGGTACGATGATCTACAAGATCAAAATTGCACAAAAGCGCTTAGTAGGGCTTAGATGCATTGGATGATTGCGTGTAGCCAGGTGATTTTCGATGCCGTGTAGATTATCGTAGGCAGATGATCTCAAATAGTCTCAGCAGAGTCTCGTGCTGATAACGTGTTGTAAATCATAGTCGTTCACCTATGATCAATTAACAGTATGCCAACGAAATCATAAGAACAAGAACTGGAGCACAGACAATGTAGTGAGGAAATTCTATTCTCTCACTTAATTAGATTGATCTGGGGATACCTAATATTAAAAAAAAATAAAAGATAAATTCGAATTCACCCGTATATAGAGATCGAGTCCAATCAATAACGACTTCAATATCCTATCTCATAACAAGATCAATATAGTGAGGAAATTTTATTCTCTCACTTAATTAGATTGATCTGAGGATGCCCAATATTAAAAAACAATAAAAGATAAATTCGAATTCACTCACATATAGAGATCGAGTACAATCAATAACGACTTCGAATATCCTATCTCATAACAGTATTAGGTTTAATCTCCGGAGAGTTTATATTATTTTTGCGACAGGAATTCGAACCGAGGCCCGTAGGCCGTAGCCAAAGTGCCCGTCTCGGAGCCCCGCGGGTATCAGCCATCCACACGTGTCCCGTGACGTGGCAACCTTCTTTCGCGCCCCCTCCTCCCTTGCAACTTTTGCGAGACTTCCCCTTCCTCCCCTCCCCTCCTCGCCTCTCAAATCAAACAGCCAGCCCCAGGGCACGCGCATACGAGAAAGCCCACCTCTCGCTGTCTCCCCTCCCCTCTCCTCCTCTCGCGCCGCCGCATCACCACCAACTCAACTCCTCCTCCACCGATCCAGGGAATTCTCCCCAGTCCCCGCGCGGGCGCACCGGTCCAGGTTCGTACGCTCGATCGATCTCCGCCACCCCGTTCGGGCGCAATGCGCGGTCCAGTTGTCCCTCCCGTTTCGCCCCACGAGACCCACGCAGTCCCGCCCGCGCGCGCCGCGTTCCTCCGCGGAGGCTCTCTAGAGCAGAGAACGCCCGCCCCTACCTGCACGCCCGCTTTACGTCTCGTCGAGCCCTGTAGCTCGGCGTGCTATCGCGGCATCAGCACCGCTTTGATTCAGCTCGCCGGGTGGGTGCGCCGGCGAGGAGAGCGTGCTGAGAGAGTCGGGTGGCTCAAAAGTTACTTTTTTTTTAGTATCGGGTTTTGAGGCGAACCGTGGAGGCGAACCGTGTAGCGATACGTAGGAAACATGTTTGTGTTTACTCCCCAATATACCGATATTTTGAAAAAAAAAGTGTCGAGAAAAAAGGGGGTAGATATTGCAGCACTCGCAAGTGATAGGATAGGGTTGTAAAATTGACGCTCGTACGGGTCGCTCTTGTCGTCTCCAGACGTCACCTCGCCTTTGTGTACGTTGGGCAGGCGAAGCTTTCAGCCAATCTAGTCAGCTTTTCACTGGAGTTGTACGTGGATGCTGTCGAGGTTGCACCTGCAAAGCAGAGGGGAGGGCGTATCTACCTGGTGGTCCGATTTGTGTAATGGGGACGGTGGTTGGCGTAATGTTGGGCTAATTTGATAGCATGGTGATGATGCGTTTTACTCTTGTTATTTGTATCGAATAGTACTTGATTTTTAGATGAGGATAGTGAAGGGGTCCTGACTCCTGAGGCATGCCACATGACACATGAGAGAACAAGCTACGGCCGAGTGTAACTATTATAATAAACACAATCTAATATATTACTTTGCACTTGTCCTATACAGATTTTATATTCTGTCCATTTCAAATAAGGTAACATGAAGATGTGATTTCTCAGGCAAAAGTGGACTGTGAGATAAGTTCTGATAGAGTAGGCTAACATGCTTTGTTGTGTATATATAGAAAACAGAAGAGAAGATTTCAGAGTTGTATTACGATGGAGATAATTTTCCTAGGAATTTTCCCTTTTTTGCAATCAATGCAGTGCGATTTGCTTTTACCATTGTTCCTTTCATGTACAGCAGCTTTAGGAAAATATCTAACACCAATGATTGACTCGGAACAACCAGTGATATGTATGGACTTGCAACAGCCACTCAATGCTGATGCCTGGTTATTGTCAAAATCATTAGGGAGGGAAAATCAAGTCTTTTTATGTAAGGGTGTCTCATAGAAAGCTATAACGAAAACTCAGAAACTCAATGGACTGTGAATTGATATGTCTGGGATATTTGACACAGGTCTTGAAACCTGTGGGGTTAACTTTTGTAAAATTTTTAGACTTATCTATAAATATTAGTACTAACTAGGCTTTTTTTTCGCAAAAACCTGTGGGGTCAACACCCCACAGGAATAGGCTGGCTACACCACTGAAAATGAAGTAATGCACGTTTTATGTCAGCATTATCATTTTTCTCGAATGCGTACGAGAACTGTGTATATTTGATTTAAGACATCATTACTTTTTACTGTAGTATCAATTTTTGAAAGCCTTCTTTTTAGGTATAAATGATGCATTTAACATTTTAAGTAATCTCAACTTTGCTATGATAAAAATATGCAGGCATTCATAAAAAAAAGCATGGGACATGATGAAGCTGTAGTTACTCAGAAGTCGGAAAAGGCACCATTACCTCCGAAGGTAAATACATATCTAGTATAATTGATGCAGTACCTCACTAAACCAAACATGACTTTTGGAAGCTATCCATTGCCAAAGTTGGATGATTGAATGTGTAAAATTGGACGAACAAGTAGTCACAATAAGAAATGGAACTACAGATAGTATCTTTTATGTGAAAAATATAATGTCACCATGGATTTTTAGATGTATTACATGAAACAACCGCCAAACATAATATTCTCAATGAACTATGTTAGTTACAAGGAATGGACTACTTAAAGGCAGGGTGTCTAATTAGTAACTGTATTCTTTTGCAGGATCAGCCAGCTCTTTATCCATACCTTGATTGGTCAACTATGCAGGCATCGCAGTTTATTGTTTGCTTCTGATAATTAAAATTCAAGTTATTTTTTCTTGATCTGAGCAACTAATGTAAAACGTGATCATCTGTGCAGGCATATTATGGCCCAGGGATCTTGCCGCCAACATATTTTGGCCCTGGAATATCCCCAGGTCATGCTCCTCCCCCATATATGTGGGGTCCTCAGGTATTTGAGTTTTTATTCTCCACATATCAAATGTTGTTTTACATATTTAAGTATTCTGAGTTCACTCCCTGTGTCACTGCAGTCTCTGCTACCATCTGCTTTTGGGAAGCCATACGCTATATATCCACATGGTGGAGGTTTCTTGCATCCCTTCATGCCCCTAGTAAGTACGGGATTTGTTCATTTTTATCTATTTTTCACTCACACCCCAAGTAACTAAACATGGAAATCATTGTCTGTTTTTGTCTATTCTCACCCTTTGGAATTAAGGCAAGCCAATATGTTAACACAGACAGTTCATTATCAGCAGAACTAATCACTAACGATGAACCACTACTGCAGTTTTAAAGTAACCACAATATTATTGGAAAGCCTACCCTTGCTGACAAAATATCTCAACTTGAAAAGTCATGACCATTCCTTCCATAGAAAAATCAGATGATGATAAACTGGACTTTCAAATTTTGCTTGTCATGAATGATCTTTATGCATTTGGGATTGTGCATTTCTTTAATTTCTTGCTTGTTTCAGTTGTTGTCTGTGAACCCCCTATGCTGAATCGCTAATCTTTTTTTTTCTTACGTTTTGACTTCTGATTCTGTTAGTTTTATTGATTGTTTATCTTATGTTGTATCGAGATGGTGAACCCATTGAGCGCAGAGCCAGCAAAGTCTGTGAACAGCAAGGAGAACAATCTAAATAAGAAACTGAAGGAAATCGACGGGACTGCTGTGTCGACTGGCAGTGGCAAAAGTGAAAAAACAAGGTGATACCATTTTTTAAAAAAATATTATTTTCATTAAAAAATCATCTATTCTTTTCTGGCATATATGTCTTATCTTTCACTTAACTGAGTTCATGTGCATCTGCTGCTGCTAATGCGGTGGGGATTGCAGTGTAGAAGGATTCATTGATGGAGACAACCATAAGGTACTGTTGTGTGGTTAATTCTGTGATAGTGTTCCGAGTCAGTGAGCAAATAGTTATTGTGTGAATATATTTCTTCATTGTTTAGGCAAGCGGAACTCCCAAGAAAAGGAGCTTAGATGATAGGCCTAGTTCAGGTACTCAACCCTGATATTGATTTATTCCTTTAATCACTATGTCCTCATTACTATACCTTTTATCATCTGATACCTACTTGACAGTTATATTGCTCAGTTCAATGATCTGGCCATGATGAACTTTGTGCTCACAGCATTTGCTTGTCATTTTACAATCTAAAATTAAACCGTAATATAATCCTTTGTTTAAAATTACAGATGACAAGAAGACCTTAGATTTTTCTCCAGGTGCAGAGACAAGTGGAGCTTCAGCACCTAATTATATACCTGGAGAACCAGGAAGACTAGCAACTTTGCCAAATCTACGTATTCCAGATACAGCGATCAAACTGAATGTGAGCACCACTAGTGACTTCAGAGATATTGGCACGCCAATATCAACTGAATTGCCAGCTAAGGTATGCTTGTTCTAGTCTTTTTTTTTTAAAAAAAATCCAGTAATTGTGGAGTGTGCAATGCTCGATACTTTTTAGATGAAGCAACCAAATTTCTTAATGCTTTTTTATATCTCCTGTTTCTTAAAACGGTGTCATTACTCACTACGACCTTTTCTGTAGCACATGCTTGAGATTGACGTTTTGTTTTCCGGGGTTAATTTTTGTGTTGTCAAGACGGTGTCAACTTATAGGTTTAATTCTTCTTGAATTGCCTGAAATACTTAAAACTCTTGAATTATTTCTTTCTGAATTTGCAGGATGACACGGAATCAAAGCGTGAACGAAGGAAGCAATCAAATAGGGAGTCTGCCCGCCGCTCAAGGCTGAGGAAGCAGGTATACTAAAACACTTAGGTTAATTATGCTGTTAACTGTTTTAACTTCAAAAGTTCCGTGGTATTTCCTTCAGTCAAAACATCTATATTCTGCTTCAAAACTCAGCGTGCTTCATTTAGGAGAATTTTAAACCTTCCGTAGTAATTATTTTGTTTTTTTGTTCTTTCAGGCTGAGACTGAGGAACTGGCTAGAAAAGTAGAGTTACTGACTGCAGAGAACACAACCCTTCGGCGTGAAATAAGCACGCTAACAGAATGCTCCAAGAAATTCAGATTAGAGAATTCTGCTCTGATGGTACTTCATTTTTATTTTCATGATGTGATTACCAGATTATTGAATGTACTATTTTTCTTCAAAACGTCTCATTTTTTTCAAATGCATGCATACCTCAATAAATCAATATCACAGGAGAAACTAACGGACGCCGCACCAGATCAAGCACAAGCAGTGTCTCCGGCTCCGGACCAAACAACTGCACCGTCAGCTCGTGCTGTCGAAAATTTCGCTTCAATGATCGACAACACAAACACATCGAGAAATAGTGGGCACATGGAGCATGGCACGCCCAAGCTTCGTCAACTCCTGGGCTCTGGTCTGGCAACTGATGCTGTAGCTGCAAGCTGATTTGCCACTGCCCGCCTCATTCTCCAACACACGCATGTGGCCCGGTAATTTTTATAAGCGCAAACTGCTCGCGAGATTAACATCAAAGTAGTATGATTTGGTCGTTGTACTTGTAAATTAGCCGTCTTTTAGATGGGTTTCCAACCACTCCACCGAGACATGGATGGCCCTGGCTGTTTGTTTTCTCCTGAGTTTTTTTGCCTTAGTTTTGTATCTGTTGCCGTGTTCATATGAACTAGTGCGGTGTAGATGCTATTAACCGTTAGAAAACTTCAGCTTTGATATTTTTCCTTTCGCTTTATCTGATTGCGGAGGATTCATTTTGGCTCATTCTCACTTACCATTGCCGTAAACACTAGCATTTTGCTTCTTCTACCGTGAATATTCTCCTCTTTATTTGTTGTTGTGTTCATATGAACTAATGCGGTGTAGATGCTGTTAACTATCAGAAAACTTCAGCTTTGATATTTTCCCTTTCGCTTTTTCTGGCTGCGGAGGATTCATTTGTGCTCGTTCTCACTTACCATTGCCGTAAACACAAGCATTTTGCTACTTCTACCGTGAATATTCTCCTCTTTCCCTGGAAAGACAGCGATATAAAAAAAAAGTTTTGGTCATGGTATGAAGATGATCCTACGCACCAAGCATGCACAGATCTCTTTCTCCATTTTTTTTGGCTAGTTCTGCATCCAACACAGTGAGTTAGGGACATGAACAAGAAGCGTTTCATTGTAGCCGATGCGATCAATGCTGGTGGTTGATGGATTGTCCTTGCAGTACCGTCTCTTCTTTTTATTGATGATACGGTTGCAGTGATGATCACTATGCAGCGGGCAATTGCTCGACGATGTCCTCTACCAGTCGTCTTGTCGACGCTCGATCGGAGCGGACAACACGGTTATAGGACGCAGTAGTATCTCACAAGAATACAGTGCAAGAAGAATCTGATCTGTGTTATACAGTCCCGTCCTTCTCGACAACTCGATCCGCTACTGTTAAATTGGCAAGGTACCATGGCTGTTGCCCTTTGGTACACTGTCAAGACTCATAACGCCAGTCCAACTATCCAAGTGAAGATGATATTATATCAGTGGCAAACACTGGCGCGGCGAAACCGTGATAAAAATAGAGGAAGGCTTAAGGGATTAAGCAAAAACCATTAAGCAAATTTTTTTATCAAAAACTAAAGTAAACCAAGCTAAATTGAGATAAACATAGCAAACATAGTCTTGTGGAATCCAAATTCATATATAGACTTAGTAAACATAGACTTATACAATCAAAATTCACATATAAGTTAAAAAAAAAAAGAAAAAGAAAGATAAAAGATATTACAATGAAGATCCCTCACACAAGGTCTTCCATGTCGATGGAAGTTAAGACTCGAGCTTAACAAAGTCTCTGAGATGGCTACGTCCTTGGCTCCACTTACCTTCTTCGGAATGCTCGACACGGCAGTTATCGAACTTTGTTCTCGCCGAGGGCGCAGCATTCTTAAGGCATAGCAGGCGAGAGGCCACGTAAGATCAAATCCAAAAAAATCTACGAATAAATACATCTAACTCATAGATAATAAAACCTGAACAATTAGGCACAAGATACGGATGCCATACCAATTCCATCAGTTGTCAACAACTTGAGTTTCGTTGGATCATGGCTTAGTTTCATGGTTTGCGCAATCGCAATGCAAGTATCGGCAAATTTAAACGTAGGCTTTTGAGACTCATCATACAAATCTGAATCCCTACAACTAATTAAGGGCTTACGGAAACAACAGATAAGATGCTGTAGTAGTAGTACGCGGATCGAACTAGGGTGGCAGGTTAGCTTGACGCATAAATGTCCAGTGCTGTTTGATCGGGCCTCGCACAGTGTACTTTCTTTGATCCAGCAAGTACCCCACGACCCTTGACCCATATAGATGTCGATGCATCCAATTCTGCAAACGGACCAATCACCTACTCACCTAGACACAAAACGTTTATTCTTGCACTTGTGGAGGCGATGAATTTTGTAGTCTCGGGGCCGAGGCCTTGTCCTCCTGTCAAGAAGCATGCACTGGTATCCTTGTCTTAATTACTTCCATAATATGACTGGATTCCTATAATTTTTCAATGCAGTTCTTTTGAGTATAGGAATTCCTTTTCAGTTTTTTTTTCAAAGTTTCTATATGGATTATTTCTTTCCTCCGGTTTTGGAGGATGTTAAATATTAGCTCAAAAGCGGTTGTTTCATATTAAGGTAAGAATTATGCGATGGAGCTACCAACACTACTACATTGTGAAGAAATGAGACTTAAGATGTCACATTTGTTACAAAATATTATTTCACAAATGGATGTCCATAACCCCTTTTTGGGAGAAACTCTCACACATCAATTAAGGAGAAACTCCTATGCTATTACTATTGAAACCTTCATAACATCAATTCTTGTATTTAGTTCAAACCTCTCATGTTACCTATAAATAGAGGGTTGTATGCATGAAAGAATGAATAAGAAAGAAAGAATTCCCTCTACTTCTATGTTGTTCATACTTTGAGTAGTCCACTATATTGTTCATACTTTGAGTAATTTATTAGTTATTTTATATCACGTTATCAGCACGATCGCCTCTAAAAGGCTATCATAAATTTCACATACTAAAAATACTTTGATCGTCGTTTTCTGAGGTAAAGTATTCTCTCAATCCCTATTATATCTTGCTTAATTTACACACTATAATTCATAGCTTGCATTTTTATGTATTGTAGTTTACTATATCGAATCTTGCAAAACTTGAATTCATGGCTTTGGATATTACGGGCAAAAATTATTTGTCTTGGGTGCTTGATGCCGAAATCCATCTAGATGCAAATAGCCTCGGCGAAACAATCAAGAAGGGAAATAAGGCGTCTAACCAAGAAAAGACTAAAGCCATGATCTTTATTCGCCATCACCTCCATGAAGGGTTAAAAGCTGAATACCTTACGGTGAAAGATCCCCTTGTTCTTTGGAACAAATTAAAGGAAAGGTATGACCATCAGAAGACTGTAATTCTCCCTAAAGCATGCACTGGTATCCTTGTCTTACTTCCATAATATGACTGGATTCCTATAATTTTTCAATGCAGTTCTTTTGAGTATAGGAATTCCTTTTCAGTTTTTTTTTCAAAGTTTCTATATGGATTATTTCTTTCCTCCGGTTTTGGAGGATGTTAAATATTAGCTCAAAAGCGGTTGTTTCATATTAAGGTAAGAATTATGCGATGGAGCTACCAACACTACTACACACTACTACATTGTGAAGAAATGAGACTTAAGATGTCACATTATGGTATTGTATAGGAAGACTTAATGGTTACAGTAGTCCCATATCAAGTCTTGCTACTTTACGACTTCGTGGTATTTTTCTAATAAAAAACTTCGGTGGTGTGGTAAGTAATTTTATGTATAGATGTTATAGCGTAGTTGACCGAATTATTTTTTAAATAATATTTAAAAAATGAAAATTTAAATTAAAAATTACAAATATACCTCCCTGTAGTCATTTCAAGTGGCGATAGAGAGTCTATCGCTAATTCAAATGGTGATGACTCTTTGTCGCTATTTGGAATGGTGATAGAGAGCCTTATTTCCACCGAGTAAACGCAGGAGAAAGGAAGAGAGGTTTGGTGACACGTCTCTATCGCTATTTGGAATGAAGCATAGTGCGTGATGATCCAATGATCTAATCATGTTTTTGGTGTTGGGGTTTAGGGTAGATGGCTAGGGGAAGAGAAAGACGACGAGGTAAAATAGGTCAACTACGAGTAAATTTTTTAAATAATATTTGAAAAATAAAAATTACAGAAATAATATGCTAAAATTAAAAATTGCAAACATACCTCCCTGTCGCCATTAGATATTTGTTCTTTAATTTCTACGAGAATTAATCTACTTCCGATGGATACGCGGAGATTTTTTTAATAATGCATTTTAAATAATTTTGTAAAATTAATACACCGAAAAAATTACAAGAATACAATTCTATCATCATTTACTATTTCAAATAGCGACAGAAAGCTCATCGCTATTTCATTTAGCGACATGACTTCTATCACCAATTCTAATGGTGATTGAGCTTCTGTTGCCATTTCAAATGGCGACAGGGATTCTGTCGCTGATTGAAAGGGCCATAGAGGTGTATTTTTGTTATTTTTTGTTTTGACATATTAATTTTGAAAGTTTATTTCAAAAATCTATTATTAAAAAAAAACAATTCAAATGACGACTATCGTCGATCAAAACGACGACAAAAGTGTATTTTCATAATTTTTTGTTTCGACGTATTAATTTTGCAAAATTATTTAAAAAATATTATTTTATAAAATATTTGGTACGCGGACATCTGAAAATCATGTGCTCATCTGACAAAGGTGTATTTTGTAACTTTTTGTTTTGGCGTATTAATTTTGCAAGGTTATTTCAAAAATCTATTGTCGATTTATTCGAAAAGCTTACTTGTTGAATGAGGATCAACCTAGGGCCCTTTTTTCTGCGAGGGTATAGCGTCCGAGGGTCTGCTGGAGTTACGGATCGAGGTGGTCGGGACAATCACATGTAACAGGGAGACTTTTTGATCTGGTTCGGCCTCTCGCAGGGAGATAACAACCCTACGCCCCGGTGATGGCACTAACTTCTTGAGGATGTATTACAATGTGTTTGCTCGGAGAGCCCTGAGAGGTTCTAAGGACTGTCCTCCGGACCACTAGCAACAAGCTCTATGTATCAGGAAAACAGGGAATGAAGTCAAACCCTGAACCCCTCGTGCGAGAAGGTATTTACAGGGGGTTACAATCGACACAACATTTATTACAGAGGGGCGTGTCACTGTTCCGGACGTGGGTGGTGCTGTTCCTTGTTTCGCCGACGCGCGCGATGTGGTCTGATGGTAGCGGATCGCGGTGCGCAGATCATGGCGCGTGCGATTGTGGGCGCAAACCTTCGAGCCGCCACGTAGTTAATGCCACGTCGCTTCGTGGATCAAGACTTTCGGCTTTTAATGGCCCGAGGTCCTTCGCAGACGGTCGTCTGAGTCGCGGACTCCGAGCGAGCATGCTCGGGCGAGCTCGACGGAGGACGGGTCGACTCAAGATCTTTTTAGGGATTTACGTCCGAGCATGGACATGCTCGAGGCCGCCGGATACAATAGTCACTATTGGAATTTCCCAATCCCCGACATCTATTATTTAAAAAAAACAATTCAAATGGCGACTAAGTTTCTATCATCAATTGAAACGACGATAGAAGTGTATTTTTATAATTTTTTTGTTTCAACTCATGTATTTTAAAACAATTCAAATCTATTTTTTTTAAATATTATTTTATAAAATATATTCGGTACGCAGACGTTTGAAAATCACGTCCTCATCTGAAGATAGCAGGATAGTTTTCTCTCTGTAAAGATTTAAGCCCTGTTTGGTAGAGCTCCAGATCTCAATTTCACCTGAGATCTGAAACTTGTAGACTAAAATAAAGTGAATTCAGTTTATATTTTTAGTCTAAAATTTAAACAAGATGACATGTCTAAACACTTTTAATGTACCAACTACCAAACACCCTTATACTGATGGTATAGCCTATAATATATTTCTACATAATCTATAGACAACACTAAAAATAACTCATACGATCGGAGTTAAAAATATCCAATGGTACATAAAATAGTTTCTATAAGACTGGACCAAACACACGAGGTTTTTTTTTTAAAAAAGCGTAGAGCGGTGGGTGGGTGACTCACTCACGGCCGCACCGGCGCACGTGTCCGCGCTCTCGGATTCCCCGTGCGACGCTGTCTTTTCCTCTCGTGCACCCACCCGTCAGATCCATCTCATTTCCGGGTGTGGGATCCCCCGCGGTTCGATCCGCTCCGCCCTCCGCTTCTCGGATTCCAGCTGTTCCTCCCTGCGCTGCGTGTGACCTTTCTTGGATCCTCGAGCGCTCTGTCCTCTGTCCTCCCCCTCTGCCGGCCCCGTGCCATGGCAACGCCGAGGTGGCTCCCATGATGCGCTCTCGCCACTCCGCTCCGCTCCACATCGCCATGTGCATGCCGCTTTTACGAGAGATCCGTGCCACATTCCTTCCTCTGCGAGGGTACTAGCCTGTGCTCTGTTTCTTGCCTTGTGAGCGTGGGCTCGTTGATCTTGAGGTGTGGTGGTGGTGGTGGTTGGTGTGCGCAGCGAAAAGGCTAGGGAGGGGGAAAAAGCTGCGGCGCTTTGCGCTGCTGCCCTGCCTCTCTCCCGTAGGTGTCACGAGATTTGGGCGTTCTTTTACTCTCAAGGAAAAGTGTTGGGGGAGCCATAACACCCTAACTGTTCTAATGGCGACCCTTGGTGTTGTTTTGAGCTCTTTATTGGAGTGCCAGTACTAGTACTAGGTAGGAGTACCGCTAGTAGTTGTAGGCTTGTGTGCGTGCGTGCGTGGGCGCTCTTGTGCTTGCTTGTTCTCTCTGCCTGCGCCGGGAAGGCGGTGGTTGGTTGGCGATCAGTTCTTGCGAGGATCGTGTGTGGGGGGTGGTGGTGCCGCTGTTCTTGCTCTCGTTGATGAGCATGGGGCATTGCTCCGAGCGGAGGCCGGGGTTCGAGGTGACCAAGGACTGGAATGGCGCCGACCAGGTCGTGATCCGGTCGCCGCGGGGGGCGTCTGTCCGGGTGCGTCGCCGTGCTGTGTCCTTCCTGAAATTTTTGTGGCTTTCTGATGGGCGATCGGCGCCTCGGCATTTCATTTCTTGGCCTCGTGTTGGTCTCATGTGAGTCTTTTGGTTGATGTGGTGTTTGCAGGTCAGCCTGCACGGCGGGCAGGTTATCTCGTGGAGGAACGAGCACGGCGAGGAGCTCCTCTTCACCAGCAGCAAGGTGAGGCCATTGGCTGCTGAGTAATCTTGGCTTCAGTTTTGTGGCAATGTGGCTACTCTGTAACTGGTGATAGGATCCGTCCTGCCTTATCGGGGAAGGATTTGGTCTTGTGATTGTGATCGGTTGTCGATGTACTCGCCCAGTTGCGGTGCTGATGAATATTCTCTGATCCTTGAAATGTTGGTGTTTGCCTCTTTTTTTTTTTCTTTCTTTCTTTTGCTCTTACAAGTTGATGGCATTTATACTGGAAGGACGATCTGTGTACTGGAATTTCTCTGATAGGCACGCAAAATGAATTTTTGTGCTCATCAGTTACTATTTCTTTGTATTGTGATTGGATGAAAGCAAGGCCGAATCTTGCCTTCCCTAAAGGCTCCTTTGTGTTGTACCTTTTCGGGGGACAAGGGACATGACCTGAGACTAATTTATCATAACTAAAGGATCCTAATTACGTCTGCAAAGTTTATCGCTTTCCTTTCCATTTCTGTTTGGAGGGAGATGGCAAGTGTTTTCACTAAGAATGTGAAATTCCTCTCCAGATTTCGTCAGCTCTCTATTGCATTCTGAAATTATCCTGAATTTTCCTTTTGCCTCTGAAATTTTTGTATGGTACAACATAAGAAGTTATAAAAGTACTCTCACAGCTATTGGTTTTTGCATACAGGCAATCTTCAAGCCACCAAAAGCGATGCGAGGTGGAATTCCTATATGCTTTCCACAGGTATTGTAGTATCCCTTTCTACCCTAGGTTTGGAGTGGAGTGGACAGCACAAAACTGCAACATTTTGCAATTACGTGTACATGCAATTTTACTTCCGAACTGGTGACAAAACTAACTGTTAAACTTTGTTAGTTTGGAAACTGTGGAACATTGGAGCAGCATGGTTTTGCAAGGAACAAGATATGGACCATAGATGATGAGGCCCCACCACTAAATCATAGCGATAACAACAGCAAAGCTTATGTTGACCTTCTGCTAAAGCCATCTGAAGATGACCTGAAGTGCTGGCCACACTGGTACGATAACAATTTTTTACATGCGTTCACTTTCCCTGACTATACGAACTTTCTGTTACAGTTAAATGCAAACAAAATGTCAAATTCTTGTTAGCTATGGTGTCAGGGAGATGGTTGGTGTAAGGGGGATGGTTGGTCAAATAGTTCAGGCCGTGTACTACTGATGGGCTATTTATCAGAATAACCTGATTCTGCTCAAATTTAAAATGAAGGCACATATGAGTGCTAGCAATTGATAGTAAATTAGAGATTCTACTATTTTGATCAAAGACATCAAAGGTCCAGTGTTATGTTTTTTCATCTATGCCACGTACAATTTTTCTATCAAAGAAATCTGAATAGGCTACAACAGTTATTGATGTAGATGGGAATAGCTCTGTGCACTATAGGTTCAATACATTAACCAAAGCTAAGTTATATTAATTCTGTGATAAGTGATAATGCTTAAAAACATGACAAGTGAGCTTTCATGAGTTCATAGATAAGAGACACGATGGTTAGGGGTTAAGGAAACATGCATGTCTAATGAGTGTGGAAACTGTAAATCTAAACTATTTGCAACAATTCTCTTCAATCTTTTACAGTGGACGGTATGCTCTATTTGAAAGTTAACCTCTGCATAAATTTCAATTTGGATTCTTTGTCTGATATGATTGTAATGTGAATTCCAGTTTTGAGTTACGTCTCAGAGTTTCTATTTCAATGGATGGTGATCTCTCATTGGTGTCGCGTGTCAGGAATGTTAACGGGAAGCCGTTCTGTTTCTCGTTTGCTTATCACACATATCTTTCTGTCTCTGACATCAGGTAGCCATTGTTGGACCAGTCAATTTATTATTATTATTATTATTATTATTTGTGTTCTATTGAATTTCATGTTATGTGCTTAAGTCTGATCTCATGTTTTTTACCGCCTTGTTTCATATGTTCTAAGGTTTATGTTACTTTACCTTAATTAGCCCACTATCATATTTATTTTCTTCCTTGTGACAGAACTCAATCGTTCACATATTATAATTGTTTTCTGCTATTCAAAACATGGAATCTTCTCTTTCCTTTCTTTATTGAATACTAAATTTGGTAAGACTAAACTATGTGTAATCTTTGAAGTCATGAATTATAATACCTTGTCACTTCTCAAAGATCTATAAGCTTGAGTTGAAATTTGTATATTAATCAAGAGCAGAACATGCATGGTAATACAAAATGGACTGATCTGAATTAGACATTTAAACCTTACTGGATTTCTGGATTAGTCAGCATGCCATGCTTAAAAACTGCCAAATTTCACAAAAACTAATTTTCAGTCAGATCTTCTGAGAGCTAAATCTGGTAGTTTGTTCTACCATCAAGCAACTGAATGCTCCTCCTGCCTTGAATTGAAACTTATGATCAACAAATTACTTGTTTGTGAACTGCACAGTTCATGCTTTCAGAATCAATAAAACATAGGAGTTTTTGACTTTGTCGTGAACAATATGCTTAAGTTGATGTGTTGCACCTTGTTGATTCCAGCGAAGTGAGGATAGAAGGTCTGGAGACCCTTGATTATCTTGACAACCTTAGCCAGCGAGAGCGATTTACAGAACAAGGAGATGCTATAACATTTGAATCGGAGGTAAATTTTCATTTGCTTTTGTTGATGATGTATATGGACATACTCAATTTATTTCAGCTATATGGGTCATTTCACCTTTTGGCTAGATACAGTTGTTGCACTTTGTCAAGATAAGCCTGCATATACTGTGTGTTTGAATACTAAAAGGCAACTCTTGAATCTGAATTTCATGCATCACCGTTGCATCCTTGAAGTTGTGCAGATAAGTCAATTGTATTCTTGTAAAAATTCCTCACGTCGAACTTACCTTTATTTTGGTTTAGTAGCTTATAATCAGCGTGAGGGAGAATGTGAGTTT
Source organism: Guadua angustifolia (assembly GCA_036346375.1). NCBI lineage: Eukaryota > Viridiplantae > Streptophyta > Magnoliopsida > Poales > Poaceae > Guadua > Guadua angustifolia. The sequence goes on along the minus strand of CM070501.1, from coordinate 31,624,921 downwards.
GAACTTAGAGTTGCGTCAAGCTTAAGTAGGTCCATTGCAGACAAGTCTCAGAATGGCTTGTCAAATTTGTTTCAAGTCTGAATCACACTTGGAAATTAAATTCTGAACTTGTCCGCACTTTGGCACTTTGGCTTATGGATTATTAGCTTATATAGAAATTCAGGCATTCAGGTTCCTTGAAGTACAATGTCAGTAGATATAATATGCTCTTTTGAAATGTTGTGCTGCACTGATGATATGATACTTATGACCAAAAAAGCAACTGTTTTTACAGGTTGACCGAGTCTATGTAGGCTCCCCAGGCGTAATTGCTGTACTTGATCATGAAAAGAAACGCACGTTCATTATAAGAAAAGAAGGGCTTCCTGATATTGGTAAGATGATTTCCTTATTTCTGTGCCTCATCAAACAAGATAAATATCGTGGCAACTTAACGAAGAACTTCATGCCCTTTTTCTTGGACGTCAGTTGTGTGGAATCCGTGGGAGAAGAAATCGAAAACAATGGCGGACTTTGGCGACGAGGAGTACAAGCAGATGCTCTGCGTGGATGCTGCCGCTGTCGAGAGAGTCATCACACTGAAGCCAGGTGAGGAGTGGACGGGGAGGGTGGAGCTGTCCGCCGTCCCATCGACCAACTGCAGCGACCATCTGGACCACCCTGGCAGCATGTAGGGCGAGAGTTCGCATTGTGCTCCAAGTTGCTATCTTTTGATGCTTAGTTTGCCCCTGATTCCCTGAATCGAAGAGCATGTACTGCCTTTTTTTTCCCTGTACATGGGGGTGCTAGGTCCGTCTATGATCAGCCAGTTGCTGAATCTAAATCTATATTAGATGCAAAACTTGTCGTGACCGACTCCCATTCTGAAGTATGAAATATACGTCGTTGCGGCGTTCGCGTCTGATGTCTATAATTCGCAGAGGTAATGGTGATAGGTACTAGATAGTAGTAATTTTCGAATATGAAGCATGAAAAGGGTACAAGGGACATACAAGAAAGTAAAGAAACTACATTTGAAACGATGCTGACGGATTGTACACTTGCCTTGCTTACAAGACCTGATAGCAACATCCTTTTTCTATAAGCGGTATTATACACACACATGCTTGACATGGATGACAACATGAAAGACACCTAAGCTAACAATAGACCACTAGACCAGCCTGCTTGCACAGCTGGCGAATTTTTTAAATAATATAGTTTTAATAATATTTATAGAAATAATATGTCAAAATAAAAAATAACATAAATACCCCTTTGTAGCCATTTGAAATAGTGACAAAGTCTCTGTTACCAATAGTTAGAGGTTGTGCCGCTATTTCAAATAGTGATAGAGGTATGTTATAAAACTGACGGATCGCTACTTGGCCAGAACACCCACCGGGCAAAAAAAAAGACAGGGAGAGGAAGAGCAAGAAGAGAAGGAAGATGAGAATGACGAGGAGAAGAAAGAGGAGGGGAAGGGGGGAGCAGGAGGAGGAGAAGAAGAAACACTCGCCGGGCAAAAAAAAGACAGGGAGAGGAAGAGCAAGAAGAGAAAGGTAGATGAGAAGGACGAGGAGAAGAAAGAGGAGGGGAAGGGGAGGAGGAGGTCGTCGGCAACGTTGCAGGTATGAATTTTTTTCATCTCAAATTATGTTTAAAAACATGACGTCCTCGGGGAGGCGACGACAACGTGCTTAGGGGAGGAGGAGGTAACGACATGCTCGGGGAGGAGGAGGCGACAACGACCTCGGGGGAGGAGATGATGGCGATGTGCTCGGGGAGGTGGCGACAACGTGCTCAGGGGATGAGACGACGGTGATGTGCTCGGGGACGCAGATGGGCAATGCGGGGGGAGGCAGATGGGTGACATGCTCGAGGAGATAAATAGGCAACCCAGGTGATAGAAGGCAGATGGGCAATGCGGGTGGAGAGAAGTAAACTCCTTTTTATAGAACGAAGGGGAAGCCGAGAGGTCAAGTGCGAGGTGGACGTCTCGGCTTTTGATATTTGAATGGATCAGGAGGAGAAGTCAAGAGGTTAAGCACGAGAGAAAAAGCCGAGAGGTCAAGCATGAGAACGTTTGGTATGTGTACTATTACAATCGGTTCTAATCTTAGAAACTAATCGTGATAACCAAATCATCACTATCGGTTCTGATATTAGAACCGATAGTAAAATATTTTTATCGGTTCGAACCTGAGAACCGATAGTGATACCTATAATATCACTCTCAGTTCTGACATCGGAACCGATAGTGATAACGATTGCCATCATTATCGGCTTATCACTATCTGTTCTGAGGTCATACCAATAGTGATATTTTGCACCATATTTCTCACCCCACTATCGGGTTTTTTCTAAAAAAAATTGAAAACCGGCTCAAACGAGGAGATGATGTTGTGTCGTTCTAGTAGTGCGGATGGCTCCACTCTCACCGACATGCAACTACGTGCTACATGTGGTGATCCTTGAGGATCTTACCTTGAGCCCACCGCCGTTGCGCTCCTGCACGGTGTACCCAACGTGCGGGTCGAGCAACCGGTTCTAGACCACGAAGAAGGGCTGCATTAAGTTGCGCCGCCCGCCGCCGAGCTGGTGGTGCACGTTGTGGTAGGTTGCGTTGTTCCCGAACACGGCGTGGTGCGGGTTCCACGGCACCAGCAGCCTGCAGTGGTTGTCGATCCTCTTCATGGTGGCGAACACGAAGAACACCGCCGCGGCGCGTGGATGCGTCCCTGAGGCGAGAAACGCGCATGCGGCCGACAGCGTCTTCGTGAGCGCCGTCCATGGGGTGGTTGTACTACATCGGGCCGCCAAGGCGAACCAGGCCGTCAAGGCCAGGACCAACACAGCCGCCGTCGGGCCCGCGCAGGGCTTGGCTTCAACACCACTTTCTTGCTCACTTGTCAGGTGCATAAGAACATCATATAATTACTCCTTCTATTCAAAAATATAAAGCCTATAATTTCAATGATTTTGTTTAGAAATGTCCAAAATTTTTACTCATTCAACTCATTGAAAATTGATGATTATGTGTGCTCTCTAGATTTAATGACCTTGAGGCTTCAATTACAACATTACGAACATGATGTACCTACAAATTCTAGGTTTGAATTTGACAACCCTGTTTTATCTTTCTCTGCCAGCGTGTCGCGGCTAGCGGCCGGGAAATCGGATGTTATATAACATTTACCTGTTCATTTAGTTGATTACATTCATTATAGAAAATGCTAATCACATACAGTTATTCTTTTCTAATCTTCTAAGACAATTGATAATGAAACTTGTGAGTATCTAAGTTATTATCACTCAAATCTTTCTCAATTTTACGCTAACCTTAATCTTTATATAAAGTCAAAATATATCCTATATTCATTTTTTAACTGAGGAGGAGTAGTTACGAGAGTGCATGCAGAGCGAATGCAAACTCGTAAACGAGCGGGATGCAAGTGATGCATGCGAGTGTATGCCGCACTGTGTGCGCGCGCGTGTACAAGACTTTGCACAGGTGGCTGCCAATGTGGCCGGCTGTGGCTGCATGGCCTAGCACCGAGAGCTGCTAGCTGTGACGTCTGCCCGTGTCGAGGGAGGAAGAAGAACAGGGCGTTTGTTGGGCGTTCGCTTCTTGGGCTACCGCATGAAGATCCCCACTGGTGATTGGTCCAGCTCACCACGACAACTAAATTTACAGTCCCATACAGTCACTTTCTACCCCCCATTTTGGTCCAGCTCGTGGGGCGTGCGCGGCATAGCAGCTGGAGGCCGCGCGCGGTCGCGGCGGCATAGCGGCGTCAGCGAGCCAGCGAGAAGCGAGAGAGCCAGCGAGGGCCGAGGGGCCAGTGGCGGATCTACCATTGGGGCTGGCTGGGGCGTCAGTCCCATCTTCGATCGGTTGAACCCCTCTCCTCCCAGTATCTCCAACGCTATGGCGGCAAATCGGTAGGTTTAGAAACTGACAACTGGGAGTAAGATGTAAGAAAAAAAGTAAAAAAATAATACTACCAGGCAAGTGGGCCATTAAAATTAGTCACGGGCTCCCTTACTCTCATGGGGTTTCACCGTGCGATGAGTCGGCATCCTTCTTGTGGCGTAGCACGAGTCGAGAGCGAACAATGTCGATTGTCGTCTCGCGGCGCGTAACAACGCGACGCAGACGATTGCGTGCGGCAAACGCCGCGGCGGTGTGATCACGGCGTAGGCGAAATCTTGTCGATAGAGGAGCAAGGCGAAACAGCGCATCACCGGCCGGGCGTTAAGCGGAACATGCATTGTCAAGAGCTGGACGGAACACGCATTACTAAAGGAGAGGAATCCGTCGCGCGGGCGGCACGGCGCAGCACCGCAGGGGCGCACCAGCGCAGGCCACTCCATGGCCTTTCCGGGTCCGTATGTTTGAGCCACAGCCAACACGAAGTCGGAGTGCTCGTGCAAACCTGTCCAATTCAAGTACACCTAGGCTTCCGAATTTGAGTGACAGTAAACAGTTGTCCACCTTACCTTGCAATTACCACCATGCAACGCTGCGTTGCCTGCCCATAAGAATTTCCTCAGTATCTTGTCAACGTCCGTGATGAATTTCTTCGTTACCTTCAGTGCAGTCAACAAATAGATTGGAATTGATGTGATGATAGATTTTACCAAAATCAGGCGGCCTCCCATTGTGAGATGCACCATCTGCCAAGCGGCAAGCCATCATACAACTTTATCTTAAATGAGCTGCAGGTGGACACGCTGTAGCCGACCCAGCATGAGTAGCATTCCCAGGTATTTCATGGGAAATGGGAGATAGTACCTAAGAACAGCTACAGGATACTATCGAGGTTTAGATGTTGGCACTGATCACGGCTATGGAACTCTTTTGCATGTTCACCTGAAGGCCAGAGGCTGTCCGAAGTGGTGTAGGATAGCAATAACGGTTTGTAGCTCTTCCCTAATCGGGTTTAGGAAGATTACGACATCATCTGCATACATGGACAACCAGAGAGAGGGTGCAGAAACTTTGAGAGGTAATAGGATGCTGTCCTCCGTGGCTTTTCTCTGTGGCTTTTTTGAGGATGTAGTGAAGTGGGTCTATGGTTAATATGAATAGATAGGACGACAGTGGATCGCCCTATCGCAGCCCACATCGATGTCTAATGTGGGGCCTGGCACCCTATTGAGAAGTACGGACGAGGTTGATGCGGCGAAAGAGATGGATGACCACTGTCGCCATCGAGGCCCAAAGTCACGTGCTTACAGAAGGCCTAGGAGGTATTCCCTAGATACAGAGTCGAAAGTTTTCTCTATGTCCAGATTTAGCATGAGGACCGGGGTGCACGTTTGGTGATACGCTCTTGCCTGATTCTGAATGCACATGAAATTAACTGGATACTTCACCTTGTGATGAAAGCACTCTGCGACGTTGAGATAAGCGAGTCTATATGGTTGGACAGGCGCAAAGCCAATACTTTGGATAGTACCTTTGCTACCGAGTGGATGAGAGTGATTGGCCAATAGTCCACGGCCCTGCCCGACACGTCTTTCTTGGGAATCAAAGCAATGGAAGCCGAGTTGAGGGATGCAAAAGCCTCTACAAAGCAATTTTGGAAGCCACAGAATACGGCCATGATGTTTTGCTTAGTGATGTCCCAGCAATGCTTGTGGAAAACCCCAGTGAAACCATCTGGTCCTGGGGCCTTCTCAGCTGGCAATCGGTGGATTGCGTTTAGTACCTCATCCTTGGTGAAGTCTGCCCAATGGACCAAATTTAAAAAGTGCTACAAGATCATCTCTTCAATGGACCAGATTTGTTTATTGAATAGGTTCTAATTTTAGTGATTTGGATGTTTTAAGATCTCAGAATTTGTATTGTACTTTTAGTAAATTTCACATATATGTGTTGGATTTATGATCTTACGAAATTATTGTAAAGGACTACAGAGTTGTATGTGTGAAGTGTGCATCTTTAACGAAAATTTTGAGTTCCGCCACTATTAGCCCGTGCCCCATAGCTCATTAGGGGTGAAAACGGATCGGATAGTTTCCGACCGATCCGGATAATTTTCGGATCTGGATAGTTTGGATCGGATTTTTTCGGATAGTTCGGATCGGATACGGCTTTGCCTGTGCACATTCTCCATCCAGACTCGAGTCCACTCGAATACTCGATCTACTCCCCTCCTCCCCACGGGCACTCGAGCTCGGCCACTCAGTCACTAGGGCGGCCGTCACCCCTCCCCACGGGCCACCGCTGCCGCCAGTCTCGTCTCCCCGGCGCCGCCCGTCTCGTCTCTCTCCCCGCTCAACCGCTCTCAGATCTACCCCTCGCCTTGCCGTCTGTCTACCCGAGGCCCCGCGCCTTGAATCCCTCGGCCGCTTCTTCCCCAAGCTTGCTCGTCCCGTCGTCGGCCGTGCATCCTTGTCCCTGCCTTGCCGATTGTCGATCGCGCCACGCCCGCTCGCTCACGGTCTGCTCCTACTCCTCCGCTCCCACGAGCATCATGTCGCCACTTGCCGTGCCGATGGCGCCGCCTGGATCTGTCTCCCCGACGAACCTTGGCGCGCCCTGTCGCGTCTCCCCGACCAGACACCGCTCGTGAAGGTTTGACTCACCTCAATGATGATTGAAGATAAAGCTACAAGACAACAAATAGATAGATCAGGCGCATGATTTGTCTCTCCTGTGACTTTCTTCGGCATATGGTTTGTGAATTGGGCGCTTTGCTGAAACAGGACTTTTATAAAACTTTCTTATAGTCAATTAGACAAATATCAGATTCAAGTATTCACTGTTCAGTATGGTGATTTCCTAGGCACTCCAAAGTCCAAACATCTGAAGTGTTAGGGGCTGACATAAAGAGAAATTGTAAGTATTGGCAATTCCAAATTCATGGTAGTTTATACAAATGCTCTCCCAAATGGAAAAAATTAGTAGCTAGTTGATCTAGGCTTCTCCCTATTTTTCTTATGCAATGATCAAGGCTATGGTTTATCTGCTGATACTAATTATTGACATTGATGTTACCAATATGTCACATTTACAGGCGCTAGTAGCAACAAATGCAGTGCTTTTACGATCCTTGTTGATTGTCTTTGTTAAAACATGCTTTTCTGTTTGCTGGGAAAGAGTCTGAAAGTTTTCACCAGATGCTTTCAAACATGTTCATGCCATATGCCCAGCCACAAACATTTCCAGCTTTTGACTTTTGACTTTTCTGTGCTAGGTTTGTAATGGAATCAACAACTGCAAGTAGCAGTGCAAGTGTGAGTGATACATTTCCAGCTTTGCCACTAGTGGAGCAGAGTTACAGTGGAGCAGAGTTGGAAGGTGTAATGGAATCAACACCTGATCTTCTTAATGAAGCTGCAAGAACAAAGAATTACAGTGGAGCAGAGTTGGAAGGTGTTGTTAAAAGTGCTGTATCATTTGCTTTGAACCGGCAGATAAACATGTTGTGGATCTGGTTACACTTTCTCTTTTATGAACATTGTTTTATTCACTTGTTTGGAAGGGCATTCTAAGGAATTGATACTTATTTTCTGTGGCCTTTTATGAATGCATGTATGCAATAATATATTAGAAATATAATGTGTGGCCTTGTATGCATGCTTCTGGGGTTTTAGGCTGTTGCCCGGTATATTATTCTTGGTCTCGTTATCTGATTGTAGGTTTTGTTATTGGTCTTTGGATGGCCTTGGAAATCATGACATGAAGAACTGTATTTGAAGTGGTTGATCTTTGGATGGCTTGCTTGTTACATACGTCCAAGGCTGAATCCTATCTGTACAAATTTCAAATGTTAGATGATCAGTTTCTTCTTAGAGCATTGCTGGGTATATGATGATCAGTTTCTTCTTAGAGCACATAAGCACATTTATCAGAGAGCTATGCTTTTTGTGGAACAAGTTAAAGGTATCCAGTTTATTGTAAGATTTGATTGTTGATTTCTTGTGTATAATTTAAGGGGTTATCGTGTTTCGATAAATATCCGTGACCGTATCCGATTCGATTCGTATTCGATCCGTATCCGTATTCGATATTATCCGTATCCGTATTCGTATCTGGACTATCCGTATCCGTATCCGAATCCGAAAAAAAATATGAAAACAAATATGGTACAGCTATTATCCGTCCGTATCCGATCCGTTTTCACCCCTATAGCTCATAGTAAAAACTGTTCTTATCCTTCTCAAAGTGTGATGCCTTATTTGAATCATTTTATCGTGTGGTCTATGTTACAGAACTTGCGGGAATCGATCGTGGTGTTCTCATGCGAGCTTTGTGGTTATTGGAACAAAAGGGCGAGGCTGCTATCTTTAAGGACACTTCAGCAGATGATGAGGCGTACAATTTTCTGCCTAAACTTTGTGCAGTCCCCAACTAGCAGACTAATGATGTTGATCAGTGTCTTTGAACATGATACTTCCCTGTACACCTGTATGCTGATCACGTCCTTCCCGAGTATTTATCTGCATCTTGCTCACTGCTGCGGTTTTTCAAATGCCCTATTCATCTTTGCCGGAACCGTTGTAATTAGAGTTTCATTCAATTCTTCAGCATCTATACCTATAACACCTTTTGGTGTGTGTCTGCAAAGGCTCAGTTCAATTTTTCTGTCTGATCATAGCTATTAAGAATCGAATGTATTAGATGTATTAGGGCTTTGTTTGAAATGGAAGAATTGAGACTTACAGAAAAGCAAGCTTCATATGTGGAGCAAATGAAAGGAAAAAGCTCCTGGAAATTCATTCGAATTTGTTACAGAATGGCTTCAAATCCTGCAAATTCTTGTGAAGCATGCAAACTCTTTTTTCTTCTGTCCTTGTAAAAAAATTCATTTCCTGCATTCTAAAAGTAAGCCTTCACGTAACTATACTGACTGACTTTTGTTGGGAGGTAGAACTGTTATAATGACTTTTGTTAGATGTTAAAGATGACTTTTGTTGGGAGGAAGAGCAGTTATAATGACTTTTGTTGGAAGAACTATCATAATGACATGTTAGTAGATGTTAAGATGGCAAAAATTTCCATAGCTTTTTCCCCTGGAGCCTCACTCTCATCTAAAAAATATGTTGGTAGGCACCAGAAGTCCAGCACTCGAGAACCTTCATAGAGCCGAGCTATTAATCGGGTCAGTTCACATAAGAAAACTGATTTTCTCACCTTACAACAAAGGGCTTTTTGGTAGAGCTCTAAATCTCAATTTTATCTAAGATCTAAAATTTATAGGTTAAAATAAAGTAAATTAAATTTATATTTTTGGTCTAAAATGTAAACAAGATGATTCATCTAAACACTATTAATGTACTCACAGCTCCAGTTCCACAGATCTGGTAGAGCTAAAAATACTCAATTTCATCAGATACACGAATCTGATAAAACTAAAATCCTACTAAACACATCTAAAGCTACGGTTTTCCTGTATGATGTCAGCCCACCCAAAGAGGCACTGGGATCCACTCATCCACTTGACTTCCAGCAATTAAACACGCAAGAATTTGATTCTCTCGTCGTGTCACTGACGCGTAGACCATGACGAATCAATCCGCCGACGGGGCCTAACAGCAGAATCTGTGGGCGCAGCCATGGACCATTGCAATCCTTTGTTTTTGCAATTATCAGCGGAAAACACGGCTAGCTTTCTAAGAGCACGGACAATACGACAGACGACTATTTTCTACGTACTTCTTCGTATTATCTAAACACAGAACTAAAAGCAATTTTTATAGTAGATAACATCTTAAAATTATTTCTATGAGATCATACAATTTTTTAATTATAATATGAAAAAGTATTTATTATAGACAATAACTTATACAATAGTCTTTTATGCGTTGTATGTATGATCGTTTCTTCACGAAGAGACAGTTATTCTCTCTCTTCTCCATATTAACAAAAAAATTTATGTAGCAAAACATATAGATAGTTAACGTCACACCATTGTATATATCCTAATGGGTTGGCTACTGTTTGCCATCAATTTTCAGCCCCTATGATGCCCACCTTGTTTGTCAAACACATTCTTAGATTTTCTAGCCTCACCATATCATTTTTGCAAATTTAGCATCCGTACAAATGCAATTACAAGAAATAGTCTCCTCTCCAAGCACAGAAACGCCAACAGGTTCACACCCGTGTATTGTGAAAAGAGGCTGGACCCATGGTAGGCCATCAACCACAGTAGGATAGTACTGCTGAGCTAGGGCAGTCGCAGTAGGAACCTGTCATGTTTGAGCATCGCTAGAGGTTTTGCTGCCCTGTCGAGCCTTCTTGCTGCAACACCTGTGTTGTACCTACTGCCGAGTCGCTTTCGAGCTCTTGGTGCTTGGCACCTACTTAGCCGCAATTCTTAACCTCTGCCACGATACATGAGCGTGGCATATGATATGTATATAGCACCTTTACGATCAAAAAATGGTTTATTTGTTAATTAAGTTCGTAGAGGTTAGATTTGTAAAAAAAATATACAAGAGGTCTAAGAAAATCTCAGCTTCGCGTATCTGTATCTCCATCCTTTAATTATTGCTGTTTAGAAAAGAGAAGAAAAAAGAATACCGCAATTCTCTGTTCATGCGCAACTACTAATATGAAAGCGAGTTAGTGGATGGCGTTTGATTTGATGCCGTCCGCTTTCACTTGCCTTTGCTGATCGGTCATGGCATCAATAAAGTAAGGCCCAAGGGTTCGATGATTTGATGAGACGAATAAGTAAAGCCAGCACGCAAACCTGTAGCAGGAGTACAAGGGGAGGTCCATTTTACATATCCTTCTCCTGGTCCCTTTCCCTTCCCTAACTCCATTATTGATCCTTCTGAGGAGGAGCGAGAGGCTGAAGCCAAGAGGAAAGAGGATCGGTCCTTCAATTTGGCAGGTTTGTTTTGTTTCTAGTCCTCTCTAATATGCACTAACTTCTGATAGCCCTAGATCTGATAGTTTCTTTGTTCTTGTTCTTGAAATAGCACAAATAGTGGGATGGCATCGAAGAGGATACAAAAAGAGCTGAAGGATTTGCAGAAGGATCCCCCTACATCATGCAGTGCAGGTCTTCTTTCTTTCTTCCGTGCTTCTTTTGGTCTTGATTTTGCAGTTCTAGGCTTGTATAGTTGTATAGGAGTCTGATTTTGCAGTGCAGGGCCTCCCTTTTATAGGAGTCTGATTTTGTATACATCCTTCTGAATGGCTGCCTGTTCACATGCTTACGTCTTCCCATAGGTCTACCAATGGACAAATGCTCTGCAATTTTGTCATACACCAAAAAGAGCTTAGCTTAGCAATAATTAGAGTGACGCTGTATGCTCAGGTTACCCCAAAAGAAAGGAAAGGAGCATTGTATGCTTAGAGTTCTTGATGATGATTATACCTAGGAAATTGTCCAACGCATAACTTATGCAATCATGCAATGAGTAATTAATGCCACAATAAATGATGTGGATAGTATGCTTACCCTGAGGAGGTGTAACACACAAGAATTTGTCTCCTTTTCATGCTGGATAGCTCAAGTCTTGTGGAAACTATTACTAGAATACGCCAGTCCCTGTTTGGATGAGGGGGATTTAGTGGGACTCAACCAAGCCGGCCCAAACGAAAGAAGCTTTCATCTGAGCATATATTATTTTATGCAATCTGTATTTCGAAATGTAAATACCAGTATAAGTTTTTTGGTCAAAGCAGCTATAAGGCATGGTTCTCAAAACACAATGAGTTGTACCCATTTGATTTAAAGAACAATTATTTCGAATTTAACACATCATTTAACTAGATGATGCATAACCGTGAAAATGAAGGTCTTTATAAAAAGTCAGAAAGATTAGCTTGGCTTATTTCTAGACAAAACTAACTCGTTGTTGATTGTGTTTTTTTCGTTTTCAATGATCCACAACAAATTTTATGCTAATTCTAGCTATATCCGTGCTGGTTTCTATGGGCAACATCAGTCATTAGTATAAGGCAGTAGTATATTGTTTTCTAGAATCTTGGCTCCATTAGACCTGTTCATGGGTTTAGGTCACCCCTTTTATCTTTGGTGATGGATCTATCAGCTGTTAAAATTGATAATAGGATTAATAGGGGACCAAAATATTCAAAATAAGAACTTAAGTTGGTCTGTTGAATGAATGGGTTTTTTTGGGCAATGTTTTGTCAGCCTTCAGTGGACAGTTAGTATCCAATCTCACCCATCTAAACTTTATTACAATAGTAAGTTGGCATATGCAAATCACAACACAGATATATTGGAAAGAAGAGTAATCATAAATTTACCAAGTATTTTGCATTTCCTTTTTTAGGTATGCTAAAATTTATGCAGTCCTTTGAGCTTGATAATGTACCATTTGTATCACTGTAAGAAAGGATCAACAATTTCATAGAGTGGATATAAATCACAGAATAAATGTCATTTGTATTAAAAGTGAACTGAAGATGTAAAGTAACAGATTGTCAAAGTAATATGTGAATATTTGCAATTGTTCTGGGCCAAGCAAGCAAAACTCAGCTAAACTATGCCTAGAAGGATGGATACCTTTTTTGTGTGTTCTTTAGTCTATTTGGTTTGACCTTGTTTGAAAACCCTTAGTTGTCTTGTAAGTTCGTTTCTTGTAAAATGTGCAGAGCTAGGAGATATGTCTGTCAGATAAGATGGTTCTAATGCAACTGCTTGTAACCTCGCAAAATATGTTCACTCAAATCAAATTACTTTTTGGTGATGATATAATACTTTTTGGCAGGTCCTGTGGGTGAAGACATGTTCCATTGGCAGGCTACAATAATGGGTCCATCTGACAGCCCATATGCTGGTGGAGTTTTCCTAGTTACTATCCACTTCCCTCCTGATTATCCTTTCAAACCACCGAAGGTACCAGACAATGACCTATCACTCGTTCTGTATTTTTTGCTTCTTGTTTGTATTTTTGGACTTCTATTCTGTGAAATTGTAACCCATATACCTTGGCTTATTTCATATCTGGGAAAAGAACTCTCACAGATTTGGTTCACATCTGTTGTGTCTGTTAAACCTGCAATTGTTTTTAAGTTGATTGGTTTGGGTCAAATGTTGGGCTTTTTTTTTCAATTCTCTTTTAAAGCCTTGAGGGGGTTGAGAATGTGTGGTAGTATTTGAAGTTCTTGCTGATAAGCAGTGTGCAAGAGCTTACTGGTGAGATGCCATGCCAGTATGCCACTAAGCACACTCACTAAAAACAATCGGTGGTTTAGGATGAACTCTACAAACCAAATCCATTTCATGTAAATTGGTTATGAATGATAATTTTGGGAAATTAAGGTGGATTTAATATGTTTTTTAATAAGCTAAGGCTTCAGTTTTTTAAAATAAGTTAAGGCTTCAGTTAGATCCTTATATATCAAATTTGCAAGTTGCAACTGTAGTTTTGCAGAAGTAAAAGCATAGCTGCTGTTTGATAATGCTGGTTCAGTTGTGTTCCCATAATTTTTGGAATCTTTGCAGTGTACACACTTTTTTCACCCGGATTGTGGTATATAACCAAAGAATGATTTGGCAGTGATTGTATGCCCACTTTGATCACCAAGTTGTCGTCTTCTTGTTCTGAAAGAACAACTCTTCGATGCTCTAGAAGTGGGCATACAATCACTGCATTATGATTTCTGGTTATCATATGCAAAAGAACAACTCTTCGATGTTCTGGAAGTGCTTATGATTTCTTCGATGTTCTGGAAAGAACAACTCTTCGATGTTCTGAAATATGACTTCGACTCTTCGATGTTCTGAAAGAACTACTCTTCGATGTTCTACAAGTGCTTCTGATTTCTGGTTGTCATATGCAAAGCTTGAAAATTTCAGTCCGAAATTCCATTTGGTGTATTGAATATCCATTACTATGCAAACTTGCAAAGCATCAACAGATTGCGAAGTAACCTCTACGATATGCAATGTGCAGGTGGCGTTTCGTACCAAGGTGTTCCATCCAAATATCAACAGCAACGGGAGCATTTGCCTTGACATTTTGAAGGACCAATGGAGTCCTGCACTAACTATTTCCAAGGTTTGCTCTTCACATGCAGTACTGCTCGTATTTTTCTTGTGAGGTGTAATTGGTTGGTCCTCCCATCCATAGTGGGGCTGAACAAATCCCGCGAACATATCTGCTTTCTGTTTGCTTTCAGGTGTTGCTATCCATCTGCTCCCTGCTGACTGATCCAAACCCTGATGATCCTCTGGTTCCTGAGATCGCCCACATGTACAAGACGGACAGGCACAAGTACGAGAACACCGCAAGGACCTGGACCCAAAGGTATGCCATGTAGTAACTATGTAAGACGGATCGTTGAAGTCGATGTTGTAACATTATTAATGGACGTGTCTCCCTCCCTCCCTCTCTCCCGTCCCTGCCTCTGTGTGTGTGTGTGTGTGTGGATCAAATCTGGCAAGTCAGAGTTTGCAACGTAATGGTTCCATGAACACTTGTTAGAAACTTTATTAAATTGCTTTTGTGGCTTCTTCTTTGCAGATCTTTTGCTCCCCTGCTAATATCTTATCCCATTTCTTTGCCTGTGCTTGCCTATCCTACAACCTTTGGGAAGATGTAGAATGCTTTATCGTGAAATGCTAGCCGTCACGTACTTTGGCGGGTATCGTTTGTTCACCAGCCGTACTCATCTGATGATGGGGTTTCTGCTAGTGTTACTAAAAGAATTGATTAGTGTGTACTGATGCTAGCAGCAGCTTGCTTTGCTATGGTGTGGGAGGAAGCGCTCCGGTTCGAACTAATTCAAAGTTGTGCAGTTCAAGAAAGTTGGTCAGGTTATCGGAAGTTTAGCTGTGAATCCAATGGAGCGAGACGCTTTGCTGTCTTCTGTGCAGGCACGCAGTATGCAACTATGCATGCATTTTTACTGTACCAAGTACCGACTCTAATCATGCACTGTGCGCGCGACGCCTCTTGGCAGTACAGCTCAAAGTTCCAAAATGAAGAAAGTGTCTAGTGGTCTACCGGATGTTTTCTGGTTAAAAATCATCCAAATTTGTAGCCGTTGGATCAACCTAAGAAGACTCTAAAGCCAATTACGCAAATTAGACCTATCAAAATACACTAATCACAACGTATATACAATGGTTCACATTTTAGATGATTCTTAGAAACAAAAACATCCAGATGATGTTTATCAAAATCCATAAAGAAAAGGAGGGCATTTTGACGCGCTTTTTTTCCCCTTCCGTTCCCTTCAACCGAAAGGAGTGTCGCTTGAGAAGTTGAGATCATGCTAGTGTTGTCTTTATTTTACCGAGAGGTGTTGTTTTTATTTTACCGAGAGGAATTTACTTGTTTAACGAAGAAGATTCAGGGCCAAACAGAGAGCAGTTGGCGTATCGAGCCCTTCTTACTTCATAGACTTTTTACCAACCTTTGAATGTATTGATATATCTATTGATCTAGCACTACAAGATACCAAGAGCTTAATAGTAATTTGGTGGTACTCCTATTCAGAAATATAAGTTATATTTTGGCTTTGCACAAGGAGTAAGTTTGCAATGAAATTGATAAAGGTACGGGAGAAAATAACTTAAATACCCCCTTACTTCTGTTGGAAGATGAGAGATAGTACTACTTCGTGCGGGTAGTGATAAATAAATACATATGGATAAAAGATAAATAGGATATAATACGAAAAGCCTTAAGATGTGTTTGGTTGCTCATACCAAGTGGTAAATATATGAGATAGAACAAAAAAAAGGCCATCCATGTATTTGGTTGCTTGAATAGAACTATCTCATGCTAAATAGTGGGATAAAAATTTGAGAAATACTTCAATAGATATTGAACCATTACATTCGTTCAAAACAATAGAACCGAATGGTACAGAACCATCACATCCTATTCAACCTCATCTTACTGACCAAACGTATCCTTATAGTTCTAAACAAGATTATTCAAACTATAAAACTTACATTTTTAAACAGAGTGGGTACCTCATACCCCCGAGAATGTCAAAAACTCTCTTCCCTTTTCTTAGCAAACCTAGCACATACAGGTGAGCCGGTTTGACTCTCGTCTTTACTTACATACCGTGTGCTCGTTCCAGTATATCCCCACAGAGTCATATTGACGTGAAAACAAGAACTCCATTTCCGGCAAATAACCACAAAAGCGACGGGCACATTGATCAGGCTGGCCTGAGGCCCTGAGCCCTACTCAACTTTTGGTGACTTTGAGAGGGAGGGAGCTCAGGGAGGTGCAGCACAGCAGCAGCCTTGCGAATGTGCCGTGCCTGGGCAATAATAATACCGGCGGGCGGTACAGGAGCTGCTGGTGGTTGTGGCATGGCATCCCAAAAATGAGTCCGTAATCATGCAGCGCTCACGTGGCCGTGCCCGCCCCTCTGCAGCTTTCGCTACTGTTGCCGCTGGTGGGCATACGCGCACGCCGATCCATTCCATCCACTGCACGGGGTTTGGTGAACCTGACCGCGCGCGTCTGGGGGAACGGCAGGCGTGGGATCCGGAGGCGGAGGGCTGTCCACTGTACTTTCTGGTGTGTGTTTGGCATCCGCATATGCCGCTTGGCGATGGATGGTCAGGTTGGAACAGAGCACTCCGTTGGGCAATGCATTGCCAGCCCCGAGACTTGCCTGATTTCGAAAATGGACGCTCTGGATCACAGTAGTTTACAGGCGGAGAGAACTGCACTGATAACTAATTAGTTCAGCCAAAAGACACAAATCCTAATTCCCGAAACAACGACTCGTTAGCCTCCTTGTACATGGGAGTACTTCCATCCCATCTATTTCGCCCCTCCTAACCCTGGGCCTATTTCGAACGGTTCAGCTCCCTTCGGAAGCTGTGTCTCTCAAGTATGGAGAGGACTTTTAACTTCTTTAGAAGCCGGATTATCAATTCTTTAGAAGAGTTAGAAAAGAGAAGAGAAGATAAGAGAGCCAATTCTTATTTATTACAAGGATTATCAGTTCTGCCCTATATCAATTCTACCCTCTGTTCATTTTTATAAGTCATATTTTGACTTTGCATAGGATTAAGATTGCGTTGAAATTGAGAAATGTATAAGAGAAAATCACTTGAATACCCTCACTTAATTGTTTTGAAAAATAAAAGATATACTTTGTATGGGTGGTAATGAATAAATGTATATGGTTCAGAGAGAATAAATAGGGGTATAGAAGAAAATGTTTTATTAAATCTACATGCAAGCTTTATATTTGTAAATAAGACCATCCAAAAAATAAGTCTTATAAAAATGAACAGAAGGAGTACCAAGCATCGTGCAAGAACATAGGTGCTATCAGCGCTAAAAGCAGGTGTTATTGTTGTACAAGCTGGTTTTATTGCTTACTCTAGAGACAATCTTTAAAGTTTGGTATTGTACAAGGTGGTTTTATTGTTTACTTTAGATGATATGGATAAGAGATAAAGTGCTAGTGTTGTCTTTATTTTACCGAGAGGTGTTGTTTTTATTTTACCGAGAGGAATTTACTTGTTTAACAAGAAGATTCAGTGCCAAACAGAGAGCAGTTGGCGTATCGAGCCCTTCTTACTTCATAGCCTTTTTACCAACCTTTGAATGTATTGATATATCTATTGATCTAGCACTACAAGATACCAAGAGCTTAATAGTAATTTGGTGGTACTCCTTTTATTCAAAAATATAAGTCATAATTTGACTTTGCACAAGGATTAAGTTTACGATGAAATTGAGAAAGGTACGAGAGAAAATAATTTAAATACCCCTCACTTCTGTTGGAAGATAATAGGTAGTAACGTTGGAAGATGATAGATAGTAATACTTTGTGCGGATAGTAATAAATAAATACATATGGATGAGAGATAAATAAAATATAATACGAAAAGCATTAAGATGTGTTTGATTGTTTATACCAAGTGGTAAATGTATGAGATTGAACAAGAAAAGGTCATACATGTATTTGGTTGTTTGAATGGAACCATCTCATCCTAAATGGTGGGATACAAATTTGAGAAATACTCCAATAGATGCTGAACCATTACATTCGTCCAAAACAATGGAACCAAATGGTACAGGATCATTCCATCCTATTCAACCTTATCTCACCGACCAAACACACCCTTATAGTTCTAAACAAGACTATTCAAACTATAAAACTTATATGTTCGAGTAGAGTGAGTACCTCGTACCCCCGAGAATGTTAAAAACCCTCTTCCCTTTTCTTAGCAAACCTAGCACATACAGGTGAGCCAGTTTGACTCTCGTCTTTACTTACATACCATGTGCTCGTTCCAGTATATCCCCCCAGAGTCATATTGACGTGAAAACAAGAACTCCTTTTCCGGCAAATAACCACACAAGCGACGGGCACATTGATCAGGCTGGCCTGAGGCCCTGAGCCCTACTCAACTTTTGGTGACTTTGAGAGGGAGGGAGGTGCAGCAGCCTTGCGAATGTGCCGTGCCTGGGCAATAATAATACCGGCGGGCGGTACAGGAGCTGCTGGTGGTTGTGGCATGGCATCCCAAAAATGAGTCCGTAATCATGCAGCGCTCACGTGGCCGTGCCCGCCCCTCTGCAGCTTTCGCTACTGTTGCCGCTGGTGGGCATACGCGCACGCCGATCCATTCCATCCACTGCACGGGGTTTGGTGAACCTGACCGCGCGCGTCTGGGGGAACGGCAGGCGTGGGATCCGGAGGCGGAGGGCTGTCCACTGTACTTTCTGGTGTGTGTTTGGCATCCGCATATGCCGCTTGGCGATGGATGGTCAGGTTGGAACAGAGCACTCCGTTGGGCAATGCATTGCCAGCCCCGAGACTTGCCTGATTTCGAAAATGGACGCTCTGGATCACAGTAGTTTACAGGCGGAAGAACTGCACTGATAACTAATTAGTTCAGCCAAAAGACACAAATCCTAATTCCCGAAACAACGACTCGTTAGCCTCCTTGTACATGGGAGTACTTCCATCCCATCTATTTCGCCCTCCTAACCCTGGGCCTATTTCGAACGGTTCAGCTCCTTCGGAAGCTGTGTCTCTCAAGTATGGAGAGGACTTTTAACTTCTTTAGAAGCCGGATTATCAATTCTTTAGAAGAGTTAGAAAAGAAAGAAGATAAGAGAGCCAATTCTTATTTATTACAAGGATTATCAGTTCTGCCTATATCAATTCTACCCTCTGTTCATTTTATAAGTCATATTTTGACTTTGCATAGGATTAAGATTGCGTTGAAATTGAGAAATGTATAAGAAAATACTTGAATACCCTCACTTAATTGTTTTGAAAAATAAAAGATATACTTTGTATGGGTGGTAATGAATAAATGTATATGGTTCGAGAGAATAAATAGGGGTATAGAAGAAAATGTTTTATTAAATCTACATGCAAGCTTTATATTTGTAAATAAGACCATCCAAAAATAAGTCTTATAAAAATGAGCAGAAGAGTACCAAGCATCGTGCAAGAACATAGGTGCTATCGGTCAGATAAGGTGTTATTGTTGTACAATTGGTTTTATTGCTACTCTAGAGACAATCTTTAAAGTTTGGTATTGTACAAGGTGGTTTTATTGCTTACTTTAGATGATATGGATAAGAGATAAAGTAAGTAGTGGGCTTTGTTATTGTAAGACTACTTCAGTTTACTCTTAGCCTGTATACATCAGTTTTATTCTGTGTGGAAGAGTGATAAAAGAGGAAAGAGAAGAAAACCGATTCTTATGCAAAAGACAGTATGATACGCGAAATAAGATAGATTAGTTATATCAAGAGAGAGAGATGGTTATTACTGACATCTAGAGACAACTTTAGAGATTGTTATTGACAATAGACTTTATTACTTACTTTAAATAACATGGATGAGAGATAGAGTAAGTAGTAGACTTGTTATTGTACTTGCTCTTGGTATACCTCCTTTCTGCCTTGCTAGTCAACCCATGCGTGCTAGCCAATGCTACCAACTCACCTCGTATAAACTACAGTGGCGAGCACTAAGGGCAAGTAAATAATAAAACCAGTTGCTTACTCCATCTTTCATTCATGTTATCTAGAATAAACACTAAAACCAATTTGTACAATAGCTATCTCTAAAAGTTGACTTTAGATGCTATGCATTAACTATCTCTTCCCTCTTGTACATAACTAATCTATCTATATCTCTGTGCAATACTTACTACTAAATAAGACTTAGCTCTGTCCTCTTTTATCACTTTTTTATATAGGACAAAACTGATGTGAACATGCTAAGAATAAGCCAAAATGATCTTATTGTACATCCCTAAACAGACTTTCTCTTCTCGTTTTACTCATATTTCACGGTCAATGTTAATCTGAGCTTCAATTCCATCTGGAGAAGAAAACAGAATTCGAAGTGTTAAAAGAGATCCCAACGAAAAAGGAACAGACATTGAGCGGCACGCAGCTCTCGGGCAGGAAACGGCTATCCGGCGCCCATTGCGGGCCGCCGAGAGGAGCGATGCCGTTGGAGGTGGCAGTGCCGCTGTGCAGTAGTGCAGGCGCGCGGCACCACTCCGAAAACCATGCAACGCATGCATGCCCGGACGCGCAGCAAGGCTCCAATCCGCTGCCTCGCTCCTCTGCGCGTGATGCGTGGTCTCGTGGCTCGAGCGGCGCTCGTTCGTTGCGGCATTTCGGCGATCGAGCCATTACTGCTGCTGCTACCTGCCATGCATGTGCCAATTTGATACGCTACGACCGCCGTGCCGACGCTATCGCTGGTAGGATACTCTCCTATCTCCTATCCCTGACCCGGCCTCCGTACGTGCACTCTGCTGGTCCAGCGCCCGTCTCTGCTGCCTCCGCGGTTCTTTTCCAAGGTGCGGTCGATTCCTCGTTCGTGACCCGGACAGAAGAACAGGAAGTACTCACGTCACGGGTCGCCAGAACGTACGCGCCAAATTCCATCTTACGCGGCATTAATCTAAGGTGACCATATCCAACAAAACAACACTATATAGTACCACCGATTTCAAATTTGGAGACCATTGTTTTGGATATTTATGGTCTCCACGTCCACGGTATAACTCTGACAACCAATGTTTATTGTGTATTTGTAAAATCTAGTGAAATTATGTTATTATTAAAGTATTTCTTGAGATAAATCTACTCGTACTAGATATTTTTCTTATGGCCATTTTATATATCCATAGGTTAAACTTAAAATAGTTTGATGACTTAATTACTTTTAATTATAGGGAGTATATACTTGATGAGCAATTTCTATCATAACTTGATATTATAAATTACAAAACAATAATATAAAAAGTGTATTTTATAATAAACTAGCAGTACTTAGCTTCCTATAGTCAATTGGATACTTTTTGATATATTGATGGTAAAATATAAGAATATTTGGCACTCAATTAGAGGTGGTAGGATTGTACTTTACCTAAGTGTATGCTAGCTAGTAATAGGGTGGAAAAAACTCGTAAACTTCATGGAGTTAAACAGTACTTAAAAGCTTCGACTCGACTCTCGAACTCGTTTCATTACAAGTCGAGTGAGATTGTTTAAACTCGTTAAAAACGAGTTAACAATGAAAGCTAACGAGTTATCGAAGCGAGCTAACGAGTTAATCGAGCTACATGGAAATAACCTAAATCCTAAATGGCTAAATCCTAAATTCCTTGCTCACATTACTAAGAGCCTAACTGAGCTAACTCGAGCCAACTCGAGTTTATACGAGTCGAGTCGAGTTGAATTCGAGCTCGTTAGATATGAGTCGAGTTGAGCATGTTACTCTTATCTGAGTTTCTGAGTCGAGTCGAGTTAGCTCGATATCCACCCCTAGCTAGTAACCGTATGCAAAGAGGTTTGATTGCACGATGTAGTCATGTAAAAATTGGTGTGACTCAAGGAATAAATAGGAGGAAAACCAAGAGCTTAAATCATTTTTTTAATGCAAAGTGTTAATTAAGTGAACTGTAGTATTCCCCTATTCAATAGCCCTCCATTCATTAATCTCTGCGACCAACTCCGTGCCCTTGCATATATGGCTAGTTTTCTTCAAGCCTCAAAAACCCACCGTTTGGGGTATATATGCCATGTGTTTAAGACTTTGGTTTTTGGCTACACCCAAAAATTGAAGGGAACAAAATAGTTAACACAAATGTTTTATTTGAGGGTAACTAAGGTAACTTCAATTTTATAGGTTCAAAGATTTATAGTCGTGACAATGACAATACGGCATTACTAAGAAAACACACTAAAATTTGACCTTTCTTCTTGCAAATTAAAGTCACGTTTTTTAATTTCATGAGTGTTTTAAGTAAGAAAACAACTACTAAACCCTTCACCAACTGGAAAGTTCCATTGACGCTCCATTGAAGATAACTGTAGCACCTCCTGTTTGGACGGTCCACAAAGATTAAAGCTCGAAACAGTGGATGTACATAATTAAAACCAATTCATTGTACCTAGTAGTTGTGCTCCATATATATGACACCCAAATTAAGAGCACTTTTACATATACAATATTGAATATTAGTTGTCTATTCTATTTGATCTAACGAATCAGATTAGTTATGATTTAGTTATACTTCCGCTAGTAGTATTGGTAGTAGAAAATCATATGGTGGTAGTATTATAACTAGCTATTTTTTTAATTTGAATGTATGTATATTTTTTGTGCTTTTGTGTAAAATTCAATCGCTTGTGGTCGCACATGATAGAGCGTCGATGTGTCAATGCGAGGCAGCAGTGTCCACGAATCGTGGGATGGCGCCACCGAGATGTGATCACAATCTGAAGGGTACCGATAAGAAGGCAGAGGTCGACGTCAAAATGAACGAATCGGCGGTGGCGAAAAAAGGAGGGCGATAACGAGTAACACAACAAAGGACGGTGGCGGCGAAAAATGAAGATTAGTGACAACGATTAATGAGTAAGATAGCAAAGCATCAAAAATTCATAATACCTCTGAAAAATATACGGCTAGATCTAACTTCTATCACCACTATTTATTACCTATGTTATGCACCGTAAAATTGCTCCAAATTAAAGCTTAAGCTGCCAAGATCTAGGGGGATCGAGATCTAAAAATGACCCCGTGATATGCATGCATCCACTGGACACCGCTTCAGGAACTAATCAGTCATCTGTGGGGAATAGAGTACATGCATGCACGGAGCCATGGGAGACAATGCAACGATTAGTTAAAGCCGGAGGCTGTACGGACGAGCAGGACCATTTTTTCCTTTTTTTTTTCTAAAGCTCAACTCAAAAGGAAGAAGGGGCAGAACTCGAATGGGCCGGTGATGTATACTAATTAATAATGAACACAGAAAAATTTACGTGGATGATCGAAATGATTTATACTCGCTTACTACATATGAATTGCTACCGACAAAGGGGCCTAGTTTAACGGCCGCAATGCGAGGCTCACTTGCCGGCCACTGTTACCACACGAACTTCACAGGAAATGTTGCTTGCATATAGATGCATATATAGCATGGCGCCGCTAGCTAGTGATAAACAAATGGCAAACACTCGTCGGCGTGTGCCACGTGTGGTGGGAGGTGGAGCCTTAGGCGCTTTGGTAGAAACGATTCCAGAATTCCTCAAATCAAACTTGAGCTAAAATAAAGTGAATTAAGTTTATATTTTTGGTCTAAAATGTAAACAAGATAATCTATCTAAACATTCTTAATGTACTTTCACATCAAACTTCATGAATCTGGTGTTAAAATTTTCAACTTCACCATATTCTCGAATCCTGGAAGTTGAATCCCTACCAAACAGGCCTTAATCGCCACTCATTAACGTATCACTTTCACTACCATACGCGATTTGAACCGTTCATCTAAGATCTTAATTATGGTGCTTAAGTTTATAGCAACTGCACATGATTTAGGGATAATGGCCTTCTTCCTGGCCTGCTTGTTGCCCACAAGTCGCATCGGCGGTTCGGCACACCCAGCCAGGGACCATCCTAGAGATCCCAAGAAGCCCCCAGAAATTGCACTAGGAAGTAGGGATGCTCCTCCTATTAGGCTATTGGTGTTGCCAAGGGCATGCAAGGACATACGGACACTTTATAAAATAAACAAGTGCTTGGTAACTGTGGAGGCATGTGTATATATCTAGCTAGATACGAATGGATGATGATGATGGATCATGGATGGTACGCACGTACGTGCAGCGTGGAGCTAGCAACAAGACATGGAAATAGATTTTGCGAAAAGGACAGTAACCTCAGTTTGAAAACCTTGCATTTTGGGAAGAACTTATAGAACTTGCCATTAGCCCATTACTGTACCTTTTGTGAGATTAATGGGTGATGCTGATAGAAGACTAGGAATCGATCGGTCCCCTCCCAAACCTAACATACAAATCGTGCTAGCGGATGGTAACACTGCTCGATCCCATAACAAATTTTACTCAAAATGAACAATTGTACTCTGTACACATGCGCGCAGCTAGGAGCACAAACCAAAATTAGGCCCTGCTGCTCCTAAAAAAAATGCTGAAAGTGCACTTAGCTTAATTTGAGATAACATATATAGTACTTTACAGTAGTAGGAAACATTTGAAAAGCTTAACAGAATATCGGTTGCTGCAACATTATAGTAAACTAGAATCCATAAACATTTCTGTATTGGAAGTTGATTGATTCTGTTTTAAGCATATTTCACTTGCTCTCTTATTTATGATTGTGTCCTCGTACTACTATCCATCTCGGCGGTCGGCATGCACGTTGTACGCACACAAAGTCGAGTGGAACGTACGTGGCCAAGAAAAGGTACAGCGTAACATCTTTTAAAAAAGGTACATCTGTATATCTTTGTGAATTTTTTTTACTGTATTAGCCGTATAATACTTTTTATTGAAAATAACCTCCGTTCGCTATAATTTGTACAAATGGCCCCAATACGAGAGCGGAATGGCACAGATATGGCATGTGTCACCATCAGCGGAGTGAGTACGTGGAAATTATATTTTCGCTCTGTGTGCGTGGGAATCTAGTGCATGGAGAAATACCCGCGGCCCAGCGCATTTCAACGGTACGGAACCGCTGGAATCTCTTTTCCGCGCGACCGGACTGGTGTATCTCGTCGGGCCCACCGATTGCCTGCCTCCACGTGACTGTTCTACTGGAATTGCCAGCTAGTACAGTATACTGATTCAATTATATTGGATGAATGCTATTTTTGTTAAAAAAACAAATTTATACGGTTAGTACAGTAAAAAAAATCTATATTTGCTCCTTATTCAATCAGTATACTGTACACTTCTGAATTTCTGATCGACCACTGCTGCCGCGCTTTCCATGTGAGCGGTGAGCCGGGTATGCACGGTGCACCGGTTTTGATTGGACTTTGTAATGTAAAGTATAGCCATATGCACCTTCGGCCCAAACCCCTCCCCATCTCTCGCCCACTCCAACACACGTGTGTCGCCGTGTATATACGTGCAACGCACGCGCGAGTTCGTTCGAGGGCAGGATGATGCGCGAGCTCTGGTGCTCCCGTGCTTGCGAGCGAAAGCTCTGCATGCAGTCGCGGATGAGAAGCTTTGGCCTGTTTGGCTTTCTTTCTGCATGCTCTCTCTCTTATTTTAGTTCACTCAAACAAAATTACAAATATAGCTTTATTCCAAATCGTCGAAATAACATAGATATCGTTCATACGTCGCGCTTCTATACCTATGGCGGATCGTTGACATCGAGACTTCTCATCGGCACCCACCGCGCCAAACGAGCTGCCATGATACATAAGCTCGGCAAGTTAGGTGCGACAATACTGAACTTCGGTAGCTACTTGAGCTTGGCGAACGTGGTGCCCACCATCGCGGCGCTTGTCCGGAAACTATCATGGTGGATAAAGCCGCTATGGTGTCAACGACTGTCATGGTAAAGAAGCACGGTATATACCACGTGTCGTTTGCTGGTACTTTCGAGATGGACAAGATAATAGATTTAAATTTTTGTTTGAAAAAAAGACCATAGATAAAGGATAATAAGGAGGAAGCCAAATGCACAGAGGCTTCACGGATGGAGGCTGACAGGGCCGTACCTGCGAGCCAAACATCACGCAGACCACCGAACGCGTCGCGTCGCGCCATGCCCATGCAACCAACTTTTAGCTGGAGTATACTCAGGGCTCGTAACATGTACAGGGCTAGTAAGTAGTAACTGCTAATTAATCAAGCATAGTCCACGTTGAGCCCTAGCCAGACCTGTGCTCCCTCCCGTAGATAGTTTTGAGCAATGAGCAGTGTCACCGCTGGCGCTCGGAGTCACTCTGAATGCATACAAAGCCGGTCGAATTATATATATAATTCTAGTCGCTTAAAGGCTAAAGCACGGCATGCATGCATGTGTTTCTACAGTACTGCTCAGATGCTAAGATAGGTGCACGCTCGCGAGAAATCAAAGGGTCTTGCGCCAAATATAAAAAGACAAATAAAGCGAACAAAGATCCCTAAAACCGCTGGGGGAGCGAGTGTGCAGAATGAAAAGATACCCGGATCATCCTGGCCGTTCATGCTTCAGTTCGGGTTCGGATCCAAACAACCAAACCCCAAAAAACACTTGATATCCCTATCTGGTCTTTTCCCATCCGAGCCACAAATATCCGAAGTACTGAGAATTGCCTGCGTCAATAAATACGAATATCATATGAATGGTTTAATTCCTGCTGGAATAGTGAAACGTTTCCTGTTCCAAATATGCTTTTTTTAAGGCGGCGACTACCATCCCGACGTCCGATCCGGATTCTACTTCCGGACACCGTTATTTACCGTTAGATCCGGCGCGCCTTGTCTCAGTCGTCCGATCGCCTTCTTCTTCCTCAAGCGTCGAGCGTTCATTGAGACAAAAAAGGCGGCTTTCGCCTTCTTGCATTCCACGACGCAAAACCGCGCAACATCTCCCCAAAATCGCTCGTTGAAACCAGAATTTTCTTGCCCCATATCAACCCGATGGCTCATTTGATTCGAAGATCGATTTCCCAACATCGCTTTTTCTATTGCAACACCTACCCAACCGATGTTGCATCAAATCGATCAATCGAGAGCTCCAACAACCTTGCCCTAGCCGGTGTTGGCCCATATACAAGTGCTTCCAAGAGCAACCACGAATCGCCAGAGATCGCTCCGATGGATCCTTCCAAACCCGATCGTTGGTGTTCTGGAAGCGACGATCCGGTATGTGCTAACCCTATAAACCTCATTTGATCTGTCGAAATATGACTGACTCTTGATGTTCTGAAAGAACTACTCTTCGATGTTCTACAAGTGCTTCTGATTTCTGGTTGTCATATGCAAAGCTTGAAAATTTCAGTCCGAAATTCCATTTGGTGTATTGAATATCCATTACTATGCAAACTTGCAAAGCATCAACAGATTGCGAAGTAACCTCTACGATATGCAATGTGCAGGTGGCGTTTCGTACCAAGGTGTTCCATCCAAATATCAACAGCAACGGAGCATTTGCCTTGACATTTTGAAGGACCAATGGAGTCCTGCACTAACTATTTCAAGGTTTGCTCTTCACATGCAGTACTGCTCGTATTTTTCTTGTGAGGTGTAATTGGTTGGTCCTCCCATCCATAGTGGGGCTGAACAAATCCCGCGAACATATCTGCTTTCTGTTTGCTTTCAGGTGTTGCTATCCATCTGCTCCCTGCTGACTGATCCAAACCCTGATGATCCCCTGGTTCCTGAGATCGCCCACATGTACAAGACGGACAGGCACAAGTACGAGAACACCGCGAGGACCTGGACCCAAAGGTATGCCATGTAGTAACTATGTAAGACGAATCGTTGAAGTCGATGCTGTAACATTATTAATGGACGTGTCTCCCTCCCTCCCTGCCTCTGTGTGTGTGTGTGGATCAAATCTGGCAAGTCAGAGTTTGCAATGTAATGGTTCCATGAACACTTGTTAGAAACTTTATTAAATTGCTTTTGTGGCTTCTTCTTTGCAGATCTTTTGCTCCCCTGCTAATATCTTATCCCATTTCTTTGCCTGTGAGTCCTGCACTAACTATTTCCAAGGTTTGCTCTTCACATGCAGTACTGCTCGTATTTTTCTTGTGAGGTGTAATTGGTTGGTCCTCCCATCCATAGTGGGGCTGAACAAATCCCGCGAACATATCTGCTTTCTGTTTGCTTTCAGGTGTTGCTATCCATCTGCTCCCTGCTGACTGATCCAAACCCTGATGATCCTCTGGTTCCTGAGATCGCCCACATGTACAAGACGGACAGGCACAAGTACGAGAACACCGCGAGGACCTGGACCCAAAGGTATGCCATGTAGTAACTATGTAAGACGGATCGTTGAAGTCGATGTTGTAACATTATTAATGGACGTGTCTCCCTCCCTCCCTCTCTCCCGTCCCTGCCTCTGTGTGTGTGTGTGTGTGTGGATCAAATCTGGCAAGTCAGAGTTTGCAATGTAATGGTTCCATGAACACTTGTTAGAAACTTTATTAAATTGCTTTTGTGGCTTCTTTGCAGATCTTTTGCTCCACTGCTAATATCTTATCCCATTTCTTTGCCTGTGCTTGCCTATTCTTCAACCTTTGGGAAGATGTAGAATGCTTTATCGTGAAATGCTAGCCGTCACGTACTTTGGCGGGTATCGCTTGTTCACCAGCCGTACTCATCTGATGATGGGGTTTCTGCTAGTGTTGCAAAAAGAATTGATTAGTGTGTACTGATGCTAGCAGCAGCTTGCTTTGCTATGGTGTGGGAGGAAGCGCTCCGGTTCGAACTAATTCAAAGTTGTGCAGTTCAAGAAAGTTGGTCAGGTTATCGGAAGTTTAGCTGTGAATCCAGTGGAGCGAGACGCTTTGCTGTCTTCTGTGCAGGCACGCAGTATGCAACTATGCATGCATTTTTACTGTACCAAGTACCGACTCTAATCATGCACTGTGCGCGCGACGCCTCTTGGCAGTACAGCTCAAAGTTCCAAAATGAAGAAAGTGTCTAGTGGTCTACGGATGTTTTCGGTTAAAAATCATCAAATTTGTAGCCGTTGGATCAACCTAAGAAGACTCTAAAGCCAATTCATAAATTAGACCTATCAAAATACACTAATCACAGCGTATATACAATGGTTCACATTTTAGATGATTCTTAGAAACAAAACATCCAGATGATGTTTATCAAAATCCATAAAGAAAAGGAGGGCATTTTGACGCGCTTTTTTTCCCCTTCCGTTCCCTTCAACCGAAAGGAGTGTCGCTTGAGAAGTTGAGATCATGCTAGTGTTGTCTTTATTTTACCGAGAGGTGTTGTTTTTATTTTACCGAGAGGAATTTACTTGTTTAACAAGAAGATTCAGTGCCAAACAGAGAGCAGTTGGCGTATCGAGCCCTTCTTACTTCATAGCCTTTTTACCAACCTTTGAATGTATTGATATATCTATTGATCTAGCACTACAAGATACCAAGAGCTTAATAGTAATTTGGTGGTACTCCTTTTATTCAAAAATATAAGTCATAATTTGACTTTGCACAAGGATTAAGTTTACGATGAAATTGAGAAAGGTACGAGAGAAAATAATTTAAATACCCCTCACTTCTGTTGGAAGATAATAGGTAATAACGTTGGAAGATGATAGATAGTAATACTTTGTGCGGATAGTAATAAATAAATACATATGGATGAGAGATAAATAAAATATATCTGAAAAGCATTAAGATGTGTTTGATTGTTTATACCAAGTGGTAAATGTATGAGATTGAACAAGAAAAGGTCATACATGTATTTGGTTGTTTGAATGGAACCATCTCATCCTAAATGGTGGGATACAAATTTGAGAAATACTCCAATAGATCTTTGAACCATTACATTCGTCCAAAACAATGGAACCAAATGGTGCAGGATCATTCCATCTATTCAACCTTATCTCACCGACCAAACACACCCTTATAGTTCTAAACAAGACTATTCAAACTATAAAACTTATATGTTCGAGTAGAGTGAGTACCTCGTACCCCGAGAATGTTAAAAACCCTCTTCCTTTTCTTAGCAAACCTAGCACATACAGGTGAGCCAGTTTGACTCTCGTCTTTACTTACATACCATGTGCTCGTTCCAGTATATCCCCCAGAGTCATATTGACGTGAAAACAAGAACTCCTTTTCCGGCAAATAACCACACAAGCGACGGGCACATTGATCAGGCTGGCCTGAGGCCCTGAGCCCTACTCAACTTTGGTGACTTTGAGAGGGAGGAGGTGCAGCAGCCTTGCGAATGTGCCGTGCCTGGGCAATAATAATACCGGCGGGCGGTACAGGAGCTGCTGGTGGTTGTGGCATGGCATCCCAAAAATGAGTCCGTAATCATGCAGCGCTCACGTGGCCGTGCCCGCCCCTCTGCAGCTTTCGCTACTGTTGCCGCTGGTGGGCATACGCGCACGCCGATCCATTCCATCCACTGCACGGGGTTTGGTGAACCTGACCGCGCGCGTCTGGGGGAACGGCAGGCGTGGGATCCGGAGGCGGAGGGCTGTCCACTGTACTTTCTGGTGTGTGTTTGGCATCCGCATATGCCGCTTGGCGATGGATGGTCAGGTTGGAACAGAGCACTCCGTTGGGCAATGCATTGCCAGCCCCGAGACTTGCCTGATTTCGAAAATGGACGCTCTGGATCACAGTAGTTTACAGGCGGAAGAACTGCACTGATAACTAATTAGTTCAGCCAAAAGACACAAATCCTAATTCCCGAAACAACGACTCGTTAGCCTCCTTGTACATGGGAGTACTTCCATCCCATCTATTTCGCCCTCCTAACCCTGGGCCTATTTCGAACGGTTCAGCTCCTTCGGAAGCTGTGTCTCTCAAGTATGGAGAGGACTTTTAACTTCTTTAGAAGCCGGATTATCAATTCTTTAGAAGAGTTAGAAAAAGAAGAGAAGATAAGAGAGCCAATTCTTATTTATTACAAGGATTATCAGTTCTGCCCTATATCAATTCTACCCTCTGTTCATTTTATAAGTCATATTTTGACTTTGCATAGGATTAAGATTGCGTTGAAATTGAGAAATGTATAAGAGAAAATCACTTGAATACCCTCACTTAATTGTTTTGAAAAATAAAAGATATACTTTGTATGGGTGGTAATGAATAAATGTATATGGTTCAGAGAGAATAAATAGGGGTATAGAAGAAAATGTTTTATTAAATCTACATGCAAGCTTTATATTTGTAAATAAGACCATCCAAAAAATAAGTCTTATAAAAATGAACAGAAGGAGTACCAAGCATCGTGCAAGAACATAGGTGCTATCGGTAGCTAAGCGAGTGTTATTGTTGTACAATTTGGTTTTATTGCTTACTCTAGAGACAATCTTTAAAGTTTGGTATTGTACAAGGTGGTTTTATTGTTTACTTTAGATGATATGGATAAGAGATAAAGTAAGTAGTGGGCTTTGTTATTGTAAGACTACTTCAGTTTACTCTTAGCCTGTATACATCAGTTTTATTCTGTGTGGAAGAGTGATAAAAGAGGAAAGAGAAGAAAACCGATTCTTATGCAAAAGACAGTATGATACGGGAAATAAGATAGATTAGTTATATACAAGAGAGAAGAGATGGTTATTGCACAGCATCTAGAGACAACTTTAGAGATTGTTATTGTACAAACTGACTTTATTACTTACTTTAAATAACATGGATGAGAGATAGAGTAAGTAGTAGACTTGTTATTGTACTTGCTCTTGGTATACCTCCTTTCTGCGCCGCTGCTAGTCAACCCATGCGTCGCTAGCCAATGCTACCAACTCACCTCGTATAAACTACAGTGGCAGAGCACTAAGGGCAAGTAAATAATAAAACCAGTTGCTTACTCCATCTTTCATTCATGTTATCTAGAATAAACACTAAAACCAATTTGTACAATAGCTATCTCTAAAAGTTGACTTTAGATGCTATGCATTAACTATCTCTTCCCTCTTGTACATAACTAATCTATCTATATCTCTGTGCAATACTTACTACTAAATAAGACTTAGCTCTGTCCTCTTTTATCACTTTTTATATAGGACATGGCCGTGTGAACATGCTAAGAATAAGCCAAAATGATCTTATTGTACATCCCTAAACAGACTTTCTCTTCTCGTTTTACTCATATTTCACGGTCAATGTTAATCTGAGCTTCAATTCCATCTGGAGAAGAAAACAGAATTCGAAGTGTTAAAAGAGATCCCAACGAAAAAGGAACAGACATTGAGCGGCACGCAGCTCTCGGGCAGGAAACGGCTATCCCGGCGCCCATTGCGGGCCGCCCGAGAGGAGCGATGCCGTTGGAGGTGGCAGTGCCGCTGTGCAGTGCAGTGCAGGCGCGCGGCACCACTCCGAAAACCATGCAACGCATGCATGCCCGGACGCGCAGCAAGGCTCCAATCCGCTGCCTCGCTCCTCTGCGCGTGATGCGTGGTCTCGTGGCTCGAGCGGCGCTCGTTCGTTGCGGCATTTCGGCGATCGAGCCATTACTGCTGCTGCTACCTGCCATGCATGTGCCAATTTGATACGCTACGACCGCCGTGCCGACGCTATCGCTGGTAGGATACTCTCCTATCTCCTATCCCTGACCCGGCCTCCGTACGTGCACTCTGCTGGTCCAGCGCCCGTCTCTGCTGCCTCCGCGGTTCTTTTCCAAGGTGCGGTCGATTCCTCGTTCGTGACCCGGACAGAGAGAACGGGAAGTACTCACGTCACGGGTCGCCAGAACGTACGCGCCAAATTCCATCTTACGCGGCATTAATCTAAGGTGACCATATCCAACAAAACAACACTATATAGTACCACCGATTTCAAATTTGGAGACCAATGTTTTGGATATTTATGGTCTCCACGGTATAACTCTGACAACCAATGTTTATTGTGTATTTGTAAAATCTAGTGAAATTATGTTATTATTAAAGTATTTCTTGAGATAAATCTACTCGTACTAGATATTTTTCTTATGGCCATTTTATATATCCATAGGTTAAACTTAAAATAGTTTGACTGCACTTAATTACTTTTAATTATATACTTCGATGAGCATTTTCTATCATAACTTGATATTATAAATTACAAAACAATAATATAAAAGTGTATTTTATAATAAACTAGTAGTACTTAGCTTCCTATGGTCAATTGGATACTTTTTTATATATTGATGGTAAAATATAAGAATATTTGGCACTCCATTAGAGGTAGTAGGATTGTACTTTACCTAAGTGTATGCTAGCTAGTAACCATAAGCAAAGAGGTTTGATTGCACGATGTAGTCATGTAAAAATTGGTGTGACTCAAGAAATAAGGGACTGTTTGGCAGGGATTCGTGAAGTTGAAAATTTTAGCTTCATCAGATTCATGAAGCTGGAGCTGTGAGTACATTAAGAGTGTTTAGATGGTTCATCTTGTTTATATATTTTAGACTAAAAATATAAACTTAACTCACTTTATTTTAGCCTATAAGTTTCAGATTTCAGGTGAAACTGGAATCTGGAGCTCTACCAAACAGGCCCTAAATAGGAGGAAAACCAAGAGCTTAAATCATTTTTTTAATGCAAGTGTTAATTAAGTGAACTGTAGTATTCCCCTATTCAATAGCCCTCCATTCATTAATCTCTGCGACCAATGATCCGTGCCCTTGCATATATGGCTTGTTTTCTTCAAGCCTCAAGAACCCACCGTTTGGGGTATATATGCCATGTGTTTAAGACTTTGGTTTTAGGCTACACCCAAAAATTGAAGGGAACAAAATAGTTGACACAAATGTTTTATTTGAGGGTAACTAAGGTAACTTCAATTTTATAGGTTCAAAGATTTATAGTCGTGACAATGACAATACGGCATTACTAAGAAAACACACTAAAATTTGACCTTTCTTCTTGCAAATTAAAGTCACGTTTTTTAATTTGATGAGTATTTTAAGTAAGAAAACAACTACTAAACCCTTCACCAACTGTAAAGTTCCATTGACGCTCCATTGAAGATAACTGTAGCACCTCCTGTTTGGACGGTCCACAAAGATTAAAGCTCGAAACAGTAGATGTACATAATTAAAACCAATTCATTGTACCCAGTAGTTGTGCTCCATATGACACCCAAATTAAGAGCACTTTTACATATACAATATTGAATATTAGCTGTCTATTCTATTTGATCTAACGAATCAGATTAGTTATGATTTAGTTATACTTCCGCTGGTAGTATTGGTAGTAGAAAATCATACGGTGGTAGTATTATAATTAGCTATTTTTTTAATTTTGAATGTATGTATATTTTTTTGTGCTTTTGTGTAAAATTCAGAACTGCTTCGTGGGCCGCACATGATAGAGCGTTCGATGTGTCAATGCGAGGCCGCAGTGTCGTCACGAATCAGGTGGGATGGCGCCAGCCGCAGTGTGATCACAATCTGGAAGGGTACCGATAAGAAGGCAGAGGCTGCGACGTCAAAATGAACGAACTGGCGGCGGTGGCGAAAAAAGGAGGGCAGCGATAACGAGTAACACAACAAAGGATGGTGGCGGCGAGAAATGAAGGCCAGTGATAACGATTAACGAGTAACATAGCAAAGCATCAAAAATTCATAATACCTCTGGAAAAATATACGGCCAGCCAAATCTAATTTCTATCACCACTATTTATTACCTATGTTATGCACCGTAAAATTGCTCCAAATTAAAGCAAGCTGCCAAGATCTAGGGGATCGAGATCTAAAATGACCCCGTGATATGCATGCATCCACTGGACACCGCTTCAGGAACTAATCAGTCATCTGTGGGGAATAGAGTACATGCATGCACGGAGCCATGGGAGACAATGCAACGATTAGTTAAAGCCGGAGGCTGTACGGACGAGCAGGACCATTTTTTCCTTTTTTTTTTCTAAAGCTCAACTCAAAAGGAAGAAGGGGCAGAACTCGAATGGGCCGGTGATGTATACTAATTAATAATGAACACATAAAAATTTACGTGGATGATCGAAATGATTTATACTCGCTTACTACATATGAATTGCTACCGACAAAGGGGCCTAGTTTAACGGCCGCAATGCGAGGCTCACTTGCCGGCCACTGTTACCACGAACTTCACAGGAAATGTTGCTTGCATATAGATGCATATATAGCATGGCGCCGCTAGTGATAAACAAATGGCAAACACTCGTCGGCGTGTGCCACGCGTGCTGGGAGGTGGAGCCTTAGGGCCTGTTTGGTAGAGCTTCAGATTCCAGCTTCTTCTGAAATCTGAAACTTGTAGGCTAAAATAAAGTGAATTAAGTTTATATTTTTGGTCTAAAATGTAAACAAGATAATCTATCTAAACATTCTTAATGTCTTTCACATTTCAGAACATGAATCTGGTGAAGTTAAAATTTTCAACTTCACCATATTCTCAGAATCTGGAGAAGCTGAATCCCTACCAAACAGGCCCTTAATCGCCACTCATTAACGTATCACTTTCACTACCATACGCGATTTGAACCGTTCATCTAAGATCTTAATTATGGTGCTTAAGTTTATAGCAACTGCACAGGATTTAGGGATAATGGCCTTCTTCCTGGCCTGCTTGTTGCCCACAAGTCGCATCGGCGGTTCGGCACACCCAGCCAGGGACCATCCTAGAGATCCCAAGAAGCCCCAGAAATTGCACTAGGAAGTAGGGATGCTCCTCCTATTAGGCTATTGGTGTTGCCAAGGGCATGCAAGGACATACGGACACTTTATAAAATAAACAAGTGCTTGGTAACTGTGGAGGCATGTGTATATATCTAGCTAGATACGAATGGATGATGATGATGGATCATGGATGGTACGCACGTACGTGCAGCGTGGAGCTAGCAACAAGACATGGAAATAGATTTTGCGAAAAGGACAGTAACCTCAGTTTGAAAACCTTGCATTTTGGGAAGAACTTATAGAACTTGCCATTAGCCCATTACTGTACCTTTTGTGAGATTAATGGGTGATGCTGATAGAAGACTAGGAATCGATCGGTCCCCTCCCAAACCTAACATACAAATCGTGCTAGCGGATGGTAACACTGCTCGATCCCATAACAAATTTTACTCAAAATGAACAATTGTACTCTGTACACATGCGCGCAGCTAGGAGCACAAACCAAAATTAGGCCCTGCTGCTCCTAAAAAATGCTGAAAGTGCACTTAGCTTAATTTGAGATAACATATATAGTACTTTACAGTAGTAGGAAACATTTGAAAAGCTTAACAGAATATCGGTTGCTGCAACATTATAGTAAACTAGAATCCATAAACATTTCTGTATTGGAAGTTGATTGATTCTGTTTTAAGCATATTTCACTTGCTCTCTTATTTATGATTGTGTCCTCGTACTACTATCCATCTCGGCGGTCGGCATGCACGTTGTACGCACACAAAGTCGAGTGGAACGTACGTGGCCAAGAAAAGGTACAGCGTAACATCTTTTAAAAAAGGTACATCTGTATATCTTTGTGAATTTTTTTACTGTATTAGCCGTATAATACTTTTTATTGAAAATAACCTCCGTTCGCTATAATTTGTACAAATGGCCCCAATACGAGAGCGGAATGGCACAGATATGGCATGTGTCACCATCAGCGGAGTGAGTACGTGGAAATTATATTTTCACTCTGTGTGCGTGGGAATCTAGTGCATGAAGAAATACCCGCGGCCCAGCGCATTTCAACGGTACGGAACCGCTGGAATCTCTTTTCCGCGCGACCGGACTGGTGTATCTCGTCGGGCCCACCGATTGCCTGCCTCCACGTGACTGTTCTACTGGAATTGCCAGCTAGTACAGTATACTGATTCAATTATATTGGATGAATGCTATTTTTGTTAAAAAAACAAATTTATACGGTTAGTACAGTAAAAAAAATCTATATTTGCTCCTTATTCAATCAGTATACTGTACACTTCTGAATTTCTGATCGACCACTGCTGCCGCGCTTTCCATGTGAGCGGTGAGCCGGGTATGCACGGTGCACCGGTTTTGATTGGACTTTGTAATGTAAAGTATAGCCATATGCACCTTCGGCCCAAACCCCTCCCCATCTCTCGCCCACTCCAACACACGTGTGTCGCCGTGTATATACGTGCAACGCACGCGCGAGTTCGTTCGAGGGCAGGATGATGCGCGAGCTCTGGTGCTCCCGTGCTTGCGAGCGAAAGCTCTGCATGCAGTCGCGGATGAGAAGCTTTGGCCTGTTTGGCTTTCTTTCTGCATGCTCTCTCTCTTTTATTTTAGTTCACTCAAACAAAATTACAAATATAGCTTTATTCCCAATCGTCGAAATAACAATAGATAATACGTGTCACATGCCGTGCTTCTATACCATGGCAGATCGTTGACACTGCAGCACTTCTCATCAGCACCCACCGCGCCAAACGAGCTGCCATGATACATAAGTTCGGCAAGTTAGGGTACGACAATACCTGAACTCGGTAGCTACTTGAGCTTGGCAGAAACGTGGTGCCCACCATCCGCGGCGCTTGTCTGGAAACTATCATGGTGGATAAAGCCGCTATGGTGTCAACGACCTGTCATGGTAAAGAAGCACGGTATATACCACGTGTCGTTTGCTGGTACTTTCGAGATGGACAAGATAATAGATTTAAATTTTTGTTTGAAAAAAAGACCATAGATGAAGGAAAATAAGGAGGAAGCCAAATGCACAGAGGCTTCACGGATGGAGGCTGACAGGGCCGTACCTGCGAGCCAAACATCACGCAGACCCAGGGATCCAAAAATCGGCGAATTTCGGCGAAATTTCGGTTTTCGGCCCCCTCCGAATTTATATATGCCGGCCAAATTCAAAAATTTTAAAAAAATTTGATTTTGCTACAGTGCTGCTACAGTAATTTCGGAATTTCGGCGAAATTCGGTCAAATTCGCCGAAATTTCGGGTTTGGAGTCCGGATTTTCAAATTTTTGGCCGGATTTGAACGGAATGGGTCCAATAACCCTTAAGAAAGTCTTGTTCCATGAAAATTTGATGAAAAACTATTTTTTTGAGATTTTTTAAAATTTGGGCAGAAACCTTGTCAGATTTTTAAGAATTTTTAAAAGCTTGATAATGATGTGAAAAAATTATGGTACCATTATTAGTAGTTTGGGATCATACACAAAAATTTTCAAAATAATTTAACATCATTTGTTATCTTTAAAAAATAAAAAACCGAATGGACATAATTGGGACAGTAAACTTATTATATTTTTACAAATTTTCTCCGGTGTGATCATGATCTGAAATTTTTATGACATATTAATAATTTGCTCAGTACCATTCTATAAAATTTTCAAAAAATTTAAATTTTCTTTGTTTGCTCAATAAAATCTATCAATGCAGTAAGCACTGAACTTATATGATTGCAATCTGCTCTGCACAGTTTTCAGATTTTGATTTATCAGACAATTCAAATATTTTTAAACTTTTTGAAAATTTGTTTTTCAAGTTTATTTCAGGCAATGATCCTTATTTAAAATTTTCAGCTCCATATATTGTTCCAGGAATTTATAAAATTCTGACAATGTACTGTGTACATATTTCTGTTTTCTGTTTTGGATTTATCAGGCAACTCAAATATTTTTATAAATTTTTGAAATTTTGTTTTTAAAATTTATTTGAGCTAAGGATTCTTATGTAAAATTTTTAGCTCAAAATATTTCTCCAGGAATTTATAAAAATTCTGACATTCAAAGTACTAGTTTTCAACTCTCTCTGTGTTTGAATTTTTAAAATTGCTCACATTTGATCATCATCTGAAATTTTTCCAGATATATCATAAGTATGTCAGGAATCTCCACAAAAATTTCAAAACTTTCTAACATCGTTTGTACTATTTTTCATCCGGTTCAAACTTGCCAATCAACGTTTCATCTACATAGTATCAGTATTTGAATTTTTAAAATTGCACAGATCTGATAATCACCTGAAATTTTATGAGAACATCTCTAATGTGGCAGGAACCTACAAAAAAATTCAAAATTTTTCGGCGTCGTTTGAACCAATTTTCAGTCAGTCCAATTTGGGCGAATTTCGGGCAAATTTCGGCGAATTCGGGGTATTTTCGGCGAATTTCGGAAAATTTCGGTGGAAATCAAACCGGATTTGAATTTTGAAATTTGAATTTTGAATCTTGTCCGGCCGAAATTACCGAATTTCGGCCGAAATTTCGGATTTCGGCCTGTCCCGAATTTTTTTCTCAAACGAAAAGTTCATCCCTGCGCAGACCACCGAACGCGTCGCGTCGCGCCATGCCCATGCAACCAACTTTTAGCTGGAGTATACTCAGGGCTCGTAACATGTACAGGGCTAGTAAGTAGTAACTGCTAATTAATCAAGCATAGTCCACGTTGAGCCCTAGCCAGACCTGTGCTCCCTCCCGTAGATAGTTTTGAGCAATGAGCAGTGTCACCGCTGGCGCTCGGAGTCACTCTGAATGCATACAAAGCCGGTCGAACTATATATATATATATAATTCTAGTCGCTTAAAGGCTAAAGCACGGCATGCATGCATGTGTTTCTACAGTACTGTTCAGATGCTAAGATAGGTGCACGCTCGCGAGAAATCAAAGGGTCTTGCGCCAAATATAAAAAGACAAATAAAGCGAACAAAGATCCCTAAAACCGCTGGGGGAGCGAGTGCGCAGAATGAAAAGATACCCGGATCATCCTGGCCGTTCATGCTTCAGTTCGGGTTCGGATCCAAACAACCAAACCCCAAAAAACACTTGATATCCCTATCTGGTCTTTTCCATCCGAGGATGGCGAATATCATATGAATCTGCTGGAATAGTGAAACGTTTCTGGTATCTCCGGTTATTTACCGTTAGATCCGCGCGCCTTTGTCTCGATCGTCCGATCGCTCTCGCGAACGCCGAAGCGTTCTTAAACCCAAACCCAAACCGCCGAACATCTCCCCAAAATCGCCGTTGAAACCAGAATTTTCTGTACCCATATCAACCCGATGGCTCATTTGATTCAGAAGATCGATTTCCCAACATCAGATTTTTCTATTGCAACACCTACCCAACCGATGTTCGTGATCAAATCGATCAATCGAGAGCTCCAACAACCTTGCCCTAGCCTCGGTGTTGGCCCATATGGCAAGTGCCCAAAGAGCAACCACGAATCGCGCTTGGAGATCGCCCGATGGATCCTTCCGCAAACCCGAGAGGTGGGGAAGCGACGATCTGTATGTGCTAACCCTATGCTCCTCCGATCTCTCCTTCTATTTCTCTTCAATAACTACCTTATCCCTCTTTTTTTTACAGAGGCTTCACGATCAAGAGGAATCAATTAGAGATGCACCGATGATGAATATACTACCGTGGAGGTTATGGAGAACAAATTTCGATCGGGATGAAGACAACGTGTGCTCACAACCGCTTGTTCCTTTTGTTGGTATGATGTTTGATACCTTAGAAGAAGCAAAAAGATGTACAATGAGTATGCATACAAGCTTGGCTTTGGTATCGGGATAGCAAGCTCAAGAACCAAGAAGGTGACAAAAATCGATCAAGAGAATTTGAGTGTTCACATGCAAGAAAGCCGAAGAAGAAGGTGAAAACTCGCAACCAATTAATGTTACCATCAACACTATTGGGACAAGGAAACGCAACAGATTGACAAAGTTTGAGGCAAAGCTCACATGGTCAGAGGGCTAAGGAACGACAGATGGCGAGTTATTGTTATGCAAGAAGAGCACACACACCCATTGGTGAAGCATGTTGCGAGGAGAAGATTCTACAGATCACACTCGGCCAGATATCTTCTCGAGGATTTTGAGTTCTTGCATACCTTGCATCACGTAAACATTTCTACCTCACATATAATGGCCCCGCTTGGTGACATTCATGGGGTGTACGCAACCTGACATTCACAAAAAAGGATGTTTGCAACATAAGAACAAAACTGAGACAAAATGTTACAGAGATATGGTCGTCACCATAGAGTATTTCCGAAACTTCAACTTGAAAGCCCCGCGTTCTTCTATGCAATGAAATTGGACGAAAATCATGTTTGGAGGGCTTTGTTTTGGGTTGATGTTTGAAAGTTTTAGAGATTGTGTCTTCTTTGACACAACATTCATGACTAACCGTTACAATATGCCATTTGCACCGCTTTGTTGGCATAAACAATCACATGCAAACAATCCTCCTTGGTTGTGGATCGCTTCTCGATGAAACAATTGAAACATTTAGGTGGTTGTTTGAAACACCGAAACTAGCAATGAAAGGTCAACCTCCAATCAGATAATGACAGATCAAGATAAAGCAATGAAATCAAGAATATCTCGTGTCTTCCCATCTCGCCATCCATAGATGCCGCAAATGGCATGTTATGCACAAGGCTCAAGAGAAACTTGCAAGGGTGATCTCCACTAAAGATGGTTTTTCTGAAGATTTACATAGAATTGTAGACATGTCAGAAACTGTTCATGAATTTGAGAGCTCTTGGCAGGATATGTTGCAAAAGTATGATTTACAGGAAAACCAACACTTGCTCAACATGTGGAATTCAAGGTGCACATGGGCCCCAGCATATTTCAGGAAAAACTTCTTCCCCTTCACAAGCACAATCGGCAGATCTCAAGGATTAAATTCAATATTCAAGACACTTGTTCATCCCCAAGACTCAATCTGGACTTTTGTGAAACAGTATGAATACATAATAGATACTATGCTTAACAGGGAAGATGATCAAAGCTTCAGAGTAGAAACAACAGAGCCACCACTATGGTCCAGGTACCTTTCTCTCTTTTTCCAAAATAATACCTTTTTTTCTCAGTTTGACAAAACATGTGAACTGATAACAAAAAATTGTTGGCAAACAATTTTATAGATACGTACCGAAAAGCAAGCATCCAAATTCTACACAAGAAGTGTTTTCTACAAATTTCAAGAACAACTCGATGCAAACAACATGTTATAATTGTGACAAGACATGAATGAAAACCAGATTCTACCCAACAAGTATTTGTGTTGGTCATGCCAGCAGAACTCCAACAAAACCTTCACTGCTTTCATCCATGCAGATACTTGTACATATGTATGTAGTTGCAACATGTTTGAGATGGATGGACTTCTGTGTGCACATGTTCTGAAAGTAATGACTCAACTCAATTTGCAACAAATACCTCAAAGAAGACTTGCTCAAAAGATGGTCTGCTCAAGCAACTAGAAAGACAATAGATAACCATTCAGCTCTGTGCCCTTCTTTTGGAGTGCCACCAACAAATGTATTGAGGTTTAACTCACTATGCAGAAAGATGACAGATCTAGCATCTGATGCATGTTTGAGTGAAGACACATACAAGATAGTTTCAGAAGCTATTGATAACATAACAATGCTCATTTCTACAACCAGAATACAAAGAAATCCTAACCAAGTCAATGTTGAACATCAGGCTTCCAGCTTTGTTGAAAACCCACCAAATTTCAGACGCAAAGGGAGACCAACAGAGAAGTCACAAATAAAGAAACCACTGTTGAGAAGGCAATTGAAAAGAAGAAAAGATCAAAGGCCAAGATTCATTGTTCAGATTGCAAGGAGGATACCCATAACATTCAAAGGTGGGC
Organism: Guadua angustifolia; assembly: GCA_036346375.1. Taxonomy (NCBI): domain Eukaryota; kingdom Viridiplantae; phylum Streptophyta; class Magnoliopsida; order Poales; family Poaceae; genus Guadua; species Guadua angustifolia. The sequence continues at coordinate 31,582,465 of CM070501.1, read as the reverse complement.
TTACATTTCATGAAGTCTCATGATGCCTATTTGGCAGACAAAGCCTATCGTGACACAGAGTTGAAGTTATAAGTCCCATTACATACCTTATTGCTGAGACACATACTATTCCTGCATTGCTTGGTCAATATACCTACACAATATTGTAATCCCTATTCAAGATTGTAATCCCTGCATTTCTTTGTTGAGGCAAATGTTGTCCTAATACTTGGTATCCTAAGGTGGGTAGATAATGGTCTGAAACTATTATGTTACAACAAAACATTTATATGCATGCGACATTTTATAGACTATTTCCAACATTTTATAACAACACTTGCAACAATACATTAGATCAAGTTTGAGGTATGTTGTATTGTTTCGTGCAACATTATTAATCAGTGCTTGTAACAATTAAGGAATATTATTGCAACATGTTTTAAAAATTCTCTTTGAAACAATTGCAATAGATGCTTTGAACATTATAGTAGTACTATGGCAACATAATGTAATGCTGAATGCAACATGATGGGCCAATTCTTGGTGCAATTAAGATTGCACCATACATGTTGTAATTGACCAATTCGTACAACATTTTATCCATGTCGATGCAACATATGTATATGCTATGTACAACATTTTCTGGAGGACTATTGCAACATTGTTTTTTACGTTTGCAACATTGTCTGTCTACGTGTGAAACATTTTTTTGAACGCTTGCAACGTTTCGCATATTGTATCGAATTTTACTGTTTGTGAAAGGAAAATATTGCATGCGTTGTAACAAAATATTGCACATAAAGGAAAAAAAAATGTTCAAGATGCTTCAAAATTTCAGACGTCCAAGTACAAGTCATTCCGTTAATTGAGCACGGACTAAAGATTTACTGTTAGCATTTACAACATAACCTGGGAGCACAAACTATTGATTCAACATACTCAAAAACAATAAAATCAAACATTTACTGGGAGCGCAAAACATCACATAACAAAGGAAAACAACTGAACCTTGGTATTTTGATAAGCGTATTCAACTTTAACATCAGTACCGCTTAGGTAGAATCTGTCTGGCATTTAGAAAAAAAAATAAAAAAAAGGATCAGTGTGTCATAACACAACCACCCACATCACCCCCATACAATGCATGTTCCGATCTAACAAAGAGTGATTACAAAAATTCGTCATCTCATGAAATGACGTATAAACTCCTACCGTTGATTTCCTATGAATTCCTATTATCCAAAACCCTAAAATGCAACAATGGAAATCTTCATCTCCCCCATGAAACAAAAGTATAATTCCTACAGATTGAGATTGTGCAAATAAAATCATTGTTCCTTGCCCTCTGTTTCCTTGCCTCCAAGCACAAAACTTGAATTAATTGCATTCAAAGGTGACTTGATCAACCTTGTTGCAAAACCTTATGTATTCAATGATGCTTTCATGCATTTTTTTGATAAAATGTAAGTATTGCAATGTTGCACTGAAGCATTAAAAACTAAAAAAAAAAGAGACAACAATTTAATCAAGCATATAAACATGTAAGTTACCGGCAGAAATGCCTTGAGGGTCTTGCCATCCCAATTTTCCATATATATCATAGTATACACCCACAATCAAATCTGCAAACAAAAATTTGCACACATTAGTTTTTCAATTTATTGAAACTCTTATGATAAGACATGTGTTCCATCGACCCAAAACACATACAAAGTTAGATCGCTATGGATACTGTTGGAGAGCATTGCTGAAACTTTGATACATCTTTCTTCATTAAATTTGAGACTCTGACAAGCTTGGTGAAGTTTCCAATCTGATGTTAACAAAAAAATGTTGTTACAACAAAAATGTGCATTACAACATAAATGAAAAATAACATATATAAATGTGCTAACCAGATTATTTGCTGATGAATGTGCAGTAGCATCCTTTGGATTTTTTATTGAGTCAAAGAAGTTGATTTGACTATGCAACAAGTTCACACATATGAGGACCCAGTGTTTCTTACTCAGAATTGGAAAAAACAACTACATTGAAAAAAGGAATTTATATGTGTTACAAAAAAATGTTAAAACAAACAGATAGATATATTAGTTGCAACATAGATAATAAGCACAAAAAAATAATAAAATTTACCAGATCCTTTTTAGCCAACTTGAACTTTTCATCAATCCGTTTCAGTTCTTTCATGCAAGATTGTGGCATAAAATTCCCAGGATCCATAATGAGTTGACACTATTTTGAAAATGAAAAAGGAACTATATAACATCGCTTGACACTAAAACCATAATTATTTTACCATAATTACAGGAGAGATTTTACCAGTAATAACAGAGAGAATGCAAATTTCTTTCGAAAGATTTTTCAACATAGGTTTCATTGCATCCTCATTATATTGCTCAACGAAGACTGTCATCAACTCATTGTCAATCTCCCCCCTTGGCTTTAGTGAATTGTAGAAATGTTCGTAAGATATATGGAATCCACCAATATCAACAAAAATCGGGCTACAAAAAAACACACAAACATCATACATTATGAAATTACTTATGCAACATCGTCAAATAACTAATGCACTATTTTGAAAGTACTCATGCAACATTTTTCAGAAACTTATGCAACATTATGAATGAAACAAATAATCATAAGGTGAAAAAGGTAAAAAAAAAAGTGCACTCACGGTTCAATGCCCTTCCTTGACTTCTTGATACATCTCCTGGATATATATTTGGCATATGTCTCCTCTACCACATCATCAACCTTTAGCTTCTTCACCTTGCCGCCATCATCTATTGCCTTTGCTGCCCTCTTCTTCCTAGCCTTTTTGTCATGAGTGGTAGGACCACTACTTGCATCAGTGCATATCTTGCTACTAATACCAACTGCGTTGCAAAAACTATACATAAGTGCACATTGACAGTAACTTTAAAACAAAATGTTGACAATATATTGAAAATGAACAAATGTACCTGCAGCCTCGCTTGTACCAACAGCAGTGCTTGTATTAACTCCCAATTTGATCTGAGCAGATCCACTGCTTGCACCGGCATCACCAAACAAATCAATGTAGCCTTCCTCTCCAAGTTTGAACAAGTTGAAATCCGCAACTTCATTGCAATAACTGGGCCAGTTGCTTGTATCTCCCGTATTATTTTTTGCCCCCTCAACAGTTTTTGCTGGGCTACCAACTTCTTGTTCATTACTTGGGGATTGCTGGCTTGATATACCCTGGTGGAGCTCACAAATTTTTCCCACTATATCATCAACCTTTGCATCCTCAACATTAGTTGGACTCCCCCCTGCTGTCTCCTCAACAATTGTTGCAACATTTGATTGATTCTTCTTCTTCCAATCAACCGCAATAACATCAAACATCTCCATGGACTTTATCTTTGACCATTACTGACCCCACTAGCTTGCATATGTGTCCCCATTGTTTGGTGCTAATGCACTCTAACTTCGTCAATCATGGCCCTAGTCCGATTGGCATGCATTGATCTCAATGTTGCAACAACCGAACCAAGATCTTAAGCCCACATTTTGTCATATTTATCAACGATTTGTTGAATGTTTTGCGGCACCTACAAGGAAAAAATGCATACCATGATATTAAAAAAATGCAAAAAATAGTAGGAACAAAACAACTTCGAATTCAAAAAAACAGCTGTTACCTCTAAACTGTGACTACTAGATTGAGATTGTCGAAGCCAATCCTCAAGAGATGTTGAATCAACTACTGCAACATTTTCTTTTGCTGGAACTTCATTGTAAGGAGTAGATGATAAATCACGAAACTATCAACATATAGAAAAAAAATCAATCATTAAGCTGTCATTTGCTTAGTATCCTAAGGTGGGTAGATAATGGTCTGAAACTATTATGTTGCAACAAAACATTTATATGCATGCGACATTTTTATAGACTATTTCCAACATTTTATAACAACACTTGCAACAATACATTAGATCAAGTTTGAGGTATGTTGTATTGTTTCGTGCAACATTATTAATCAGTTATTGTAACAATTAAGAAATATTATTGGAACATGTTTTAAAAATTCTCTTAGAAACAATTGCAATAAATCCTTTGAACATTGTAGTATTAATATGGCAACATAATGTAATGCTGAATGCAACATGATAGGCCAATTATTGGTGCAATTAAGAATGCACCATACTGTAATGCTGTCCGCAAAATTGAGGACTATAATTGCAAATGTTATATTGTTCAAATTTAATACGAGAAATACATACAGGGCGGTATCCAAATGTTATGTTGTTCAAATTTAGTCTTTTCCTATCGACCTTCTCCACGTATTCAAAATCCTCATCGTTAATGTGGCAAATCCTTGGCAAAGAGTAGTTGATTGCATGAGTCTGAAGATCTGCTGCGGGAATGTCCAGTGATCCATGTATGCAATCTACTGAAAAATAATGAAAAACATATTACAAAGAAAAGTGCTATAAAAGCAAAACAAAGGGGATGAGATAAAATGTTGCATCAAACAATATAACAGTATACTTACAGCAAGGAGAGGTAGACAACCCCCGATCTGAAAATCGCTTGAACGTTGCTCGGTGTCAATTTACGAATATCTATCGACTTCTCTCATCAATACATTTAACACATCACCCGCCAATCATACTCTTTGATCTCGTGTACAACAACTAGGAAAACAAATAATCTAGACATCATCAGTATTTCCAAATTCCAGACACAATACACATGATAATGCAAGAAGCATGAAAGACCTCATAAAAGTGTCATCATCTTCACTGCCCCTCAACACCTCAATAGCCTTTGCTATTGGTGACCTATTCCCCACCTTATACATGTCACGAAACTCCATAATTTCTTTAACACTACCAGATAATTTCAATCGTTTATCCCCTGAAGGTATCCCCAGAATTTTCTGTACCATTGATTTTGTAAAAACAATGACCTTGCTACGATAACGGAACTCACAAAAACCAGGGTTCATATTATCCATTATCCACTGAACTAGATTGATTGGCACTTTAAACTTCCCAGTTGATAATAAACTTTGAAACCCATTGTTGATGACACATTCCCTCTGCTCTGGTGTAAAATCAGTAACAACCCTCTGCAGCCTTACAGTACTAAAACGATGCTTCAAGAATGATTTCTTGTCTTCATCACCCATATTTAATTAAAAAAAATCCTATGATTGCAATAACAGAAATATCAACGTACTGAAACACTATAACACAATTATCAAAACATGGATAACTTTGCAACATTTGAACAAAATGTAACTTGAAAGCACTATAACAAAGTGTATTCTGGACGTATCAACAAGATATAGTTTCATACAACAAGGACTTGAAAATCAGTATAGCAATACCTTGAAATCCCCTTACCAAAAATCCCCAAACCTCCACCCACAACGTATCCTGATACTATCATTTCGACAAAACCCTAGACCACACCGTATAATTTGCCGTATCAACATAAACAACACAAACAAACAGATGAACCCTAAATGCAATACCTACCACACCGTATCATCATACTATGAATTTGCGAACCCCTACATGGGACATTTCAAAACCCTAAAATGCGAAAAATAACCCAAATCTCTCACATTCCTGCTCTGCGATGTTAGAACAAATTCATAACCATTCCACATAAAACACATGAACGATCAAATGCATAAAAGCATTTAATGGTTTAATTCCTGCTGGAATAGTGAAACGTTTCCTGTTCCAAATATGCTTTTTTTAAGGAACTACGTCGGGCTTTAAAGCCAGCCTGAACAAGACTTTATTGCAATAGTTAAACAAGATACATTACATTACAGGTGGGGGAGCAAAAGCTCGAACAAACAGAAAATTCCACGATGGAGTTGCGAACCCTGGGAATACATAAATTTGGTGGAGTAGGCACTCGATTTTAGGTTCTATTTGGCAGAACTCTAGATCTTTGTTTCACCTTAAATATGAAGTTTATAGGTTAAAATAAAGTGAATTAAGTTTATATTTTTAATCTAAAATGTAAACAAGATAATCTAACTAAACACTCTTAATGTACTCACAACTCCAGCTCTATAAATTTCTGGAGCTAGGGATACTCTGTTCCACCAACTTCACAGATTTTAATGGAGCTGAAGCTATGCCAAACACCCCTTAGTGTAGTAGTAACGTAATTGATTGTTGGATTAACTTACTAATAATGGTAGTCATACTACCTAGTACTTTTTTCCCCTGAAAGTAATTTGGTGAAGGCATGATAACATAGAATTTTGAATTTCGCAGAAGTGTCTCAGTATCCGTTAATATTCTCCGGCAGTAGATGCGCGCGTAGCGTAAATGTAAAGCATCAAAAAACTTTATTGTTGGATGGCAGCCCTGTAGTTTTGTTGTCAGCCATATACAAAATTTGATTGTCATTTTATTTTCTTTGTTTACGGTATATGATAGAAATGGAGCTCCTGTTCGACTAGACCAGGAAAGTACTGGACAAGAATACGTCGGATGAAATGACATGACATAGCAGACATCTCACAAAATTGTCGAAAATACATTTTTTTTGGACAGATGTGACAGTACCCAAATAATAGCACGTTTGTAAATGAATTCGCGTTTGTAAATGAATTCGCTACGTGCTTACTCCATCCATGGACTGATGAGCTTATAAATATGGAGAACTATAAAGGGAAATTACGAACCATGCTACCACTGGCCATCACTTTTCTAGTCTTCTAAAATTTAGTTTTATAATTTTTTCTCCTTTCATTTGAATTTACGAAATTAGCTCACTTGATGAACTTGAAAAGCATGTCAGATAACACTAGTCACATACCGCGCTATGAGAGCTCGGTAGACAGGTTCCAAGCGCCGTTGGCTCGAAGGACTCTATTAACAGTAAATTTGACTAATTAGCGATTTAATTAAGTGATTAATTAAGTAGTATGATTAAATTAGTAATCTTGCCAAGGAAGGGAAGCTTAGCAAGAATCTTGGTGTCACAGGCCACCTGCCGAGCTCTTCGAGCGTAGGAGGTGACTTGTGGAGTAAATCTACAAATGATTTTGAAGAATACTATTTTTGGGGAAAAAAAGTTCGCAAGGGACTTGCAAGCAACAAGTACAGCAGAATGATCCAGGCCGTGCTAACAAGGGCATAATCTTATTGCAGTAGCTAATTATACTACATTCCAAATGAGTTGGGGTGAGGGTTTGTAGCATAAACGTACTACTACTCTATAGAAATTGGGAGTTCTTAGCTTTTCTAGTCCTATCGTATTTTTTTTCTTAAATCTAGCCTCATACAAACATAATTGTAATAATAGCACCCTCTCTAAGCGCAGAAGCATTGACAGGCGACACGTGCCACCTGTCGTGTGTGTGCTGTGGCAGGAAGACAGGGCTGTGGTAGGCTGTGGACCGCGATAAGACGGTGTTGCTTACTTGGGGCAGTACGACAGAAACCTGTCGTGCTTGGGCAGTATGGCAGTTCTGCATTATCGCTTTACTGCAACACCTGTGTTGCACCTCTGTTGTGCCCATGATGCTCGACACCTGATTGGCCATGGTTCTGGCCACTACTAGGGTACACGAGTGTGGTTTGTGATACGTGTCATCTGTCGACCCTTCTATTATCAAGTGGGAGACTATTTTTGTAATTGCATTTTAAAAAAAAGAGTAGACTAAAAAAGCTAAGAGTTCGGAAATTGGACCTCACATTCAGAAGAAGTTGCTAAAGCACGTATAGTTCAGAGGTAAAAATACCACTCATCCAGGTGAAAACTGTCAAGTAATCCATACTGCCCTCATCCACGACACGAGCACGCAAATCACGCCTGAGCTCATTGTGCCAAAAAGATCACCAAAATACGAGTTCTTGCATCATACAATCTAAGGCCTTGAACGCAGTACTGCTGTGATACAGCCATACAGGAGCTATCTGAGCACCTTGTTGTAGATAGACTTCACCCAGGAAGAGGCAGACGCAGATCATCCGAGTAATCCGACCAGCTAACCGCGCAGGGAGTGAGCTGGGTTAGTTTAGTTGCTCCGGGTCAGAGCCTCTCTGACGCCAGTGCTCCGCCCGACGATTTGACCGGAGTTTCCTTTCCAGCCACGACCGACCGCCATCACGTGCAGCCCCACATCCCGTCTCCCCCGCCCCGAAGCCACCCCTACCCCGCAGGGGCCCACCACGCGTCGTCCCGCGATTAGCTCCTCTCCCTCCCGAGCGAGTGGCCCCGTGCCTTTCTCACGAGCTTTCAAATTTTATTTGTCAAATATATCTTAGAGACGATCAAAATTTAAAATTTCAATAAAATTTTAGAATTTTAGATAAAATTTAGACGACATTCAAAAAACAAAATTCAAAAATTCAAATCTGAGCCTTATTACTTGAGCTAATCACAGACGGTTTTAAACAAAAACCGTCTACGATAAATTCATATCACAGACAATTAACTATTTGTAATATGTTATTACAGACGATTCTAAACAAGAATCGTCTATGATAAATTCATATCACAGACGGCTAACCCTCTGTGATGTGTTGTTATAGACGATTCTAAATAAAAACCGTCTGTGATAAACTTATATCACAGACGGTTCTAAATGAGACTTGTGATGTGTTGTCACAGATTGTTCTAAACAATAACCGTTTGTAATGATATAAGTTTTTTAGTAAATTTTTAAATTTTTTATTCCATCGAGATTTAGAATCTTAGTCTGCCGAAATCCGAAATTCTGACAAAAAATTTCCGAAATCTAGATGTGATTTTGAACACTGCTCCTCACCCGGTGCCCCCAGCCGCTCAGGGACCACGCCGACGCGGCCGGCTTTGTTTTCGTCAGATAAGCCTCATCGAACGCGTGTGAAAACGCCCCTGATCGAATGAGCCGCCATTAGCGCCGTGTAGGAATCGCCCATATAGACGCCATTACGACGTACTTAATGTCCCAAAGCGCCCAGAAGCGTACAGCACCGCGAAAGTACGTGATGGCATTTCTCTGTACATAATGTCGCTAACAGCCCTCTCTCGCTCCATCAGATAATAACACGCACTCACGAGAAAACAGTGCCGCTGCGTGAGCCTTAACTGACAAATGCACGTAGCACTTCACTCGTACGCGCTAATGCTACTATAGGGACAGGCATGGCGTACACTTGAAACCACCACTCACAGTGCCGCAGTTCAAACAGCACTGTGGCAAACGTGCCCCATGCATGCCCGTTCTACAGCGCCCGTAGTTTCCCACTTGCACTGCACCACGGCGCAGCGCCACCAGTTGCCACTGCACCAAACTTGGCCGCAGCTTGCAGGGCAGGGCAGAGTTATGACAGCTAATGTAAATGTCGCCAGTGCTCCTACATACTCCACTCGACGAGTAGTGGACGGAGGCGACGCGAGAACCCCTCGGGGTAATTAAACTAGCGTGCGCGGGATTTGAAACGGAACCTAGCCCGTAAACCCATGCAATTTGCGAGTACTAAATGCGGTTGGAGGAGGGGTTAAACCTGCAGATATTAATTACGGTTTTGGCCAGCGCGGGGAGGGGAGAGTTAAAAAATGGTCTCACCGCGGAATCGCGGGCGTGGGTTCCAACCAAGGCTGTCGAGTGGGCAAATCCCCTATAAGACAGCGCTAATAACTACCCTGCCCACCACCCAGTTGAGTGCACCACTCCACTCCCCCAAAAACCTCCCCAAACCCCCAAAACTCCCGTCCCATCACCGCTTCCGAACTCGGCTCTCAAGGCCGCCGCCGCCGCCTCCTCTTTCTTTTCGCCTCTTGCTCATTCGCCTCTTCGCTCCGTCCTTGTTCTTTGCGCCTTCGCTGTTGCAGTCCAGTGCTCTGCTCAGTAGTAGTACTCTTACTGCGGGTAGTACTACTGCCACATCTCCTCTAGCTCGTCAAGTCAAAATTTACGGAGTTCGAAAACCGTTATTATCCCGGCGTGGCGCGGCCGCCGTCGCTGCTGAGTCGGGACGTACGTACGCGGCAGACGGGGGGCACGCGGCTTCAGTGATGCCGCTGCCGCTGCTTTGATCTACTCGTAGGCTCGTAGCTGCTGCTGTTACATTTCTACTGGCCTTTTTAAAGAAGTTATCAAGGAGGACGTCTTTATTGCGGCCACTCCCATCCCCTGCGCCTGGTCTGCTCGCCTCGCCACCCCCAACCCCACGCTTTGGTCTTTATTCCCCTGCCGATCCGCAGAGCAGGAACGAATCCATCCGTTCACTCGTCCGTCAGGCTCGCTCTCGCAGCGCACTTAAGGCTGCAGCTTCCTTTCCTGCTGGGGTCAGGGTGCGGCCTTGCCGGGCTTGTTTGGTTGAGTTTTGTAAGCTGTGTCTTAAAAAGGAGTTTCGAGAGGGGTAAAGGAGGTTTCGTTGTGCGGTTTCGGTGGTGAGTAAGAAGACGCTGGTGCGTGCCATGTCGCAGTCGCGCACGGTGAGGATCTTCTGGGACGACCCCGACGTGACGGACTCGTCGTCCGGCGAGGAGGGGTGCGGCGCCCGGAGGGTGGGGAGGATGGTGAGGGAGCTGCCGCCGGCGTCTCCGCCGCTTGTGCAGACGGAGGCTGCTGCTGCTGGTGGTTTGCCGGAGCAGTGCAGTGCCGGGGACGGTGACCGAGCGAGGCGGGTTGCTGGTGGATGTACTGGGGCAAGGAGGAGGCTGGGGAAGGGTGGCTCTACCGCGCCAACCACCAAGTTCCGCGGCGTGAGGAGGCGGCCGTGGGGCAAGTACGCGGCGGAGATCCGCGACCCGTGGCGCGGCGTGCGCGTATGGCTCGGCACCTTCGACACCGCCGAGGAGGCCGCGCGCGTGTACGACTCCGCTGCTATCCGGCTCCGTGGCCCCAGCGCCACCATCAACTTCTCAGTCTCCACCAATTCCGCGGGCGCCCAATATCCGGTGACCGCCGGGTACGAGTCCGGCGCGGAGTCCTCACCGGCGGTGTCGTCCCCGACTTCCGTGCTCCGCAATGTCCCGTCCCTGGCCTCCCTGGCGGAGGACAAGGACGACTCCGAGGCCAGCCCCGGCGAGCCTGCCGCCGGCTGCAGCCTCACCGTTTCCGAGGAGGAGCTCGGCGAGTTCGTGCCGTTCGAGGACGCCCCGGTCTACGCCAGCAGCAGCTTCTGGGATTTCGAGCCGGACGCGGGCTTCCTCTACGCCGAGCCGTCGTCGCCCGAGGCGCCGCTGGACGCCTCTGCCGACTTCGCCGGCGCGCCCTGGGCCGCGCCGTTACAGGAGAACGACTACTTCCAGGACCTGCGCGACCTGTTCCCGCTCAACCCGCTTCCCGCGATTTTCTAAACTGGAACGGCTGCTTCTCACGGAACTGTTTTTTTGATGTCGAGTGTTGTACCGTCTGTCTCTACTTGTACGCCTACTTGTGTTGATGAGAAATGTATTATCCGCCTTCGTGTGTACCTCCAGTCAATCTGCTCTGCCGCTCGCTAGCTACTACCAGTCCCCTCCTGTATACTCGCGTCATCCTAGTTTTCAAATTTTATTTTTAAATATATATTATTCTACAATTTCGAAATAATCTTTTATATTTTTTTCTTGTATATTTCTTACCTTAAACTACTTTTAATATCATTTATTATTATAGACTAGTGTATGGCGCACCATCTAAAAAATAATACAGTCTTTATGCATGTGACTTGGTGGAAATACAGATATTAGAATGACGTTTCTGTGAGGATCGGAGGCAGTATGTACGGTTGTACGTGCTGTTCACAGCTAGCTAGCATGCGTGCTTTTCTTGGCACGGCTCCGCGGCGTGGTCCAAGCTCTTCGTGCTAGAATGGGGAGGCCATGATTTGGCTACGCAGAAAGTTTGAGGGGTTTGGTGCCCATGGTGAGCCCACGAAATTATCTATCTGGCCGATCGACGGGATCCGACCACGTTACGACTTGCCAGAGAGTCACTGTGCTAGAGTTTTGCGCCGATACAGTGACCGGCCTGATTCGATCGATCGAGCCGGGTGCGAACCGACACCGGCAGGCTTCCCCCGAAAGGCACCGGCGTTTCGGCATCCACGGGCATTCGCGCCACGCCGTGACGGTACGTTTTACTGCGAAAGTAGCCCATACGCGGTGCGTGAATCTTGTGTCCCGACGGTAGAAACAGGTCGCGGCGCGAGGGGCCGAGTGAACGCGGGCGAGGCGCAGCGTGCAGGACCACGTAGCGCCCCCGAACAAGAACACGTACGCCGGTGACCACATGGGGAAGGAGACAACGCCAGAGAAAGGGAGGGGCTCGGGGGCTCGGGGCTGAGACCGAGGGTGGTACGTGGCGGCGACGCGCGCTGAGTGCCGTTTGGATACGTATCACGGCCCAGCCATCCATCGATCCGTGGGCCGGCCGGCTCGGCGCGTGAGGCGGCAGCCGCGGTGGGACCACGGCTGCGGAGGCGTTGATGGCGGCCTTCTGGCCGACCTCCCGGTGCTCGCCGGGCTCGGTGACATCCATGATGGCCGGGGAGATTGTACAGGCTGGTGGTTATGTCAACATGTTGTCACCGGCACCGTGCTGCACGCGTCGACCGGCTCTTTGGTAGCCTGGTGGGCTGGGTTCCTCTCTAGGCATTAGTGTTGTAGGGTGCTGTGCGCGCCGCACGCCGCTTTCTGTGCAGGAGAGCGCACGAACAGTAACTTAGGTTGTGGTTTGTACCGAATGCGTTCGATTTGTGTTCTCTTCGGTTTGTGCGTAGGCCTTCTCTGCTTAATTCAAGGCCCAGATCGTGTCGCCATGAATATTGAGGTGCTTAATTAGTAGTAATACTTACTCCGTATAAACTTATAAGTTATATTTATTCTTGATATGTATGCTAAGAAGATACTGAAAATAACACTACGCACTATATTCAATAATATATGTAGAAAATATAATGTAAAGATGGTAAGAACATCATGTTAATTTTGTATTGGAATATGAAATACGCCTTACATTTGTTAACAAGACTATTCAAAAATTACGTTTTATAAACTTGTGCAGAGGGAGTAGTATTTAACTGCCAGTTTTGACTATAAAGTTTTAGATAATACAAAAGCAAATAGCTCTAAATGTAGTACACCCTCCATCTAAGTTTATATAGTGCATTTTTAATGGTTTTATTCATAAATATATGACGTATTTCATGTGAAAAAATTAGTGTGACGTTCACTTTATACCACTAATAAATATCCAGAGTTACTTGATATTCTCCATATACATATATTGAATATAGTTCTTATAGATAATAATTAATGGTAGTTTAGTCAAATTTTAATATCTTTTTATTCTATGTATTAAAAGAAAATATGTCCTCTAAACTTAGACAAAGAAAATATATTAATAAAGTTCTTTTGGTTACCAAATCTAACAATACCACTTCTACGGGACACGATTAGATTTTTGCAAACTATCGTTATCGTTGGTCAAAGTTTGATGAGTGGAAGTTAAAATTGAGGAGTAAATGTGAACAGAGGAAGCAACAAGTACCTCTCAAGAAAAAAAAAACAAGTACAGCTTGTTGGCATCCGAGATCTACTTTCACGAAGATAGCTAGTTAGGCTGTGTCTGATAGAGTCTGATAGAGCTCTAACTCCATCAGATCCGTGGATCTGGTGGAGCTCATTCCTAGCTCTGTCAGATCCGTGGAGCTGGAGCTGTGAGTACATTAAGAGTATTTAGATGATCATCTTGTTTACTTTTTAGATAAAAAATATAAACTTAATTCACTTTATTTTAGTGTACAAGTTTCAGATCTCAGGTGAAGCTGAGATCTAGAGTTTTACCAAACAGGGCCTTAGTTCTTTGCACCGTAAGGCCATGTACAACGCGAAGCTGCACGAACGGCTCTTCGCCACCTATATCTCGAGACAGAACCCTCTCCACGCACCAAGGGCAGCCAAGTTGTCTCCACCGTTTTTTTAAGAAACGACAGGAGCTCTGTTTTGCATTAAAGAAGAGTGTTTGAAATACAACATAGTAAAGTTCAGATACAACCTAAATATTGTTGAAACGAGAAAATATAACACGAACTACCCCTAACCCAGCCTCGACCATGCCACAAGCATGTCACCACCAACTTTTAGAAGACCACCTTTTTTAGGAAAATTCGTGCATTACTACCGAAATTCGAAAACTACCTCGTTTCTTCGGTTTTGTATGTCATCAACGATAGTATTAGCTATCAACTGCACGATTCGATACAGGTTATTGAAAATCCTGTTGTTTCTCTCCTTTCAAATATTCCACATGGCATACGTGGTGCACATGTTTAAAATGACACCTGGTGCACGTGTGGAATATGCTGCCAACCAACACGAGACAAAGCTCGCGAATGACGACGGGTTTCCCTCGTTGGAGACGCCCTCCCGTTCGTCGACCTTGTGATAAAGCTCCCCCCAAGACACCAGCGAGAGCAAGCAGTAATCGTATCAGTAAAGTAGCAGATGAGTTGTTTTTGGTTCCGTTTTGTATTGCTGGATGAAGATCCAAACTCTGTAATTCTGGTTATAAATAGAGGATAAAAAACAGAAAAGACGTGTGCTCTTTCACGTCGCAAAAGACTCTTCTGCAGATTGATTGCTCTGTTGCCGTATTTGAGTTCTGAACTCTGTTATCAGACTCTGTATTGCAGAAGCGTTTCAGCCTGAACTTGTGTTCTTGTTTGGTATTGTAGCGCGGCTGACTGACTTCGTCTCAGGGCGTTTCAAGTGGTATCAGAGCCACCTTCATGCATGACAAGGCGCGACAACACACCACCGGCAGCAGCAACGGGAGATCAGTTTCCGGTAAGAACAGCACTAACAAACCCGTCAATGTCTAGTATAAAAGCAGCAGTGAATACCTGATGCTTGATGACACGAATTATGGCCTTTGGGCTGTAAAGATGAAGATAATTCTCTGATCACTGGGCATATGGGGAGCGGTAGAAGGCGATGCACTAGTCGAAGAAGATAATGATCAGGGCGCTCTAGCCGCTCTCTCCTAATCTGTTCCAGACCATGTCATGATGGCTATTGCCGGCAAGAAAATGACGAAAGAGGCACGGGGAGCAATTTGGGACATGTGTATTGGAGAAGATCACATCAGAAAAGCAAGAGTTCAAGTATTGAAACGCCAATTTGATCGTTTGATCATGGACGATGGGGAGAGCATTGTGGAATTCTCGCAGAAGCTTACGGCTGTGGTGGGTGAGACACGATCACTCGGTACAGAGTTGAAAGACGTCACCATTGTGGAGAAATTGTTTAGTTTTATGCTAGATCGGTTCATGCAACTTGTCGGCACAATCGAATAATTTGGTGATATCGGGAGTATGTCTTTACAGGAAGCAATTGGGCGCTTGAGAGCATTTGAAGAGAGTTCAAAAGGAAGGCGCCGAGCACATGGTGAGAAGGATGGGAGCAGCTAATGCTTACCCGTGCACAGTGGGAAAGTCTATCAGTATATTCGAGATTGTGTTGAAAATGGTGAGGTTGAAGTTGAGTATATTAGTACTCATGAACAAATTGTAGATTTGTTAACAAAGGATCTCGGAAGAATTAAGTTCACATAGCTGCGACAGACTCGGAATTGTGGATGTGAAATCAGAAGTACAAGGTTAAGGGGGAGTTTTGTTAGATTAATCATGTAGTTTTCAGATTTCAGAGTCAGAGTTTGTTTGCTGTCTTTAGTATTCAGTTAAGTACTCGGATGAGTCAGGTTAGTTGCGATTAAGTTGCCGGATACGCAACAGTAATCGTATCGTAAAATAGCACATGAGTTGTTTTTGGTTCCGTTTTGTATTGCTGGATGAAGATCCAAACTCTGTAATTCTGGGTATAAACAGAGGATAAAAAACAGAAAAGACGTGTGCTCTTTCACGTCGCAAAAGACTCTTCTGCAGATTGACGTATTTGAGTTCTGAACTCTGCTATCAGACTCTGTATTGCAGAAGCGTTTCAGCCAGAACTTGTTTTCTTGTTTGGTATTGTAGCACGGCTGACTGACTTCGTCTCAGGGCGTTTCAACAACGACCACGTGGTACCTCCTGGACATCGCCTTCTACAGCCAGAACCTGACCCAGAAGGACGTCTTCCCGGCCATCCACCTCACCAGCAGTCCCGAGTACGTGAACGCCCTGAAAGAGGTGTTCCAGATATCGCGGGCCATGTTCCTCGTCGCCCTCCTCGGCACCTTCCCCGGCTACTGGGTCACCGTCGCCCTCATAGACAAGATGGGCAGGTACATGCATATAGATGCACGCATTCTAGATCGATCGTTCGAGGATTCTTGATTGGTCGCTCGAGGAGATCTCTGGTGAGGACGGCAATGCCGGCGACGCTGCCCGTGCCGGTGACGGCGTTAGCATGAGCGCTGCGGATGTGAGCACGGATGACAAGCTGCTCGGATGGCAGACATTCATGCATACATGATCTACGATGCGTCGGCGATAGATGTGCTGCTATACTTGTACGCACGTTCGTAATAATATTGTTGTTGTTTGTATGAACACAGTGCAAAGGGACAAGAATAACGGCAACCAGCTACTCAAGTTGCCGGTTGCTTAGCTTGGGAGGTTGATCTACGCGTATCTCGCACTATTGTGTATATTTGTGTTACAGTTATAGCGAAGTTTGGGAATGCATGCATGGATGTATAATATTACGCCCTTACTCACCATATACTTCTCAATTATCAAGATGTAATGCTACTTATAACTATGTCAAGTAATCATTTTTGTATGTGTGCCAAACAGCCTATCGTTGTCTTAGCTTTCTTCATATTATGAGTTGGTATTTTTCTCATCCCCAATTCTCACCAAACTCCTCGAAAGGACTAATCCACGCAAACATATGGCTGGCGTGGCCTACATATATTCTCTCTTCAGCCATGGGGGCCACATATATAGACAGACCATCATACTACCATGAACGGCAGGGGGCCCAGGCATATACAACTGGAAGGAAGAAATTACAGAATGCTATCATTTCACTCTCTCTTGTTTTGGAATAAACTGGATCGATTAATTGAACACTGTTGATTACAACTTATCGTTAAGTCACGAAGTAAGGGTTCAGAAGAGCTTGTAGACGGAGGAGGCGTCTAAGGGGTGGATGAGGTAGGTAAGGACAAGTGCCACGAACATCAACACATAGGCAATCCCTTGGTCCACGCTTGTTCCTGCCAACATCAACAAAACCAAGGAATCAATCAAGTCCGCTGCAATCAGCACCGCAGCATAGTACACACCTTCCAAAACTACATTGGAGCTTCCACCGGAAAAGCATGCATCAACAAATGAGTTCTACTATTTAACGGGCGTCCACACTAAAATCAACGACTGTACACGCCTCGCTCCCCCTCCCAGACTCTCGGCTCTTCCTTCCGACTCGCTTCTCCACCCCCCAATATAAATTGTCTTTGCCTCTACAGCCTACGTACCTCCCCTATGGCTTCCAGTGCTGTCTTCCACAATTCTGCTTCCAATCGCTGCCACCTCTTGTAGTCAACCATGTTTTTGTCGTCCTGCTGCTCCACCTCCTCTCCCCTGCCGACCACCACCCATTGACGTATGTATTACCATCCGTGGTCCCTAAACTCTTTCGATCGTCGAATTTCCATAGCTCATGTGCAATACCGTTTAAAACCAGTCCCCAACTGTCGAAACCATGTTAAATGGCGTCCTCTTATCGGTTTCATGGTTGGTTTTAGATGCGTTGGCTGCCAAATCATCAATTTTGCCATTGTCAAAGATGCGCCCACATTCTTTTGTCTTCCACCTCTCTCCCCTTCTCTCTTCTCTCAACAACTATGTCTTTGAAGGATAGGAAGGATGGCTCTAGTCCACGCCCCAGCCGCCCCCTACCATGGTCGTAGACAAACAGGTTTTCCGCGCGGGGTCTCGCCTCTGCGGCCTCCATCGACTGCATGGCTTTGCTTGCCTGTGGCTCCTTCTTGTACCACCACCTCCCTGCGCTGCTCCGCCTCACCGTCTGCAATTAGCTCTACCGCTTCCTAGCTACATCGCTCGTCATGCACCCAAACGATTGATTGGCAACAATGGAGTCATG
This sequence comes from Guadua angustifolia, assembly GCA_036346375.1. Classification (NCBI taxonomy): domain Eukaryota; kingdom Viridiplantae; phylum Streptophyta; class Magnoliopsida; order Poales; family Poaceae; genus Guadua; species Guadua angustifolia. Next base: position 31,564,447 of record CM070501.1, on the reverse strand, counting down.
GCGCATGGCTGTCAACGTCCCCTCTGATGGCTGCTGCGATGGATCGGAGCGGTGGCACGAGCTACGGGACACGACGAGGCCCTCGTAATGACTAATAAGTAGGGGGCTAGGGCTATGTGCTTTTGAGCCTAGAGACAAGCAGAGCTCTATGGCCGGCAGCTCCGGTGCGGCCTCCCTGTGAGAGAAACAAGGGAGAGTGGGGAAGTGAGAGAGGCCCATTTGGTTTCAGTTTTTGGATTATGGGAGAAACTATTTTTAATTACCTAATGATTTGTGCTCGGACGTTCGAAATTTTCGGATGTATTGCAATATTTTTTTTCCTACACGTGCAACATTTCTTACCAATATGTGCAACATTTTCCTTCGACAAACAGTAAAATTCGCTACAATAAACGGATGTTGTCAGCGTTCAAAAAAATGTTGCATGTGTCGGTAAAAAATGTTGCACACGGAGGAAAAAAATGCTGCAAGAGACGTCCGATAGGATGAACAGTAATCGAACGTCCGAGCGCTAGTTTCACCCTTTTAATTATGAGAGAATCAGGTTGGGTTAAATGTTATTTCTAGGTTTTGGACTATGTCGGCGAGAATCAGTAAGAATCAGTGAGAATCAGGTTTTAGCCAGATTCTGATTCTATGTAGAGGATAGCTTCTGATTGTGGGAGAAGCTGTCCAAATTTCTCCCGTTCGGCAACAATCCGATTTTTTTAAGCGAAAGCTGTGTAGAAGTTAAAACGAATGGGGCCAGAGAAAAGATAGGGGTGAGGAGGATTAGACATAGATTGATGATGCGGCAAGAAATAGTCGGATGCCACCTGGGAGGCTGGGACTAAGTTGAAGATGTGGCAGCCAACACTCCTAGAACCACTCACGAAGCCGATCTAGGGACATTATTTAACACGGTTTTGACAGTTAGAAGATAGATTTTAAATGGTATTGGAGATTACGGACGAAAAAAATTAGACGGCTAAAAGTGTTAAGGACCATATCTAGACCTTTTCCTTATTTCTATTACAAGCATTTATGTTCTCAGGTCACATTTGGAATGATGAATTCTATAGGATCGAATTTTGGAGAAATTATATTGATTCTTGAAAAATTCATATAAAATCATGTGAAATTCCTAGCCCTTAATGTGCACAACACAAGCAGCACAAAAAGAAATGGAAACAAAAAACTAACCATCATTGGTGGGTGCTGGAGCAGGGGGCTGAGCATTGGCCACAGTGGGGAGCATGACAACGATGGCCATCACAAGAACATAAATTCTCGAGATCTGTGCCATTTCCTCTCACAATGGATATGATCAAAATGGTTAGAGGTTGTAGATCCCCTCCTTCTCGCTCTGGAGACAGGACGAGAAGGAGAGAGATAGACTCACGTTCGTTTGTGCCCTAACTTTTGGGGAATTAGTGGAGACCCAAATTTATACTTTTGTTAACTCGTAGAAAATAATGTGTAATAGGCAGTTCAAGGAGTGGGCAACCTTGCTCCTCGTACGCTTAGATTCAGGAGGATCCTGCCTATCATTTTGACCTGTAAAACTAACCGATCCTCCCATCTCCACTTGGAATGATGGCTAAATTTAGCATTAGGCAGCTAAAAATGACACAGAAATGCCTCGTCAGGGCCACCTTAAGTAAAAAACAGAACATGCCTGGTTGACAGCCATTAATCGCATTTCACGCGCATACTTGAAATGAATGGAAAAGAATAATCTCCTCTAAGCTCACTAGCTCAGTGCTAACAAGCAATATGTCACATGACAACTGGTATATAACACTAGCCCTGGATTGCTGATGCGAGTAGAACTCATGGAGAGAACACCTTTGTAAAGCTACTTGACTACCCCCTCCATTAAAAAGAACGGAAAAGCATGTAACTTGCAAGAAATTTGGACAAGCATCAACACTCTGCATGTCATAGAGACGGCCATCGCAATACCAGACAGGTAAGGTGATGAGCCCAAAACTGTGCGACAGTAAAATCGACATCAGCACATACCATGATACCATGATGGTCACAAAATTCACAATTCAGAGAATTACTGGAGTCTCTGTGCAAGGGAGCCACATAGCTACGTCATACAGCAGGTACTGTGGAAAAATGACGGGTACAAATACAAGTTGTGGTAACGCTTCCGAAGTTCCGATGCTTCTTCAACATTTTCTATTTACATGCATGAAGTAAAGTGAAAGCGAGTCATCACGTCAATGCTTCATCATGAAGTTCAAAGCATGGTTCCAGGAGGACCTAGGATGCTAATTGTTCTGATAAATACTTTAAGTATGGATCCTCTTTGTTCCTGTAAGTATCAAATAACTGCTTAGCGCAATTGAATGCTACTTGCTAAAGTGAACTGGGCTCTCTAGTATCATGGCTCGCTAAACTGATAGGGTAGACTCTTAAAGAAGAATTATTAGGAAAATGTGACATCAACTAGAAGAACAAAAGCGATATTTAGGAGAATAATTCAGGTCGTGGGTGTCTCTCTGGGATTCCTCGAGCTCAGTAGAATCGAGAACTATATCATCATATTTCACAGCGTCTGTATCAACAACAGTTTGAATGGTAAAGTGTGCCTCAATTTTGTTCCCCTATGTCTTGTCGACTTTTTCAGTAGATTGCATGTAAAGGTATGGGAAATGCTCCAGGGTGCAGTAGTTACACGACCAATGGACAGTATATCCACACCTAAGGCAAGATTGCGCAGGGTTTGCAGCCTTGTTGGCTGAGTTTTGCATCTAGAAACTCCATGATCCTTTACCTTTACTTTTCCATTAGAGCTTGCCTCTTCCCTTCTGTATTATGTCATTTTTCCATTTTTCCCCTTTATACCTTTAGCCCTTGCTAATCTGCTGAGCATTTGCATACGCTTTGGTATTGTATTTGTCCCATTAGAGAGGGCATGATGATTATTCATCAGGAATTTATCATAATTTTTTGTTTCTAGCAAAATAGAGATAAACTCATAGTACTTCTAATACTTAGCATGACAGTACTATTGATGCAGTTTCCTTATATTGGGGTGAAAGTTGCATAATGTCGTATCTATCATTTCAGCGTTAGTATCTTTCTGGTTATATAATATCACTTTGGTGATAATTTTGTATATGTGGAGTTATATGCTGCCACGGTCTTAAAATCCTGAAAGCATAAGAAGGTTCATTCGCGTTGTGCTTTTGGTAGCAGGATGGATCTCTGCTAGTTATATCGTTCCTTCAGGGAATTTCATAATACCAGTGGATTCTCCCCCATCAAATATTCAGCCTTCAAACCTAGATGGAAACAGTGTCTCAGGAAGTGCAGCGTTGCACACTTGGCAACCTCAGGAAGAGCAAAAGTGCTAGCTTCAGGCAGGATAATATCAACTCTAAGAGATTAAGTTGTCAGATTAATCTTGGCATCCATTGCCGAAGTGAGGTAATTACTACTATTCAGGGCGAGCTCAGTAAATTCAATTTTTGCGATGTTTGATATATCCTATATGCTAGCAAAATCTAAATTTTACTATTGGTAAAATATTATTTTGCTTGTTTATCATTAAATTAGTAAAGTTTTAGTCTATATCTATTCGGTAGATAATTATCTAAACTTTCCCTGAATTTTCCTAGTATTTTTCATAATTTTTTGTTAATTATCAAGCAATCATCAGAATTACTAAATAACAGAAAAACAAATTCAGCATGAATAAATATGGAATTATGCTAAGAAAAATAAACTCAGGGATATGAAACTTCCAATATGTGTTAAGCCTAATGTTCAATAAATTTATAGAAGCTCATATACATAAAAATTCAATTTTTAAGATTTCTTATAAATTTTTAGAATTTATTAACTATTTTTAAAAATTACAAGTAACTTCAAAGTCTTTGAAATAAATTTTCCACGATGGACCCATGATTTAACCACAACTTGGGGGTTAAAATGCGAAATCACCGTTTTTATTTTTCTTTTTATTTTGTGGAAAAATTGGTTGGGCCGCACAGGCACAGCCATTGGGCCGTGCCGCCACGTGCGCACAATGAACGTGCGGTGAGGATGGCGCCCAGTGGGGGCGTAGGTGTGGCATGGCCGGTGTAATTAATTTTTTCAATGGACAACAACATCAAAAACCCTAATTTTTTTATTAGATTAAACGAGTAATCTAACAATTAGGGAAATTAATCTAAAAGATTAAAAACATATGATTAACTTACATGCCACGAACTGACGTATTACTTACAGTAGAATTTATCGTTTAGTGCCGATCAAAATTTGATGTAGTATAGATTAATACAGACAAATAATCTTAATTGACTTTGGAGAGTTTCGTGATTTCTTTTCTTTGCTGTGCATCTCATGGTCGGCGTTCTATGCTTTTTGCACGAGTGGCTGTGTACACATCACTCCGTGCTTCGTGCATGCATGGCTGTACATGACTTGGTGCTCGTACGAGGCTGTACTGCTGTACATGCCTGCTGCCCCTTGTGCCCACTGCGACCTTTGAGCCGTGCTACACTACTCCTAGTTATAAAATAGATATTGATTTGGACATAAGTTTGATCAAATTTTTAAAATTTTGTCTATCAATATCTTTTTAATATTTAAATTAGGTACATAAAAATCATATGTGTAAATTTATCTCAAAAAATACTTTCATAATATTATAATTTTATTTGGTTTAATGAATATATTCTGATAGAAATTAGTGATCAGAATTGTGCTTTAGAGATCGTGTCGCGCGATATCCAAAACGATAATATTTGTGACCGAAGGGAGTATAACAGCTTGCATTAGAGGTATTTGTCCCGTCCTATTGACCGCATCAACATCTACGACTTCCTCAATATAGAACTCATATAGTGACTTTATCGATGTCTACAGCTTGCATTAGAGGTGTTTCTCCAGTCCTATTGGCCGCATCAACATCTGCACCTTCCTCAATCAGGAGCTCACACAGCTCAGCATTTCCAGTACTTTCAGCTCTATGTAAGGGCGTGCATCCAAACTAACCTTTCTTGTTGACATTTGCACCATGTTATGTTATGCCGCCCTTTACTAGCAGCGTAAGGAAGACTGGAAGAGCACTTCGACCACCATCCGTAAAGTCAACATCAGCACCTCGATCGAGCAGAATGGTGATGATCTCGGCGTTGCCGCTGCTCGCCGCCGAGTGTTATCTGAAACAACCGTGAACTTTTACTAACCTTTTTAGCGACGTTAAAAATTAAACCAGTCATTAAATAAAATCAAACAGCAATGATTAATTGCATATATTAACTGTTACAAGTCTGTACAACTGAATGGATTGTATTGCATAAAAAATTTAGAATTTAAAATTACAAAACAAATTACAAGAATGTTTAATTACAACACAGAAAAATAAAATTTTTGCAAGAATTGAAAATCTTCATGCCTAAATTCTTTGCTAGCCTACACATTAATAAAATATCAATTATCAGCAAAAGCAATAAATTAATATAGAAGAAAGAATTAAATAAAATGATTAAAGTTATAATTGTTGTCAGTCCGGTATAATTTGGTATCGCTCACTGAGGTATCAAATTCGTTCGGTGCTAAATCGGCACCTCTTGCGATTTAATTAACATCATCGGTAATTTATAAACCTGTTTTTAATCTGTAGACACGCATATATTAAATATTACGTGGTAGAAAAATATTTACCCTCAGCAAAATAGTAAAATATGCACGGTCAAAAGAGATATGAAAGAACCTGGCAGAAACCCAATGTCCAGAGCCTTCTCGTTTAAGGTAGTGTCTGGTTCAAGGGCAAAAATGGATGGGATGACATTATCCTTGTTTTTTCACTCATCTATTTGTTTGGTTCAAGGGCAAGGGTGGATGGGAACATCCAAGAAAAGAGAATATACTTCAAAGATGCTGGATGAATGAATCCTAGCAATTTGGCCGGATGAGTTCATCCAGGCTTTTACCATGTGCTTGGTTTATATATTTGTTAGCTCTTAATTTTCATAACCCTCAGCTAGTTCAGTTGGTTAAGGTTTTGGCCTCGGAGAGGAGCTCCTGCGTTCGAATCTGACCCCGCTCGAGTACTGTAGCATCTACAGTGTCATGAAATACTGTAGCATGTGCAAGCTACAGTTTTCCCCTTTTCTGGTATTTTTGTTTATTTTTTAAAAAATTTTAAAGCTATAGTCGGTTTAATTTTTTCATTCCAAAATTTTTAAAAAGATTTTTTTTCTCCCTGTTAGAATTAACAAACCATCTATCCTTATCTTTCATCCAACCAAACAAAAAACTGGCTCATCCCATCCATCCTCATCCATTCAACCAAATAAAAAACTGACTCATCCTATCCATCCAACCAAACAGCCATCTGGATGACTCCATCCCATCCAGACCTGGATGGCCATATCCCATCCAATCTCGTCCTGCAACCAAACGCACCCAAGCTAGCTCGGCTTTCAAATACATGAGGGAGGCAAGTCCCAGACCAAGCCATGTTGCCGGAGCGTATACACGTTAAGCGCTCGATCGGCATGGCGCACCCGTGAAAATCTGGGGGGGCGCCGCCGCCTTCTTCGTTGCTCGCCTCGTCTCCGGCTTTCAGATGGATCCCGCCGGATTGGGCGCGTCGCCACCGCCCAAGGAAATGGGCGGGAGGGCGGCTTGGAGAGGCAGCGCTGCGGAGGATTGCGGGCCCCGACCGGTGGTCGGATTGGGAGACCACTGCATGGAGGGGTTCGGCTCCGAGGGTAACGACGAAAAATACCAAAGGATGCGAGGTATTATTTCTAGCTCCTTGAAGTCTCAAAGCATGAGCTTCTCGCCCATGGATCTGGCCGGCCGATCGCATCAGTCGATTGGCGGCGGGCTGGATCTCTCTCTCTCTCTGTGAGGGCGTGCGACGGTCTGGTGGCCCGCGCCGCCGTTGCAGCGATGGCGGCTGAGGCGGCTAGCTCCATGTTGGGCGGGTCGTGCGGATCGGATAAGATCGGATAGTTTCTTCCAATTGGGGGGAAGAGGGGAAGGATCTGGATGAGGCGACGCCATGGCGGTCGTGCTCATTCCGGAGATTTTCGGCCCCGGTTGCCGGAGGCAAATTCCAGTCCTCTTGCAGCAATGATGCCTTTGTTCCTGAGTCCAATCTCGGCGAAGTGCAACCGGATGTGCTGCATATTGGGCAACGATGCTTTAAGAATATATTCAAAGTTTGATGGATGGATCAAGTCAGCGTGTTCTTTGCTCGGTTCCTGTTGTTTCGTCAGTCCCGGAATATTCGCCTGTCATTCATTCGAATTTGAATGGTGCTGGGCCGGTTGGGATGGTGGGCCTACAGCGGCGGCTGGTGGCGATCGATTTCATGGTCGCGGCTATGGTGGTCAACTTCATCCTGCTCATGGAGGTCTTCGTTCCCCAAGATTTCAAGGGCGTGGTCGTGGACGGTATGGAGTCCGTGCTCGTGTTCAAGATTTTGGGGGCCACGCTGATTCAAATAGTCACGGTATTCTTGCTGGTGACGCCCAGAGTGTTGGAAACCCTGGGGCCTTCTGGACTGCTTCTGCGGATAAGGTTCCTGATGATGTTATCGCTAAGCAATCCAATGAAAAAGGGGAGTGCTCTGCGATCCAGGCTGGTAGTAATAAAGGCTACGTTTAGGGGAACATGCTGGATGCGGTTTTGGGCTCTATTGCAGTCTGAAAACAATAGGGAGACCATTCGACTGGTTTGCAATGCATTGGAGGTTGTGGCGTTGGACATTTTTTCCAAAGATTGGAGAGGATAGAGCGAAGCATCGCCAATCTTCTTACCAGGTTGGAAAATTTTGAGAGACAGCCGCCTCCCAATGGAGCTCGCAGAGTGGAAGATCAAGAAGAGTCTGTCGCGGGAGATGATGTGGATGGAGAGGGCCACGATGCCTTTCTTTGCTTTCATGGCATTGCACGAGGATGTGCGACAACAACATCGCCTGAATAACAACCGTCAAGGTATGGGAGGTAACAATTTTAATCCTCGTAATGGTCATGGACATGATGATTCTTTTGTTAGGGTTAAATTTACCATACCATCTTTTTACAGTACTTATGATCTTTGAAGTTTACTTAGATTGGGAAATGACAGTTGAACAAAAATTTAACTCCCATCTTGTTCCTGAGATACATAGAGTTAGACAAGCTAATAGTGAGTTTAAAGATTTTGCTATCATTTGGTGGAATGAAATAGTAAATACTGGATTAGCACCTGATACATGGGATAGATTAAAACAAGCTATGCGTAAAAGATTTGTTCCTCCTTCTTATAAACGTGATATGCGCAAGAAATTGCAACGCTTAAATCAAAATAATAAATCTGTTGAGGAGTACTACCAAGAGCTACAAATAGGCATGTTGCGTTGTGAGGTAGTGGAGGAGCAACTGTTGCCTGCAGACTTGCCTTCCAACTCACGGCACAACACCAATAGTGAACACATATCCTGTGAGTGACCTTCTTTTGTCCAAATCAGCAGCATAATCAGAATCCACATATCCAACGAGTCCTTCTCCAGTCTTGCCGAACTGCAAACAAGCATTGGAAGTACCTTGAATGTACCTAAAAACCCATTGAACAGCCTTCCAATGTTCTTTGCCTGGATTAGCCATATATCTACTGACCAAACTCATAGCATGAGACAAATCAGGACGGGAACAAACCATGGCATACATTAAAGAACCGACAGCACTAGAGTAAGGTATTCTGGACATATGCTCAATTTCTTCATCAGAATCAGGAAATTGAGAAGATGACAATTTGAAGTGAGGAGCAATGGGAGTACTTACTGGTTTTGCTTCATGCATATTAAAACAATGAAGGATTTTATCAATGTAACTTTCTTGGCTAAGGAATAATGAACCAGACTTTCTATCCCTGATAATTTCCATACCAAGAATCTTTCTAGCTGCACCAAGGTCCTTCATCTCAAACTCACTACTTAACTGCGCCTTCAAAGTAGCGATCTCTTTCTTACTCTTGGCAGCAATTAACATATCATCAACATATAATAGCAAATATATAGGTGACCCATCAACAAATTTCAAGTAAACACAACTATCAAATTCATACCTCTTAAAGTTGTGTGAGAGCATGAATGAGTCAAATCTTTTATACCATTGTCGTGGAGACTGCTTTAGACCATAAAGTGACTTCTTCAATCGCATACCAAATTTTCCTTACGAGCACAACGAAACCCTCAGTTTGGTCCATATAAATTTCTTCCTCCAGTTCACCATGTAAGAATGCAGTCTTCACATCTAACTGCTCAAGCTCAAGATCATGCATAGCAACAATACTAAAAAATATGCGAATTGAACTATGCTTTACAACCGGAGAAAACACATCGTTATAATCAATGCCTGGTATTTGACTGAAGCCTTTAGCGACTAACCTTGCCTTAAACCTCTTGGGTTCAGTTGGAGAAACACTTTCCTTTATTTTGAAGATCCATTTGCAACGAACGGTCTTCTTTTCTTTAGGCAAGCGAACAATGTCCCAAGTGCCATTCTTCTCGAGCGACTACATCTCTTCTTGCATGGCGGACATCCACTTATCGCGTTCACTGGAAATAATAGCTTCAGTGAAAGTCGAAGGCTCTGCACTACCTTCCATCTCCTCTGCACAGCTGAGGGCATGAGCAACAAAATTACACTCTTCGATCAGACGAGTAGGACGAACTATGTTTCTCCTTGGCCTGTCAACTGCAATAGACTGTTGTGGAGGCTGCACAACAGGAGAAGAGTGCTCAACAACAAGTGAATCATCAGCAGAGGAAACAATATCATGAACCTGTGTATTTGGGACAACAACATCATCATCATCAATCACGTGATCTCCATCATCCAAGTGCTCCACCTGCACGCTTACTTTCTGTTGTCCTTCATCAGGGGCATTAGTAGACAGATTCACATGATACATAGCAGATTCATTGAAAACAACACTTCTACTTATTAAAATCTTTTTGGTTTCAGGGTTCCACAACTTATATCCCTTTACACCTGAACCGTAACCAAGAAATACGCACTTAATTGCTCTAGGTTCAAGTTTTTCATTATCCACATGTGCGTATGCAGTGCAACCAAATACCCTCAACGGTGAATAATCAGCAGGTGTGCCAGACCATACCTCAAAAGAAGTCTTCTTGTTGAGAGCTCTGGAGGGTGACCTATTTATCGTAGCAAAGCGGTAGATGACTTGACCTAAAAGTGTTTGCCCATACCGGCGTTGGATGACATGTGAGCTTTAGAGATGATCGTCTGTTCATCCGCTCGGCTACACCGTTCGTTGAGGAGTGTACGAACGTTGTAGTGCTGACAATACCTTGTCTTCGCAATAAAACTTAAAAGCACGTGAACAGAATTCCATCCCATTATCAGTACGAAGGACTTTTACCTTCCTTTCAGTTTGCCTTTCTACCATGACCTTCCAATCTTGAAAAGCATCAAATGCATCATATTTATTTTTTAAGAAATACGGCCACACCTTTCTGGAGTAATCATCAACAATAGTAAGCATATAACGAGCACCACCAAGCCTCCCGGCGACGGGCCTCCGCTCCGCTCCGACAGAAGTTAGCCTTCTTCTGAATTTGGATCATAATTCAACAAAAAAGTCCCAGACCAACCTTCAGTAAGGAGCAATAGAGCAAAGCTACCCAAAACACCACTCGAGCCACACAAGCATCACCAGGAGCAAGGAAGCTCAAGCAAGGAGACCAACACCAGAGCTCTATCACACAAGGACCCGAGGAGACCAGAACCCAGGAGCCAGAGGCTCAACCAGGAGGCCCAAGCAAGCCAACCAAGCCAACACCAGAAACAAAGGATCGGAGCAACAGCCAGCCCTGCATCACCTCAGCCAGCATCACCAGCATTAGCCTTTCACCCTTTTGCACCGCATTTTCTGTCTTCCTGGGCCTCCTGGTTTGGTGGCTCCCTCGATCGGTAGTCGCCAGCCCCAGCTGGCCAGCCGTGAGTCGCCCACATCGGCAAATCCCAGGACCCCAGTGCCGCGTCTAGGCCTCCTCCATCACCACTTCGTCAGCACCCATCCCCACCTCCCAGCCGTCCACATCGGTGAGGTGACTAGCTCCACTTGAACGGTAAGTTCTTGTTATCAAATATGATGATACATTGCTACCTTATTAGATACTAACTGTAAGTTTTTGTTCTTTTTGTAAATTAGATGTCTCATTCTCAGGCTGATAATATACCTCTCTGGTGGGTCACTAGGAATGGGTAGTGAGGAATCCATTGGACCCATAGATGAAGAAGCTTCGAACAATGGAAGGAAACCAATGGCTCGCCGATCAGAGATATGGCAGCACTACACAACAATGGGCACAAAGAAGGTAGCATGCAAGTATTGCTTTCAGGTTCTTTCATGTGATTTGCAAAAGAATGGTACCTCCTCGCTGGTCTCTCATGCAAAAATTTGTAAAAAAACATCCTAATAGAAAAAAGGATAGTAATCATACTCGACTGGGCTTCCAACTTAGTACAGATAGTCTATCTAGTTCTATGGTTACTTGATTGGCAATACAATGATGAAGAGGTTAGGAAAGCATTTACTCGCATGATAATTGTAGATAAGCTGCCTTGCCTTTCATGTTTTCAGAACATGAAGGCTTTAAGGACTTTATGTGCAAAGCTTGTCCACGGTTCCATACTCCCTCTAGGACAACAATGTATAAAGATGTTATCAGTCTTTATGAAGATGAGAAAGCAAAGCTAAAAAAGTTTTTTAAGGATTCTCATCAACGAGTTAGCCTCACCATCGACACATGGACATCTTCAAGGCTTCAAAATTACATGTGTCTCACAACACATTACATTGATAGCCAATGGAGGCTTAATAAAAAAATAATTAACTTCTGTTTGGTTCATAGTCACAAAGGGGTGGACATAGGAAAATCAATCGATAAATGCTTACAAGAGTGGGGCATTGAGAATGTGTTCACTATTACCATAGATAATGCAAGCTCAAATGATCTTGCTATAAACTACATAAGGAGTGCTTTGAATAATCGGGGTGGTAACATTGCAGAAGGCATTTATCTTCACATGAGATGTGTAGCTCATATTGTTAATCTTGTGGTTCAAGATGGGTTGAAAACTGTCGGCGTATTCCACCTGACAGGCCTGGAGTCTACAGACCGGGTTTGGTTCGGAAGGAGGGCGTCTTCGTTGCTGGCTAAACCTAGAGGGTGAAAACCCTAGAGACTCCCACATGAAGGATTCGGCGTTTATGAACTAGAGATGACACCAAGATTTTTACCTGAGTTGAGGCCCCTTGTGAGAAGGGTAATAGCCTTACGTCTGCTAGATTTACTCGGAGTGTGCAAAGCGATACAAAGTTCTCGAGTTACAAGTTCTCTCTTAGGCTCTGTTGTGGAGCTTTTGCTTGTTCGGATGCAACACTACTCGAATGCTCGACCTCTCGACCCCTTTCCCATGCAAAGAAGGCCCTTATATAGGCCGGGCCAGTAGGCAGTACCAAGGAGGGTCATCATGCTTATCTTCATACATTTATTACCCCTTCCGTCTTGTCCCGTTCCTCCGGCCTCATTAAATGCCGACGCATGGCCGCTGGTCCGCCGGGATGTGACCCCTTCTTGACGGGTTGGTGAGGCGTCGAGAGGAATGGGCTTATAGCGAAATCCTTGCGATCGGATGTGTTCGACATCGCTGCATCTGCCGCCCGAAGCAGTCACGACAAGGAAGGAGCCTTCGGTGAAGCCACCTCGCACCACCTTTTTGTCTTTGCGGCGGGCGGCGGGCGTGCTCGTCCACCGCCGCGGGCGCCACGTGGGCTTATCGCCGGGCGGCGGCGTGCTTCGCCACCGCTCGCGAAGCGCCACGTGGGCTTATTGCCGGCGGCGAGGCGTGCTTTCGCCCACCGCCGCCGGGCGCCACGTGGACTTGCCGCCGGGCGGCGGCGTGCTCGCCCACTGCTCACCGGGCGCCACGTGGGCTTGTCGCCCGGCGCGGCGGGCGTCTTCGCCCACCGCTCACCGGTGCCACGTGGGTCTCATCATGTTTGACCGCCGTGTTGATTGCTTTTGTCTTGGGGAGAGGGTACCCCTAGCAATCTGTTGTGATAGCCGGGCCCGCCAGAGCGCACACCAAAGCTTACTTTAGAACCTTCATTAAATGCTCGGCGGGCTCTGGGTGGGGCCACCACTCATGAGGATCTGACGATCTCGGTTCCCCTGCGTATCTGCAGATTTTTCCGGGACCCGAGGCGACGCACGATCTTGTCTCTTCGCGAATCGTCGGTGCTGGTCGCTTATATAGATGGGTTAAATCAGATCAAACGGTTTCGCCTTCTTTTTCCTTGCGCACCCTTAACTTTCGCTTCTTCAACCTTCTTGCTTGAAAAACCGGCTTTTCTTCATCTCCATGGCACCTCCATCCCCGCCCACCGCGGGCCCCAGCGGTGGGGAGGATGGCCATCCTAGCGCCAGAGGGCACCTTCGCTTCGGGCGGGGACCGCCACGCCATGTGCCTTCCGGTGAAATCCTTATCCATACTTGGGGTGTGATGGGTGGCTTTGGCCCCGCCTGCGTTTCTGATTTCTTCCTTACCGTCCTTCACTTCTACGGGATCCACCACCTTCACCTCACCCCCAACTCCATTGTCTTTCTTTCCATCTTCGCACACCTCTGTGAAATGTTCATGGGGGTGATGCCGAATCTTCCGCTTTTCCGCCATTTCTTCCTCTGCCGCGCCTCCAACGATAATGAGGTAGTGGGGAGCTGCTACTTCGCTCAAGGAGGCAGGATGGCCTCCCGCTACATCTCTTTCCAGCCTAGGTCCAATTGGAAGTCATGGCGCAGCGAATGGCTGTACATCAAGGATGACAGCGGCGTTGACGCCTTGGACGTGCCCGCCGGGGCGGCGGAGGCCTCCGAGGACTGGAACTCGCCAGTCGAGGAGACGGCGGAGCTCACGCAATGGCGTCCGCATCCTCCGATTGCGGAAGCTGGATTATCTGAAATCGGTAGCAGGACTTCGTGGCCCGGAGAATCAGCCCTCTTCGCCGCCGCGTCCGTCCTGCATGGCAGTACACGGGCGACAACGACCTGACGCGCACGTGGCCCGGACGTGAGTCTTTGTTCTTCTTTAGCTTTTTCTCGTGCACATGCTTCTTTTTGTGGTCTCCTACCAACCAGCAGTTACTTTTCGTCCATTGCCAGGCGCGGGAAACTTGGATGAGCAGCGGCTCGGGGCGATGGCTCATTTGTGCTTATCTGGCCGGTTCGACCGGCACCCTTCCGTCGGCGGCCCACCGCTGTCGATCTGGAGCCGCGGGCGCCGAGAGTCGTGGAGGTTGCTCCCACCGATGGACTCCACAGGGCCCGCCAGGTGCCGCCATGACCGCCGGTGATCGAGGACACGGCCCGCTAGCGATCGGGCCGCGGGCAAACGATCACTTGCCCCTGATACCACGAACTGGATCCAAGGGCCGCGTGGACATGAGCCAGACTTCAACCGCCACGAGTTCAGTCGTGGCGGATCCCTCGCAGGGGGCGGCCACACAAGCCGCCCCAATCTCGACTTATCAGCCGGGTGCGCCGCCTCATGGCGCGCCCGACGTCTTCTCCTCGTCCCAAGCGGCCTCAGCGGCCATGGCGTAACTCTTCGGCCACGGAGCCTGTGCCACCACCCAACAAGGTGGTCGGCACTCCCAATGGCGGTCTCAGCTTGAGGGTACCGCCAAAGCGGTCCCTCAGAGACGCCAAGGGCGGAACGCCCGGCGCCCACCGGCGCCAAGCACCTCGCCAGTGCCTCCGGCCGCCGCACGAGAAGGCTTTAGCGGATGATCCTAGCGCCCGGCGCCTCGAGAACCTCGCCCTCGCCGCCATTGCTCCGCCGAACGCCACGTCGAGCTCTTTCATGGGCTCGAGGGACTTGCCGCAGCACTGGGCACCGCCTTGCCGCGCCGCCCGCACGGGCCGATATCGCCATGATAGGCGTCGGTGAGAGGCGGTTGCAAGGAGTGGGTGAGGGCGATGACGACAGAGGGCGGCATTGCCGCGAGAAGAACCGCCGCCGCCGCCATGCGAACCACGGGTTGAAAGGGCCGAGGATCGGGCGCAGAGGTGGAGACGGCGCCAAGACCTCGGAGTTGAGTCCTTCGCTGCGGCGCAACATCCACCATGCTCAAGAAGGCCTTCAGCGCACTAAGAGGTGCACGAGCCCTTGGGGTGGCCTCGAACTCGCTTATTGGAGGACTCGCGCTGATTCGCCCACGACCAACAGAGCCGCGGAGGCACTCGAGGATCGCACTGTGGCCTTAGCCGCTTCGCTTCCACCAGAGAAAGCCGAGAGGTCGCGATCATGACCGCGACCTATATCTTTGCTTTCTTTGGGCAGCCATGGCGACGCCCTTGATCCCATGGCGTGATAATGGATCGGCCGAGGGAGATGTGGCGCAGGCGGAGGCGAGGGTGCGCGCAGCCGCTGAGCACGTGGCCGGAATGCTGCAAGTTGAGCAGCCGGTCATGGATGTCTCCACCCCTCTGGCCGTGGAAGGTGAAGAGGATGACGACATCGACGTTGGCGGCGAGGAGTGATGGGCCGGGCAGCCTCTTGGTTCTTTTTGCTTTTCTTTCTTTCGTTTGATCCACCCGCATGTACAAACACTTAGCTGCACTTAGCGGATCGGATATTTACAGGTTCGGTACTATTTTGCATGTTCATTCGTTTTGTGTGATCAAGTTTGCTAGGTTAAACCGTTAGGCGGCCACCTCTAGCTTATTGGAATGCCCGAGGAACGCTTAGGTTAGAGGCGGTATCCACGAGCTCCGCCGGTGATTCTGGCGTGTTATTTGCAAACACAAGTAAGGATCACACAAGTCATACGGGACTTAGGCAAAACGACCTCGGGTCCATCAGAAAGCGCTAGATGTAACTTCGATCTTAGCGTTTGGTTTTTGTGGGATTGCCACCGGTTTACACTAATGCGGAACTTGGACCACGATGACCTTTGAAAACACGCCGCTGCGGCGTAAGCGTGGCGAGGCAACAAGTTTCGGAAGTGCTTTTAGACCAGTGGCACTCGACGGTGACAACCCGGTGCTTCAGAGAGCCAACCCGAGGCGTCTGGTACGTGTTTGAGTACCACGTCTAACCTGCACTCGCTTAAACAGCGTCTTAACGTTAACGCTTTAACACATTTCCTCGTATCATGAGGGCCGTTAATCTTTGGTACTTGTGACAATCACGCGTAACTTGACCCATCTTAGCATATGCACATAAGGAAATGGTCAGACATGCGGTATGAAGCACTTATCTTGCTTTTTTATATCATTGGCTTACCGGCCCCCCAAGCGTCTGGCGGCCACGGAGGCTGGCGCAGCGGCCCCCAAGCACTTGGGCGACCACGAAGGAGCTCGGGGCGACCACGAAGAAGCTTGGGGCGACCAGCCCCCGAGCTTCTGGGCGACCACGAAGAGGAATTGGAGACTCCATGCCTTGGTGCACAGCTACTAACAGAATGAGTAGGCATATGCAAGATAAAACCGAATGATATAGGTCCCCGCATGGAATGAGCCCTGGTCCCTTTTTGATTTCTAAGTCCTTGCGATTTTTTGGAGATCGAACCATGGTGCTGTGCGTCAAAGCTGCGGGCTTCCAAGAGGGGTACTAGACTAACGATGCTCGCGGTGACAACCAGTGGTGCTTCAGGGATCCAACCCAAGTCGCGCGAGCCGCGTTTGAGCATCGCATCTAGCCTGCCCTCCGGTCACCCGTCCTTGTCGGACACAGACACCAGGTGACTCAGTAGATCACCAAGGATTTAGCAAACAAACGGACCCAGCGACATTCATGCAAAAAACTTGCCGCTAAGGGCACAGAAAGGGACAACAATGGTAAATTGAAAACCTTCTAGGCAACAACTTTACTAACCGCCAGAAGCCACCAACCAGCCAAGGGAGAATCTTACCTCATGGCTGACCGGGGCGAGCAGCGGGGCACTTACAATTTCTTCAAGGATAGAATTTCCGCAACAACTCTATGTTATAGGAATTCGCCAGTTCTTCGCCGTCCTCAGTGGCCAACCGGACCGCCCCGGGCCGAGATACTGAGACCACCTTAAAGGGGCCTTCCCATCGGGGAGACAGTTTATGCAACCCGGCATCTTGTCTGAATCTGCAGCGAGACCGTGTCGCCCTCTTGCTAGTGTTCTCAGAGACCCGGGTGGCGTGGTACCGCCTGAGACTTTGCTGGTAGCGGGCGGCGCGGAGAGCAGCGCGATCCCGCACCTCCTCCAAAAGGTTGACATCTTCTCGCCGGAGATCCTCTTGGTCTTCTTCGTTAAACACCGAGACGCGCGGGGAACCGGCGGCGACTTCGGAGGAGAAACAGACCTACGGCCCGTACACGGGAAGAAAGGTGTTTACGCCCGTGGCTGGTGGGTGTGGTGCGGGGCGACCACAAGATCGCCGGAGCTCTTCCGCCCACCGTCGCCCCTTTTGTTAAGCCGATCAAAGCGCCCTCGTCTTGAGGCCCTTGACACCAGTCGTTGGCGGCTCGCTGCTTGCCGTTTGCTCATGGGATGGGCCACCAAAAGCAAAACATACCTTGGTGCCCATTTCATCGCGAAATTCGTGAAAGCCGCTTTGGTGAATTGGGTCCCGTTAGTCGGTGATGATGCGATTGGCGACTCCAAAGCGCGAAGATCCCGCGCATAAACTTGCGGCGGCGGTGCCGTGATGGCACGCGCCTCGGCCTCAACCCACCGTAAACTTATCGATGGCGGCGAAGAGGTGGGTGAAGCCCCGTGGCCGCGCGAACGGACCCGGGATGTTCGCCCCACCGCAAAGCGCCGAGAGGCGGGATGGTTTGCGAGCTCGGCTGGTCGGGTGGATTTGCTGGCGAAGAATCGACAACCGCATGTCCTCACCGGCCGCAAGCATCACGGAGGCGATGGCCAATAAAATCCTGGCGAACGCCTTTACCGCCGGCGTTGGCGGACATATGGCTCCCGCACACGCCTCCATGGATATCAGAGAGCAGGTTGCTCCCCTCTTCCTGAGTGATGCACTTCAGTAGAACTCCGTTTCTGCCCTGGTGATATAGGTCCCCACCTACCAGGGTATAGCACTTGGCTTTGCGTGCAATCTTCTCGCTGAGGCATCATCGTCGAGGATCACTTGGTCACGCAGGAAGGCTAGGATAGGATCCATCCACCGATCTTCCTGGCCAAGCGGCGACCACTCGGTGCTTTCGCTGGGTACTCATTGGCCGAGCTTTTCCCGGCGCCGCCTTGGCGGCGCCATCTTCCTCCGGACACAGGGGGTGGGCGGCACGCTATCTTTCCCCGGGCGGGGGGCCATGACAGTGGCACCGCCCTCTCCGCCTGAGCCGGAGGCCGCAACGGCCTTGCCGTCGTTCCCTCCTGAATTGGGGGTTGCGACAGCGACACCATCGTCCCCACTGAATCGGGGGCCGCGATGGACGGTCGCGATAGCCTTTCTTCGAAGACTCCGGCGGAGCAGAGCCCTTGAGGACGCAAGCTGCGAAAGCCCGTCCGCGAGGTGATTGTCGCCAGGGGACATGGATATATCCCAAGCCTTGAAGTGACTCTCCATTTTTGGACCTCGCTTGAATGCACGCCGCCATGATGGGGTCTGAGCATGAAACTCCTTCCGCGCTTGATTGATGACCAGCAGGAGTCTCCTTAACAGAGCGCCCGAATGCCCAACGCCGGCGCGTCATAACCGCCGTGAGCCCTCATATTCGGCTATGTTGTTCGTGGCCTTGAACTCGAGGGCGACCACATCTTGGAGGATGTCACGGTCGGGGAGACCAGAACCCCACCCCCGCCCTCAACTGAAGGAGCCATCGAAGAATAAGGTCCAGGAGAGGGCGCTTCTTCTTTCTGGAGTGGCGGAGTCCACTCGGCAGACGAACTCACCACGGCCGACTTTTGATGGCGGTGCGGGTGCAATTTGAGATTGAATTCCCCAGTTCCACCGCCCATTTTGCAATCGGCCCTCTGCTTCTCGGCCATGCGGGATCTCTCGCAGAAGGTAGGCCGTGACCACGGTAATTTCCGCCCAAAGGAAGTAATGGCGCGCCTTCGGACGCCACCAGATGCGTATAGCATCTTCGAACTGCGGGTATCGGGTCTCCGCTTCATGCAAAGACCTTGCCGATGTAGTACACCGCCTTTGGGCGCTTTCTCTCTCATAATCGGCAAGCGCTCCACCACCTCGGGGTGGCGGCTATGTCTGAGAACAACGGCTCACGGTGCGGGGAAACCAAGACCGGGAGAGGAGAGGTATCGCTTCAACTCTTCAAACGCCTTCTGGGCTTCTTCAGTCCACTCGAAGTGGTTTGTCTTTTTCAGCAGCTTAAACAAGGGCAAGCTTTTCTCTCCCAACCAGGCAATGAACCGCCCCAGGGAGGCCAGGCGACCGGCCAGGCATTGGACTTGCTTGAGTCGCGTGACTTCATGTTCAATGCCCCTTTGGACACCAGAAGCCAATAGCTTGCTTGGGAGGGCACACGAACACGCATTTCTCTAGGTTGAGCTTGAGACAATTCTTAGGAGGTTAGCAAATGTTTCCTCCAAGTCTTGGATCAGATTCTTCACCCTTTTGATCTTCACAACTAAATCATCAACATAAACCTCAAGATTTAGCCCCTATCTGGGGGCGGAAGGTAAATGCATGGCACGTTGGTAAGTGGAACCAGGCATTTTTTAAACCAAAAGCCATTCTTACATAATAAAGAGACACCGTAAAACATTACCATGATCTTTTCTTCATCTTCAAGCGCCATGCTAACTGGTGGTATCCGAGTACGCATCCGGGAAGCCTGATGATTCGCACACCCTAGTGGAGTCAACAATGAGATCGACCGGCGGGGTAAGGGTCCTTCGGGCAAGCCTTGTTGAGGTCGGTGAAGTCGACACACATGCGCCATTTCCCGTTGGACTTCTTGACGAGCACAGGGTTGGCGAGCCACTCAGGATGAGAGACCTCCCGGACAATCCCTGCGCTCAACAGCTTCTCTACCTCCACTCGAATGGCATCTTGGCGCTCGGGCGCCTGCCTCCGGACCTTCTGCCGGACCGGACGCGCCTCGGGGAGCGTCGCCAATCGATGCTCGATCACCTCCCTGGGGACCCCAGTCATGTCGGACGGTTGCCAGGCGAACACGTCGGAATTAGACTGGAGGAAGGTGACGAGCGTCTTCCTATTTGGCGCCGAGGTTGGCGCCAATGTTAACGATCTTTCGGGGTTCGCCAAGACTTTCGTGGCGACCACCTTAACCTCACCGTGCAGAGCCGAGTGAGGCGCGGTCTGTCCGGCTGAGGGCTCGAGAAATGGCGTCTGGCGCCCGACGCAGTGGCACCGGCCAGTCTCCGCGACCTTGAAAGCAGCGCAAAGGCCTCGACCTTATCCACCCCGATCACAATGGGGCGGCGAACACGGCATCTTCACCACCATGTACGCGTAGTGGGTGGCCGCCATGAACTGGGCCAACGCCGGTCGGCCGAGTATGGCATTATAGGGGAGGTCGAAGTCGGCGACCTCAAAATCCACCAACTCGGTGCAATAGTTATCCCTCTCCCGAAGGTAACGGAGGCGACTGACCTAGGGGCATCAAACCGACCTCAGGGCTACCAAGAAGGGCGAGTAGCTGGCGCGAGATCTGCCGCGGGATCTGGCGCCGGGAACACCGAGGAGGACGGGAGGTTGATAGAACTCCTCCGTCCACCAAAGACGCGGTGAGCCGCGACGTTCGACGGTGGGCGACACTACGACCGGGAGATGCCCCAGGCCGTTGGCGCCCTCGGGATGGTCAGCCTGACTAAAGGTGAGCGTTTGCTCAGACCACTTCAGCATCCGACCCGGCCCCGAATTTGATGTGGTGGCGCACACTTCCCTCTTCGGCCGTTTGTAAGCGGCGTTGGAGGGGAAGGTGGACGAACCACCATGGATGTAGGCCACCACGTGATCGGCTGCTTTGGAAGGCGGTGAGGGCATCTTCGTCTTGATCCTCGTCGGGGTGGCGCTCCTTGAGCCGCTTCTCCACCATCTTGTCCACGACCCGACAATTGTCTAGGTCATGGGTATTGGTTTTATGTATCGGGCAGTAGGGCTCGCCCTCCTTTTGGTCGCGACGGTCGTTCCCACGACCGCGATGGTCATCGCGCCGATCGCGGCGATTGTCACGACGGTCGTCACGCCGCTCACGGCGATCATCACGCCGATCGCGGCGGTTGCGCTTCCGAGGCGCGGGATCTTCTTCATCGTCGCGCTCGGTGGCCAGGACTTGCCTGGTTTCTCCCGCCTCGCGCTTCAGCGCCTTCTTGCTGCACGGCGGAACCGCCGAGGTCCGGCCTCGTCCCTGCCTTGCCACCCCCAGGGCGAGATCGCCTTCGCCTCCGCGGCTGCGCGACACTTATGTGCGAGGAAAAGAGCTCGGAGGTGGAGCCGATGGTACTGGTGGCCATCTTCTCCTTCATCTTCTTGATCGCGTCGCCCCCGGCGGCGATGGCGATCGGTTGCTCGGAGATGTGGGGATTGTGTTGCGGCGATGGCGAACCCGCGGATGAAGTCGTGGCGACTCCCTCTTCTCTTGCATCGGGCGTGGAGTCGTCCTCCGCCGAAACTCTGTGAAAGGCCACGAAAGTTGGCGGCGAAGAGGTCGCACAACTTACCCCACGAGTGCACCGATCCTCGGGGAGATTTAGCGACGAGAGCGGCGAGCTTGTTAAGGCTGTTGGGAGGTAGTTGTCCATGACCTTTTCGGATCCGCCACCGCCGCACCATCGTTATGTAGATTTGGAGGAACTCCTCCGGGTTAGTGGTGCCGTCATATTTTCTATGGCGCGGGCGGAACTGTCCGGCCACGCCACGCATGGCGCAGCCGGGAAAAAAGGCCCGCACCGACGCCAGAGTAGAGAGCCGAGCCACTCATCGAGAACTGGTCGGGGACCGTTCATGGGAGCGCGAGGCCCGGCTCCTTGGAGAGTCGGAGGAGTGAACATCCTCCTTGGCCCGAGAATGAGAACCACGGGGGGGACTCTCATCGTCAGCCGCCACCGCTTCTGCGGCGGCGTTCTTGAAATGCAGGTGGCGCGGGCAACCGCGAAAAGGTCATCACTGCGGTTGCCGGCGGCTCTCGTCAAGATGAGGCGTAGGTCCCCACGGTTCCTCGAACCGGGACCCGTCTTCTGCAGCGCCCTTTCCTTGACCCGCCCGCCTGGCAGTGGCCTTTCTCGTTAGGGCGGCTGGAGGCCTGAGAGCACCCCGCATGCGCCTTAGGCGTCAAGGTACGACCGGTACCTGACTGGCCGGGAGGCCCTACCTTAGGCTGGGCCGCGTCCATGAGGCCGGCGATGCTCCGCAGCCCACGGAGGCGGCCGGGAGTCTCCGCGAACTCCACGGAGGGTGGTCGAGAAAACACGGCTGCGTGCAAGTTCTGGCGAGAGGGCCGCCTCCATGGCCGACTGCGGACGCGGGCTGCTCCCCCACTCCCAAGGGAGCAGCAGCGTCGCCTTGCAGGGGCGGGGTGAGACGGTCCCTCAACCGGCGCGATGACCGGGAGGCGCCTTGGTCGTCGCTCGCCCCCGCGATATCCTGATGCTGGGAATCCGCCATCTTCAGATGCACGGGCTTGCTTCCAAATCGCGGACGCCGAAGTCCGCCGGGGAGTTAGCCGGGGAAACCAACCACTAGCCCCTACAGCGCGCCTGCCGGCGTATTCCACAGCAGGCCGGAGTCTGAGCCGGGTTTGGTTGGAAGGAGGCGTCTTGGGTGGCTAAACCTAGAGGTGAAAACCTAGAGACTCCCCTTGAAGGATTAGGCGTCTATGAACTAGAGATGACACCAAGATTTTTACCTGAGTTGAGGCCCCTTGTGAGAAGGGTAATAGCCTTACGTCTGCTAGATTTACTCAGGAGTGTGCAAAGCCGATTACAAAGTTCTCGAGTTCTGAGTTCTCTCTTAGGCTCTGTTGTGGAGCTTTTGCTTGTTCGGATGCAACACTACTCGAATGCTCGACCTCTCGACCCCTTTCCTATGCAAAGGCCCTTATATAGGCCAGTCGGTAAGGCGAGTACCAAGGAGGGTCATCATGCTTATCTTCATACATTTATTACCCTTCCCGTCTTTGTCCCGTTCCTCCGGCCTCATTAAATGCCGGCGCGTAAGCCGCTGGTCGCCGGGATGTGACCCCTTCTTGGCGGGTTGGTGAGGCGTCGAGAGGAATGGGCTTATGGCGAAATCCTTGCGATCGGCGTGTTCGATCTCGCTTTGTCTGTCGTCGAGCGATGCGACAAGGAAGGAGCCCGGGGTGAAGCCACCTCGCACCACCTTTTTTTGTCTTGCGGCGGGCGGCGGGCGTGCTCGTCCCACTTTCGCCGGGCGCCACGTGGACTTATCGCCGGGCGGCAGGCGTGCTTCGCCCACGATCGCCGGGTGCCACGTGGGCTTATCACCGGACGGCGGCGTGCTCGCCACTGCTCGCCGAGCACCACGTGGACTTGTCATGCGGCGTGCCTGCCGCCGGCGCCACGTGGACTTCCGCCGGGCGGCGAGCGTGGCCCACTGCTCGCCGGGCCACGTGGGCGGCGGCGAGCGTCTTCGCCCACCTGCTCGCCGGGCGCCACGTGGGTCTGTCATGTTTGACCGCCGTGTTGACTGCTTTTGTGCGGCGGAGAGGGTACCCCAACGCAGAGTACGCTGACAAAAACAATGGCTCCTTCTATTTCTCGTATTCGTAATGCTGCCAAATATGTGAGAAGTTCCACTTCAAGAATGAATACCTTCGAGAGATGTGTGCAAATCAGCAAGGTACACAGTCAAGAATTGTTGTGTCTTGACGTATGTACTAGATGGAAGACATAGCTAAAAAATTCGAGAAGGCATTTGTAGAGTTTTAGTAAATATGGTATTTACCGACAGCGAACCGAAATATTATGGTATTAATCGATATTGAACCGAAGTTCGATTTGGTATATCTTATATCTCATTTTAATTACCATATTTAAAAAACCATATTTACCAAACATACCATATGCATAGCCCTACCTTGGTGCACGGCAGGCTAATGGTATCGTCGCGATGGCGTCCAACCCACGCATTAGCCAAAATTATCATCACAGACTTGCAAATCTTACCATTTTTTTGTAGCATAGGACACAATAAAAAGATGAAGTAAATATACAAAATCACAATAGAAGTCGGTACACCCAAACCGTAGACAAAAGTTGAATTGGCTATGAGTCAACAAGTGGCCATGCTCAGGAAGCCATTGGGAGACGGGGCACTCTTCATCTTTTCCTATATGATATGAACTAGGCATCCCGATCTTTCGATGAGAGGAGGTAGCGTCGATCTGGTGGAGGGCGAAGTTGGCGGCCCGACTACAACGAACCCGACGTTGCGCCTTAGCGACCGGTACACCACCCTCCTGAAGGTTATTGATCCATGAAGCGCGACCAACGACCACGAAGGTCTTTGTTCCTGCGAGCAATCGAAGAACCAGCAAGAACAAGAGATTACAAGCAACTCAATTGCGAATATGAATTTAGATTGGTTCTGAAAACAAGAACACTCGAAAATTGGGGTTCTGATGAACAAGTAGACGGGCGGCCTAGTCGGCACGCGTGAGTACAAGCAGTAGCAAAGGCTAACTGAATCAAACAAAACCCAAACCCTAACCATGGTGGTGGCTGGCTATTTATAGTCCAAGGGCATGCAGCATTAGGCCTTAACATGGGCCTACTGATTACAACTCGGAATAAAAGACTAAAGCCCAATTAGACTCGGACTGGAAAAGTATTCTGAATTGTTTTGCATATTCCCGTTGACTCGAAAGGAATTTGGAGGTGATCTCAGATCGGTTTGAAAGAGGACGACCAGAGCTTTCGTTCTTGTACTTGTAGACCTCCAGAAGCCTTCTGGATCAAAAGTTATGGCCGTTTGAATTTGACCATCTTTGGGCGGCCGAACCTGATTCCAATTCACTCTTCCCTCTGGACGCGAACTCCCTTGTGCGTTGTAGGTCTTCCCCATGGTTCCTAAGAATAATCACATCATCACAAAAATTAAGTAGCATCCCATTCATTATATCATTAATTGGAATACTTAGGAACGCCTTCACCTGATAATTTAGCTGACGTGCACGGGCTCGAGTGAGTGGTCCTTGAAGTGGTGGTTCATCCTGGTGAGTGGAGTTAGAGCTGGTTGTATCCATTGTGGAGATGTCCTCATCACTATATATCCGCTTTGTTAGCGCTTAAATATTTATCATCTATATCTCTCCCACTGGGAGACAAGGCACTCTTGTTTGCAAATAAAATATAGGATGACCATATGAGCTATTATTAGACGTACAATTGGATGAAGATTTGAAAACTCACTTACCCTATTTTTGAGTTTTCCTGACGGTGCTAACAAAGTAGGGATTGTCTATTTTCCTCCCTGCGATACTAACCGTGTAAAAAAATTTAGCCCAATCCGGGTCAATCGCTTGCTTCATATTCCTCCCTTTCTATGTCCAGCTCCTAGTGTCAATCCTTGTTTGCACAGGGCTATGAACTGTACCAAGGTTGTAATCCCTCATGGTCAATCTGTCCTGTTATGATGAACTTCGTAACATCCTTGGCAACACATCACCACCAACTCCTCTAGCCCCCTCTAGAGATGCCATTGCTACCACTGTGCTTATACTTGCCACCTGCCTGGCTGATAAATTCTGCATCCACCCTAGAGGCATCCATCGCATACTACACTTGATCCTCCTCATCAGCACCACCCGTGTACTCAGAATATACACTTCTTTTTGGTGAGGAATCGCCAGCTGCTACTTCCTTCCTAAGCCTCTCCTCCCTTATTCCCTTCTTCTTGTTCTTTGTCCTGTCTAGGTCGCTCTAAAAGTACTCACAAATCTCCTTTGGAACTTGACCGTAATGGACGATATTTGTACCGCGCCATGCCAAGTGGTACTTTAGTTGGGTTGTATTGCCTCCATTCTTCTCATGGTGACAACCCTTGCATCGAAAACAGGTCATCTTACTGCCGTGCTCTCACACAATATCGCCCTGGTCTGACATCTACTAATACAAAACAAGAAGAAATCAGCTAATACAAAACATCAAGTTAATGTCAGTTCTTGTCAAAACTATATATACGTGTTAGCAATGAAAGGCATTCCATCAGTGAATGTTAGGAATTATATGTATGGGCTACCAATAAAAGGTATTACATCAGTTCTCGCTAATAACTATACGTACGGGGTAGCATCATTGAATGTTAATACAAAATATCAAGTTAATGTATGTGCTTGCTAACAACTGCTAACCCTAACCTTGTCCTTAACCACGTCATGTACTACTAATTCTAACCCTAACCCTGACTAACCCTAATCCTAACTGTGTCTACTAACCCTGTCCTTAACCCTAACCCTGACTAACCCTAATCCTTAATCACAATAACCCTAACCACATGATAATGTGTTGTCCCCATTTGCAATCAGTCAACATCTACTACCATTCATTCACAAAGAACCCTAAGTACATGCTAATAAGACATCATCAATTGCCATTCATCACAAATAGTCGAAAAATCAAAAAAAGTACTGAAAATCACTTGGTTTTTGTCAAAAACCGACGATTTCTATCGATAATTGTTGTGGCCACGGTAGTGTCAACTTCCCCTTCCGATCGACCGATTTTCGATCGAAACCACTAGATTATCGAGCCCTCTGCGATGATTTCCATGTAGGTGGTGGCTGGATCTGGCCGGAGCTATCTCGGTTTGAAAGAGAGGCTAGGGAATCATGTGGCTAATACAATAATGCGGTCGGAATGGCCAACTGCTACCTTAAAACCCATGTGATTCGTTAACAAGCCAGACCAGGCTAGTTGGTCCTGTACTGTAATCTCAGGCCTGGTACTATTTATTTTTTATTGCCTTTTCGATTTCATATTTTCGGTTTTGACTCAAATATGTCACCTAAATTCAGCTTTGCAAAAATTTCATCCCAAATATTACAAAGATATTAATACTAATTTTAAGAAAGTTTAGAATATTTTTTTTGCAAAATTTTCACATTTTTTAATTTGAATTGAGCCAGTTTGCCGACTGGAATCTGAAGCTGAGCTGGCTCAATATGCCTGATTTTCATGATTGTCGGTCGAAAATTGATGATTTTGTTAACCCTGGTGGGAACACGAACTCATGAAGCAAATGTTGCCACGTTAGCGCACGGACGAGACAAAGACGAGCCAAAAGTTGACTACCCTGCTTGGCTAGCACCCACACCACACCAGCTCTGACCACATTGCCTAGTGGCCCTCGAATGACGGTATCTTTGCTCGCGGATTTTTATTTTAAATAATACATTTTTTGTACAATTTTATAAAAAATAATACATCCAAATTTCTGTCGCCAATTCATTCATTTGATGACAGAACTTCTGTCGTCATTTCAAATATTGGTTGACAAATTATTTTATCGTTGATTTATTTGATCGATAAAGCTGAGACTTCTTTCGCTATTTTAATTAACGATAGAACCCTTAAAGATAGGAATAAATTATAATGGAATTATGGAGGTATATTTTTGTAAAATTATTTTTAAAATATATTATTTAAAAAAAATTGCCCGTGTGTGGCTATATCTCGCATTTGGAATGGCGGGAGCACTGTTTGGGTTCGAGGTTGATCCCATATTAAGGTACGAACACGGAGGGCTTTTGTGTCAATGTAGCATTTTTTTCATTGATCAAAT
Organism: Guadua angustifolia; assembly: GCA_036346375.1. Classification (NCBI taxonomy): domain Eukaryota; kingdom Viridiplantae; phylum Streptophyta; class Magnoliopsida; order Poales; family Poaceae; genus Guadua; species Guadua angustifolia. The sequence continues at coordinate 31,536,693 of CM070501.1, read as the reverse complement.
TATTCTCCATAAATAGAGTATTCTTGTTGATCTATTGTTGATTTGTTGTCATTCTGGTTGGATGATCCCTAGTACAATTCTAACATCAGGAGCACATACATGAGGCTTATATATTGCATGTGTCAGGCTCCGTGCAATCACCGTGCAATCAACTAAGAAAAGTTTCAAAAATTCTGAAAAAATCATGGATGTACATCTCATCGTACCCCATCTACATATAAAATTTCATGATCAAATTCGTCCTATGCTAGAAGTTACAAAAAGACAAATTTCTGACAAACTTGAATAGTTCAAATGCACCTCAAATTTGTCTTTTTCACTCAGTGCTTATGTTATATCTATGTTCTTTTAGAAGAACCTTGCCTTGTACTGTAGTTCACAATCGCTACAATTTCTAGCCATTTGTCTTCTGAAATAAAGAGTTATTTTTTCCCACCAGATGTTGACGAAAATGTGGAGAACATTCTACGAATGATAGGAGAGGAGAATGAACTGGCTGAGAATGAACCAAATGATTCTGGAAATACCTTCAAGAGATCAAAACTATCCTCCCTTGTGAAGGGCTTCCATGAGGACTATCAATACCATCACAAACACTACAAACAACTAATTGGTAAACTAGAAAATGTTGGGCACAGTCCCACTTGTTCGGATTCGTCTGATTTAGACTCAGAGGGAGACAGATCAGACAATGATGTTCCTAAGCCAAAACTAGATGCATTTGATGAAGAAAATGGCTGGAAGCAGAAGCTTGTTGAAGATCATCTAGGTGAAGAACAAAGTGTGGAAGCAGAAATTGAGAAGCTGAAACAAAATACAGAAGAACAGGCAAAGGAAATTTCTGATTTGAAGCAGCTACTAGATAAAGCAATCAAGGATAAAGAAGCTGCAAGAGTAAAGTTCACAAGTTGCAAATTTGTCATCTGAGAATGAAAAACTAAAATCATTGGTTGAAACTGCAGAGGGGGAGGCAGGAGAGTCGCTGAAGACATTAACATTCATTGAGAATGAGATCAAAATATTGTCCAGTGAGAAGTAAATTATTGAAAAAGAGAGATATGACCTAAAGATTTCAATTGTAGACATGGAGAACAAGAGGGAAGATCTGAGCAATCAGCTGCAAGGTACAGTGGAGAAATGCACCTTCTTGTCATCCCAACTTGAGAAGGCCCAGCTGACTGAGAAAGAAGTGCAGACCTTGTAGCAGAAAACCAGAAGATGAAGAATGAGAGCTTGATGATGTCAGTGGAATATGAAAACCTGAAAGCTCATCAGCAGAATTTTGATATTGAGAGTTCTCAACTGATGGCAACTGTTACAGAAACCAAAGCTGAAAACGAATCCTTGATGAGAGAAAACCATTCACTTGAAAGCAAACTATGGAACAACAACTCGAGCGGATTTCAGTTAATGCAGCAGATTAATGAAGGCCTGGAGTTGGCGAAATCTAATCTGCATAATGAGCTTGCAACAGTACAAGGTCAAAAGGATGAAGGTCTTGCTTCTACTATTAATCTTCAAAGTAAGTTTGAACAGCAAACCCAACAAATTTCAAATCTTCAAGAGGCCATTGAAGACCTCAAAGTAGCAAAGACTGACATGCGTAATGAGGTTACAGTACATCAAGAGGAGAAAAATGCAGCACTTGTGTAATTAAAACAGTTGGAGGTTTACACCAAGGATCTTCGAAGTGAGTTGGAACAGCGACAGAATCAAATTTCAGTTCTACAGCAAGGCAATGAAGAATTGCAGGAGAAAATTGTAGCTTGGATGGGCAACTGGAAGAAGTTAGGACTATTTTTTTTTGACCAGAAAGATGACAGGGGAAACCCCTGCCAGGAATTTATTAACGAGAGCAGAAAGAACAAAACAAAAGAGAGTTTAAGCAGGCTGGTGAGACGCCAGCCAAGGAAAACAAAAAGCTAAACTAACCGGTTACCCCAGGCTTTCAAACCAGAACTACGGGAAGAAATAAGTCTAAAAGATTATAAGTGGATTTCATCAAGAAACCACTCTTTCCAAACACGAAAACTAGCTGGCTTGGACCTGAAGATGAAGTCATTTCTAATTTTCCAAATACCCCAAGACGCAATCATGAAGGCATCAAGAAAGAAAGGATCTCCATTGGTTCGATAAGCATTATTGATCTTCTGAAGGAAACCAGCCTCTTGATCCTAGGAAATACTCAAGGCATTCCAGCAGACTGAGCTGAAGGGACAATTGAATGCAAGAGATCATTGTTCTACAAGGAGAGAAGGAATAAGCCCTTGATAATTTGCATCAATCAAACGCTTCAATCAAGACCCTTGAAGGTGAGTTAGAACAGCAAAGGGAACAAATTTTGATTCTGCAACTTGCTAATGAAGATATGCAGAAGATTAACTCCAACCTGAAGAAGCAAGTAGCACGACAAGAGGAAAAGAACAGAGTTGCAGTTGTCTGAGGTTTCTATCAAGAATCTTAGAATCGAATTAGAGCAAGGAAGAGCGCAAATTTCGATATTATATCTAGCTAATGAAGACATGAAGAATAGCAATGCTAGCTTGGACAAGCAATTGGAGGAAGCAAGGATTAGTCAGCAAGCTGAGATTGTAGCACTACGTGAAGAGAAGGATGCAGCTCTATGAGAGTTACAGCTGTTGTGGACGCCTTTGTAGGAAAAGTATATGAGCGACGCCGCAAAAGGGTCCAAGACCAAGACGCTGGCCAGGGTGTTGCAACTACGTCCAGTGCACAGGGCGTGGCAGGTTAGGGTTTGTGTGTTAGTCCAGAAGGAAGTCGGATTGAATAACTAGTAGTAGTTGGTTATATATCTTAAATAAGTAAGAGTCTGGATAGGACTCATCCCTAGTCAGAGTCCGGATAGGACTCATATTCCTATTCAGTTATAATCAGAGAATAACTGCCCTAGTATATAAAGGGTGCTGCAATGCTTGGAGAAGGCAATAAAGAATTCAGTTGATCTCCTAATCTGGGAACAGAGCCTCCTGAGCCAGGGACAAGCCCTAGGCTAAGGAGGGCGTTCTTCAGCCCTACCTTTCCTGTTCCCGAATCATTGCCACCACAAACCCTATTCCACATCACAGCAGTCTCAGGCTTCCATCAGGAACTTCGAGACAGTGCTAGAAAAGAAAAGTGACAACATTTCAACTCTACAACAAGCTAATGATGACTTACAGAAGAACTACTGTACCTTGGCCGAGCAATTGGAAGAAGTCAAGGCTGAGTTGCAGGAGGAGGTTGAGGTGAAAATAGAAGAGAAGGACACAATACTAACACTACTAAAGCAGTCAGGAACTTCTGTCAAGAATCTTGAAAGTGAGGTGGTGCAGCTGAAGGAGGAACTCTCAATTCAGCTGGAAAACAATTCCAGCTTGGAAAAGCAGCTGGAAGAGGCAATATTGGAAGTGTCTAACTGACATGAGAAACTCGAGAAGGTTCAAGCTGAAACGGCTAGTCAAATTAATAACATGAACACCAACGCAAAAGATTTGGAGAAGACTATCGATCTATTGTCTTCTCAGAAAACCAAGGTAGAGGAGGATCTGAAAAGTATGATTAAAGCATGCACAGAAAACATATCGTTAATGAAAGAACTCGAAGATAGAGTTAAACAAAAAATTAAAGATCATGAGAGAGGACTTTCTTGTCTCCAGCAGGGCCTCAAAGGGATTCTTAGCAGCTGTCAGAGACCCCAGCATACATATGATGAGGTGTCCACAAGGGCGTCTCAGCTTGAGATACTTAGGAAAAATCAGATTGAGCAGATAGATCAACTAGAAGAGAAAAACATAGAAATTTCGGACAAACATCGACATTTGGAAGATGAAAAACTATATGCAAATAAGGAGAACGCAAAACTACAAAAGTATGTCCAAGAACTTGAAGTTCAGCTCCAGCTAGCCAAGCAGAAGCTTGAAGTTACGGAGGCAGAGAGCAAATGCAAAGAAGACATCTACGTCACGGCAATGGAAACATCACAGGAAGAGATCCGGTATCTTGAACAACAAATACAACGATTTTCTGGAAGGATGAGCTCGCTGGAAGAAACTCTTATGCAAATAAAAGAAAATGCTGAGTCCGGGGTCTCCAAATTGACTCATCAACTGGGTGAGCAAGAATCACATTTCAATCAGAGTTTTGCACACTTCATTGCCAGATCAATTGCATGCAGTGAAGAGCTCAAGGTCCTGAGGAACAAGTTACATGACCATCTTGATGATCAGAAAGAGTTGGTCAAGAACAACGATGAGCTGACAATTAGGTTGAGAGAAAGAAAAGGTGATGTCAGAAATGTCAAGTGCTGCTGAGGCCGAGGAGAAGATGGTTCACCTTGAGAGGACAATTAAAGAGAAATAACAGGATCTAGCAGCTAAGGTGCAGGAGAAAAGAGAAGCCATCAAGCAGCTGAGTGATGCAATTGTTTACCACAAGAACTACAGGGATGATCTGATCCGCTGCATTCGCAGTCATAACCGCCCTAGCCTTACATTTTGTCTGTAAATTTGCGTACCAACAATTCAGTGCCAGTAGATGTAAAAGGTTGCATTCTAGCTGTGAACTGTGGTAGAAAATAAATTGTTGTTATTTTTCTTCATGTATCATATATAGTCGTCGATTACATCATGGAAGTAGTCCTTATTTCAAAAACATTATGGAAGTAGTCAAATAGATTGGCTTGTGTATTCTATTGACAGTGGAAGTGCTGAAGATATTTTTTTGTTCCTTCCACTTTATCGTCTTGTTGGAGGATCAACTGAGACTGAAGACACAACAAATCTGGAAGTGTGCAGTCTTGTTAATTTTCCGTTCATGACAGATTGCACCATTATAGTCTCTTCATTGTTTTGGTTTACATTTATCAATTGTAAATATGTTGTGATGCCCTTATATGTTATTCATCTCGGAGGTTTGGTAAGTGACCCCTACGATATATGTGAAAAACTAGATGTAGACCCGCGGCACCACACTGTGTGAGGGTAACGCTACGTGGATCTAAGCATTGGCCAGAGAAGTTTCCGGTGTGAGGGCTTTTTGCAAAAGGGCTTGAGAAGAAGTTCGACTTGAACTCGTAGAACTGCGAGTTTTTTTTTTTTGGGCAAAAGAGGTGGCGGGAGGATCTAAACTCTTTCGGAATTTTTGAAGGGGTCTTTTGTGAAAGAGCTGGTGGGGGGCTTGAACGTATTTTTTTGAGGGACCTAAACACAAATTTTGAATTTTCGAAGGTTTTTTTTCCAAAAAATGGTAGAAAAACCTATGCAAATTCAAAACTTTTTGGATGATTATTGCGTAAAGTGGTGGCGTGGAGGGGCTCCTTGGCCCGGAACCCCTCCACCTTTAATACAGGTACAGTATAGTATATTAACTGTTGGGCATAATTTTATCAGCACCGGTAGTTTGTGTTTCGTGCAGTGATAAATAGTTATATACTAGAAGAAGCCTTCAGTCTTGCGGCATGCCTAACATTGTAGATATTTGTGATATTCCTTGATATAACCTATTTGTCAGCACACACGATTCGGATTAGGTATTTTTACATATTTTTTGTCATTTTGATGTAGTAATGCTGTACTGCCTAAATCCTACTGCAAAACATGTTACTACAACACCAAGTTTCTGGAAAGGAAAAACAAAGTTCAGAAAATGTTCCATTGGAGTTGGGTGAAAAACCTCTCAGTATCATACCTGACATCGGATGGCAATGTGACCACCGCCGGCTTGTGGTGGCGCCAATTAACGCAGAGCGTGGCGACATCAACAGGGGGCTCCGCGGCGCGCGCGCGATGGCGACCGTGGAGCGGAGTGCGCAAGAAGCTGCAGCAAGGGCGCGGGCGGGCGGCACACCGGCGCGTATAATGGCTGCGTGAGGCGGGGAATGCGGCGCCGGGGGTGGCAGGCCGAACAGGCGAAGGCGGCCACGCGCGCGCAGGTGCAGGAGAGTGGTGCCTTGCCGTGCCGCCCCGCGGTGTGCAAGTGGAAACGACCACTGCCGATCACGTTTTGGACGAGATTTCGGGCGCTTCCGAGACCCGGTTAAACTCGCCCATTTGAAACATCTGGGCTGGTCTGCATAGCTGAGCATACCCTAAACTTGCGGAGACGCATTCGGCCCAAAGCCTCCGTAGTTACAACAAAAAAAAACGACAAGGGAGAGGTGTTTTCTGTTGTGAGAGAAGGAAAGCTAAATCAAATATGGTTAGAACTCTATCTATTTATGGTGTGGTCGAATCCGAACACTCCTCTCACGCTACTATATATATCAGGTGCCCCCTTTTGTAAACGATTGAATCAATAAAACGAGAGAGAACACCACCCATACATTGTGTGTCTATTGTTCTTACTCCCGTGATTACATCTACAGCTGGCGATTGATTGTTAGCGCTTGACGACGTTTTATAACAACACGTTATCAGCACGAGTCTCTATCACAAGAAGGAGGATCGTCGACGACAACGAACGACTACTACCGGCTATTGATCGCCCAATCTGATCTGCAATCAACTCACCATCACACCGGCACCCACTCAGATTGCCGAAAAAGTCCTACGCGACTCTATCCTACGCGATAGTCTAAAATAATTTCACTTGCAAATCGTATCAAGGTAATATATTGATATGGATTATTGAATCGCAATCTGAGAATGCGATAGTTACTGTTTTGAGAGTGCAGATTGTCGTCTGTTAATTATAGACTTGTCTTTAATCTAATCTAACATCATGATCAAAGTTGTTGCTCATCCATGCTTGCCCTCTGTGGAAGCTTTTGCCCCTATCGCGCCGTTCGGCTCCAAATCACGGTGCGACCGCCCCGAAGGTGGCCTCCTTCCGCACCTTTGCTCATGGGTGTCGGCGCCTGCATACGCCCACACGCAAACCCGAGCCAGCGGCGTTCGTACGCGTTTCGCCCGAAGCGATGGCGCCCGAGCAATTGGCCTTTGTGCTCGTATCATCCGAGGTGATGCTTAGCGAAGCTTCTATGGTAGCGCTTGTCTTGGCGGCATCCTTGGTCGTCTCGTCGCGCGCCGGCTCCTCCTTGGGCCTGAAGCCGCACCGCCTTGAACGCCGCGGTTTGCGCCGGCTCCTCATCGGCCGCTTCGCGATGCGCCGCATCGGCTTCAGCACCTTGGGCCTCAGCGGCCATGCCTGCGCCGCGCACCAGCGTGCATCGACGAGCTTCGCGCGTCACCGGTCTTCCGCGCCCGCTGCACGACCGCGTCGCCTTGGCTTCTCTGCGCACCGCTGATTCGTCACGACCGTAGCGCGCATCGCCCGAGAAGCCGCGCCCGTGACGGAAGAAAGTGGCGGCGCCAATCCCTTGCGCGCTGAAGGCTCGTTGACTAGGGTTTTTCTACCCTAACCAGATTGGCTTGGGCCGGATCAGTTCATGGGCCCAAAAGGCCACACGCTGCTCTTGGGCCGAATGGGCTGCCTAGGCCATAAGGAATTGATATGCTGGGAGCCCATCCGGTTTTTAGGAACGATAAAACTGAGAAAAAAATTATTAATCCTGAAAATTGATAAGTAACTCCTAGAAATCAGATTTTCTAGGTATATAGGCTCCCGGAAAATTTGAGTTTCAGCATACTTTGATAGTCCAATGCTCTGGATTTTATTTTCTTGCTTTATGCCATGATTTATATGTGATGAAATTTATGTTTAATTATTTAAGTAATTTTGAAAATTGCTTAGTAATTAACAGAAATTCTAGAAAATTATGAAAATAATCGAGCTATTAAAACAGTTTTGAGCTTAAAGGCATAAGTGGTTAGGCTTTTGATTTCAGTTTTGAAGGAACGGATACATGACAATTGGTGTCTAAGGAAAACACACATGAGGCTAGGTTTCTTAATTGGCACCCGAAATCGGGAAGTGCTCCCTCCCTCATGTGAGCCCTCGGGGCGGGTTGACCTGGCCAAGAGTCATGTTGACGGAGGCATTCATTACATGATTTTATACCCAACCAACAAGTGCTACATAAGATGTAATTAGCATTATGCCAGGCTTATTTCACGTTGAAATTTATCCTCTATTAATTAGTAATTATGAAAATTGCTTAATAATTAGCAGAAAAAATTATTATAAAAATGCTAGGAAAATCTGTGATAATTATCCACTGAATAGATATAGACCATACTTTACTGATTCAATAACAAAGCATACAAAATAATATTTTATTTGAAGTAAAATCCCTATTTTGTTTGCATATATAATATGTCTGACATCGCAAAGAAAGAATTTGCTGAGCTTACCCTGAATGGTAGCAACTACCTCACTTAGGCAATGGTTGCCAAGATCAATTTGACAGCCCGATCTCTTGGAGCCACAATTTCCCAGCCTGCAGCTGGTGCTCCAGGTCTCCCTGAAACTGCTAAGTGCGCAGCTTTGCACTTCTTGAGGCACCATCTTCATGCGGACCTGAAGGTCGAATATTAGATGGAGGAGGACCCGCCGGCCCTATGGAATTCTCTAAAGGAACGATATAACCAGCAAAGATTCGTTCTGTTGCCAGAAGCACAACGTGAATGGACTCTCCTGCGCTTCCAAGATTTTAAGTCAGTGACAGCGTACAACTCTGCTATGCACAAGATTGTTGCAAAATTGGCATTTTGTGACCAGAAGATCACAGAAGCTGAAAAGATTGACAAGACTTTATGCACATTCCACCCTAACATGAGAATACTGCAGCAACAGTACCGTCATGCAAAGTACCAGAAGTACTCTGAGCTGATATGTGTTCTGCTAGAAGCAGAAAAGCATGATGAACTTCTAATGAAGAATCATCAAGTCCTACCTAGTGGGAGTCATGCATTGCCTGAAGCACATGCAAGCGCTCAGCAGGCTAGCAGTAGCCGAGGCCGCAAAAAGGGCCAAAAACAAAAAGGGGATAAATGGAAGAATGGCAAAAATCATAAAGGAAAAGGTAAATCCCAGTGGAAAACAAAAGAAAATGGATCAGGTCGCTTCCAGAAGAAAGGACCAACAAATAATGCTGCTAATCATAAACAACCATGCTATAGGTGTGGATGTACTGGTCATTGGTCTCGTACATGTCGCACCCCAAAGCATTTGGTGGAATTGTACATGAAATCCATTGGGAGATTCCAGAAGAATCAAGGGAATAAGGCGGAGGCGCACTTCACTTCTCAACCTGTTGTTGACAATAAAATGGAATTGGATGATGATCAAGCCTCCGACCCCACAGAAGAATTTAAGAAGGGCCTCCTTGGTTATGGTGACACTCCCATGGAGGAGGAGGATCTAGTTGGGGATGAGCTGAAAGAATTCCAGAAGTATAAAGACAAGTCTCAGGAGGACGATATAAATTATTTATATGGAGACATGGAATAGTCTCCCAGTATTCCTTTAGAGTCGATGTCGCATTATCCTTTAGAGTCTCCTTAAGAGCCTTATTTATCAGCTTAGTCTTATGTTCCCGAATGAACAATGGTCTACGCTCCTGTTGAGCGATTATCACTCAAATAAAGTGTGTTTTTCCCAGGATATTTATTTAATCATGATATGTTTATTCTATATTATTTGTTCCCGATGCAACAAATGTTTGATTAATTTTACTTGTATAATATAGAACTCCATGAATAACCCAATGGCGGAGGAGGAAATCTGTCTTGTAGACAGTTGCACCACAAATACGATTCTTAGGGAAACTAAATATTTCCAGACATTGATTAAGAAAACTGGAAATATTATGACCATCGCCGGAAGCGATGCTCTTATTGTTGGCATCGGAAGAGCCATCATAGTTCTCTCTATGGGCACTCGTATAATTATAGAAGATGCCCTATTATACCCTGAGTTCAATCGTACTCTTCTGAGTTTCAAAAACATCCGTCTAAATGGTTTCCATATAGAGACTGAAAATGAGGATGGTACTGAATACATACTCATGACCAAGTTTGACGGGTGTAATAAGCGTGTGGTCGAAAAACTTCCTTCCTTCTCCTCCGGGCTATATTACACATATATAAAATCTGAAGTTTATGTTGCGATGAAAACCATAGTTAAAACTTCAGAAATATTTAAGATCTGGCATGATCGTCTAGGTCATCCTGGGTTGAATATGATGAGAAGAATAATAAATAATTCTGCTAGCCATAATATAAAAACTACAGCCTTTCCTAAATCTGAAGCTTTTATGTGTTCTGCATGTGCTAAAGGAAAGCTGATAGTTCATCCCTCTCATCTTAAAATTAGGGAAGAATCACTGAATTTTCTAGAGAGAATTCAAGGCGATATTTGTGGACCAATTCAGCCCCTGTCTGGCCCATTCAGATATTTCATGGTGCTAATAGATGCTTCTACTAGATGGTCCCATGTATGTCTCTTATCAACTAGGAACCATGCCTTTGCCAAATTAATTGCCCAAATCATTAAATTAAGAGCCTCCTTTCTAGAAGAAAGGATTAAGTCCATTCGAATGGACAATGCTGGCGAGTTTACCTCAAAAGCATTCAATGAATATTGTATGACTCTAGGCATTAATGTAGAGCATTTTGTACCCCATATCCACATCCAAAATGGCCTTGCAGAGTCATTAATTAAGAGAGTAAAGCTTATTGCTAGGTCACTCTTGCAGAATTGTAGGTTACCCACCAGCTGTTGGGGCCATGCAGTGCTACACGCTGCATCATTAATTCAACTCAGACCAACTACATACCATGAATTTTCCCCCTTGCAGCTAGTGCGTCGGAAAGAACCAAGTATTTCCCATCTGCGAAAATTTGGCTGTACTGTATACGTGCCAATCTCTCCACCACAGCGTACCACCATGGGACATCACCGGAAGCTGGGGATCTATGTAGGTTATGAATCTCCGTCAATAATTAAATACCTAGAGCCTATGACAGGGGATCTGTTCACGGCTCGGTACACTGATTCTATTTTCGATGAGGACAATTTCCCGGCATTAGGGGGAGATAAGTACCACATTGAAGAATGCTAGGAAATAGATTGGAATGCCACTGGCATTCAGTCCTTAGACCCACGTACTAAAGAAGCCGAACTTGAAGTTCGGAGGATAATAAGTCTGCAACAAATAGCCGATAACCTGCCAGATGCCTTCACTGATCATAAGGGAGTGACAAAATCTCATATACCTACAGAAAATGCACCTAAAAGAGTGGAAATACCCCAGAAGATTATTGAATCCACTCTTGCCCCCTCATGACAAAAAGAGGGGGAGGCCTCCAGGTGCACGGGACTCAGTTCTGCAGAGACGTCCGCAGAAACGGAGAACTAAGCAAATGAAATCACTACATGAGACAGTTGAATAAGCTCAATCTGTTGAGAAAATCCCTGAAGTGAGCCATCCTGAAGATGGTAATCTCCCTGAAGTGAGCCATCCTGAAGATGAAAATCCCAGTGAATATTTGCACGCACAATCTGACGCTGGGAAGTCGGAACACCTAGACTCCGTCGTTGTGGGAAATCACGAGGAGCTGGAAAAAATGAATGAAGAAATATCCACCAATTATGTAGACTTAGCAGAATTATATAAAAGAAAGACTACAATTGTCGACAATTATTTCGCCTCCAAAATTGCTAAAACTCTTGAACTGGATCCATAACCAAAGTCCATGGCAGAGTGCTAGAAGCGCTCAGATTGGGTCAAATGGAAAGAAGCAATTGAGGCGAAATTGTACTCGCTTAATAAAAGGAAAGTATTCGGTTATATTGACCGGACACCTAAAGTGTTCCCTGTAGGATCAAAATGGGTTTTCATCCGAAAAAGAAATGAAAACAACGAGGTGATGAGATATAAAGCGAGGCTTGTAGCACAAGGGGTCACGCAGAGACCCGGCATCGATTATGATGAAATATATTCTCCTGTGATGAGTGGAATAACGTTTCGATATCTAATATCAATGGCAGCTGGCTTAAAATTAGAAATGCAGTTGATGGATGTGGTGACCGCATATTTATGTGGGTCACTGGATTCGGACATTTATATGAGAGTCCCTGAAGGAGTAAAAGTCCTGGATCCTAATAATCGCAACATGTATAGCGTCAAACTGCAGAGATCGTTATACGGGTTAAAACAGTCGGGAAGAATGTGGTATAATCGGCTTAGATACTCCAATAATGATGATTGTCCCTGTGTGTTCATAAAGAAATCCCAGAATGGATTATGTATCATCTCAGTATATGTCGATGATCTGAATATCATCGGAACCACATAGGAGATAAAGGAATCAAGTGCTTACCTCACGATGGAGTTTGAGATGAAAGATTTGGGTAAAACCAAATTTTGTTTAGGCCTGCAGCTAGAGCATTTCTCAGAAGGAATTCTTGTTCACCAGTCTTCCTATACCCGAAAGAGATTGGAGAGGTTTAACATGGATAAATCACATCCCTTAAAAATCCCCATGGTCGTAAGATTCCTTGAAGTGGATAAAGACCCATTCAGACCGAGGATGAAAAATAAGTAAGTTTTAGGACCTGAAGTCCTATATTTAAGTGCTATTGGAGCACTCATGTACCTTGCGAACTGCACAAGGCATGACATTGCATTCGCAGTGAATTTGCTAGCAAGACATAGTTCAGCTCTAACCAGAAGACATTGAAATTTGGTGTAAAGGCGTACTCGAGATATCTCCAAGGTACTCAAGATCTTGGGTTGTTTTTCCAGAAGAACCAAGACTTGACCATGGTGGGATATACGGATGCTGGCTATCTGTCTGATTCCCACAGTGCCAAATCTCAGACTGGTTTTATGTTTCTCTGCGGTGGTACAGCCGTTTCCTGCCAGTCCTGTAAACAGACTTTGGTAGCAACTTCTACCAACCACTCAGAGATTATAGCCCTGTATGAAGCCTCACGAGAATGTGTTTGGCTGCGACGTGTGATTAGCCATATCTAGAAGTCATGTGGCCTTAACACCATCGATACCCCCACAATTATCTATGAAGATAATTCTGCTTGTGTTGCACAAATGTAATTGGATTATGTAAAGAGCAACATCACGAAGCATATTGCTCCTAAGTTATTCTATCCTCATGAACTCTAGAAGGGCGGTGAGATAAAGATCTTGCAAACTAAGTCATGTGAAAATCTCGCAAATTTATTCACTAAATCCTTGCCTAAATCCACATTTCAAAGATATGTTAAGGGTATTGGAATGAGAAGATTTAGAGAGATGTAGAATTCAGGGGGAGAAAACCCTTGAACCATAACCCTTATTGTGATCCTGAAGATCCTAATAAAATCTTGAAGGTTATAAGTTGTACTCTTTTTTCCTCTGTGAGTTTTCTGAAGTTTTCTCACATGAAGGTTTTTAATGAGGCAACTAGTGCAACATAAAGTGCGAGTGCAATGTACTCTTTTCTCCATCTCTTTTTTCCCACTGGGTTTTTGAGTGGAGTTTTTAACGAAACATATGCATTACGCGGTATTCGACCAAAGGGGAGTGTTGTGAGATAAGGAAACCTAAACCAAATATGGTTAGGACTTTATCTTTTTATAGTGTGGTCGAATCCGAACTCTCCTCTCACGCTACTATATATATCGGGTGCCCCCTTTGTAAATGATTGAATCAATAAAGCGAAAGAGAACACCACCCATACATTGTGTGTCTATTGTTCTTACTCCCGTGATTGCATCTACAACTGGCGATTGATTGTTAGCGCTCGACGACGTTTTACAACATTTTCATATTTTTCTTTTCAAAAGTTGCATAAATATTAAAGCATTAACGAAAAGTAAATGATGATTACTTATCCTTTCGTTTGTTTTAAGATCTGTACAACTTATGTTAAAGAGAGAAAGATAGAAGTCACTCTCAAAAAAAAAATGACATGTCACCCTCATCCTTGCCGATCTAGCTTTGGCCCGCTTGACCACGGCAAGAGACAGAGTATGGAGTACGGACCATGTATACGATACGTATTCATTTCTTGGAGAGGTATATACGACAGGCACTTGGATGGGTGACCCCTTTGTGTCACCGGTCATAAATGTGGACGGAATTCTGACCAGGCACAAGGGAATTGTAACAGCCATGCACTACGGAGTACGGAGTAGCCTACTAGTCGCAAAGCAAGGATTGAACTGGCCCTTGTCTTTCCCTCCGTCGTCCAGTTGGGCTTTGCCATGCTAGGCTAGCACTGCTGCTACAGTAGCTGTACTGCTAATCTTTACGCTGCTAGTCTCGCTACATCCCATCGCTGTTGCTACCGGGCCATGCTGTTGCTGTGCACGTCCAGACCCGGTCGCTCTGCCCCCCGGACGACGCAACCCGTTTGCCTCATCATTAACGGCTGCCGTGACGAACGATAAATCTGCCTCATCCTGCCAAACAGGTTCGACGACGTGTGGTGCTCTCGGACCCTGATTCAAGAAGGTTTAGGCCCCGGCAGGTAGGGTGTATGCAGCTCGAATTCGGTTAGATTATCGTTTTTTTCTATATTCTAAATTATATATTTTTTAATTCGAAGTCGGATATCTATAGCGCTGAATATTAATACAATAAGGATAATATCGGTCACGAATCCGATGCAAACACAGAGCGGAATAGATATAGTATTGAATATTTTTTTGTCGGATTTTGCATGATAACATGTAGTATATATAGCATTCATATAACAATGAATAATCAATCATATGAATTCAATATGCAACAGGATTATCATAATTTAATAAGTTATTTTTATTAGGTAGCCAATAAAGTTGCAAAAGTATCAAATATTACTTTATGTTTTGCAAAAGAATACTAGATATTCACGTAGTCAAATGGAAGAATAATTTTACATGTCAAGCACTGTTGGGTTGGGTGACATCACCGGATGTGGGGTGGCGGATAAGACGCTGGTAGAAAGGTGGAGCTGTGGAGTGGGGGAGGCTAGTTTGGGCTATTTGATTGAGCCTAATTGAAGCTACTAGAATATAGGTTATAAATATCTAAATCTAAATAGAGTTATTTAGAATTATTTGAGAATATAATTGGAATATCCCGGTTTGATGGACAGTAATCTCCTGAATCTGATGCCGAATCCGACAACTATCTGACGCGACTATCCGAATTCGATCCGAACAGATTCGGTCGGTCGGTCTGTCAACACCTATCCGATTTAATTACACCCCTACCGGTGTGTAGTTGCCAACATGGTGTCTAGCTGTTATTTCTTCTCCAACATGGTGTGTAGTCGCCAACATGTTCCCTTCATTTTTTTCGACCTGTTTGAATTTCATCCAGTAAGCGTGTTCACATCGCAGCAAAGAACTTATCTTGCAAAAAAATAGGTTGTTGCAAAGTGAGATAGCAAATTTCATCATCGAGTTTCTTTTGTTCTTGTTAAAAGAAACAATAGGAACTCTGCCTTACATTAAAAAAGAGCAAATAATGTAGCACAGGTTCGAGATAATGTCGCTGCCAACAAATTGAGCAAAATATTACGACATGAAATAGAGAAAACAACTATCTGACATAGTTTAATAATTTGACAAGCAACTAGTACATCACAGAGTCCAAAAGTAGAATTTCTTGCGGTTACATTTTCTTTTTTCAAATCATGCTTACAGTGCGATTGATTTACAACTTTTTAGGAGCACCATTCCCAAGTTAAGTGTAAACTCGGGTATTGTTAATTTGCCGTAAAAAATGTCAACTCTAGAAGAAACTTTTCCTATTGAGGACTATTAAGAATAGCGCATGTTTGATCAGCTAGGTGTGGACTCGAGCATAGACACTTGTATTGTTCTTTTCTGCCCACCGCGGCGCGGGGCGACGTGACATTTTGTACTTTTCGGCTTACATCCCCATCTTGGATCGCTTTGGTCTCACTTGTACGAGGACTACTGCTCCGATGTTAATTTGACTGTGATCTTACTCCGGATCAGTTCACAAACCCCATTTTTTTGGTAAGGAAGGACGCATGCATGCGTGATCGTCTTACCAGAAAGCATTGAACGATGTATCAATGGGAGATGCCCCTTGCATGCATCAGGGCGCGTGCCAAGTTCCTCCATAAACTGTTCTCTTTTCCATTTTGCCCATATCCAAGTAGTAGTAATTATTTATCTAGCATTGCCAACCACATATATAGGCAAGAAAAATCTTGTTAATTAGGTGCATGATCACAGCCAAATTCGCTCCCCTACCCGCCTGTTTGGTTGGCCGTATTGCGCTGGCCAGGCCCGTCACATGCCGTTGACCCACGACGCGCGTAGCGCTTGATTACTGCATCGCGAGGCGCACTGCCCAGGCGTGCGACCACGGCGAAAGCTTCTGTTGTGAGCTTCGACGCGGCCGTTTCCTGCGGGCCTGACTCACGCGAGCTTGGCTCCGTGGAGACGCAAACCAAACAGGCCATATATGGACAAGATTTGTTCATATACCAACGGCTAAACAATCAATCATAAAAGCACAAAAATACGAGACGCAGATTTTTACGTAGAAAATCCTTGCGAGAAAAAACCACGGACGCCAACCGGTGATATCACTATCTTGTGGAATTGAGTATAAATTCTAGGGTTTACAATGAGTCACACCACCTCCATGCAGCATACAAGAGGTATTTATAGATAGATGAAGCGACTCGAGTCTAAACGGGCTATACCAAAATACGGGTCAAAGGCGTCCTTAAAACCCAAAAGCAAATTTGGATCAAAACCCAACACCGACTTTCCACATTATGGTTGTCGGCATATTTCACCGGACAGGACCCTGTCAACGGACGGGGTGTCTCCCAAGGATGGAGATTAAGGTTCGGTAGAGGGCGTCTTCGCGGTCGGAAATCCTAATGACTCTCGCGCGAGGGATTTCGGGGATCAACAGATCAAAGAACACAGCGATGTATCCAGGTTCAGGCCCCCAGTGTGGGTAATAGCCCTACGTCCTGTTGGATCTTTGTTTAGGAAATATGGAGACGGTTACAATGGCACTTTCAGTTCGTTCTGTTCTTTTTTCGCTAAGTCTTTCGACCTCTTGGATTCGGATCCTTCTCTCCATGCACCAGAGCTCCCTTATATAGACTGGGCTGGCTCGGGCAGGTGAGGGGGTGACATCATACTGACCTATGAGTCATTTACTACACCCATCACTGTGGTTTTATCATACTGAACCACGACTCATTTATTATACCCATCATTGTAGCCTTGTCATTCAAACCCATTTAATGTCACTGTATGGCTTCGCCCGGTCCGTCCGGAATGTGACTTTCCTGCGACGGGTTAGGTGTGAGGCGTCAGAGGGATGGGTCGTCGTCGTGTCGGCAATGAGAATTCTTCATAATCCATGGCTCGACACGTGGTGTCGGAGAAGGAGACTTCGAAGCCTTCTTCTTTTTTTTGGTCGCCCGCATAGCTTTGGCGAGAGGCTTGAGCACCTTTGCTTGCGAGCCACTCGTGGGCGCTTCGCTCGGCGAGAGGGTTTAGGCGCTGCTACTCGCCAGACCGCCCGTGGGCGGCGCCCGCGGCGGGAACGTCGCCCACCTACCCGCGAGCCGCTTCGTGGGTCGACACGGCGAAGGGCTGAACGCCACCGCTCGCCGAGCCGCCACGGAGGCCGATGCGGCGGCGGGCTGAACGCCCGTTGCCGCCGAGCCGCCACGGAGGCCGCGCTGTGGCGGCGGAACTGTCGCCCGCTTATTCGCCAGGCGGCGCCCGTGGCGTGGCGTCGTCGCCGCCGCCGAGCCGCCACATGGGCCGACGCCCAGCGAGAGGGGCTTGAATGCCCGCCTGCTTGCCAGGTCGCCACGGAGGCCGACGCCCAATGGGCAGGGCCTGATTGCCGGCCTGTCTGCCAGACCTCCACTAAGGCCGATGCCCGGCGGGTAGGGCCTGATCGCCTGCCTGCCCGCCAGGCCGCCACGTGGTCCAACACCCGGCGAGAGGGGCCTAAACGCCCTTTGTCCGCCAGCCGCCACGGAGGTCGGCTTGGGTAGGACTGATCGCCGCCGCCCCCGAGCCGCCACGTGGGCTAACGCTGGCGAAGGGCTGAAGGCCCTTTGCTTTCGCCGAGCCGCCACGAAGGCCGACGCCCGTGGCGAGGCTCGATCGCCTTTACTGCGAAGCCGCCACTTGACCGCTCGTCCGTGAGTGGGGCTGATCGCCACTTTGCTCGCCGAGCCACCACGTGGGCCGGCACCCGTCGAGAGGGGTGTGATCACCAGCCTGCTCACCAGGGCGCCACATGGTCTTGCTTATCTGTAGCGGAGAGGGTACACTGGCGTAAAGTACGCCGACAATGATATACTAAACGGTTCTCATTAGATTTTATAAGATAACTGAAGTAATTATTTTATATTTCTCAAAAAGCCGAGGCTCTTTTTACGCTTTTGAGGCAAGAGAACCAAATAGTTAGCATTGCTAAGCTTGACCTCTGAGCTTATTGTTCTCTAGAGCAAAGCAAATGGGAAAAGGTCTCTGAGTCGTGCTTAATTTGACGGTTTACTAACTTCGTGACAGGGCTATTTCTGGTCATGCATCTACTTCTTTGGAGTCCCATCTCTCTCTCTCTACATATTTGTCGACGATTCGGGATATGGTCCCCCGCCGAGCTTACTTGTTGAATGAGGGATCAACTTGGGGCCCTTTTTCCGCAAGGGTTATACGTCTGAGAATATGCCGAGCAATAGAATAGGGTATTCGGGACAAACGTGAAGCACGAAGTCGTTTTTATCCGGTTAAGACCTTTCGCGGGAGATAATAACCCTACGTCCAGTGATTGCACTAGTATGCGAAAGTGAGTTACAATGCGCTTGCCGGGGGGGCCCTGAACGACTCTAAGGACTCCCGTGAGCAAGCGAGATGTGTAAGTATGTGCGTAGTACCGAAGGTCCAACCCCCAGTCCACCGTAGGAGGGGGTATTTATAGGGAATTACAGGAGACAAATCATTTATTACAGGTGGCGCGTTACTGTAGAGGACGTAGGCAGTGAAGTGGCCGCGCCACCCGCCGGGAACCACGCGACGTGTACATGTGCAGCCAGAACCAAAGCGGCGCGGACCGTGGCGGTATGGATTCCGGCGTCGCGATCTCGAGCCGCTGCGCATTTAATGCCACGTCGCCTTGTCGCGGGCCCCCGAGCTTGGCTTGCTCGGGGACGTACTTGATAGGGGACGGGGTAGCCCCGTGAGCCAGGCTACACGAAGGTTGGCCTTGCGTGCACCATCCGGGCAAGAGTATAGTCGGTTGGCGCCGGGCTTTGATAGTCGTCTTGGTACAGTATATCCAATCCCCGACAGCTAGCCCCCGAGGCTAAAGGGGGAAAAGGCCTTGCTAAAGCCTCCGTCTTAAGCCTCTAGACTTCTTAAAGAGGGATTGGAGTCATGCGACGAAGAGCTACCGCGGTGCCCGAGCTGCCTTTGCTCGGGAGTGAGGAATCTTGTAGCGAAAAACTGCTACGGTGCCTGAGCAATCATGCTCGGGGGCGGAAACCTTGCGGCGAAAAACTGCCGTGGCATCCGGGCTGCGCTTACTCGGGGACAGGTCGTCTCGCAGCGAAGAGCTACTGCGGCATCCGAGCAGCGCTTGCTCGGGGACAGGTCGTCTCGCAGCGAAGAGCTCTGCGCATCCGGCGGCGCTTGTTTCGGGGCAGTCTCGCGGCGTAGAGCTCTGCGGCATCCGGCGGCGCTTGCTCGGGGACGGTGGTCTCGCATCGAAGAGCTCTGCGGCATCCGGCGGCGCTTGCTCGGGGCAGTCTCGCGGCGAAGAGCTCTGCGGCATCCGGCGGCGCTTGCTCGGGGCGAGTGGTCTCGCAGCGAAGAGCTACTGCGGCATCCGAGCAGCGCTTGCTCGGGGAGGTGGTCTCGCAGCGAAGAGCTACTGCGGCATCCGAGCAGCGCTTGCTCGGGGACAAGAATCTTGCAGCGAAATGCTACTGCAGCATCCGGTGCATGGATCAGACGCACAGGGGAACTAGACATAGATCAGATGTTTAGGGAGAAGGCAACTAGCAGATTGCGAGCAGACTCGCACTGTCGCATCCCAAGCATGGGTCAGATGCTCGAGGAACTAACAGACGAGACATGCTCGAACTGCCGCGTCCCGGACGTGGACCGGACGTCCAGGGGAACTAACTAGCAGGTCACGAGAGGACTCACGCCGCCGCCGCTTGGCGAAGCCCGCGCGGAAGAGACTTCGCGCCGGCGAGGGCGTGCTTTCGGCGCGGAACATGGGCGGTCCCCGAGCGAAAGCAGCGTGCGGGGAAGGACTCGCGCCAAGCGGAGGGCGTGCTCGGCGCGAGACATGGACGGCCCCGAGCGTAAACGTGTGGGAAGGACTCGCGCCCGGCGAGGCGTGCTCGGCGGGACATGGATAGCCCGAGCGTAAACGCAGCGTGCGGAGAAGGACTCACGCCGGCGGAGGACGTGCTCGGCGCGGGACATGGACGATCCCCGAGCGGAACACGTGCTCGGGGGAGGAGACTCATGCCCGAGCGAAGGACGTGCTCGGCGCGAGACATGGATAGCCCCCGAGCGAAACGCGTGCCCGGGGGAAGGGACTCGCGCCCGAGCGGGGGACGTGCTCAGCGCGGAACATGGACTCGGTGTGGCCTTCCTGATCAGTCACACCGACCACGCCTTCGCCGACGTAGCAAACGTCGTCGTCCCCCACGTCGCCGAAGACGTAGAGGTCTTGATTGTCTTGAGAATTCGGCATCTTCAGGGATTCCTTGCGGAAGGACTTCAGTCGGTCCCCACGGACGGCGCTAGCTATCGACGATTCGGGACATGGTCCCCCGCCGAGCTTACTTGTTGAATGAGGGATCAACTTAGGGCCCCTTTTCCGCAAGGGTTATACGTCTGAGAATATGCCGAGCAATAGAATAGGGTATCCGGGACAAACGTGAAGCACAAGGGGTCGTTTTTTATCTGGTTCGGGTCTCTCGCAGGGGAGATAATAACCCTACGTCCAGTGATTGCACTAGTATGCGAAAGTGGGTTACAATGCGCTTGCGGGGGCCTGAGCGACTCTAAGGACTCCGTGAGCAAGCGAGATGTGTAAGTATGTGCGTAGTCGAAGGTCCAACCCCGATCCACCGTAGGAGGGGTATTTATAGGAATTACAGAGACAAATCATTTATTACGGTAGCGTTCTTGTAGAGGGCGTGGCGATGAAGTCGCGCGCCACCGCCGAACCACGCGGCGTGGTATGCAAGCGCAGAACCAAGACGGCGCGGACCGTGGCAGCGCGGATTCCGGACGTGCGATCTCTCGAGCCGCTGCGCATTTAATGCCACGTCGCCTTGTCGCGGGCCCCGAGCTTGGCTTGCTCGGGGCGATTTGATGGGGGCGGGGTAGCCCGTGAGCGAGCTACGAAGGTCGGCCTTGCGTGCACCATCCGGGCAAGAGTATAGTCGGTTGGCGCCGGGTTTTGATGGTCGTCTTGGTACAGTATATCCAATCCCCGACAATATTATATATTTTTAAGTCCTTTTCTGTTTCATATTATTATTATTATTATTTGTTAGACGCAGTCCACGGGCTCACTGAGAACGGTGAGTCCACGGCCTACAGTCTAGAAGCCAACATAATAAGGTTCGGAGGTTTGGAAGCCTCTACAGGGACTGTCTATCCTGTTAACTGCCGACCTCGGAATGTGCGTGTCCGATTTTTCCCGACAAGTACTTCAACCTTGAAATGGTCCGATCGATCGATAGCATTTACATATAAGATTTCGTACGTGTAGCCGTGCAGGCGTAGCACAACGAACAAGGATGCTATGTGCTATTCTATAGGAAAATCGCAAATGAAGTGCTACAGTGCTGCGTATTTCTTCAGTAACACTGTATCTTAGTTCCTTTTAGTTAAAAAAAAAGTCTTTAGACATTTTCCACCCCTAGCATTTTCCTATTCCCACGCGTAAGATGATTAGTGTACGTTCGAAAAAGTGTATGTAAAGTGCTTAAGTATGGGCCTGTTTGGTAGAGCTCCAGATTCCAGTTTCTCTTGAAATCTGAAACTTGTAGGTTAAAATAAAGTGAATTAAGTTTATATTTTTGGTCTAAAATGTAAACAAGATGATCTATCTAAACACTCTTAATGTACTCACAGCTTCAGCTTTACGAATCTGATGAAACTAGAATTTTTAATTTCACCAGATTCACGAATCTAGAGAAGCTGAATCTCTTCCAAACACACTTTACATATGTACGACGATGGCCGCTCTCAATTTTTTAACGTGATCTGCTTAACTTACGATATGTCTTGATTCCTTCTCGTGTTGCTACGGAGTATGTGGTACAAAGTCTTTCCCCGTCATGCCATTGGACGGACATTAAATTTTGTCGAAGAGGACGGGATCAAACCGAAAACGAGGGAGAAACTGAAAGAAAGTGAAACATGAACAAGAGCACAAAAGTGCCGTGAACCCAGTGACGTTACCAGATCCACACATAAATTCCCCGAGAAAAGGATGTCAGTGAATCAGTGGTCGATCAGTACTTCAGTAGGGCTGTAAAAAGGCGAGACGCGGTAAAAGAGCTCTGGTTTGGAACGTGTCAAAGCTAACTGGAGCGAAAAGCGCGTGTAATTTTCGTTCAATATCTAACGAGTTGCCAATGATTATTCACGGCTTTTTTTTTCCCTTCTTGACCTGGATGTTGCGCGTATGCTAAGTGACACACAGCCAGTACGTGCTCACGTTGCAATCAAGCGCGCACTAGAGGCTCACTCGCCTTTATAATACTCCGGAAAAAGTATCGAGTTGCGCTTGATGAAATACGCCGATTGCATTGCGAAGTGATAGCAACCGGTTGTTCCATTGCTCATTTCTGGAACAAAAGCATTTTCCTCAATTTGACAGTTTGTTCATTCATTTATTTTTTTCCCCGAGGGCCATTCATTCGTGCCCGTATGATACGCAGTTATCTGCGGTACACGAAACGCGCATGAGGATCCCCTCTTAAGATTATCTCTAACGGTATCCCTTCACCCTCCAAATCCCTTCGCAGACAGATCCCAAACACTCTAACGAATTCCCTTCACGGTTTCTTTCGGAAGGGATTTGGAGAGAGAATCTCTTCAGATCTTCAGAAAGAGATTTTCTCTCCAATCTCTATATAAAACCCTTCAAAGGGATGCTGCGGAGATGATAGGAATGAAGAGAATGAATATAGGGAAAGGAATGAGGGAAGAGAAGGGAATGAAAGAAAATTGCTGGAGATAGTCTAAAGTGCTTTATGTGTATCCCCTAGTAATCTCTGCGTTTTACCACAACAAGCATGGCGGCCCTTAAGCATAATAGTTGGGGTTAAATTGAAGAGAGAGATAAAACCTTTCGCCTTTTCAGGGCAGTTGAGTTCGGTCGACAAGGTAAGCAAGCGTATCACTCTGATCATATACTCTGTCGCGCTCCAAATCCATTTAGAATAAAGGAAAATCCCGCTACTTTCCAGACGCATCATCTTCTTTCCTTGGACGCGTAAGAATGAAGCTTTGGCTTTTGTTTGTCTCTTAAGCTAATTCTTTTGTAAGTTTGGTCACCTTCGAACGAGATTATAAATCTGATTCATTCGCGACCGTGGAAGTAGCACCGAGCATCTACTGTGCTTCCATATCACGACAGATGGATCTGTCGCTGTTCTACATCGCGACAGGTGAAATGTCTCGCTTACCGCTAATCCTGTGATTAAGAAGGGACTAAATTTATAATTATATTTACGTAAGGGATAAGTATGTAAAAAAATATATAATGGGCAGTTTGGACAAGGCTGGAGCAGGAATCGGGTCTGATGCATCGACTGAGCCACGGTGGCAGGAGATAATCTCAAGTGCCGAGCTCAATGAGAGGGACAGGTGGCGCCCGCAGGTTTCCAGACCCACATTTGGTGGAACGGGCAAGCACTGCGTGAAGTCTCGCCCGCGCAGAACCTTTTCGGAGCCATCCCCTATCACCAACCACTACGAGGCCTCGAGAGACGAAAGGTTCTCGAATACTTCTAGCAACTGACTGACCCGTGGGCCACCGTATCCGAAGATTCATCGTGCCAGAGAGAGAGAGAGAGAGAGAGAGAGAGAGAGCGTCCGGCCCGACGAGCACGTAAATTTCGACAACTTTATTCTCACGTTGTGAAGAACGTGCCCCGCAAAGGGACGCCGCCTTCCGTCCAAGCACCCTATTCCCGTCCCGCACGTGGCGCCCCCGCGCTAACCAGCAACTGGGTCGCTGACATCCCGTCCCAGACCGGCGTCACCACCCCACCCGCGTGCAGCCGCTCGTTAGTCAAGCCATTAAAATGAAGTGCCTTCCGCAGTACAGCACTAGCTGGGTTAGCGTAGAACACTAGACATGGTTGTTGGTCAGGTCAGGTCAGGCTCGGCTCGAGCTGTGCCTTCTCGTAGACCACTCACTACAAGGCACCGTACAGCTCTTATTTATGGTCTGTCTCGCTACTCTGGATGTAGTCTCATCTATGCGCACCAATAAGACGCACGGACGGCCGACGTATGACACTGGTTTCCAAAGTGTCGAAGCTACAGTATTTTAAAAAATTCTAGATTTTTTCCTTTTTTTTTTTTTTTAAAAAATCCCTTTCTCCCTGCTAAAATAGAGCAACATTATTTTTTTATTTTATTTGTTTTTTCTAAAAATAAAATTGTTAAAATAGAGCAACTGTATTTTTTATATTATTTTTTCCTAAAGAAGTTTCACCTTTCTGTTAAAATTGAGACACCGCTCGTGGCAATCTGCAGAGTTTTAACTAGTTTTGTAGATTGTTAAATGGAGAGCCCCATTTAGAGACAAAAAAAAAAAAAAAAACTAGCTCAAATAGCTCTAAAGTTCGCAATTTGGAAGCAGCTACCTCCAAAGTTCCATATCTTCACTAGTACAATTTTGCTAGTCTACGAATTTCATCTCCGCCCTCTAGCTTCTTTACAATGCACTCATGCATGGCTCGTCCTGCTCTTAGTTAATTAGCCAATCAGAGCCTTAATTAGTAAGTAGTCATCAACAACCAAAGTGATTAAACCCCAGCACTAACACCAAAAGAGCAATCTCCAGCCGATGGATCGAGCGGGGAACCGGTCAAAGGATGCGCTAGACTAACCAGAGCACTCACCATCGCAGTGCCCAGTCCCACGACCAAAGACCGGTCCAAACGTTTGAACATTACACAAGTCCTTAAACACCGAGGAAAATTACTTTTCTTTTAGTCCGGTCAAAGTTCTTACTCTTCCAACTGAAAAGCGAGCTAATTAAGCTGGTGATGCCGCGATGGCTCGCTCTATAAAGGGCGGCGCCTCCCGTTCTACCACACTGACACGCACATCATCGCCACAACAACACACAGACGTAGGCCGACACACTCGTCGTATGAACGGACCTGACTGCTGAGCGAGCGCGGCAAGCTGCAACCAATGGAGGGCTCGTCATCTGACAGGTGCACCGAGAGGTGCGCCCTGGCCACGGAGCTGGCGCAGGTGCTCCGCATGGTGAGGCAGCTGGAGGCGCACATGGGCCTGCAGAGCGGCGCTACCGGAGGGGAACGGTGCCGGGCGCTGGTGTCCAGCATGCGGTCCTCCATCGACAAGTCCATCCTCATCGCCAGGTCTTGCTGCGTGGAGGGGCGCCTGCTCGGGGGGCCGGAGTCGCCGCCTTCAGCTGGTGACGGTAGCCCCCCCAGCGCCGGCTCGGACCAGGCCGCCGACTCCCGGTGCAGAGGCAATGCAGCGGGGCAGTACAAGAAGAGGTAAGCGCGCGCCAAGGCCCTGCCCTGCCCTGCCCAGTTGATGGTTGTTGAGAACTCCAAAGAAACCAGCGCGCGGTTGTTGATGATTGCATTTTAATCGTACGTGCGATTGCGATAAATGCAGGAAGACGCTTCCCAAGTGGAGCACGCAGGTGAGGGTAAGCTCCGTGCAGGACGTCGGCCCCCTCGACGACGGCTTCAGCTGGAGGAAGTACGGCCAGAAGGACATCCTCGGCGCCAAGTACCCAAGGTCAGCAACGCGCGCGCCAAACTCACCACAAAACGTATTCTTTTCACAGCGCGGGGCACGCGCACGAGGCAGCTGGCTAGGCTAATCGGTGCTGAAATCGTTTGAACTCTCGCAGAGCTTACTTCCGGTGCACGCACCGGCACACGCAGAGCTGCCACGCGAGCAAGCAGGTGCAGCGCACGGACGGCGATCCGCTGCTCTTCGACGTCGTGTACCACGGCAACCACACGTGCGCGCAGAGCCCGCACTCCAGCAGCCAGAGGCCGCGACCCGCAGCAAGCGCAGAGCACCCGCAGCAGCAGCCTGGGCAGGAGCAGAGCTCCACGGCCGCCGAGTGCTTCAAGCCCGAGGGGGGCGCGCAGGGGCTGGAGCAGTTCTTGTTCCCATCCACGCCGGCAGGCGCCAACGCGAGCAGCGGCTTCCCGAGCTGCGTCGTCACCGCACCCTCCTTCGTGTCACCGGCGACGTCAGAGTGCCAGGTTAGCGGCAGCGGCTATGCGGCGGGCGGCGGCAGTTTGGCCGGAGTTCGGAACGTGCCCGACGTCGAGCTCACCTCCACGACGAACTCCCCGATTGGGGACATGGACTTCATGCTCCAGCTGGACGCCGATTTCTTGGATAACCCGGGCTATCTCTAAGCAAAAACCGTAGCGCCGCCGGACAAATAGGTAAAGGCGGAACGAGCGTACTACTAACGCGCACTGTAGAATTTCCCTATCCATTGTAACGACAGAGCTACCAGTTAAGTACTACTTTGCAGTTTTGAGCCTGTAAAACTTCCATCACTTGTCGAACTGTTCAGTCATCTATCTTGTGTGTAGCACATTTTTTACAAATCTAACCCCTACAAATACTTTTTACAAAAATAACCCTTTTCTTTGCCACGGAAGAAGTAGAGAGTGACACCTGTCACCTTCTGCGGTTTGGTAGCATAGGAGATGACGAGAGCGGGACCTCACAGGCGAGCGTGGGAGTAGCGTGGGCGGGGCGTGGGAACACAGGTGTAGTGTGGGAACAAGGGCATAGCGAGGAGGAAAAGATGTGTAGCATGTATTGTTGGATCCCGGAAGAACACTTCTAAAATCCTATGTGCATACTATACGAGTCTAGGAAAAGCTAGTACACAGCAAAGATGATAACACAACAATCCGTCATATTTTATTAATGATCAGAGTTTACATTAAAGATAGCACGCATTCCAAATAAAATATACATCGGAAGCAAAATAAAGTCAGTGGTAGAGTTTAATAGAATTGCTACATGTAATCAACTAGGGCAGCGGCTTAGTTATCCTGTTCCTCACTATCGTAGGGATTCTCCTCTAAAAACAATAATAAAGCAAAGGTGAGTACTGAAATGACTCGCAAGTTACACAAGAGATGCATTTTAATGTAGAGCTGACAAAGGAAGGCCATATGATTGAATTTGAACAAAGCAAGTTTTTTAATACTCTAAGTAATTTTTCAATGGAATACTTTTAGTTAAAGAATATTTTTTAAACAAATTTTAACACAAAAATCCATCATGGAGCTAAACCAACGTTCCCACAATGTAATCAACCCAACTGAAATCACTTTTCTGAACTCATTTTTAAAAATATCAAAAGCTAATTTATGAAAGACTTGCTCTGCATGCCCATGACCGCAGACGTGGCTAATCGATTGGTTTTAACTTTGCAGAAGCTGTACAACTTTATCCACAAGATATGATTATCTCCTTTTGTCTAAAATACACACTTCTATGAATGTGTAACAGAGAAAAATCATGACAAGACTCCTATAAAGCTCCATCTCATGTAGTTATACCCGCTAAGATTCCATTGTTGGTAGGGTTGAAATCGCCCAGTGCAGAAACTCCCTCTTGCTCCATGTGATAGACTAACCATTCTCACATTCCCCCAATGGCACAACTATCAATGAGATGTCATTAAATAGATAGCCAGGTCTGTCCTATACCAGACTTGCACTACTACAGAAAGACTCATCATAGGCGATTTGGAAACCTTATCACGAACGGTTTTGTGAACCGCCTGTAAATCTGTGTCAGTGATAAGAAGGCACATCACAGACGGTTTTTGAACCGTCAGTAAAAATTTATATTAGAGACGGTTCTATCTACAAACCTTAGACAGCTCTATGATAGAACTATTTCTGATGATAAGTAATCACAGACGATTTTTAATTAGAACTGTTTGTGATATAAGATTATCACAGATAGTTTTTAAATAGAACTATTTGTAACGTGTTTTTCCCCTAACTCTCTTAGCAAAACTTCCATGTATCTATTGTTCAAAATTTTATTCTCATTAGATATTTATGCAACGATATTTACAAGACACAAACAGTTATAAATTTTGCAGTTGAATATCAAAACATCCTATATGCATAGAGACAATTGCTTGTATGATGAGGAGGGTCTTAGAATGTAAACATTTGTAGTACTTTCATCACCTTCTTATTCTAATATTGATGGATTCCAACGCAAAATCCAATTCTATGAACAGTTCATTTTGAAAGTTCATACTCTGATTTATTTTTCATTTCATCCTCATCCCCGAATGAGGATACCATATGCAGTCCATTTTCACTTTGTTCTTATAGGATCAAGATCAGAGTGATCAGAGTGAAAATAGGTTGCACATGGTATCCTTATTTAGAGATTAGGATGAAATAAAAAATAAATCAAAGTATAAACATTCAGGACGAATTGTTCATGGAATTGGATTTTACGTTGGAATCCATCAATATTAGAATAAGAATGTGATGAAAGTGCCATAAATATTCATATTTTAAGACCCTCCTCATCAAATAAGCTATTGCATCAATGCATCTAGGATGTTTTGATATTCAATTATAAAATCTATAACTGGTTGTGTCTTGTAAATGTAGTTGCAGAAATATCTAAAGAGAAGAAAATTTCAAACAACACATACTAATTATGGAAGTTTTGCCAAGAGAGTAAGAAAAAAATATTATTTCATAGTTCAAGACAAGAAGACCTTACCACAAATATGATTACAAAATATTTCATAGTTCAGGTGACAATACATTAACAAAATATGATATATACCACAAATATCAACAAGTATATATTGAGAAACCACATTATTTCATAGTTCAAGACAAGAAAACCTTAGAGTTTTTTTATGTCTTTCATCATATGTGTCATATCTTTCACAATAGAGACTTCTCAGTTCTCAGTGAAGTTTCACAACTCTAGTACAGTGCTGATTTGTTTGACACTAATAACTGATTGATCTTCAGTCATATCTGTTAGTCCCTACAAATTAAAAGCGATCATGTGTAGGATCAAGGATACCGACTAGAGGGGGTGAATAGGAGGTTTTTAAATTTTCAATTACTAAGATCAAATTTAACGATTTCTAAGCAAGAATTACAATCTTAGCAATTTTGATACCTAGCAATTCTAGTGATCAACAAGTAATATCACTACTCAATCAATTTAATTTCTAAACAAATATTTCACAAACGTGATCAAATAGATAGAAGTAACACAAAAGAGATCAAAGCAAACCACAAATGAAGAACACGTGAATTTTATCCTGTGGTCTCAGAGACTTGCCGGTCTCCCCTACTCCACGTTGAGGTGATTTGAAATTCTTCAAGCCAGCTCCACTAGCTTGAGCCTTCCCCGATCACTCGTTGTAGCTCTTCCCCGCTCCGGATAGGCGAGCTCCTTGCCTTCACAATCGTCCGGGCCTTCACACAAGCTTCTTTGTGAAGATCACCGGAACTTCACGGCTCCAAGCCGTCTAGGAGGCGGCAACCTCCAAGAGTAATAAACTTGATGTAGGCTTGAGACTTTAGAGTGCTTCAATATGGCTCAATTAGTGCAAATGCACTCAAATTTCCTCTCCAAAACTCAAGAGTCAAGAATTGAATGCACTAGAGTGTGGAGAGAGTTGCTAGGGCTTTAAATGAATTGAATGGAGTCACCAACCAGCCCCTAGCACTGGTGAGGGAGTATTTATAACCCCTTCACACACAAACTAGCCGTTGCTAAAATTTAATTAGGAAAATTCGACATGGCCGGTACTACCGCCCTCTAGGGGCCGGTAGTACCGCTCCATGGGCCCAACGGCTATTTGGCGCCGATTCTGATGCTTTCCTCCATGGTGGTACTATCATGAGATATAGGTGCTTGTAGTACCGCATACCGTCTGACCAACAAAACATCGCTACTGTAAAATAGCTACCGTAGTTATATGTGCGGTAGTGCGAAAATCTGATTACTACATACGAGCATGTCGGTAGTCTTGCCACGAGGAAAAATGGAAGAAGGTGTTCTCTGTTAAATAGCTACCGCCACTATATGGCCAGTAGTACCGCATTTGCGGCACTATCGCTCTACCACTTGCGGTAGTGCCGGCCGAGGAAGAACCGAAGAAATAGCTCTCTGTTAAAAACCTACCGCCATTATACGGCCGGTAGTACCGCAAATGCGGTATTATCGCTCTACCACAGGCGGTAGTGCGGGCCTCAGGGTGAATTTCAGAATGGAGCGCCTCTCGAATGCATGAATGAACAATTAGACTTTTGAGCCACATTTGATGCACTTTTAAAGTTCAAGACCCAGATCAAGTCCCTCTTAATAGTACGGCGTCTATCCTATTAACCCGATCTTTTCTTCCAACTTCGAGATCGGTAAAATGACTAGAAAAATGCCCTTAAAATTTTTACCTTCATTTCTTTTGCTTTTTTGGTGCATACTCTTCCCTTTTTGTACTTGTGACATTCCAACGTCCCTCGAAGTATAGATTTTCCTGTTTTCAACTTACTCATGCAAACAACGTTAGTCTTTTTAACCTTGATTGTCATTAATTACCAAAACCTCAATCACGTGGGGCCTAGATGCTTTCATCATGTTGTTGTGAAAAGGGTGTGTGGGCATATTATCAGTAGCCACATCGAATTCAGCGAATTCAGTACTAAAAACCTTTATATTACTTCTATAATCTTATCTATGGCTTCTTTTAGCTTTGTATTCACCCTGTGGTCCTTACTGATGAGTGTCGTGTTTGCAAGCGATCATCTATATCTTTTAATTCTTGTTTCATCTCATAAATCTTTTCTGTTATCTCAAATTTCCCCTTCAGTTGTTCAATCTCCACCCCAAGTTTTTGTTTAGTTTCTAACAACTTTTCTATATCCTCGATCACCAAAACAAAAGACATGGAAGAATATCACTATGAATACAACACTCTAAAAAAGGGAGTTCAGACCATACTGTGGACACAAAAATATTACTATGATAATTTTCACATATCCAATCAATGCCCAAAGTACAAGTTATATATCACGTCTATATGGGTCTATCATGAAAGCAAATCTTATTTTGCTTAATCATAAATTGCCTTAGCACCAAGCCTAAGTTAGGGCCAAGCAAACCTTGCTTGAGAATTATGCCCAATGCTCAATACTAACCTACTAGTGGCAGACTACCATACTCTAATTAATCCCTATGTAGCTGTAGTACATTCTTTGTTGAATGATTAATATTTAAGTACAATTAATATGTCTATCTTTGCTGAATGATTAGCCTTTAAGTACAACTAATAGAAAGGTTTGTCTTCTAGCTTAAATAGATGACCTACTCTACATTATACTTTTATTGATTTTTAGCAGTATTCTTTTATAGTTGATTTGTGTATCACCAAATAACATAACAACCACTGTACTAAAAGTCACATTGATATTCACTACATCTCCAATTTGTATATGTCTAGGTAAGTTACACTTCAAAAGTACGGTCATTAGTTATGCCATCTATTATATCCTAACTGATGTCAAATTGGACAGATTTCAATTCGGAGAAGCAGATTTTCATGTTCTTTAGGCTGGGCTAATGACAACATATAAATCATTTATAAATTACAAATGTGCTTCATACAAACTAGCTTAGTGGACAATGCAACTGCACGTCTGCAGTATATTCCTTCCTTGCCTCCTTGTCCCTTTCCAAACTGGCGGGAGAACTCTGTTGCCAATGTGATTAGCGGCAGCACTATTGCCAATTGAAATGGCGACATAGTTCTATCGCCAATCAAACTGGTGATAGAATTCTGTCGCTACTAACACTGGCAACCTATACACGACATCCACATTATCAAGTCATTATTTCAAATGGCGACAGTACTCTGTCGCTATTTCGAAGGGCGACAAAGGTATACTTTTGTAATTTTTCTTTTCAATATATTATTTTTATAATTTTTGATTTTTCATGTATTATTTTAAAAAAATTCACGTACTAGATGTGTGGGGTTATTTCTAATACAAGCAGACCAGCATGCCTGTCATGCAACATGCACATATCTTGACGAGTTTTCACCACTCCGATCTTCAAGTTCCGTATGACCCACAGCCAACTCTCGTAGTTTTCGCTTTCCACAAAGACGAAAGCAATAGGCAGAATCTGATTGTTTCCATCAATGCCAACAGCTGTCAATAAGTGCCCTTTGTACATCCTAGTTAAGAATGTACCGTCCATGCACAACAATGGACGACAGTGATAGAACGTCTTAATGCAAGCACCAAATGCGAATAAAACTCTCTTCAGATGCCTCTTGGTAGGCCACTTACTTGATGGACAACCTTGATAATCATAACTGAAAGGACAGGGATGTCGCCTAGAGGGGGGTGAATAGGCGTTTATAAAATTAAATCTTAATTCGCAGCGGAAAAGAATCGGACTATCCGACTTTGAATATCGGACTATCCGATATTATCGGACTATCCGATATGCACAATCGGATTATCCGATAAGAGCGAGAGCAATCAGGTTTATCACAAGTTAGAGCTAGACTAGGGTAAGCAACAAATGAGTGGAAGGCTAGCTATAACAATTACTTCAAGGCAAATTTAATTAAAGCAACAAGAAAAGACCAAACCAAAGATTTGATGCACGATTGGTTTTTCCCGAAGTTCGGATCCTTGAGGGGATCCTACGTCTCCGTTGAGGCGGCTCGGTCACACTTGAGTCGGGGTCTCTTTCAACCCTCTTACTCCCGGTGTTGCACAAATGCACTCGCCGGTTTCAACTCCTTTGACGCTTGAGCAGGGTCTCTTTCAACCCTCTTCCTCCCGGTGTTGCACAAATGCACTCGCCGGTCTTCACTTCTTTGATTCCTTCCCTTGCGGAGGCGGAATCCGGCCTTCACAAACTTCCTACGGCCAACCACACACAAAGCTCCGGTGGCTCGTAGGCGACCTCCTAGCCGTCTAGGAGTCCTCAACCTCCAAGAGTAACAAATGCTCACGAAGAACAAGCTTGGAGATGAAATCAAGTGCTCAACAACTCAAATCCACTCAATCTAACACCTCACTCCTCAAACTCTTCCCTACCCTTCTCACAAAGGGGATCACTTAGATCTAAGGGTAAAGAGGTGTTTAGGGGGCTCAAGAACAAGAGGAGAACACCTCAAAGCTGCAGGATAACGGCCACCTCTCAAATGGGAAGGAGGGGGCTTTAAATAGAGGCTCCAAAAAACTAGCCGTTATGCCCTGGTCAGACACATATCGGACTATCTGATATTGAACATCGGACTATCCGATGTGTGTAAAACTCCAGATCGACTCCACACGAAATTCAAATTCTTTTGAATAAAAGCACAGATCAGACTTTCCGATATGGAACATCGGACTATCCGATATGTGAAAAACTCCAGATTTCCAAGGGAACATCGGACTGTCCGATATCAAACATCGGACTATCCGATATTTCCAGAGAGTACCCATTTTCAAAGATGTTTCAGAAATTTTCTAAGTCAACATCGGACTATCCAATAGGCACTGAGCAGCTCGACCAAAACGAGCATAACTTTTGACTCCGGACTCCGATTTCAGTGATTTTGGACTCTATTGAAAGCTAAGAACAAGGGCTACACAACTAACAAGGTCTCACTACCCAAATCTTAAAGGATAAATACAGATTTCACCAAGAATCCAAAGGAGACCTACATCTTTCACTTTCCGGCACCACCAACACCACTCTCTCTCTAAATTTCACAAGGATGGATCACTTGAGCACTTGACACATCTAAAAGTCATTCGACGTCGCATCCCTCTTAACGAGACGGCAATCCTTAGACTCAAATTCAAACGAGAAATCTAAGTCTTACATTCAATCCGCATGCCGACTTCTCTGTGGATGCAATGTGCATGATGTCTTTTACCAAATGATTGATGACGTCTTCGCCTTGTCCAACTTGACTCGATTCACCTCATGAGACTCTCGTCCTATTGACCTTGACTTGATCATCCTCTCCAACGATCTCCACGCCAAGTCGATCTTGACTTAGTCCTCAACTCTTGGTGACACCGCCGTCTTGTTGACCTCGGCTTAACGATCATCCTCCAAGATATCTTGGTCATCATACACACACGGGACCTAATTCTTTCCAAACCACTCATGAAAGATATTAGTCCCAAAGGCTCAATAGATATGAATGAATTGATATTTGAGAGCAATTGATTACCACAAGTGTTTCATATAAAGAAGCACAATATAAATGGAAACACTTGACATAAGAAATGTTCTCTACTAAGTGCATCATGATGAATATGTAATTGATCTATATGCACTAGAGAGATAATTGCCGATATGATGAAACAATTAAATCATGGCAAAGGATCACAGTCTTTACTTTAAATGAAGCACATGAAGAATATACACGAATTATACATGTGCAAATAATATTTGTAATAAGAGTAAATATGTAATCCAATTCTAGATTAAACTTCACTAAGAGAAGTGCATGAGAAGATACGCAACTAAAACATGCATGCACCAAGTCAATCTATAGCAATGTGAAGTTTAACTCTAGTTAATACATGCATACTAAAACCAAAACACATGATGAACTCAAATGAATATATATGCACAAATAAATATGACATGAACCATTGTGCACAAATATATATAATCAACATACTACTTGGAGTTCACTATGCATTTGCACAAAAGGAATGCAATAACAAATATGGAAGGGATACCGAGATTGCATACCTTATTTTTGCTTACCTATCCCACTTGATTTTCCTCTAAATAGATGAGACTAATACTCAATCTTGGCAATAAACTTGTTAGTCTCATAGCAATATAATCATATTAGAGGTTTGTCATCTGTTAAGCAATAAGTTAAGCATTTACACAATTATATAGATTGTCACTATATGCGTTTGTCATTAATCACCAAAATAACATAAGTGCCTAGATGCACTTTCAATCTCCCCCTTTTTGGTGATTTATGACAAACCTATTATCAATTGCACCAAATGACAATATTAAGACATTTAGCATTAAAACAAACATTAAAACAACAATAAGAGATCATACTTACAAATTATCCCTTTTTGACAATCGAGTAGGGGACAATTGATAAATCCATAAATTCTCCCCCTTTTGTCATTAATCCCAAAAAGGTGCTTAAAAGATCCTTATTGTTCATTCAATAAAATCTGTTCTCCCCCTTGATTGCACACTCAATAAAAAGATTAGGGAGAACAAAATAAAAATAAGGAGCTAGTAAAAAGATTAAGCTCCCCCTAAATCTAGGCAAGATATGATACCAATTATATCCAAGATTTAGGTAATGGATGTTTCTAATGATACCAATTTAAATGTGGTCATGATTCACAAGATGTAAGTGTTACTTAAACATGACACATGAACATGATTTCACATGGAGAATATTTATTCTTTAAACATCAAGATCATATAGCAAATTTATATAATTTAAGCACATGCTCATGATCAAATTAAATTCTGAGAATCACGATCATATAGAGAATATTACACAAGAAGGAATTGCTTATATGATCACAAGATGTATACAAGATCATGAATCAAGATTGTATAAGTAAAATGCACTTTCATGATCAAGAATTTCACAAGATTATCAAGGGCATACCTCTTTGCAATGTGTCACCCATATGTACATTTTAATTCTTGATAATACCAAATGCAAGTTAGATGACACTTCAAAGTAATTTAGGATTAGAGGATACCTCTTGAAAGATATTAATTGATGATATCAATTGAAAAATACAACACCATTTAAAATGAGATAATTGAGCATAATGGTGTGCAAAGACATTATTGAATATGGTCAAAAAAGAAATACGTCCCTTTGTCGGTTCTTGTCCACTGCATGTTCAATCGGTCATGATCACCGCGCCCGGCCTTAGATCCCTCGGACTATGGAGCTCCTCTCCATTTCCTTCATCCCACCGTCGAAGATGACCCCTTTTCCAATACCTTGAACATCAATAGACAAGCACACAATTTCCGGGAACAAATATCTTTCAACTTGACCCAAGTTAGTTTGATAATATCCAAGTATAATATGCATGATATAGAGGATAGTAATGATAACACTATTTTCATGCAATTTAAATCACATGATCTTAATATGCAAAGAAAGAGATTTGAAACTCATTCAAATTTAACTCTTGAAGTCCACTTTAAAGAGAGAACATGGATAAAACACATTCGAGTTCACTCTTAAGCTTACAAGAGAATTTCTAATAAGATTCAAGAATTCCGCAAACTTTTTCTTTATATGGCCCAAAAGAGTGAAACCATGAAAACAGACCATATTTGGAGTTTTGAGAATACCACTTGTAAAAACAACATTTTCCCCCTTTTTGGCTTTTTGAAGAACCGCATGTAAGAGATGCACAAAAAGGCGAAAGAAGGGTATCACACGAGTTATTTGAAACAAAATCAAATAACTCACTCCTCATTTTATTAGGCTTTACAAAGCTCGCATCATGATTCTTTCGAAGAATCCACAAATTTTGCCTAAAGAGGGTTAAACGTGGAGCCCAAAATAAATACCATTTGATAAATTAGATACTACTTTAAAGTATATCTCAATGGCTTTGCTTGAAAAACAACATAAATGAGCATTTTCAAATTTTGCTTGAAAAACAATGCTCAACTAGGAATTTTCCTCTTTATGTATTTCAATGCATAAAGAATCTCACATAGAGAATTCTTAGGAGATTGAACTTACAATTTTAACTTGGGAGGAAATTCTTAATCAAGAATTTTGGGTATCGAATCTATGCTACAAGGAGGCAATTGAAAATACCACTTGTAGAAAATAATCGAGTTCACTGATATCACAAGAAAGAATTTAAACAACCAAAAGATATCACTTGAAAGTATAAGCAATAAGTCTTAATGATACCAATGGTCAAAATAGGAGAAACTCGATGATACCGATTTGTAAACATAAGAAATGAATAAATGCTCAATTGATACTACTTATAATCAAATCACTAAGAATTGATATTACTTGAAGGAATAATCGACAAAATCGATGAGTATCAGAGCAATAAACATTTCTGGGTATCAAAGAGATGGACAACTTGGATTTTCTTTTGAATTTTAAAATCTAAATCACAAAGATTCAGAAAGAGTATCAGGGTACATTAATAAGATGATACCACTTGGAAGCAATTAAGTGCCCAAAACATGCAATAAATAAACTCCCTAAGATATTCAACAAATGAATCATGGAGTTGTTTGCATTTGAATTGCACAAGTTTTATCTTTTCAAAGATCAAGTGAGTATTCAATTGGATACAAGATTTATACCAAGTTTGAAATCCAATCCAATTTTAAAAAACAGGCCAATCGGAAGTTCCGACTTGAAATCAGATATTCCGATACGTTGAAAACTCCAGAAATCGGATATTCCGATATGATTATCGAATGTTCCGATACGATGAAAATTCCAGAAACCAGATTTTATGCGGATGTATCGGATATTCCGATACTTGAAATCGGATATTCCGATTAGTTAAAAGTTCCAGAAATCAGGAAGATATCAATTTTAAAATTAAGTTGATACCAATTGAAAACACTTCAAATAAGTTCCAAATGATTTGAAATTTTTAGGAAACCAACTTTAGACCATTTTGAAGGTTTTGGAACAACTTTTGTTTTTAACGATTTTTCTATTAGCACAAATTAAAATGCTCTTTGAGGCATGAAAAGGAAAACAAACTTCATAAAGACCTCAAAGTGCAACTTCAAATTTGATTTCATCCATAATTTGAATTCTCATGACTTGAATAATTTGGAATTCATTTTGAAGCTATGAATTTCTAATGAATATAATGAAATCCAATTTGAATGCCAAAATACTACTTGTAGGTATATTTGAGTTAAACACTAATATTTTGGCCAAATTAATTTCCAAGAAAGGATTTCTCCTTTTGTAAGCTTGCAAAACTTTTTGAAATACATAATAAAATACTTTTGCAAGGCTTTTCACAAATTTAGGTTTTTAAACACACTTTTTGACTTTTGTCCAAAGAGGGTTCCTTTGAAGAACCAAATGAAACCACAAAGTCAAATTCAATCAACACACAAATTCAAAAAGATGCAATGGGTAAGATATAAAGATTTGAATTTTGTGTATGAGTCTAGAATACCATTTTGAACCAAAATTCTACACAAGAATTGATCCAAATGGTGAAACTCACAAAGTGCTAGAATATGACCATTATGGGTCAAGTATAGTTTTTGACGAGTTTTAAAATCAAATAACTTTTGATAAGTTGGTCTTTTGAAAATCTTTTGAACACGAGAATTGTTAAGAATGACCAACTCTAGGATTTTCGTTTTGGAATTTCTTTCAAAAACATTTTACTTTTAATTCTATGAAAATTATAAGTTTAAATCGAAAACAAGATACTAATAACTAGATTTTGATCATAAAACTCATTTTCTTTTCAAACTAGATTTTGCAAAGCCAAAACCTTTGGAAAACATTTCAAAAGTATTTGTATACATTTTGCAACTAGTTTTTCACAAGAATACTAATAGTATACAAAATTTTGACTTTTGGCTAAATTGCTTGATTTTGAAAATATATATTAGCACTAATATAAATATGGGCACATGTAGGGATGTGATACACATAAATATGAATTAACACTCCCCCTAAATGTGCCACTATCCCAAACTTGCTCAAGATTTCTATAAAAACAACTAATAAGCATGAGCAAGCATATAACAAGCAATCTAAATTGATTTTCATGAATAATGCAATATAACCTACACAAGGCTATAAGCTATAAGAATCAATTTAAATGCTTGTTACCCGAGATAGCATTGGCTCAAGATTGAAGTGATCATCCTCATGCTTGGCTCTATTTTGCAATTGATGAAGTCCTCTTCCCTTTTTGAAGAAGCCAACCGTCCAATCCATCTCACATTACCTAAAAAGTCTTTTAGGCGATTTTTGGTACCCAATCCTTGTTGGGTCCAACAATGTTAGTCACAATAGATTTAGGAACCCAAATGGTCATAATATTCAAAGTCTTAGGTGAACTAACATAACTAGCAATGGATTTATGTTTGTTATTGCTCCCAAGCAATTTATTAATAATGAATTGAGGAGGCTTAGGAGTTTTAACACTTTTAGCAAATCCATTCCTAGTTTGATCATTTCTAAACACATAATAATCATTATAATGCAAGGGCTTAGAGGATCTACTATATCTAGCAAATGGTTTGCCATTGTTATTTATTCTAAGCACATGATCAACATGATTTTTCTCGGTCTTAGGAAATCTAGCATTATGAGCAAACACATTTCTAGATTTATTTCTCCTAAGCAAATGATTATCACTATTATGCATAGACTTAGAAGAATCGACAAATTTGGCAAACACATTACCATTTTTGTCCTTCCTAAGCAAATAATCATTGAAATGATGAGTAGGGTTACGGATTATACCTTTGGGACAATCCTTACCGATATGCCCCTTTTCCCGACAATTGTAGCAAGTATGCTTTGAACGTCTCTTTTTCTTGCTTGCTCTTTGTCGGTTTGCCTCATTGTTGATGGTTGTGGCTTGATCTCCACTTTATTAGGGCACACGGAGGCGAAGTGGCCCTTCTTGTTGCAAGCAAAGCACTTGATGGTCTTTGAGTGTCTTGCGTTGTGCCTTGTCTTGTTAGTCTTCCTCTTGGAGTTGTAGCCGAGTCCTCGCTTATCTTGAGGCGCCCTTGGCTTGCTCAAGATCTCGTCGAGAACGGCTTTTCCATTTACGCACCTCTTCAAGTCATTTTCTAATCTAATGACTTGAGCCTTGAGCTCTTTATTTTCCTCTACAAGGTTAGTCTCAACAAACATAGAGGAAGTAGTAGCAATAGAATTTGAGCAACAAGGTAAATCATTGCTAGAGGTGGATATGTATTTATTTGATGAATTGTTTGTAATAGAAATTGGGCAAGGCAATTCATCAACTAAATTACATTGAGTAGCAATATCCACTCTAGACTTAGTGAATTCCTTGAGAAGGACTTTTTCATGATTTTCTTTTAGAATATTATAATCATTTTGAAGTGAGTCATGCTCCAACTTCAAAATTTTATACTTCTTTTTCTCCTTCCCAAGAGATTCATTGAGCACCTTTAACATATTCATAAATTCATCACAAGAGAGATCATCATCGTCGTCGTCGTCACTTATCTCAATTTTACCTTTTGCCAAGAAGCAACGGATTAGTGATGAGAGTGAATCTTCATCGTCGCTTGAGGCGGAGGTTGAGGTCGATGGAGATGTCGGTTCTTCATCACTTGATGTGGAGCTTGAGGTTTCATCTCCCGACATCTCTTCCTCAATGCAATCCTCAATGGAAGTGGATGATTCAAATAGTTCTTGAAGCTTTATCCAAATTTCATGAGCGCTCTTGAGATTGCATATTCTATCAAAAATTTCATCGTTAACAACACAAGATAAAGCATAAGCAGCTTGAGCGTCGAGATGTATGCATTTCATCTCTCCTTCAGTTGGATTAATTTCATTCAATGGAGAGGAAAAGCCGACATCTACGATCCACCATATTTGGGGGCTCATGGATTTAAAATGAGAAGTCATCATTGATTTCCATGAAGTATAATTTGAGCCATCTAGCACATGTGGATTGTGTGAGTGCACTAATTCTCTAGTCAACATCCTTTACTCTCTAGACGGTTAAGTCTAATAAAATGAGAGACCTTGCTCTGATACCAATTGAAAGGACAGGGATGTCGCCTAGAGGGGGGGTGACTAGGCGTTTATAAAATTAAATCTTAATTCGCATCGGAAAAGAATCGGACTATCCGACTTTGAATATCGGACTATCCGATATGCACAATCGGATTATCCGATAAGAGCGAGAGCAATCAGGTTTATCACAAGTTAGAGCTAGACTAGGGTAAGCAACAAATGAGTAGAAGGCTAGCTATAACAATTACTTCAAGGAAAATTTAATTAAAGCAACAAGAAAAGACCAAACCAAAGATTTGATGCACGATTGGTTTTTCCCGAAGTTCGGATCCTTGAGGGGATCCTACGTCTCCGTTGAGGCGGCTCGGTCACACTTGAGTCGGGGTCTCTTTCAACCCTCTTACTCCCGGTGTTGCACAAATGCACTCGCCGGTTTCAACTCCTTTGACACTTGAGCCGGGGTCTCTTTCAACCCTCTTCCTCCCGGTGTTGCACAAATGCACTCGCCGGTCTTCACTTCTTTGATTCCTTCCCTTGCGGAGGCGGAATCCGGCCTTCACAAACTTCCTCTACCAACCACACACAAAGCTCCGGTGGCTCGTGGCGACCTCCTAGCCGTCTAGGAGTCCTCAACCTCAAGAGTAACAAATGCTCACGAAGAACAAGCTTGGAGATGAAATCAAGTGCTCAACAACTCAAATCCACTCAATCTAACACCTCACTCCTCAAACTCTTCCCTACCCTTCTCACAAAGGGGATCACTTAGATCTAAGGGTAAAGAGGTGTTTAGGGGGCTCAAGAACAAGAGGAGAACACCTCAAAGCTGCAGGATAACGGCCACCTCTCAAATGGGAAGGAGGGGGCTTTAAATAGAGGCTCCAAAAAACTAGCCGTTATGCCCTGGTCAGACACATATCGGACTATCTGATATTGAACATCGGACTATCCGATGTGCGTAAAACTCCAGATCGACTCCACACAAAATTCAAATTCTTTTGAATAAAAAGCACAGATCAGACTTTCCGATATGGAACATCGGACTATCCGATATGTGAAAAACTCCAGATTTCCAAGGGAACATCGGACTGTCCGATATCAAACATCGGACTATCCGATATTTCCAGAGAGTACCCATTTTCAAAGATGTTTCAGAAATTTTCTAAGTCAACATCGGACTATCCGATAGAATCGAGCAAAGCTCGACCAAAACGAGCATAACTTTTGACTCCGGACTCCGATTTCAGTGATTTTGGACTCTATTGAAAGCTAAGAACAAGGGCTACACAAATAACAAGGTCTCACTACCCAAATCTTAAAGGATAAATACAGATTTCACCAAGAATCCAAAGGAGACCTACATCTTTCACTTTCCGGCACCACCAACACCACTCTCTCTCTCTAAATTTCACAAGGATGGATCACTTGAGCACTTGACACATCTAAAAGTCATTCGACGTCGCATCCCTCTTAATAGTACGGCAATCCTTAGACTCAAATTCAAACGAGAAATCTAAGTCTTACATTCAATCCGCATGCCGACTTCTCTGTGGATGCAATGTGCATGATGTCTTTTACCAAATGATTGATGACGTCTTCGCCTTGTCCAACTTGACTCGATTCACCTCATGAGACTCTCGTCCTATCGACCTTGACTTGATCATCCTCTCCGACGATCTCCACGCCAAGTCGATCTTGACTTAGTCCTCAACTCTTGGTGACACCGCCGTCTTGTTGACTTCGGCTTAACGATCATCCTACAAGATATCTTGGTCATCATACACACACGGGACCTAATTCTTTCCAAACCACTCATGAAAGATATTAGTCCCAAAGGCTCAATAGATATGAATGAATTGATATTTGAGAGCAATTGATTACCACAAGTGTTTCATATAAAGAAGCACAATATAAATGGAAACACTTGACATAAGAAATGTTCTCTACTAAGTGCATCATGATGAATATGTAATTGATCTATATGCACTAGAGAGATAATTGCCGATATGATGAAACAATTAAATCATGGCAAAGGATCACAGTCTTTACTTTAAATGAAGCACATGAAGAATATACACGAATTATACATGTGCAAATAATATTTGTAATAAGAGTAAATATGTAATCCAATTCTAGATTAAACTTCACTAAGAGAAGTGCATGAGAAGATACGCAACTAAAACATGCATGCACCAAGTCAATCTATAGCAATGTGAAGTTTAACTCTAGTTAATACATGCATACTAAAACCAAAACACATGATGAACTCAAATGAATATATATGCACAAATAAATATGACATGAACCAATGTGCACAAATATATATATAATCAACATACTACTTGAGTTCACTATGCATTTGCACAAAAGGAATGCAATAACAAATATGGAAGGGATACCGAGATTGCATACCTTATCTTTGCTTACCTATCCCACTTGATTTTCCTCTAAATAGATGAGACTAATACTCAATCTTGGCAATAAACATGTTAGTCTCATAGCAATATAATCATATTAGAGGTTTGTCATCTGTTAAGCAATAAGTTAAGCATTTACACAATTATATAGATTGTCACTATATGCGTTTGTCATTAATCACCAAAATAACATAAGTGCCTACATGCACTTTCAATAATAAGTGCCAGGATTTATTCCCTGAATGCAACTGAGCAGTGCAGGTAGATTATGGTACGAGTCTTCAAACTTCCCAAACCTCATTTCTAAGGCTTTCTGTTTCACCCTCCATGCCTTCCCGTAGCTAATTGTGTACTGATATCTGTTCTCGATTGCTCGGATAATAGCACGGGGCTCAAAACTATGGTTCTCCACTATCTCTGGGTACATGACATTTGCGACATACTCGGATGATAGGTTCCTATGAGCCATGAGGGTCTCCTCAGTCATACATCTATGCTGCTCAACCTTTGAACATAACCAGTGGGTGCCCCATTTGAGTTTGTACATGTGCACTTTCTAAGGGCACCCATGGATCTCACACACCACATCGTAGCAAGTTGGGGTGGACTTCTTAACTCTGAAAGTTCTTCTTAATGATAAGGGCTAATCTTTCACAACATCCTGCACTGCCTCTTTTATCAGGTACATACTGTTAGGCCTCACCTCGTTGTCACTATACTGCCAAGGTGTATCATTGCTTTCATTGACAACCAGCTTACCAAATTGATGTGTGCTCCAATCGGCTGGCACAAACGGCTCCGTACCTTTGTCTTCCTCATCCGAGTCATCGTCGTCTTCCTCTTCTGTTTTGGTGTACTCACGGTCTTCCTCTTTCATCCTTACTATTATTTCCTCAATTTGCTCACCTTTATCTACTTATCCCTACGCTTCTTGTCCAATGTTTTCATCATCATCCTCAGACTGAGCTTGTTCATCACTTTGGTAAATGATATCCTCGTTGCATTGCGAACATACTGCTAACAATTAGATCCCCTGATTTCGGTGTCATCATAACTAAACTCATTTTGAGGCTCACTACACTCACCGACATCCAACTGCTGCTAGGAGGCAACAACCCTTTCATATGCTTGCACTAAAAGCACCCGATACCATCCACGTTGCTCCACCCCCCTCACATATGACCTCCATGATGCGGTTCCCTTCAGCTCAACTAACTCCCAATAAACAGGATCATTTTGCATACT
The DNA here is from genome assembly GCA_036346375.1 of Guadua angustifolia. NCBI lineage: Eukaryota > Viridiplantae > Streptophyta > Magnoliopsida > Poales > Poaceae > Guadua > Guadua angustifolia. The sequence continues at coordinate 31,492,104 of CM070501.1, read as the reverse complement.
ACATAGGCAAAATAACTTTAGCTGTCACTTCTCTAGTTCCATCCAAAAAGTATAATACAAACAATTCAACACAGAAGCAAATGTGCGCTCTTCGACCCTACTCAAACTTCTGTCCACATACTGGAAGTTACTCAGATCCACATCCTCTACACCATACATGACAATCCCTTCTCCATAATAAATTCTAAATGGAACTCGTTCTTACATATCTGTGAACCAATTCATTCACCCACAAATTAATTATTTTTCGCAGAAAATAGGGTAACACCTAACATTCCTATAAATATACATCTCTCTACTTCTATCCGTAAAAAAACATCTATATTCCTAAAAATATATATACATCTCTCTACTTCTATCCATAAAAAACATCTACATTCTTAAAAAAGTATCGGTACAAACCAACTAAATTATGAAAAATAAACAAAATCTATTCGTAACCTCTAAATTTAACTAGATCTAACATTTTTTCTACCCTACCATAATTTATTCCTAAACAAAATCTATCCGTAACCTCTAAATTTAATTGGATCTAACATTTTCTACCCTACCATGATTTAACTAGATCTAACATTGCTAAATAAAATTAATATAAAAAAATTACCTCCACAAATATCGCACTACTACAAATCTTCGATTCCCCCCCTCTCTCCCTCCTCCCTCTCCTTTTTTCTCTCCCTCCCTCTTTCCTTTTTCCCTTTTTTCTTGGCTTGCTCGGTTCAAATGGGTTTGGCAACTGCATTATAGTGCGCGCGAGCGATTTATATAGCTAGACTCTATCGCCCGTTGGTTGGACGACAAAGACGCGTGCTCCTTCTGTCACCCAACCAACAATCGATTTATTATCTATTACGTGACGAACGGGCGACAGAGGGGAGGTGAACAGTTATTCGACTACGTGGTGTCTACATAGCCTCTAGTCGCCCGTTCGATGGGCGACACATACTCTTTCGCCAGTTTGATGGGCGACGCATGGCTCTGCCGCCCTTTGAAAGGGCGACATTTTTCTATCGCCTACTGGAAAAGCGGTAGACGTATATTTTTGCAATTATTTTTTTCTGATGTATATTTCTGCAATTTGAATAAAAAATATATTATTAAAAAAATCGCGGATTAGTACCCTCTATGGTACAGTTAACAAAGTACCATTCACTTCACTTTCGCCGAATACTGTGTTTGAAATAGATAATCAAAATGCTAAATACAGTGCGGATTATTAAATTTCCGGCAGGCGGCACTATGGTTCCTTTGCTCAATTACTCACACTTCTTGGTTGTGCTATCCTATCCTCTAATCAAATCGAGTTTTCATAGTGCAAAACATTAAAAAGAGACTTAGGTGCAGAGTGCACACTGCCTCGCTCACCATTACCAGAATAGTAGGTACTCCAATCCAAACCGGTGTAAACGCAAAATAGGTCTTTAGAATCATATGGGTATGTCAGACAATTCAATAATAAACCATAGCTCAAAAGCAAGAAGGCAAGTTACTAAACACTCTTACTTGACTTAAAAGCTAAATACTCAAGGCTAAACAAACGGGGCCTATCAAGCCGCAACCGGACAGTACGAGCTAAGCCGTTGTCAGCAGTGGCCGGCGAACTAGTTAGCGTGCGTAGTAGTAGCAGCAACTAGAAATTTATAATACGCAAAACGCTCACGTTGGAGCAGCTGATAGCACTAGTCGAAGATTTTCAGAATTAATCGATCTGATGGTAGAGTTGCCGTATCTAAGATTATATTTGACAAGTATGCCCAGTGCTCAATACCAGTGTAGAAGTCAGGACTGGCTTTCCCTCTCATACACCCGTCTCTTCAGCTATATCATAACAGCGTAATTGCAGTAACAGGGACCACAAGACGTGAATCAGACTCCCAACCACATGGGGAAACAAATGATCATAACTGACAAAGCAGCTTATGCTTTCTGCCGCTTCGGCCGGAATGTCAGAATAGAACTAAAGAACCAACGCGTCGCAACGCAATACAACGGCGCAGCTACAAATAGCACACTCAACAGTCACAACATCGGAACAGATCTATGGACGGTTCCCCGAGCCCTTTTATACAGCATCCCAGCAAGCAAACTCGGCTGCAAATCTTTTTTCCTCTCCCCTCTCTCGCCTCTCGCCATGCTCAAATACTGTGGTGACATCCCGTCACTTGTACATGCTACCTTGCGTCCTCTTTGATCGCCGTCTTCCTACTCTTCAATCGTCTCAACTCGACCACGACAACGCTGATGTTGTCCCTGCTGCCGCGCGAGATCGCAAGCTCAACCAACAGGGCGGCGGCGTCGGTTGCTGTGCTCCCTGAAACGGATTCAGGGTACTTGGAAGCTGCCCGCCCGCTCAAGCAATTCCTCGCAATCTTGCAAGCCGCCTCATTGGACACGACGTCCCACAGCCCGTCGCTCGCCAATATGAGGAACTCGTCTTTGTCTGTGCGGTCCATGACGGTGACCTCTGGTTCTGCTATCACATATGGTTTGAGGTAATAATCTCCTGAAATGGCAACCAGAAAGAATTCAGCGATCAATTCAAAACAGAGCATAATTTGTGATGCCTTATCTGAAATTATACATAGCTCATGTTATGGATTTCGAGTTCCCCAATCGCCAAGTGCACAAAGGGCTTTGCTCATCCTAGTGAAGTTGGTTACTAAGAGGACTGACTACTAGTTAGTACCGGAACCACAACTGGTATAGATTGGCTTACTGGAAGGTACACAGAACATGGCATTGCAGAAAAGTTCAAAATGATATCTGTGGCAAGATGATCCACTATCCTAGGATAAGATTAGTTATTTCTCTAATCAAAGTTACTATAACTGTTCCATCACAGCTAGAAGCATGTAGTTTGTTCATGTATGCTGACGTGTGAAATGTATCGAGCAAAAGGAGAAAACATCGTACCAATTGACCTAGAAGTCGCAAGCACCCCTAGGATACGGTATCCATTCCAGTTGATGACCCTACCACCTGCTGCTTCTACTCGTTCCATCTCGTCGGGCCGGTCTGGCTGTGTACAGTCAACAAATTTTCGTTAGCATATTCTGTGACAACATTACATGTCCCACAAAACTGAAACTGAAAAGGCAGCAAAGTAGTACACAAGGAAGTGATCACAACAAAGACAAATTTAATAATGCATTGCATCGACAAACAATATACACAACTAAGATATTCCAGAGAGCTATAGAAACCTTCCACAAAAAACATCACATTGACTATTTCAGGAAGCATTTCACGTTTTACAGTTCTAGGTGAACTTTGATTCAGATATTATTATCAGACATAACAAGATTAAATGACCCACTTCAGAATTTATCCTTCCGTTCAAATATAAAGAACCTTATCTATACAAGGCAACTTAGAGCAGAACATAGTCTGGAAATGTCACAGGCTTTTCAGGAGTTTCTGTTTTCTATACTCTGCAGACAACTTGCACATCTTGTAGTTTAAAATGATGGATATGATGAACAACGGTGCTTTTGTATAAAGTTGCTATCACAGAAAGGGTATGCTGGATGAAGTTGAGGTGTGTATCTAAAGGAAGCATGGCGCATAACCTCTCTGGAAATGAGGTTAAGGAAATAATCTGTTCTAGTTGCAGATATATTGTCATATCAAGTGCGACAGGAAACTTAGGAGAGGCTGTGGCCAATGTTTTGAACCATCTCTTTGCATCAACCAATTTTTTTAAGCACACATGTAGAATTATTGCAGAATCTCTTTTGCATCCTGCATCATCACAGTTCAAGGCTTGCACGCCATATGATCGAGATTGGTCCCCACAATGACAGTGAAAACACCTAGCCAGCAAATGACAATGCTTAAAGCAGCAGCCTGGCAATACTTCCATAAACGACCATCACACTTGATATGACTTAACATACCCTCATCTAGAATTAATTATTTTCTCACTTAATTTTAATAGTGTTCACGCACAACACTTGCTTCCCATTACTGTATCTACTTTCCGGGTATGTCGCATATAATGGTACAGACATAGATTGCATCACACCCTTCAAGATATTTAACTCAACAAGCCCTGTAGACAGCATGTGCACAGCAATGCAGGATGCCATTTGAGCTAGAAAAACTAAAAAAAAGGAAGCCATTAGCATTGTCACAGCAGCCTCCAGCAACAAATCTAGTCTGTTTTATTGACAGACTGATCCTAACAATAGTTCTTCAGACACAAATATAGACACATAGAACTCAAGAGCTTAAACATCTCTTTTTAGGGAGGAAGATTTTGTTACTTTTCTTGAGAGGGAAGATATTTGGCTAAATGGAGAAACATCCTGTATCACACTTTTTAAGCACAACTAGGACGGCATAAGATGGCAGTCCTATATGCATTTCCCAAAGAAGGACATGGAAAGTTTTCGCAAAACAATCTATTTGTATAGAAACTGACAAAGCGATATTATCCCAGAGAGCCACAACCCAACCATGCCAAGAGAAAATCAGCTTGTAATTTGGCATAGATAAACTAAGTAACTTAAACTAGCACAACAACAATACAACAAAAAGTAATTAATTCAAGCCACTGAACACACAGTTGTTACTATTCCAAGTTTTGAACACATGACATTAGCATAGGTCAGTACAAATCTAAACCTAACCAACCACCAGAAAGATCAAAGCTTCACTCTCCCGGTGCCCACAATTACCACCGTACAAAATTAAATAACATGAGGTGATCATTGTAATAGAAACTTTGCTGTTTCATTCCGCAAAAGGGAACTTTAGCATATTTCTGACACGAGCACGGAGTTCATGTTTGAAGTATCTCTCTTAGCAAGTGCCAGTTTCTTTTGAGGACATGCAGAATTGCTGTTCTGCTGCCCAAATCATTATAGATCAAACCTTAGTCTCCACGAAGTTGAACTGGGTCCTAGCTATAGTGACAAAGTAAAAGCACGCAACCGATAACTGGGCCTAGCAAAGGCATTAACTTGACTTGCACAACTACAACCATTGCGCATAAATCGTCTTAGGACAGTTCAGTTGGTTGATGGCTTGAGCTGCCTTCCTAGCGCACAGAAACACACCGTCGTCTCAAGATAGCCAACAGGCCCGTTCTGACAGCCATGAGATAGCTTGGCACTGCATAGAGCAGCACAAATGCAGCATTAGCCCAAGTATGACAAGAGAGGAAGCCGCTCACCTCAAAGGTCGCCAGAGCATCAAAAACCAATCTGTCTGATGCCAAACTGACTTTGAGCAGCCAGCCAAATTCCATCGACACGCATTTAGCAACCATGAGCTAGCACGCCAGTCCTTGCGGAGAAAGATGTCCCAGCCCGATGGAGAACACCGTCTACGTGTCGCGCCTTTTCAGCACGATTAGTAACCCGCACCCAGATGTCACCGGCGTTTTGGCCTCTACCTTAACGACCCAACCAGGGAGGTAGGAAAGTCTCCGCAAACTGATCCATTCGCACACAAGGTGACATAGTCCCACACGGCCACCCCACCCAACTCCGCGGCCACGAGCAAATCACCTTCTAATCTGGCGCAGCGTACATGGAGACGAGGCAGGCTAAATCTAGTAGCCCCAGTGCCTTGCCAAACGCCATGAATGATCCAACACACGGAGCACGCTGAGACGTTCCTGTTTCGACACGGCCGCACACGCAAAAAGCAGAGGTTGGTGCGGCGCGAGACCTAGGCTTGGAGCCCACGAGCGACACCTGTAGCCCTGGCCGAAAAAAAAAAACTCGTGGAAAACAATGGCGTCATGACGGCGACGTCTGTGCGTCCTTGATTCGCAGCCGGGTTGCTCCCAAATCGAGATTAAGTTATTACGCTGTTCTTGGCGATTGTGGTGTCAGGGGATTAAGCTGAGCTTGCTTGGAGGGGTGTGTGATGTACCTTGTGGTCGGAGGAGAGCGGCACGGCCACGCCACCGCGGGAGAGCACGGCGCGGGAGTCGCCGCAGTTCGCGACGACGATGCGGCCGAGCCCCACGACGGCGACGACGGCTGTGGACCCGACCGTCTGCTCACCGGTCTCCGTCTCGTTGGCGCCGCCGACCTCGCCGTCCACACGGGCGAAGCAGGCCGCCATGGCCTCCTTCCACCGAGTGCCGTCCTCGTCGATGTCCTTCTCAGCCCCGGTCTGCCCGCCGCCCACGCGCTGCAGGCGACGCAGCCGAACCTCCTCCGCGAGCACCACGTGCATCCGCTCCCGGCACGCCTCCGCCACGCGGGACCCGCCGTGCCCATCGTACACCGCGAAGAAGCAGTCTTCCCCCTCGCCCTCTTCCACGTCGCAGCTCTTCCCCGCCGTAGCCCGCGCGGCCAAGAACGGCGCCGCGACGGCGACCGCGTCCTCCATCTCACGCCGGAGCCCGATCACCGACACCGCGCCGTGCGACACGCACGCTAGCCACCTGGCCGCCTCTGGCGGAGGCTCCGGAGCCACCTTCGCGGAGTCAGACGAGTCCGAGGAGCTGTCCGACCCCGGCCGCAACCTCTTCGCCGCCTCGTCCTCCGCCGCAGCAGACGCCGTCCGGCCGAGCCGCCGGAGATCCAGCCGGCGCCGACGCGCCGACCGGGCCACGTTGGTCACCTTCTTGTCGCCGGCGAGGAGCTCCCGTACGGACACCCCATGATCTAGCTTGCTCGTGTCACTGCTCATTTCCCTCAGCACAGCCACAGAGAGCAAAGAAAGTGCGGGCGTGCGAAGGGAAGCCGCCTTTAATACCCACGGCCACGGGAAGAAAGGTCGTAGAAGGCGTCCTGACCGTGAGATCAGCCTTAGATAGCCTGGATGCACGACAGCGGGGGCGGAGGCGGTGTCCGGACGTGGATCTCGCGGGCTGGGGGGTCGGAGGAAGGGCGTGGGTGCGTCCGGCTCACGTGGACCGTGGAAAGGGATCTAGCCATTTGGCGGTGGGGTCAGGGGTGCAGTGGCTTGAGGTGTGTGTCGAGAGGGTGCGCGAAGCGGTCTCACCATTTGGCTCTTTGGGGACGCGTGGGACCCCAGTGAGAAGGGGTGAGGGGTTACGTGGAGGAGAGAGAAAAGAGGCCTGGTGGGGCATGTCGTGCGATTTTGACTGGTAGGAGAGAATTGGTAGATGCACACTAACCATCTCGATTTGCCAATATGCGACTTGGATGTACACTGTTAAATTCGTTACGTCTCATCAATGAAATTTAAATTTTGGAGATTGAGAAAATTCTTTCCTAAAGTGCAGCGTAATAAATGACGAAGAAATTTATTCAATTATTTTGTGAAATTTTTTTAGATGTTATTGCGGTATTTCCTTAGCAATAGAACACTTTGAATAAGCTACTACCTCCGTTTCTTAATAGATGACGTTTTAGAATTTTACACTTCAACTAAGATATATGTAGAAATGATCAAATCATCCTATTCTAAATAGTGTATGTCACTCTATTCTATAATAATAAATAACATTATAAATCATAAATGGTAAGAGTATGTAAAGGAAGACAAAGTTAAAAGTTATCTTAAAATTGTAGAATGATATGTATTTAGAAACAAAATTTAAAGCTACAATAATATATATTCAAAACAGATGGAGTATGTACAAACCCTCTATGAGTTTTTCATGACTCCAGTGAACTAGTCACAATTTGTATAACTGTTGGCATCTCATCAAATGTCCTTCGTTTGTTCAAGTACCATTCTTCGACAGGTGGAACCTTTGAATTATAACAATATCCTTAGCCTGCGGCAGTAGCCACATCCTACAGTAGCCACATCCTAGAACACTCCGAAACAACTGATCACGGGTCAGGACTCAGGAGTGACTTCAATACCAACAAAATCTAGGTCATGTGGAATAATTGGTGGAAAAAGAAATATAGGAGAATCTTTCATGTACACTCAAGTAGCGACAAAACAAACAGGCACTTGACCAAAAGGAATTCATCGAACAACAGAAAGAACACGCAACAAGTGGGAATAATCATCGAGGAACGCTTAGTGTTGACTAATTTAGAGTAGTATATATATACAATGTTAGAATGCCTGGAGTTGCCGAGTATGCAATTAACAGGGAATCACATTTAGTGGCTGCATTTGAAAAATATGGGTGATAGTAGCATAATCCGTTAAGGTAATTGTTAGCCATGATTGATTACTGATATATACACAATAGTAGTACTTGATGCGTGTTACAACACCCTTCTCGTTGGTTAGGCGGGCGAAGATCCATACGAGGGTTTAATTAGGGCTGCACAGAATACCGGGTCCGATCTTAGTTTACCTTAATTTGTCAAAGTAAATATATATGTATGCGCAGGTGTATTCTGTAACTCAAATCCAGTAATCTCACACAGGCACGACGCTATTTATGTTGACCCTCCTTCAAGATCCGCTACTGAAGATATTGAGCTGTTTCGATCGCGACGAGCTAGCGCAGCTGTCAGGTGCCGGCACGGTCGCCTGGGTTCACTGGGAGCGAGTGAGAGCGGTGCGTGGACGTTTCTCACGTTTGGTCTGGTGGAGAGGAGAAATATAGCGTGAGGCCCTGCGATATTTGGAGCGCGGCGGCGGACGCGTGTCGACGGCTTCGGGGGCGCCGGGGGACATGCCGGGGTCCAGGCGCAGGCGCATCGCCTGCGCTCCCCGACCGCCTTCCCTCCGTCCCGGGGGGTTCCTGCGAGAGCCGAGGCCGGGCCCCGCCGCCTCCGCGCGCTCTGGGCGACGTGGAGACCTCGGCCGTTGTGACGGACGCATGTCGCGACTGCAGAAAGGGATTCTCAGCATTGCAACTTAAGCGGTATCTTTATCTTAGAATGAATAGTCTAAATTACATAGCAATATATTTCTTTTTACAGTGTTGCAACAGTATAAAATCGGTACAGTGCTTTCAAACGTACGTACTTCCGGATGCTGCATTGGATATTCAGTTCTTCTACGTACTGCCTCCTCCAATTTGCATCGATCCCCTCCCTCCATCACCCTCGGCTCTGCTGGCCTTGTATGACGACGCCGGCCGACGCCTCTCGCGCTTCAAATTCAATGGCCTGGACGTCGTACTCACGAGCCCCTCTGTCTCTCCCTCTCGGTTGCTGCGCTGCTCTCGCCACGCGTGTGGCACCGTCTGAGCTCGGAAACAGGCTGTAGTTTTCTGCTGGTCTGCTTCTCTTTTCTCAGCAGGAAGAACTTGTCTGGTTTCTGAATCTCGCGGCTTGATCCATCGACCGATGGATCCTCGTATGAGTACTCAGCTACTAGTACCAAGAAACCATTCGTCGTCTAGTGATTTAATGGGTATAGTTAGTTGTGAAAAATTGCTTTCACAGGTTAATAGCTCTGTAAATTAATTAGCAACAGTCAGTCTTGTTATTTCAGAGTTATCTGGTTTTCTTCTTAAGTTCATAATTTTTGTGGCCATCAAAATTTGTCAGAGTATGACGTACCGTATGATTGGACTTAAGCAACAGTGTAAAAAGAACACGTGTAGATATATATGTTACTAACCATTTCACTTAATTAGTAGATGAGGTAGAAAAATGGAATGTGCGGTATAGTAGTGTATATACGTGGCCGTGGCGCAATCGGAGACCGGTAAATACCAACTAGACATTCGATAACTTGGACAGATGTTTCTTTATGTGCTAGGTCTAGTTTGATAATTAAGCAAAAATTTCCTTTTGACATCACGTACCTTGCATGAGAACGTGGACCATGTGGTCGATCTACAGCGATCTCACCGTGACGATAGAGTGATTACAATTAACTGTGGGGTTCGTCACACGTAGCAATCCCATATATGTAGATCTAGCATGCATCCCTAGTGTTGGAAGTGTGCAATGAAATGGTCAGCTTGTATGTTAATATATATATGTTGTTGCAAGAGATCGGAGGAAACCAAACACGAAGGAATTAATTCCTAACTATGCTAAAATAAGAAATGGAGATAGGAAAGTTTTTACACTTACCAATGCATGCAGCTCATGCATGCACGGGGCGCGCGCGTCGATAATTTAGAAGTTCTCGATCAGGCTATTTCTTATTTAATTGAGAAGTTTTTACACTTACCAATGCATGCAGCTCATGCATGCACGGGTTGGATGGTGTGAGAGATAAAATCAAAGTTTAATTGAGATAATCTTGTAGTATGTACGTATGTGGTACAAGTATGCATGCAGTGTGTGGAGCATTCTCCACAACCAAATTACTCCGGCCATCTAAATTTGTAAGGTGTATTTTTTCTTGGCACAAAGATCAAGAAGATATTAAAAATAACTAGATTGCCCCTAATTAATATCACTAAGCATTGTATTTAATCCATACATATAGATAATATGAAGTAAAGATGGATATTTATTAAGTATATAGAGGGAACAACATATTAATTTTGTATTAAAATATAAAATACATCCTATATATATAGATAAATCATTCAAAAAATATGACCAATAAACTTGAGGGTGTATTCTCCATCTATCGCTAGCTTCGATCTTCAGGAACATTATTAATTTCCAATTGACCACATTTGGGATGTACGACCGTCTGATCGAGACATAAATCGCGCTGTATACGGTCCATGGTGCGCGTGCATGCATGGGCAGCACGGCAGCACCACCTGCATGCATGATGGTACCTATGTCCACGTAGACAGTTAATCCAAGTTCGCAACTTCGTCATCGATTCTAGCCAGCTTAAGTATTTGACTTGTCCACGCATGCGATTGTGTTGTGTCTACGTACGTATTTCCTCTCCTCCTTCATCTCTAGCCTTTGACAAGGACGTAGATTGAACCGGCCGGCGGCGGCCGCACTTACCTAGGTTCTTATGATCCATCATGCACGACCGAGATTCCGCCGCGTCAAAAAAGGTAGAAGAGACGTCTGTCATGGGAGGCAGGCATGGGGCCGTTGTAATGTTGTGTACTGGTATATAGTAGGAATGAATGAACAAGCTACCACACACGTCCACACCAATTATATATAAAGCGACGCAAACGTGGCTGCTCGGCCAAATAAAAAAAGTGATTCCTTAGAGAGTCACTCAGTGGTGTCCCTCTCAATTAAAATGATGTTTATTTGAGGTGCTCATGTAAAAAATATATATTAGTTAATCCCTTATTAGTTATGTACATGTGATCCCATGATCCATATTATTATGCAGAAGGAAAGAAATACTAGGAACTTTCCCCGGCTTTGTCCTCGGAATTAATTAAGAGAGCGATGGTACATATGCACAGAAATGAAATCAATCTCAGGGCACGTGCACCAGCTACTAGGCACAAACACGCACGTGCCATGCTGGCCAATGTATACATACGTGCATGGCCATCAATTTTTCGCCTGCCGCTGCCAGTATACGTAGCCTTTTCACCAGCCTCTACAGGTAGAAGTAGAACGTGCTCATCATGTCGATCCTGACGTACTCCCAGAGCATTTAGTCGGCGGCGAACCGAAAATTTTAGTTGACTCTGCACCAAAGGATTCGAATTTTATTTCGAACAAAATTTCGCCTTCCGAAATTTCGGTGAAATTTCGTCATTTTGGAAGAAATCTGTTCAAAATTCAAATCCGGTTTTTTTGCTACCGAAATTTCCAAAATTTCGGCAAAATTGCACTGACCAAAAAATAGTACAAATGATGTCAAAAAATTTTGAATTTTTTTTAAGGTTTCTGACACATCAGATATGTTCTCATTAAATTTTCAGGTGATTATCAAATCAGAAGAATTTTTAAAAATTTAAACATTGCTACTATCCTGATAAAACGCTAACCAGCAAATTTGAACCAAATGAAAATTAGAACAAACGAGGTTATAAAATTATGAAATTTTTTGTGAATGGTCCTGACATATCTATAATATTCTCATAAAATTTTTAGATGATAATCAAATGTCATGAATGTTTAAAAATTCGAACAGTGCTACTGTCCTGTTAAAAAACTTATCGGCAAATTTGAACAAAATGAAAAATTATCCAAACCATGTTATCAAATTTTGAAAAAAAATTTGGATGGTCCTGATGTATCATTAATGGTTATATAAAAGTTTTAGATGAATATATTTCTTAAATAATTTTTAAAAATTTTGACAGTGTACGTCCTAATAAAAGCCCGATGATCAATACATTGATTTGCTTTAGCAATCAAAAAAGGTTTAAATTTTTTAAAAATTTTACAAAAGGTTGATAAGGAAATGCTTAATATCTCATAAAAATTTTGAATCATGATCACCCTCCAGTGAATTTATAAAATTCTTACAAGGCACAATACCATTTATATTCTTTCTTTGTTTGATTTTTGAAATACAATATAACAAATAAAGTTCAGTGCTTATATAGATTTGATTGAGCAAACAAAAAAATTAAATTTTTTTGAAAATTTTATATAATGATACTGAGGCAATTAGTAATCTCTAGTAAAAATTTTAGATTATGATCACACTCAAGAAAATTTATAAAATTCTGACAAGGTAACTATCTCAATTATGTTCATTCTATTTTTGATTTTTTAAAGATAACAAATGAACTTAAATTATTCTGAAATTTTTTTTGTATGATTCTACACTGCTCAAGATTGGATCATAAAATTTTTCAGCTCATTATCAAGCTTATACAATGTTTTAAAAATCTAACAGTGTTTCAGCCAAAATTTTAAAATGTCTCAAAAATTCTTTTTTTTCAACAAATTTTCATAGAAAATCACTTTCTTATGGGTTATTGGACCAAATCCGGCTCTAAAAGTTCAAATTCTGGTCAATTAATGAAATTTCGCCCAAAAAATTTTTCCCGTTTTTTACTGTAGCAATTTTTAAAAAAACTCCGGTAGTTTGGATTTCGTGGAGTCCCGAAATCTGAAATTTTGGCGAAAATTCAACGAATTTTGGCAAAATTTAATTCCCTACTCTGTACAGTGTATAATAATTTTGTTATATTATATAAAATTTACTAAAATCATAATGCGGATAGTTCTAAGATCTTAAAAGTTTTTGACTACTAAAATTATAATCAATTCAATCAACATATTTGATCTATTGAAGATGTGATATTATACCATTTTTCAAAATTTTAAGATGCCAGGCATACTGGCAACCCTAATTCATTTAGTACAGGGCTACGAAGTACACGACAACGCAGAGACACATCCGATTAGTGGGATAGAAACTAAAGCTCAGAGACACATGGTTTATAAAACCGTCGAAAACTGCGGTTTTCGACCATACCGCTTCGGTTCGAGATCAAAAAAACCGTTCTAATTAAAAAAATTAAAAATTTTGAAAAAATTTATGTGAGCGGTTTGTCGTGAAAAACCGCTGTTTTCATTGAAAAACCGTTTTCGAAGAACATTCAAATGGCTGGGTTGGTTTTCGATGAAAACCGAGCGGTTTTTTGTGAAAAACCGCGGTTTTCGATTTTTTCAAAAAAAAATTATTTTTAAACCCTTCGGTTTTTTTTATGGTTTTTCGTGCGATTTTTACGAAAATCGTACCGTGAATTTCGAATTTCGGTTTTGTGATCCACGAGACACATCCGATTAGTGGGATAGAAACTAAAGGCGAGTACTAGCAATCGAACGTCCGATCACTATTCATTTCGTCAGACACTGCTTGCAACATTTTTTCTATGTCTGCAATATATTTTTTCTATATGTACAACATTTTTTTGCGCCGACATTTTTACTATTATCGAAGAAAAATATTATATGTGTAAAAAAAAATTACACATATAAAAAAATGTTGTAAGCGTTGGAAAAGATTAGACGTCATTCCGGAAAAAAAATACCGTGAACTCTTTTGAGGTAAGGTAAAGCTGAAGATTAAGCTAGCAATCAATCAGGAGCCACACGCGCGTCAGCGCAGGGAGACGCACCAGATGTACGTACGTCTACGAGGCTGTGGCAACGTGTTCTTGATATTTTGGAATAAGAATACGTCTCTGTCAGTACATCTGGAGCAAAAGCAGGCGCTGGGTTCGTGTCCGTCCATGCGTACACGTACTGCGCCATCGTGCAACGTGCAGGACGAATCACAGGTTAATTGCCTCTGGCTTTGCTTGATCAGTACAGTTTGGCTTTGCACTTGCAGTACGTGCTAGCCACACACGTGTTCCCGGCCAGCTAGCCGGGAATCGCAGGAATTAAAGCCTCTCCGTTGCCTACCAGGTGAACATTGTAGTACGTGCTACACTGTAGCCAGTGTATGTACACGTACAAAATTGGCAGTATACGGCTACAGGGGAGTTGCTCACCTGAAACCAGTGCTCCTGCGTGTGGCTAACACACTGCATTTTGCGCCACAAGCAGGGATGAACTTTTCGTTTGAGAAAAAAATTCGGGACAGGCCGAAATCCGAAATTTCGGCCGGACAAGATTCAAAATTCAAATTTCAAAATTCAAATCCGGTTTGATTTTCACCGAAATTTTCCGAAATTCGCCGAAAATACCCCGAAATTCGCCGAAATTTGCCCGAAATTCGCCCAAATTGGACTGACTGAAAATTGGTTCAAACGACACCGAAAAATTTTGAAATTTTTTTTGTAGGTTCCTACCACATTAGAGATGTTCTCATAAAAATTTCAGGTGATTATCAGATCTGTGCAATTTTAAAAAATTCAAATACTGATACTATGTAGATGAAACGTTGATTGGCAAGTTTGAACCGGATGAAAAATAGTACAAACGATGTTAGAAAGTTTTGAAATTTTTGTGGAGATTCTGACATACTTATGATATATCTGAAAAATTTCAGATGATGATCAAATGTGAGAAATTTTAAAAATTCAAACACAGAGAGAGTTGAAAACTAGTACTTTGAATGTCAGAATTTTTATAAATTCGTGGAGAAATATTTTGAGCTAAAAATTTTACATAAGAATCCTTAGCTCAAATAAATTTGAAAAACAAAATTTCAAAAATTTATAAAAATATTTGAGTTGCCTGATAAATCCAAAACAGAAAACAGAAATATGTACACAGTACATTGTCAGAATTTTTATAAATTGCTGGAACAATATATGGAGATGAAAATTTTAAATAAGGATCATTACCTGAAATAAACTTGAAAAACAAATTTTAAAAAGTTTAAAAATATTTGAATTGTCTGATAAATCAAAATCCGAAATCTGAAAACTGTGCAGAGCAGATTGCAATCATATAAGTTCAGTGCTTACTGCATTGATAGATTTTATTGAGCAAACAAAGAAAATTTAAATTTTTTAAAATTTTATAGAATGGTACTGAGCAAATTATTAATATGTCATAAAATTTCAGATCATGATCACATCGGAGAAAATTTGTAAAAATATAATAAGTTTACTGTCCCAATTATGTCCATTCGGTTTTTTATTTTTTAAAGATAACAAATGATGTTAAATTATTTTGAAAATTTTTGTGTATGATCCCAAACTACTAAGAATGGTACCATAATTTTTTCACATCATTATCAAGCTTTTAAAAATTCTTAAAAATCTGACAAGGTTTCTGCCCAAATTTTAAAAATCTCAAAAATTAGTTTTTCATCAAATTTTCATGGAACAAGACTTTCTTAAGGGTTATTGGACCCATTCCGTTCAAATCCGGCCAAAAAATTTGAAAATCCGGACTCCAAACCCGAAATTTCGGCGAAATTTGACCGAATTTCGCCGAAATTCCGAAATTACTGTAGCAGCACTGTAGCAAATCAAATTTTTTTAAATTTTTGAATTTGGCCGGCATATATAAATTCGGGGGGGGGGGGGGCCGAAAACCGAAATTTCGCCGAAATTCGCCGGTTTTTGGATCCCTGGCCACAAGCCTTTATCTTTTTCCTCTCTCCGTTTAAGTTGTTAGTGCGTGTCTAATCACGCCGGAATCGCTTGATGTGTCAGCCTTAGGTCTACGCATCGCTTAGCAGTCATGTCATGCAGTTGTTCATGTGTCTCTTGTCCTCTGCTGCTGCAAATGGACAGCGTGAGCTAGAGTTTTTCCTTTCCAAAATATCTCTTGTTATAGCATGCTAAGATTAGCTCACTGTGAGTGCTGAAGGGGGAGACATTCAGTGAGGGGGAAAAAATCCTAGGGGCCTATAACTTCAACTCTAGGATTTCGCCACGTGGTACCCGCAATCTCCAAGCAAAACCTCATCTCCTTCCCTTCCCATCGACTGCCATGGTCTCACTCTCACACCTGTCGGCCGTCGCCAAGAAAGTTCGCAGCTCGCTGCCCTTCATCGCTGCCATCTCCGATACTTTTCTACTTGCTATCTTTCACTGCCCAATCAAATCAATTAATCTCCTTTGATATCACTACCAAATCAGTCAGTTTCCCCACATTCGATTAAACCGATCTTATTGTGTTGTGTTTGTGCGGTACAGCTCCCTTTCTCTGTACCTGTTAATCTCCTCCTTTCTCTTCCTGTCAGTCAATATACTGGGCTTACTAGCTTATACTGCTTCGTCGATTCGATCAAACAAATCCCATGTGTCGGTGTTGCGAGATTGCAAGACAAGGCAATGAGACGGAGGAACCAGGTGCTTCCGGGAGCTTTTTGTTGAAGTATAAGTGAATTGCCCATCTTTCCTCATCAGCTTAAACTTTTGGGTGGCCCGGTTGGTGCATCTAACTCAATATAGTATCGGTAAGAGGTCTCGAGTTCAAGACCGGTTGGCGCAATTAAAAAAAATAATTATGGCACTTATTCCACGTCTTAGGGCGAGGAGGCGCATGCGTGAGGAAGTGTTGAAGTATAAGTGAATTGTCCACCTTTCCTCATCAGTTTAAATTTTTGGGTGAACTGGTTGATGCATGCAACTCAATACTTCTCCGTCGACGTGGAAGAATTTTCTTAGCGGCCACTGGCAGCTCTGACGAAAAAACTTCGTCGCCGGTTGAACCAGGAGATGAGTCCGGTGACCGAGGTGATGAGTGGCGGACGAAAGGGTGTCCAGCTCGAGGACGGAAGAGTTGGGAGGTGATCTACCATCATACTCCCTTCCTCCGGTCACAAAATAACGACGTTTTAAACACTGGCACAGTATTTAAAAGGCAATTTTCACCGCTACTTTCTATTATAATATGTTAATAAAATATAATAACATTATAATATTATGAAAGTATTTTTCAATACAAATCTATGTATACCATTTTTACATGGATAAGAAATAGCGTTTTTCTTATCTATGTATACCATTTTCAGTACAAATCTATGTATACCATTTTTCAATCATTTGGTTTTAACTACATATATATTAAAACGTCATTCTTTTATGATCAGAGGGAGTTTGCCGTAAATCATAGATTAGACGGAGCTCCAATCAAATATGCGCTTTGCGAAGGAGAGCGGTAAATGTTGGGTATGCGAGGAGGCGATGTTGTGCTTTGAGACTGGATATCATTTGGTGAAATCTGAGAATGGATCTATAAAGAGAAAATTTCTTATTTACCACTAAAAATAGACTAAATCCCTAAAATGTCATCACAAAACTATTCTTCCCTTTATTGCCATAAGATTTCAACTTGTATGTGAAAAGACGATTCTAACCATCTTCACTCTTATTTAAATATATCAAATGTGCCTATAATTTTAAGAAAATTTTTGGAGATGATCTTGAGATAGCGCTAACATTTTTGTAAAAATTTTAGAGTATGATCAACTCAATGAATTTCTGAAAAAAATATTTTATTGCTTCTATCTTAATGAAAGAATCTATATTTTTATTTTTCAGAAGCATTAAATAAATAAAATATTTTTAGGCTTTAAATGCTTTTAATTCAAAGCTTTAAAAACAGAACAACAACTAGGTTATTGGAAAAGCACATAACCAAGTTGTTGCTCTTATTTTCAAGCTTTGAATTCAGAATATTTAAAAGCCCATAAAATATTTTATTTAATTTTTGAATAATCCAAGAAATGATTTTAAAAAGTTTTGTAAATTTTTAAATTTATTTAATGCTTTTGAAAAATAAAAAATAGATTCGTTATTAAGACAAAATTACTAAAAGATTTTTCCAGAAATTCATAGAGCTTACATGCTCTAAACTTTTTACAGAAATGTTAGTGCTGTCTCAGGATCATCTTCAAAAATTTTCATTAAATTCTAAGCACATGTGATAGATTTAAATGAGGATGAATATAGACAGAATCGTCTTTTCACATACAAGTTAATGGCCAAAGTAACGGTTCACCGATGGGAGTGATAAAAATTGAGATCCGATGGTAATAAAGGGAAGAGCAATTCTCGATGGTATTTTAAAGATCCGGTCAACTTTCAGTGGCAAATAAGAAATTTTTTCATTTATTAAAAGTGGAATTTTACATCCCATCCCAGAGAATTTTTTTCCCATTCGAGCTGCTACTCCTACTAGTGCTAAAATGGGCCAGTGCTACAATGTAACGTTGTCCTATCTGACTGAAAGACGCTCAACGAGTTTTTTGCTACATATGTTGGTGATGGTAGTTGTTAAGAAGGGGTTAGAAGTCCCACCATTGACGTGCTAAGCTGTAAAAATGAGTCGTGTACTGAAATGATAAAAATCCAATTAGAGCATCCATAGTGTTTGAATGCTATACAGCCTCTAAGCTGAGATCCACTGGTGGCCATTAAGCTTAGTATAATCTCTAGCAATATTTAGCACATTCAATTGCCTCTAAAGTGAGGTCATAGATGATTGAATAAGTTAAAAACAAAAATTATCCCTCGCCTCTTTATTCCCGAACCTCTCTAACAAGTAGGCCTAAGAGGCTAAGAAGATTTAGAGGCTGTCTCGAAATCCAGAGATAGGCTGCTGCGGTGCTGCCAGTTCTGTTGCAATGTTTGAAGGTAGTCCCCAAGCCACTCTCTCTCTCTTCTTAGAGGCCAACAATAGACTACACTGTGGATGCTCTGATACTGTTAGATATCTGAAACGTTACCAATCTTGAATAACGGAAACCATGAGAGGCTAGTAGCTTTTGCTCCATGGTAAGCAAGAATGCGGTTCAGGCAGCTGTATTGGGTTCCAGTTTCATCGGTAGCACAAAAATAAGGCTAGTAATTTTTTGGTAACTATCCACATGCACATCACTCCATTCCTCACAACTTACAACAGAGAACCAATTTCCAGTCTTTCAGTCATGAGGTTATTTTTATTAAAACAAAATATGCATGAAAGAGCACAGAGTAAATTAGCATCAGACCAACAAGATTTATTCCTCAAGCTCAGACAAATTTAGCATTTCAAAAAAGACAACAGGCAAAAGAGAGAAAAAAAAACGCAATTCGAGCATCACAACACCTGGAAGTTCACACGAACATGTCGCTCTGCTGCTAACCAGTAATTGCAAATTTGGCAGTTTCAAAGCTCAATCTGGGAACGGTGCCTGCCATTCTGCAGGCTGGTGCATAGCCCGTTTGATATATATATATATAGGAAGCATTTTTACTTTCTCTCGAATACATACTCCCACCTCTCATATACCATTTAAATGAATACTTTATACTCTTTTATCACTTTTGGTACACTCAATAATAATTTTAAGATACTCCAATGCGACATGACTAAAAAATTCATGAAACCCTTTATTTTTTTTGCTACATACCCTTTTCTATATGCAAAAGGAATATATAAACAAATTATGCTATAAAGGGTGGACTTTAATGAAATTTTTAAATGGAACCCAATTTGGAGTATCTTATAGTTAGTATTAGAGTATACTCAAAAGGATAAAGAGGTATAACAACATCATTTAAATGGTATATTGAAGGTGAATGACATTACACCAGAGTATAAAAGCATTTTCCTATATATATATATATATATATATATATATATATATATATATATATATATATATATATATATATATATATATATATATATATATATATAGGATAAAGGAAGCTTTTATTAATTTCAAAGACATTACATCGAGAGGATACAAGCCCTTGAAACTTCTTAGGCCTCTTGCAGCAAGAAGCACCATTACCCAAAAAATAAAAAATAAAAAATAAAAAAAAAAGAACACAGCAGAAACAAAAATAAAACACCCTCTCTAAGAGCAAGTAATCCATGAGTTAAACCGCCATCCGAAGCCTAGGAGAAAAAAAGCCATGACCACTGCATCAATCGTTGCGAAGTTTGTACCAAAATAGTTCGCAATTCCGACTTCTTGAGCAGCCCATGTCTGCTGACCAATGGTGCGTAGCCAAAATAACACCGCAAAGGGAATGGGGTTGATTTCTATCAAACACAATTTCATTTACGTGTAACCACGAGGGACCAACAGATGGTTGCGGCTCCAAGCAACACAATATTTTTGATATCCTTGTCAAAAGAGGCGATAACTCCCAAACATATGAATTTGCACTAGTTGGTCTTTCAATGCCAAAAGCTAGATCTGAAACCCCGGACCATACGAGCAAAAGCGGCAATGAAAAAAGCGGTGCCTAATTGTCTCCATTTCGTGACAAAAGCAACACTTTGTACTACCTTGCCAATTCGTTTTGCCAAATTATGCGTAGTCGAAGAACCCCCTTCTAAGGTACCACAAAAACACTTTGATTTTTAAAGGGGCTTTTAACTTCCATAATCTCCTAGTAAAATTTGGGACATCACGTCTAATTAGCGCCAAATAATGAGACTTCTTGAGAATTGTCGAGATGGACTCGATTCAATAAAATCATCGGCGATGCGTGTCAAGCTGTAAGTTACCGATGCGTGAAACAAATCGATCCCGCAGTGAACTTAACACCAACCAATGAGCGTCTCCAAACAATGTTTGGTTGGCGGCCGTTCATAAAACTTCAGACAATAGTGATGTATTTCTTTCGTACAATACTATATAACCCAGGGTATTGATCTTTTAACGCGCTTTGTCCAACCCAAGTGTCTTCGAAAGCGTGCACAGAGGCCATTATTAATCTGAATGTGCCAAACCGAAGAAATCTCCCTTTACCTTCATCAAAGAAGACCAAAAATCACGAGTCTCGGTTTCCACTCAATTTGTACTAACGACTTAGAATGAAGATACTTATTTCTAAGAAAGTCACGCCACATACCATCTGTTGTTAAAAGCTTGAACAACCATTTACTCAAAAGAGCAATGTTCATAACATTGAGATCAAAATTCCCAACCCCCTTGTTGTTTGGGTTGACATACAATATCCCATTTAACAAGGCGATATTTTCTTTTACCCTCATCGCCTTGCGGAAAAGCGAGATCTGAAATAATCAATTTTCGAAGAACCCTTTAGGTATATCAAAAAGGACATCATATACATTGGGAGACTACTTAGTATTGAATTTATAAGAGTTATCCTACCTCCAATTGAAAGATGCTTCCTTCCAAGCTATTTGAGGCGCTTTTCAAAAGCAGCTCTTCTACCCTTTTCAATCTGAATTTCGCAATTTTTTATAATGGATAGGAATTCCTAAATATTGCAACGGAAATTCCCCTTGTTTACATCCAAACAAATCCATATATTGCTCTAGTGCTCCTTGGGCCTCCCCAAAGCAGATTAGCTCACTTTTATGGAAGTTAATCTTTAGCCCCGAAATTAATTCAAATGCACAAAGTAATAACTTCAAATTCGTGCCTTATCCAAATCGTGCTCCAAAAATAAAATTGTGTCATCCGCATATTGTAGAATCGATAAACCTCCATCAACTAAATGAGGCACTACTCGCCTATTTGTCCTGTTCCTTAGCTCGACCAATCAAAACTGTCAGCATATCTGCGACAATGTTAAACAACAAAGGTGATAACGGATCACCTTGTCGAAGGCCTTTTCTAGTTTGGAAAAATGGACCTACTTCATCATTTACATTAACAGCCACTTTGCCCTCAGAAATGAAAGTCTTAATCCAAGAAATCCACCTAGATGAGAAACCTTTCATTAAGTAGAGTTTGAAATAGAAAAGGCCATTTAACCTTATCATATGCTTTCTAAAATCAATCTTAAAATAACTCCATTCAAATTTTTCTTATGCATCTCATGCAGTTTTGAAGTATGACCACCCCTTCTAAGATGTTCGACCTCGCATAAAAGCGATCGAGTTGGTCTCACCACTTTATCGCAACCATATTCAATCTGTTTTGCATAACCTTAGTAAAAATTTTGAAACTCACATTTAAGAAGACAGATTAGTGCTGTATTGTTGGATAATATTAAGCTTCACGAACTTTAGGAATTAGAGTGATTATTCCAAAATTCAGACTAAAGAGGAATCTCACCCGCATGAAGTTCATCAAACATATTCAATAAATCCCCTTTGATAGTATCCCAGAAAACTTGATAAAACTCAGCTGGAAAACCATCAGGACCAAAAGCTTTATTATGTTCCATCTGGAAAACAGCATCTCTAATTTCTTTCTTATTGAACTGAGCAGTAAGTAGAGTATTTTCCTCCTGAGAAACTTTTGGTAATATGGTATATATGGTAAATCGTTTTCTGAAAAGCTTTTACAGCATTCTTCCATCCAAACTATGAACAAATACACAACACAGAAAAACACTTGAGTTTGGCATTTCTGTGAGCTCCTTCAGCGCTGAGAATCTAAATCTCGGATGTTCTTCTAGACGGCATGACTAGCTCATTTGACACTTTTGTACATGTTGTCAATTACACCCTGTAAATTGAAGCAAGATTAGAGTGATTCTCTCCTTTGAATGGAAGACTTCAGAAAAACCATAAACAAGCAGAAGAATGCTGCTGAGATCAAAAAAAAAAAAAAAAGCTTCAGAAGTATCTAAGCATCGACTGTAATGGTTTTCCGATGCTTAGATACTTGAGGTCATCCACTAAACTCACAACAAGAATCGAATGATCAGTACCTGGTAGTACTTGAGCAATTGTGGTCGCTTCTTTTTATATGTCGGAGTGATCAAGTCACGATCCATGTCAAATGGCACTGGTTCAAGATGTACAGCTTTTATGAATTCAAAACCCTTGAGCTGCAAAAATATGAAGTTAGGGTGTGCATTGGATCAAACTGACAAATATCATTAAAAAAAGAGCAGAACAAAACACAATTGCAAGCTCACCTTCTTCTCTTTTCCTATTTTCGACAATTCTCCCAAAATGTATTCTTTTGCTTTCAGATTCTCACACAATGCCTCAAAATCATCATTAATTCCATTTGCCTCAGCCCAGCTCTCAAGAGCTTCCTTGTTGGGATTGACCACAGCAATAAGGAATGACTCAAAGCTATTCCCATATATCCATATCTAAACAAATGTTTAAAGAGTTCAAGAAAATATTTCAAATTATTTCCACAGAGCGATGCTGGCAACAATAAATAGGAGGAAGCATGCACAAACTATCTATTTTGATCATTTATCATATAAAGAACAATGTTACAGTAAAATTGAAAGAGCAGACAGCAGAGCTATGAAAAAGTGAGCAACATATACCGAGTCTATAGCAGAAACAAGACCATAAATGTTCTCCAAATTTTCTACTGCCACGTATTCTCCTTGTGAAAGTTTGAAGATATTCTTTTTGCGGTCTATGATTTTCATACTTCCATCAGGTTGCCACTCACCAATGTCTCCTGCAAGCAGAAAAGGAAGATGTTTTAAGTCTCCATTTGGGATGAGGCACAGTATAGAATAGTTTGCGTTCATACACGACTGGAATCTCAAGTGAATTTCTCTCTGGAACTGTTACTATTAAAAATACAGGAAACACCTAAATGTGATCACTGTAGTACAGCTATCCAGGCACAGGTTGAGTAAAAAGCCTTGAAATCTGAATGAAATACAGACTCAGATTAACTTAACTTTTTAGCCTATTTCTCAGTATGTTCACTCTTACCAGTTCGACCCATATGGCCACATTCGGAGGCCTAGAATATTTAGAACTACTGAGGAAAATAAATTATAGTAAGGCGGCAATGCTAATGTACCAATGTTTATTTTTGCAGATACAACATAGTGAAAACAGATAAACAGTTCGAACACTGAAAATGCCATACCAGTATGGAACCATCCATCAGCCAGAACCTCCTTTGTAAGGTCGTCACGCCTGTAGTATCCTGAGAATAATGTTTCTCCCCTGATACAGATTTCTCCACGAGGTGTGCTTCCAAGCGCATCATAATCCATTTCAGGGGCAGATTCTAGATGGACATCAATATTTGGCACTGGAGGACCAACAGTCCCTATCATGGACATCTGATTTGGTAATGTGACAAATGATCCAGCACAAGTCTCCGTGAGACCTAAAAGAGAAGAAAATCATTCAAAACAAGCCGGTAGTGATAGTTAGGTTGGAGAAGAAATAAAAAGTTCTGTTGGAACATTTTTTTAAAAAAAAAAATCAGCTTATGCAGTTCGTGGACTACGACCTAACTTAGGTAAAAGAACATATGGAACTCTTTTTCTACAATGTTGAAAACCAATTAGGAATTACTGCATGTTGTGTGAAGAAAATAAAACAAAACCAGATGGTTCTATTGACAGATTTACATTTGTTATTAACAGCATAGATCATATAAATCAACAACATTAGTGATGATGTGAGCAAAAAAAAAAAAACCTAAGATAACATTCCATCAAGTAATTATTATACTTGAATGTAAACTATGAAGAAGCAATTTGACTTACATGGTTACGCCAATTTGCATGCTTTAATTGAAAATGGTAGATGTAATCCATACCACTAATAAAAGATTACTGACCAAATGGACTAGAGCAGAAATATCAGGTAAGCTTACAACTTGAACCAATCTTGACAGTAGAAACTAGAAAGTTATTGTCTTCATATCACAAGAAGAGCAAAGGAGATATACCATATCCCTGTATGACATGCGCGCATGTCACCACTCGCAAGAATTCTTCGACGTGAGTGGCAAGCGGGGCAGCTCCAGATAAAATAACACGAACATTTCCTCCAAGACCTTCTTTCACCTGAAGTGTAATTAAAAAATATCTAAAATAAGAATGCAGCAAGTTTAAGAACACCATACATAATGAAGAATCAGCGACTGCCAAGTTCAATTTACCTTACTGAAAACTACTTTGTCACATATAGCAGCAGCTTCATTGTGCTTAGCTCCTCTCATCATTCTAAATTGCTTGCTGCAAAATACAATGCCTATGTCATACTTGGATTTGTGAAAGGTGAGGTCCTTTGGCGATGCAATAAAAAATGTAGCTTTGGACCCTTAATAATTAAAGAACTTAGTATAAAGTGCTCAATCAGAAGAAACATTGGGTTTATGTTATGGATCGAACATTAGACTTCGTCTATTACCGGAAGCGCAAGCAATCACCACGCAACTTAGGCGTGCACGAACCGGCTTAATCACATTACATCGGCATCAAATAAAATCCCTTCCAATTAGGAAGGTGCAGCCGTGATTTCTATTTGCTGCAATTAGAGAGGTTTTCATTCCTTATTTTGCTAGTCGTTGTTTCCTACTATAATTAGAGAGGTTTCCTTCCTTACTTGAGGATTGCAGCCTATTGCACCTCACCCTATTTAAACTAGAGAAAATCAATGGAAAGGCCTAGGCGGAGCTTGCCGAAGAACAAGCCGGTCACTCCATTAGCCTTACCAGCTGGTCTTCGTGACTGCGCCGCCCAGGCAACCATGCAAGCCGCCTCCACAGCCACCGTGCAACCCTGCCCCCAGCGCCACTACCTCACGACCAGGACTCCGTCCTGGCACTCATCTATACTACTCCGTTCATAACAAATTGGTATCAAACTCCGACGATCCTCGGACCATGCCTTCCTCTGCTGATGAGCAGATCGGCCAGCTCGAGTCCATCGTGGAGGAGCTCAGGCAGTCCATCGCCACATTGCACACAACAATGATGACAGGCACAACCAAGGAGACAGGTGCGCATAGCAGTGTGGACGCAATAGGCAGCCACCGTGACCCCAACACATTGCCACCTCCGCGCCACCAAGCGTATCGGCCACGTGCAAGTGATTGTGGCCGCCGAGACCGGCAGCCATGGGATCACGACAGCCCTTCCAGGTGCCACCAACAGTACTACTATGACGACGATCACGATCACGACTGTCGTTGGGCTCCTCGTCCTCCACGCCTCGAATTGCCCACATACGATGGCACCGACAATCCGTTGGCGGGGCTACGACAATGCGAGCGCTTCTTCCGCCTCCACGACATTCACGCGCGCAACCACGTCGAGATAGTCGAGCTCCATCTCCAAGGCGAAGCAAACGAGGTGCTCGACAACTGGATGCTCGAAGAAGGCTGGATTGCGTGGGAGGACTTCTACG
Source organism: Guadua angustifolia (assembly GCA_036346375.1). Taxonomy (NCBI): domain Eukaryota; kingdom Viridiplantae; phylum Streptophyta; class Magnoliopsida; order Poales; family Poaceae; genus Guadua; species Guadua angustifolia. The sequence continues at coordinate 31,465,943 of CM070501.1, read as the reverse complement.
ACACCTTCCTCCAACGTTTCACGCGCAGCTCAACTACAGGACCTCTTGGCGACCTCGTCAATCGTCAACTTGAAACAGGGGACACGCTGCGTCAACGACTATGCGTGCGAGTTCCAATGACTCCTCGCCTGTGCGCCACGAATGCAATGCGCCGATCAGGTGGAAACTTTCACTGCAGGTCTCGCCAAAACAATAGCGGCTAACGTCCGACGCGAGCGACCTCGCGACTTGGCAGAGGCAATCAGCTTCGCACGCGGCGCTGAGGAACGGAAAGACTTGTGGGTCGCCGAGGCGATACAAGGCGTGGCCACACAAGGACGCACGCGTGCGGCATTCAGCCAAGGCACGGCTTACACGACCGGCCAACCATCAGCTGCGGTGGCGCAAGCCATCTAGACAGGACAAAACCGGTAGCCGCCATCCACCTTATGTGGTACCACGATGGCACTCGCGGTAGCGGCCGCGATAACCTCAAGTTTAAGTATGTCGCGCCTGTGCCGACTAAATGGCGAAACGGCAAGCACAAGGGCAGTGCTACAACTACGATGATGTCTACATCCATGGCCATCGATGCAAGCTCCTCTTCTACCTCAAAGTGCCGGAAGACAACAACAACCACAAAGATAATCTGACTCTCGAGGTCATGACAGCGTCTGACACTAACAAGCCCTTGCTGTCCATGCTTGCTATTCTCGGGCCCAAGTTCGGCAATACAATGCAAGTTTTATTGATCATGCGGGGGCAACGCCTGTTGTGCCTCATTGACACAGGCAACACTCACAACTTCTCAGAGAACACGCCGCTGCCCGGATGGCATTGGAGTACCACACCTCGTTGCAGCATGTCAAAGTCGCCAACGACAACAGTCTGTCGTGCCTGGGCAGTATGGCAACCACATCCTTTGATATTAGCAACCATACCTGCGAAGCGCCGTTCCTCATCATTCCGCTAGACGGATTTGACGGGGTGCTCGACGTCCAATGGCCCCGCACATTGGGCAACATACGCTGAAATTTTGTGTCCCTCACCATGTCGTTTGAGTATGCAGGAACCTACAGGCAACTCCAAGGCCTCCGCCACGACTCTCGACCACATCTACTATCACTCCAGGCTGACATGGGGCCGGCCATGAGTGCACTCCTTCAAGCTTCGAGGTGTTCATCGAGCCACACGGCCTCCCCCACCCTTTAGCGCGAATGCAACCATCGCATTTGCCTGAAGGAGGGCACGAACCCCGTCGTCGTCAAGTCATATCGGTACCTGTATCGCCAGAAAGATGAGATTGAGCAACAGTGCGTGACCATGCTTAAGGAAGGCATAATCCGACACAGCCGCTCCCATTTTTCGTCACCAGTTTTGCTGGTTAAAAAGGGGAACGACACTTGGCGTTTCTGCGTCGACTACCGCAAGCTGAACGTGCACATAGTGAAGGACAAGTTTCCAATTCTGGTGGTTGAAGAGCTCTTGGATGAGTTGCACAGCACCAGGTTCTTCACCAAGCTCAACCTCCGGGCAGGGTACCACCAGGTGCGCATGAGTGGAGATGACATCCCCAAGACGGCGTTTCACACACACCACTGGCATTATGAATTCCTCGTGATGCCGTTCGGCCTCTCCAACGCGCCATCACGTTCCAAGCTCTAATGAACAAGGTGCTCCGTGACTTCCTCCAGCAATTTGTGCTTGTTTTCTTCGACGACATTCTCATCTACAGTAGCTCAAAGGAAGAACATCACTACCATGTCTGCCTCGTCTTGGAACGCCTACGCCAACATAAGCTCTACTTGAAGCGTTCCAAGTGCACATTTGCACAACAGATTGTGCACTACTTGGGGCGCATCATCTTGGCGGCAGGCGTTGCAGCGAACCCCTACAAACTCGCAGCCGTGATAGCCTGGGTTAAACCCCTCACGGCCACGGTGCTACGGGGCTTCCTCGGGCTCACGGGATACTACCGGCACTTCATCCTCCTCTACGCCAACATCGCCAAACCGCTCACGTCCATGCTACGCCACAACAACTTCCACTGAACGATGGAGGCGGAACACGCCTTTGAGCGCTGAAAGCAGTAACTTACGGCAACACCGATTCTGCGTCTCCCCAACCTCATCTTCACCTTCATCGTGGAGTGCAACACATCGGGCAGCGGCATAGGGGTAGTCTTTGCGAGAAGAAGGTCATCCATTGCCTTCTTGACCGCAAACTAGCAGATCGCCACAAGCTTCATTGCCTATGAGCGTGAACTCATTGGGCTCTCGAAGGCTATTTGGCATTGGCAGCCGTATCTAAGGGGGCACCTATTCATAGTGCGCACCAACCATGCAAGTCTCAAGTTCCTCCTCGACCAGGCCCTCATCACACCTCCGCAACAACATAGGCTAAGCAAACTGATGGGCTTCGATTTTGCGGTGTACAAGCCAGGGTGCACAAACCAGGTCGTCGATACCTTGTCGCGGGTCAACGATGACGCGCCTGTGTGCGCTGCAATATCTACACCAACATTGGTCGCAGCGGAGCAGTGGCATGCGGCTCTCCAGGTTGAACCCAAAATCATGCGGCACTACACCGAACTACAAGATCAAGATGCGCTACCCAGTGCCCAAGGCGACACCAGCAGCCTTGCCGACAAAGCGATGGCGAACCACGCACGCAATTGAGTGGAGCACCCGGAGGCCTTCTTTTCTAGCGCACCTTTGGTTGTCTGCGGCAACCTCTACGCTAATCCAACACATGATCGTGGCCGTCCACAATTTGACGCACGAGGGTGTCCACAAGACGCTACACCACCTCCGCCGTTCATTCTACTAGGCCAAACAAAGGGAGGCGTGGGCGTACGCCGCCAAGCGTGCGGCGTGTCAGCGAGCAAAACAAACTCCCTATCGCCGGTAGGCTTACTCACATTCTTGCCGATTCATAACAAGTGCAGGTGGATATTGCGATGGATTTCATTGTCACCCTACCCAAGGCTCAGGGCAAGACTGCGCTAATGGTGGTTGTGGATCACCTCTCCAAGTACGGCCATTTTATTCAGATGACACGCCCTTCATCCGCACCGGTGGTGACCCAACTCTTCTTCGACACCGTCGTCCGTTTGCACGGTATGCCGGAATCCATTGTCTCCGGCCGTGACTCGGTGTTTACCAATGCCTTTTGGCAAGAACTCTTCAAGCGTTGTGGCACCAAGCTTCTCATTTCAACGACCTACCACCCCCAGACGGATGGCCAAACAGAGGTGGTCATTCGCACGGTGGAGATGTACCTGTGATGCTTGGTTGTTGATCGCCCTCACACATGGGTCAAATGGCTTCCGTGGGCGGAGCTCTGCTACAACTCATCCTACCACTGTGCCCATTGGATGATGCCATTCAAGCTTGTCTACAGTCGCGCTCTGCCACCACTTCTACCGTACAACCAAAGTGCAACAGTCATCGACTCCGTCGACTACAAGCTTACAGACCAGGATGTCATGCTGGAAAGGGCGCGTACACACTTGTTGCACGCCCAAAATCGCATGAAACAACACTACGACCACAATCAACGCGATGTCCAGTTCGAACCAGGGCAATGGGTGTGGCTGCGCCTTCAACAACATTGCCAGTTCATTCTCCGCACGGCCACGCAGCACAAGTTCTCCACCAAGTTCTACAGCCCCTACAAAGTGGTTGTGCGCATTGGCAAGGTAGCATACTGCCTCGAACTTTCACCGGCAGCTCGTATGTATAATGTCTTCCATGTAGCGTTGCTGAAACCATTCAAAAAGACGGCAACGTCGACAACTATGACATTGCCCAACGACATGGCGCCAACATGTGAACGAGTCGAGCCCACGCCACATATGGTGCTCGGCTATCGCATCTTACAAGGGCATCGACAAATACTCATCCAATAGGCAAGCGAGCCCGCAGACGAAGCAACGTGGATGGACGCTGTCGTACTCTATCGTTCGTTTCCTGATTTCAAGCTTGAGGACAAGCTTTATCCGCAGTGGGGGAGTGATGTTATGGATCAAACATTAGACTTCATCTATTACCGGAAGCGCAAGCAATCACCATGCAACTTAGGCGTGCACAAACCGACTGAATCTCATTACGTCGGCATCAAATAAAATCCCTTCCAATTAGGAAGGAGTATATTAGGAAGGTGCAGCCGTGATTTCTATTTGCTGCAATTAGAGAGGTTTTCTTTCCTTATTTTACTAGTAGTTGTTTCCTACTATAATTAGAGAGGTTTCTTTCCTTATTTGGGGACTGCAGCCTGTTGCAACTCACCCTATTTAAACTAGAGAAAATCAATAGAAAGGCATGCTTGATTTGTGCCAAAACAAAGCCTAGGCGGAGCTTGCCGAAGAACAAGCCAGTCACTCCGTTAGCCTTACCAGCCGGCCTTCGCGATGGCGCCGCCCAGGCGACCACGCAAGCCACCTCCATAGCCACTGTGCAACCCTGCCACCAGCACCACTACCTCACAACCGGGACTCCATCCTGATACTCGTCTATACAACTCCGTTCATAACAGTTTAGAATATTAAAAAAGTGCAATCAAGTATTCAACAATTCCACCCAAAAAAGCAAGCATTCAGTACCACTCTGAGGGTAGTAAACTTACTATTTGTAAGCAAGATTGAACAGTGTACTCTTTATGAAACCACCGGACGAAATTTTAGCTTGAAGCCCTGAAAAAGGGTAAAACAGATAAGGAAGATATTTTACGAATAGTCACATTCACAGTATCGGTTTTAAATCCCTTTGAACAGTAGAAGGGACTGCAACAATGGATGGACCAAAGACTATACACCAGTTTCATGCATGAACATATATCAATGATGAATAAAAGAACCTCAGATGCCAATTCCTGAGGATGTCAACTATACAGTTAGTAGGCACAGAAGAATTTCATGGCCAAGTATGGAAGACTAGATATGATAAGGATATATCCAATCTAAGTTTGTTGGTTCCTAGAGTAAATTGGTTAGGCCATCTAGCCAAGGCACCTCAAGATTGTTACTGGGCCAGCCAGCCAGCTAAAGTCAACAAAACAATCTACTGAACAAAGGTACAAACCACACCGTAAGCAATATGAACGCTATACAAGAGCAGATATTTCACCAAAGGAAAACAACACTGCTTAAAAACATCAACCTACACTTATTAAAGTAACAATTGACATATTTGGTCATCATAAAATAATGGAGGCTGGAACAATCTGATCATATGATATATGTATACTCTCATGCCTCACATAATCACATTAAAAATCTCATAGGCATCGTAAAGAACCATGAGAATTCGATAATTTGTCATACGCTTCAAGTAGACCCTTACCAGAAAATATCCGATCAAGAACACGTGGAACAGCACACAATATAGTTGGTTTTAGTGCCCCAATATCTTCAACTAGTAACTTAACATCCTGTGGCAACATTTAAAATAGTCAACACAGGTTCAAAAGTCAAATCAAAACCCAAAAGGGATTCAGGTGGACACATAATGATCCTTACCCCACGCCAAAATCCAATAGAGGCACCATGGAACATAAACAACTCTTCCACAACACGATCAAAGATATGAGCAAGTGGAAGGTAAGACATGTAAACATCGCTTTCCTCCAGCTGAGATTCTCACATAGTAAAAGAAATTAAAAATTAACCAGTGGTGAGGTAAGATCACATAACGTAATAGCTGCTAGTGCAAGATTAAACAGTGGTAAGAATAGATCACATAATGTAATAGCAACTGGCGCATCTTACCTGCTCGTTCACACTGTTAAGCAGCCGGTCTACACCTGCGATGAGACAAATAATGCTCGCGTTGGAGATCAGCACACCTTTAGGGTCACCAGTAGTTCCACTTGTATACATTATAGTACATATATCTGTCTTCTCCTTTGCTGGAAGATCGAATTCTTGGTCACCTGCCTGCAGATACAATGCCAATTGGAAAATGGAATAGTTAATAACTGTGTCGACATGAAAGACCATCCCAGTAAAATAGGTCATATCAACTGAACAATTATAGTACATATGTACTGTGTGATCAAGCACAAGTAGCATACAAGAAACAAAACTCTGAGTAGGTTCAGCACCATATATGGTTACAACAAATAACAGCAGACTTGACAAGTTTGCAGACAACAAGCATTAGAAGTCTTTGTTTTGATGTTACATAAATGAAGCTACGTTATTCTTTTTTTGCTTATGCAATCATTCACTGGTTTGCAGATAGACACAATACTAAGGTGTACATCATGATGACATGTTCAGATTTAAGAAATAATAATGTTCAAAAGAACCCCCATGCAGAGCTGGCGGCTTATCTTACCAAAGACAGAAATTCATCCCATGAATGTATTGACAGCCCGTACTTTGAAACTTCTTCCCTTTGTTCTTGACTTACATTGCCAAAACTCACAATTGCTGCAAATAACATTATATATTTAGTTTCATGGTAGAAACATTTTAGTTCTAGATGATGGAATCCATCTACGATAAGTGAAACTTACTTTTCAAGAACTCAGTTGACTTGGGGAACGTCTTCAAGAGCTGCCAAATTGAAAGTATTTAACATGCATCCAGATTCCAGAGAGATAAAACATACATTGATAATAGAATACCCACTAGCACAGTAGCAAGACAGCAGTCATAATTTTGGCCCAAAATATAAGTGCACAAAATACAAACATGTTGAAACAATTGTTCAACTACAGAAAATTGTGTCGACAAATGGTATGTTTCCTATTACTATGAACCAACGCTTCTATTTATCCAGACAGATGATGGAACTATACAGAGCATAACTGACAACAAGAAATTGGTTAGGCCTTATTTGGATTGCCCCAGGATCCCAGCTGAAAATAACTGGGCTTGGCCGGGATTGGGCCACCCAAACGAGGCCTTAGGAATATAGAAAGACATCATACTGCTATTGTAGCCCAATGGACATATACATATGTTTCCAAAGCTGCTAACCAAATAGAGGTCAACTTTACGGACTATGCTCCAAGCAAAGACATGAATACCATTTACTTAAAAGAGAAGTTCACGAGACATTGCAAGCATATAAATTCTACACATGAGATAAGGTAAGGAAACTCACCTGCTCAACTTTCTTCTCCTCTGTAAAAGCAATCTCAACTTCTGCATGGCACAAAATAAACTCCACCGCACCGGCTCCTAAAGAAAGAGCATCTTGAATAAGAAGGTATGAATTGTACTATCATGTGTTGCTTCTTTTTATGTTTGTAAATGTGCCAACTAGGAAAAAAGATCCGTACTCAATAAAATTCAATGGCTTAGCTAGTTGCTTACATATTAAAACCATTACATGTGTTGCATAATAAATTAACAACGTCATCAGATAACTTATTTGTAATATGTTTCAAACGTGTGGTAGGGCTTTTTTGTTCCTTCTCTTTCATTTTGGAAACTTGACCAGCATTTGATCATGGTCAAAGAAACCTTAAAATAATGCATGCATACGAATATCGAGACCCATTTCTCAAAGGAAAGAGAAAAAGTCATATAGTCCACAGCTGCACAACCAAAAAAACTAGCAAGCATCAGAGCAGAAAAATGATAAGCTCATCCATGCAAAGCCAAAGTTGAAGAAAATGTCAGGCTATATACCAAGAGTGTCATATAATGGAACACAGTAGATTCCATGGGCATTGCAAGCCTGCAAGGGATAGAGATTGCAAGGCAAATAAGTTGGCAAGAGATATGTCTCAAAACAACATGCTCTGATTGCCTTTTTTATTAAAAAATAATGAAAATGGACTCAATCAGCAACAGAACAAGTTTTTGCCTCCATCGTGATAATCCATTCAGGACAATTAGCACCATAGATACCACAACGACTACCCTGCAAAATTAAAATTGAAAAAAAAAATAGTCAGCAACAGATGACATGATCCTTCAGTCATGAAACATCAAAGTGATGCCCCCAAGCTGAACCAAAAGTTCCTGCAATGTTTAATTCATGTGTCCTTTCAAAGTGAAAAAGAAAAATAACATCTCTCTTAAAAACGCCCGAAGTAAATTAGTATCAAATTGAATGAAATAGCAGATACATTAAAAATTAGTGACCAAACCTTTGCAAGTCCACAACTCCTAATAGAGTTACCAATCTTATTTGCAATGTCAAACACTTCCTTGTATGTCTTCCAAACGTATGCACCAGCCTATTATAGCAAACAAACCCTATTTTAGCGAAATTTATACTGCTAGAATATTGTAGGGGAATAGAAGTTGTGCACGGAATAATGGTACCTTCCCATCAACAATCTCACGGTGGCCCAGCATTCTGTTATTAGGATACTTCTCCACGGCCATTCTGTGTACGGGCACACATTAATGAAACCAGAAATTAATGAAGCTCACTATTTGGAGACAAAAGGGCACTACATTTAAGAGCTGTCAGACGCAAGCCACCAGCTAAAAATGCAAAGGACTAACCTGTCCTGCTAATTTCCTTAGCTCTTTCCTAGTTAACTAACCCGAAACAAACCAGACACCATTGACCAATCTGGCACCAGCATTACCACCCACAGATCCAGTAATGCTACATGACTACCCACAAAGTGAATTCCACTTACAAATTACTTTTTCAAAATTTTATGACATGTTTGTGTGGTTAGGCAATTTTATTGATTCAGAGATGAGGAAAAAACGATTAACACACTCGATTAACAGTTTGCAGGGTCATGGATGACCAGGAAAGAAATAGTACTCCCTCGGTCTAAGTTTAGAGGGATATCTTTTTAATGATCTTATCCATAAATATAAGACGTATTTCATTTTTCAATACAAATTAGTGTGATATTCACTTTATACCCTAATAAATATCTAGAGTTACTTATATTCTCTATGTGTATACATTGAATGTAGTACTTAGAGATAATAATTATGGGTAGTTTAATCATTTTCAATATCTCCTTGGTCTATGTGCAAAAGAAAATACACCCTATAAATTTGGATGGAGGGAGTACTAACTTCTACTACTTCCGTTCACTTTTATAAGGCTTATTTTTGAATAGTTTTGTTCATAAATATAAGATTTGCATGTAGATTTAATAAGGTCTTTCCTTCTATACCTTTACTTATTCTCTCTCAACCATATGCATTTATTCATTACCACCCACACAAAGTATATATTTTATTTTTTAAGACAATTAATTGATGGCATCTAAGTCATTTTCTCTCATCGCAATCTTAATCCTTGTGCAAAGTCAAAATACGCCTTATAAAAATGAACGGTGGGAGTAACTAATAATGCAAAACTAGTTCCTCCAAAAAATAATACATAATTAATCTAAAATATAGGGGATCCTTATCCATCCAGAGCCGTAAAGAGCAACGAAAAGGGAGAGAGAAAGCTGTAATCTCTCAAACAAAATATTGCCACTAAGGGACAAATCGGGCACGAGAAAAGAAAATGAAGCGTCCAACATTTGCAATCCATCGAGGAAACAGCAAAGAACTGGATCAAGAGCAACATAGCGTCGTAGAGCCTACAAGAGTGATGCTTCGACAACTGCCCAACGAATCTGAAGTGGAACTAACTAGGATCTCGAAGCACAGATAAAAAAAATGTTGAGCATGATAACTAATCTTGCACATAAATCCCACAAAGAATAGGATTTGTTTGTTGTGTTGGTCAAAAGTAAGGAAGCAGACAAAGATCAACCAATCCACAAACTTTTTGAGCAGTGCAATCCACAAACTTTTTAAGCAGTGTTCAATGCTTGTCCTTGCGATACAACTTGTACGAATCTTAAAGAAAATGAAGAGATAAGTGATCATTATTTACTCATTATTTATATTTTAATATTTGTGCAGCAGTTCAAAAGAAAAGCAACACCTCTCAAACTTTTTTTATTCAGACCAATCCGCAGGCTAGCATAAGCAAGCAACTATCCGAGCGACGCATACACGTTACCATCCAACTAATCAGAGGTTAACCAAAGAAGAATTAGGCATATCAAACCCCAACCTCCATGCGACAGAACAGCGGCAAAATCCTCTGAGCCTTACTGTGCAAAAAACAGAATCACCAGTTCACCACATCAACAAAGCCTTGACTAACGCCACCAAGAGTTCAAGCAGACAATCGTTCCGCCATCGCCGCGGCCCTCACCGATGGAGCACAGAAGCAAGAACCCGGGCGCACAGAAGAGCGAGGAGCTCACCGGAAGATGTCGTAGCAGCTGTCCAGGCCGGGGACGGGGGGAGGGAAGCCGTACCGAGCGAAGGCGCTCCGGTAGGTGGGCCCCACGGAGGGCCTCCCGCCAGCGGCCGGGCGACCCTCCTCGACCTTCACCACGTGCTGCATCTCTCTCTCTCTCTCTCTCTCTCTCTCCGGCTTCTTCTTCTTGCTCGCGGGGCGCGGTGCCTGCCTTGGACTCCGCGGCGACCGAAATGCAAAGAAGGGAGGCGACGGAGGGGGTTAAATAGAATAGTGAGTGAGCGAAGGCAGAGGAGAAGCGGGGGCGCACGGGGCCCACCTGCCAGCGACGGTGGGAGGCTGCGGGCTGCACGCTGGTTGGTGGGGCTGATGACCTAAGCGTGGAACGACGACTTTCTTTTGCTTTGTCAAGCGTCAGAACAGAAGGTAGCTCATCCAAACGACCAAACGTATCCACGTGGACTTGTCATTTCAAGGTTGGTGCCATCGTGTTTCTCTTCTTCTTTTTGGACGCTCGGCTTGGAGCAACCTGATGAGTCCTCTCAAGAAAAAGCTTGGAGCAATCCCAGATGGAATTTTCGGAGCTGACAACTCTACTTGCATTGTACATGTAGGGCAGCATTAATTTTTCGAGTCGTTCAGGTGAAATGTTGTAGTGCTAAAATGGGTAGATGAAAATTCAAAACAAAAGTAGCATGCGTGGCACAAGCAATTAGCCTTACATATCCCTGCATTTAAGCCCAACTTGTACCATACAGAAATTCAAACATGGAATATGTTTACAAAAATAAAATTATACTATTGAGTTCCACGGGAATTAGAGAATGGCTCCGTCGGAGGGAGCGGGTGTGAGTGGAAAAAATGCACAAGAGTGTCCCTCTAATAATGATTGTGAGCTTCTGCTAGAAGTTTATGCAGTATGTGCCTGCTCAAATATTCATGCAACGGTATGAGAGAAATACGTCAGAATTCAGAGTATACAAGTTTTAGTCTAGAACGTTCTATTTATGAATGCTAATTATATTTGCGAAATATATGTGATGATTAATTTGATAACAATATTTGTGAGAATGTGATGATTAATGGATAATAATATTTATTATGGAAGAAGTAAGGTTTGTACGTGGGCGTACGTAGAACTAGACACTATGATTTTCTGTTGGATGAACAAGTTTTGGTCGCTGCGACTAGACTGTAGTTGTGTGGTCGCTTGAAGCTGACTAGGGGTGAAAACGGGGCGGATATTTCCCGCCCGATTCGGAGCCGGATCCTATTAGAACCGGATCCGGTTAGAAAATCGGATATCGGGTCGGATCCGGATCCAGATCTAGATAGTTGAAAACGGATATCGGATCGGATTCGAAACGTGTGCTATCTGAAAAATATTAGTCGGGAACCGAATATCGGATTATCGGATATTTGGATGTACGGATATCCGGATTGGTTTCTCCCGTGCCCACCGACCAATCACCACAGTCCACAGCGTCTCGTCTCCTCTAGTCCTCTTGGCTTGGTTTCTCGTGTGCCCACATCTGAAAATTAAAATCCCCTTCGCCTCTCCCCGGCGGTCCCCCAGTCCCCTAGGTCGGCACTCCCCCAGTTCTCCAAGCGGGTGCTCCCCCATATCTCCTCGGCGGCCACGATCCCCAGTCCCCCAGGCCGGCGCTCCCCTAGTCCCCCAGGCCAGCACTCCCCCAGTCCTCCAGGGCGGCGTCTTCCCCTGACCGAAGCTCTGACTCCCCTCGGCCCCCACTCTCGGTCCACACTCCGCTCCCGGTCCCTGACAGCGTCTCCCCGGCCAACACTCGACTCCCGGGCGTCTCCCCCACCAGCTCCAGCCTCCGCCCAAGCACCCGGCGTCTCGGCATCTCCCCCAGTGCATGCTCTAACCCCAACTCTTCCTGCATTTAAACCATTTCTTAAATTAGGCTCCAGAACTTAGTCATGTTTGAGTTTGAGCCCATGAAGTTGGCTAAGTTTTCATCCATTGTTGATATTTCATTGGGTTGAAGACAATGAAGAGTATGACGGCTGAGCACCCATTGTTGATATGAATGCTAAACAGCAAGCAGGTTTAGGTTTTTGCCAAGTTCTAACACACATCTGTTCCACATGCCTTCCAAATTAGGGTATTCATTCCCCTTGACTGCGGTTTGTGAGAAATGTTCTGTCCTATAATTCAAATTAGAATTTTCTCTTCACCTTCAGTTTTGGATATGAAAATTATTCTTGCCTGGAATCAGAATTGGGATAACCTGGATCACCTCACCTTAGAAGCAGTCTTTGGTCCATCTTGTTTCCATGTTGTTCTTGTACTTTATTATTCTTTATTTCCTTTTTTATTTTGCAGAGCAAGTTATGAGTATTTTTAGTAGTGTTCTATCTTGAGGTGTGTACTTTTTTCAATATATCAAAATATTTAGTTACTCACTGCAGTAGTAACTCAATTGTGAGAGCGGTGGCCATTTTCTAGGATAAGAAAATGTAGCACATGCCTTATTTTAGTAACATTCCAGCCAATTTGCGAATCTTAGGTAGTTGCACCTCTCTGTATGCCATATGATATTTTTTGATAGCATGTTCAACTGGTAACTGCATTATATGGGTGGTGATCGGTGCTCTTGGTCTGCTGGGGTTTTCTTTTATCTGGTGAACAGTGAACTTCAGTAATAAAGAACCTGATAGAGGTTTTCCTGGTTGGGAACTTCAGATGGTTGCCATATCAGTCTGCTCAGCTCATATGTTTTGCCTTAAGAGTATTAGAGTGAGGGAGTACCTTAGAATTAGAAGAAAACAAGACTGAAGGAAGTGTATCAATGACCAACAATGGAATGGTTTACACAATCTGCACATATCAAGAACTAACGACATTGCCTCAGAATAATTTGTTATTCCAAATTCTGGATATAGTTGCTTAATTTGTTGGTTTAATATTGTATTGTTAAGGTTGGTTACTTGGTTATGGATATGTGAATGTGATCCCTAGATGCACGTTGTGTTCTGTCACCTATTATTGGCTTATTGCCGATTACTTATGATTGGATTCAAGGTTGCAAATGGATTGGATTCAAGGTTGCAAACCCATGGAACTACTGGAGGTTAGGAGATGTTTTGTTTGAGATATATCTTACTTTTATTGTTATGTATTCGTATGATTTGATTCAACATATATTACTTTATGTATATGTGCATTATCAATTCCCGATCCGAATCCGTCATATATTCGACCCGTATCCGTATCCCGAATTATCCGGATCCGGCAAGCCCGTATCCGTTTCTGAATCTGGGGAAAAAATATAAGTTAGGATATGAGAAAAACAATATTCATCCATATCCGACCCGTTTTCACACCTAAAGCTGACCATGGTTGGCGTATTTACCCGAGCTGCTCGCCGACGTTGAAGTCCACATCGGAAGTCTGTTCTTTAGATATTACTACTGTGTGCCGTGTGCGGCTAGATGGCTTGACTATCACTCCCAATCCAATGCTGTGGTTAAAGTGAACTGCTCAACCAGATCGGTTTCAGGCAGCCGTTGCATATATATTTATCATCTAAAAAATCATATAAAAAAGGATAGGGGAGATGAACAAATTTGTTGAAAAAATTTGTGAGAAGTGTTAAAACTGATTAGTACAATAGTTAAGATTTTCTGGACATGTCAGTAGTCCAATTGTAAGAAACTGGCAAAACTATATAGATTCAAACATTGCGATGGGATCTATGACGCGACACAATTATCGTACACGACATCACCAAATTGCAGCTTTGTACAAAATAGCAAGGTCAGTGCCTGACTTGTGTGCTTCTTTATCACTACTAGTCTACTACTTCTAATTAGGAGTTGGTGGCAATAATCCGTTCTCCTCCTACGCTATTCACGATTGGAAGAAAAACCGTCCGCCCATCCCCACCCTCCTCGCTCGCAAAAAAAGCTTCTTCGTCCACCCCACGTCCCCTCCCAATCTTGTTTGTACATTGGTGCAGTTGTAGTCGTACTGGTCTCACACCTTCTCTAACAACTCCTCGTGACCGTTACAGGTTGCGAATCGTGCTCATCACTGTCACAAGTTGTGGATCGTCCTAATATTGAAGCTTTGTAGCAACGTCTCCAAATTATCCACACGTACGGGCGCAGGGACACCATGCACTGGAGTACTAACGTCTGCTGCATGGTTTTGGGCAAATGAGATGCGGTGGCTAGGATTTTGGGAGTTCCATATTTCTATGGTGTCTCTTAACTCTAAAACCACCACCCCTCTGCTATATAAGCGCTCTACAATGGGTCTTTACATTAGAGACTCATTAGGAACTCAAAGCCCATCAAAATTAGATCACCATCCGAATTAAGTTCCAACCCTTTAAGCGTGTGACTCTATATGTTCACGTATACTTGGACATGACCCAAGTACTCTTACTTGACAATTAATCGGTAGCCATCACTAACATGACATACCGACTCCCGAGTATATATAAAGATCGTATCGGACGAACCTTAACCATGCTTAGTTATATGTATTTTCCTTTGCCTCATGATATCGGTCAAACTCAAGATGAGTATGTGACGTCCTTATTTAGCTAGCTCGACCACTCTTTCTCGATTATGTGACTTGTAATCCCTGACTACAGTTAACTCTTTAACCGTGAGTAACATGGCCATACATTTCTGAAATCCGATCACTCGAAAGGTCTAGAAATCTCTCCTGTTGTATAGAGGGGTAAATCCCATCTTGATCAACCGGCCTCGCAGCATGCTTCATGACAAACCCAAAAGCCATCTTTATAACTATCTAGTTAAGGAATAGCATTGAGCAACCCCTAAGTAAGCCATTACACATCTCAAGCATATGCGTCAACCTCAAGTCTACGGATATAGCATACACATTATATATGAGACTAACTAATAACGAGATTACAACATTCTCGCAGTGTCTCAAGATGGATAAATTCAACTCCATGTTCTTTAACATATATCTGTATTATTGATTTGATATTTCTATATCCATAACTCGTGAAACATGATCATCAACCAATACATATACTAGTCTATCCATATATGTCCTTATATGTTTATCGACTAGGGATAACTTTAAAATAATCATCACAAAGTCATATATAGAGTTTCATAAACAAATCATATACTTGTTAATAAATAATAATAACTGTCGGGGATTGGATACACTGTACCAAGACGACCATCGAAGCCCGGCACCAACCGACCATGCCCTTGCCCGGACAACGCATGTAGGACCGACCTTCATGCACCCCGGCCCCGAGCAAGCCAGCTCGGGGGTCCTCGACAAGGCGACGTGGCATTAAATGCATGGCGGCTCAAGGATCGCGCGCCCGGGATCTGCGCCGCCACGGTCCGTGCTGACTTGGTCCGCGCCATCGTGCCCACGTCGCGTGGTACCCGGGTGGTGGCGCGCATCGCTTTCTGCGACATCCTCTGATGGCGCACTCGTAATAAATGATTTGTCTCTGTAATTCCTATAAATACCCTCCCACGATGGATTGAGGGTTGGACCTTCTGTATTTCGCACACACTTACACACATCGCTTGCTTACGAGAGTCCTTAGGATCGTTCAGGGCCTCCCGAGCAAGCGCATTGTAGCCCACTTTCACATACTAGTGCAATCACTGGACATAGGGTTGTTATCTCCCCCGTGAGAGGCCCGAATCCAGATAAAAAAATGACCCCCTGTGCCTTACGATTGTCCGGTATACCTTCGTTCCATTGCTCGGCATACTCTCAGACGTATAACCCTTGCGGAAAAGGGGCCCCAAGTTGATCCCTCATTCAACAAGTAAGCTCGGCGGGTTACCCTGTCCCGAATCGTCGACAGCTGGCACCGTTCGTGGGGATCGACTTAAGTCCTTCTGCAAGAAATCTCTGAGGATGCCAAACTCACAAGACAATCAGGACCTCTGCGTCTTCGACGACGTGGAGGACGGCGATGAATACTCGCCCGGCGATAGGCGTGGCGGTCTGGCCGACCGGAAGGCCACACCGAGACCGGAGTCTTTCCCGATGGGCATCGCGGCGCAGGCGCTTCCTCCGCCGCATCGAATACCCTCGCTCGCGAGGAAGAACATGGCGACCTCCGTGGCGATCGAGCCACTCCCGATCGTCTCGAGCTCAGCCAGGGGAACACGGCGTACGACACCACCCCGGTGTCGTCCACGCAGTCTTGGTATTCCCGCAGCGTCAACATGGCGGGGAGGGAGGACGATCAAGGCGAGCATCAGTCCCCCGAAGTTTCTCCCCACCACCAAAGACGATCTTTGGCGAGGACCGCCGAGTCGCCCCAAGTGAACCCGTAATCGCCCACCGCCCTTAGCGGAAGCGCTGGCCGAGATCGGTCTCGCAAAGATCCCAGCGAATATCGCTCCCCAGAGCACGAGCGCGACCGCTTTCCAAGATCGCCTCCCGTCGCTCCCCAGAGCGCCGAGCGCCATTGCGACGGTCGTGCGCGACCTCCAAAACTTCTCGGTCGGCGGACTGGCGACCATGGGGGCACTTGTGGCTGAGAACCTGGAAAATCTCGCCGCCGATATAGGGCTTCCAAGGCCGTCTGGCGCTCAAGGGCCCCGGAGTGTTTCCGGGACCACAAACACCCTTCCCCTGTTCGCTCCCGTCCACGATGCCCCGAAGTCTGCTTTCGGGCGGGCGCGGAAGCAAGAGCGGTTCGTGAGATGCCGGAGCGATTCCGGACAGACTCGCGGGCTCGGGGGCGTACCCCAGCCGCTTATGAGCCCTCCGAATGCTCTTCCTCGAGGCGCCCGCGCCGGGGCGTTTTCTCCCGCATCAAGCCGTGCGCGAAGGAGCGACTAGGCCCCGACCGTCGTGATCCCCACTCCCGCGGGGGCCGCCGTGACAGCCCGGTTTTCGGATGCCGGGCCTTTTCGGCGTCCCTTCGCTAGGTGGCGTGGCCGAGCAAGTTCAAGCCCGGCCACATAGAGCGGTTCAACGGGACCCAGAACCCGGATGAGTTCCTCTCGATCTACTCCACCGCCATCGTAGCGGCCGGAGGAGATGAGAGAGTCATGGCCAATTACCTCCCCACGATCCTCGATGGCTCGGCTAGGACGTGGCTCTTCAACCAGAAAGAGGGCTCGATCCGCTCGTGGAGGAAGCTTTGCGATGCCCTCGCGCGAACTTCAAAAGTCGCTACACTCGCCGGGCAATGGCGAGATCCGAGCGGCCGATCGACGGACAAAGAGACCCTGCGCCACTTTGTCCAGAGGTTCATCAAAGTAAGGAACTCCATCCCGAGCATCTCGGACGAGGCGGTCGTCTGGGCCTTCAAATTCGGGGTCCGCGACGTTCGCTTCACACAAGATTTGGAGATCCACCCCGACCTAACGGCCAACGAGCTTTTCCGTATGGCCGGCCAGGTATCTGCTAACGCCGGCGAGGCCGTATAATGGAAGAAGATGATCGACGAAGGCAGCCGCCGCCTCGGTAGAACTGGAGGGCTCTTCGGGCAAGAAGCGCTCGGGCTCGGTTGAGAAAAAGGCCAAAAAGAAGAAGCCGGGTGTGCCGGGCACGGTCGCCGCCATCGATCGCCGTCCACCTCGTGCTCCGCGGGGATGGAAGCCCGACGGCGATCAAGCCCGGCCACGACTGCGGCGCAGCGACCAAGACCCCGATGATCAAGGCCGCGGCGACCAAGGCCATGGTGACCAAGGTCGAGGCGGCCAGGAGCGCGAGCAAAGGGGCGCCCGGGTGTCCGGGTTCGCCGTACCATCAGCGGCAGTCACGACCTCAGAATCGCCAACTCCGGGCGACGCTGAAAGGTTCTACGACGGTGAGGGTCCCATGCCCACACTCCGGGACAGGTGGATAACAGAAGGGCAAGGGCCCAGCGGAGGACGGCGACGACGACATGGGATTCCAGGAGCCCCAAAACCACATCGCCGTTATATTCGGGGCTCCTCGGCATACAAATCCCTTGAGGACCTCAAGGAGGCGGCGGGAGGTCGCCACATCACTCACGGCAAACCACCTGCTCAACGGCTCGGTGGTCCGGCGCCTCACTTTCTCCAAGGAGGACGCCCCTTGGAATGACTAGGTTCTAGAAGCTCCGCTGGTCGAAGCCCGACCATCGGCAATGCTAAGGTCGGTAGGGTCCTCGAGAGCGGCGGAAGCTCTCGACCTCATATCTGCCGGTCTGGGCGACGATCACGCGTTCCTCGCTCCAGATCAAGAGCATCGCCGTCTGTCGTTTCTACGGATCGCCCCGCACTTCGATCAAGCCTGGGCCGATCGCTTTGCGTGACGCCGGGGTCCGCCAACTTCCGGACCGAGCTGATCAATTTTGAAGTCGTCGACTTCAAGTCGGCTTACAACGCCATCCTTGGCAGGCCAGCCCTGTCCAAGTTCATGGCCGCCACGCACCACGCCTATCAATGCCTGAAGGCCCCCGGGCCAAATGGCGTCATCACCATCAAAGGCGACCACAGGGCGGCCTT
Source organism: Guadua angustifolia (assembly GCA_036346375.1). Classification (NCBI taxonomy): domain Eukaryota; kingdom Viridiplantae; phylum Streptophyta; class Magnoliopsida; order Poales; family Poaceae; genus Guadua; species Guadua angustifolia. Next base: position 31,447,290 of record CM070501.1, on the reverse strand, counting down.
GAGCTGCGATGAAAAGGCACTCGACATGGTCGGGCAGCTGCCCCAGCGCGGCCCCGACCAGGCACCGGCACATTCTCGACCGAAAGTTACCCTCTAGCCCGGAGGAGAAACCAAGGCGGTCCCTCTCGACGAGGCCGACCCGTCCAAGGTCTTCCATCTGGGGTCTTCCCTAGACCCCAAATAGGAACTCGAGCTCATTACTTTCCTCCGGAGGAGCGCGGACGTGTTCGCCTGGGAACCGTCCGACATGCCCGGAGTCCCAAGGGAAGTAATTGAGCACAGGCTAGCTGTTCGGCCTGACAAAAAACCCGTGCGCCAGAAGCTCAGGCGCTTTTCCCCGGAGAAGCAAGCGATCATCCGGGATGAACTCGACAAACTCCTCAAGGCCGGCTTCGTCAGGGAAGTCGAGCACTCGGAGTGGCTGGCAAATCCAGTCATTGTAAAGAAGAAGGGGGGCAAGTGGCGCATGTGTGTCGACCACACCGCCTAAACGCCTACCGCCGAAGGACAACTTCCCGCGCGCATTGATCAACTAGTCGACGCAACGGCGGAATCCCATGTAATGAGTTTTTTGGATGCCTATTCAGGTTATCACCAGATTAGCTTGTTCCCCGGGGACGAGGAGAAGACTTCCTTCATCACCCCGTTCAAACGCGTTACGCTACGACCATGTCCTTGATCTGCGGAACGTCGGGCGACCTTCGGCCGCTTGATGCGAAGACTTTCCAGACCGGATAGGCGAAACACGGAGGTGTATGTGGATGATATCGTAGTTAAGAGTAAGCCCTCGGGTCATGTATTCGACCTCGAGGAAACCTTTTGTAATCTCCGTAGGCATAGAATAAAGCTTAATCCTGAGAAATGCGTTTTTGGGGTAAAAGCTGGCAAAGTGCTTGGGTATCTCATCGGGCCGCAGGGCATCGGTGCCAACCCAGAGAAAATCGAGGCCATCGAAAGGATGCGCCCTCCGAGCTCCGTGAAAGAAGTCCAAACCCTAACGGACGTATGGCAGCCCTGAGCAGCTTCATTTCCCGGTCAGGTGAACGCGGCCTGCCTTTCTTTAAGGCGCTCCGCAGGCACGAGGGCTTCGTCTGGACAGAAGAAGCTAACCGCTCCTTCGAGGAGCTAAAGCGGTACCTGTCCAGCCCCCCAATCTTGGCCACGCCAAGGTCGGGAGAGGCACTCCTACTTTACCTCGCGGCGACACCCCATGCCGTAAGCGCGGTGTTGGTGGTAGAGTGGGAAGGGACGCAGCGTCCGGTATACTACATCAGCGAAGTGTTGAACGGACCAAAGGAGCGTTACCCCGAGGTCCAGAAACTTCTGTACTCGCTGCTCATGGCTTCCAGGAAGTTACGCCACTACTTCCAAGCCCACAAGGTCGTCGTCCCGACCAGCTTTCCGCTTAGGGAGATCCTAAGAAATCCAGACGCCAGCGGCCGGACAGCGAAGTGGGCCATGGAACTCGCGGAGTTCGACATACACTTCTCTGCCCGCATGGCAATTAAGTCCCAGATCTTGGCAGACTTCGTAGTGGAATGGACGAACCTCGCCCAGCCCACCACGGAGTCTCAAAAACCTCGGGACGGCCGCTGGACCATGTACTTTGACGGATCCCGAGCTTCTGGCTCGAAATTTGGCGTTATCTTGAGTGTACCCTCAAGGGACCGGTGCAATATGTCATCCATTACACTTCGCCGCAACCAACAACGCGGCGGAGTATGAAACCTCTTGGCAAGACTCACGAGCATGCAAAGGCGCTCGAGTCCAATGACCGAGCCATGAAGGGCGATTCACGACTAGTCGTCAACCAAGTAAACAAGGAGTATCGGTGTTAGATCACTCAATGGCGCTTTACTTGGTTGAAGTGAGGAAGATGGAGCGGTACTTTAGAAATTTGAAGTACTCTACATCCCCGGAAGGACAATTCCTGGCCGACCAACTTTCCAAGGTCGGTTCCTCGCAGATTGCCCGCCCCATCTGGGCGCTCGTTGGCATCTGCACAAGCCCTCCATTCCCTCTCAGAGAGGCACCACCAGATGCCCGCCCAGACCGGGGCACTAGCCGAGCATCTGCGAAGCCCTCCAATCCTCTCAAGAGGAGGCACAAGAGACGTGCGGTAACGTCTCCTTCCTCGAGCAAGGCGTAGATTGGATGGAGCCATTCATCCAGTATCTTGCCCACGGGACATTGCCCGAGGAAGAAGCCGAGCGTTCCTGGCTGCAAAGGCGGTCATCTATCTACAAGCTAATAGACGGCGCCTTGTACCGCAAAGGGGCACTTGGAGTCCTCTCCAAGTGCATATCTCGAGAAGAGGGCGAATTCCTTCTCAGAGATATCCATGAAGGAATGTGCGGAGCCCACTCGTCCTTCCGGACGCTCGTGAGCAAGGCATTAAATTTGGGATACTATTATTATGGCGCTAGATGGACTTCGGCGATCGTGGTGACTTGTCGGGCGTGCCAGTTCCACGCCCGTAAGTCCCACCAGCCAGCGTACGCGCTGCAAACCATCCCACTCTCATGGCCATTCTCGACCTGGGGGGCTGACATTCTCGGGCCTTTCCCCCGTGGTCGAAAGGGTTGCAAATTCTTGCTCGTCGCCATCGACACTTTCTCTAAGTGGATCGAGGCCGAGCCAGTTTCAACCATCTCGGCTCAAGCAGCCAGACGATTTTTCCGCAGCAACGTGGTGACGCGCTTTGGGGTACCCAATCGCCTCATCACGGACAATGACACTCAGTTCACTAGCGAGCTGTTTCAGGCCTACTGCGAAGACATCGAAACAAAAATCTACTTCGCCTCTATAGCCCATCCGCAGAGCAATGGAGCAGCCGAAAGAGCGAACGGCCAAATACTCCAAGGGATAAAGAAAAGAGTCTTCAAAGACCTCTCCCGACAAGGCGGGTCATGGGTGGACGAGCTCCCTTCCGTCCTTTGGTCCGTGCGCACCACCGCAAGCCGAGCTACGGGCGAAACGCCTTTCCAGCTCGTTTATGGTGCAGAGGCCGTCCTGCCCGCCGAAATTGTGCTCGGGTCCCCAAGAGTGCACCTAGCCGACGACATCCACCAAGGTCGTGAGCGTCGCCTCGACCTCGATCTCGCCGAAGAGACCCGCCTAAAGGCACAGCTCCGATCAGCCGTCTACCAGCAAACCCTTCGCAAGCACGCGGCCAAGTCAATCCGGCCCTGAGCACTGCAGGTGGGTGACCTCATCCTACATCGAATTCAGGACATGTCGAAGGCCAACAAACTTTCCCCCAAATGGGAGGGACCATTCACGGTCGTTTCGGTGTCACGCCCGGGGGCTGTCCGCCTTGCAATGGAGGACGGTCGCGTGCTCACCAATTCATGGAACATCGACCAGTTGCGCAAGTTCTACATCTAAACTCATGTTTCATTTTACGTTATGATTGTAAATTCACGACCTTTCTTTTGAGCAATGCAACTTTAATTCGTCCAAAATCTTTTCACTCCGCGGAAATCGGCCTGCGCACGCGTGATTGTACAAGGCGCCGCGACTAACACCCGGCCTCTAAAAATCACCACCAAAGGCTCCAGTCTTGATAAGCCGACCTTGGTCCGCAGTAGCTATCCGCTGCGCGATACACGTCGCAAACAGACACCCTTTCGGTCGGTCCGAGATTTAGCCCGGCCAGCGCGTGTTGGTCGCCACGCACCATGTCCATCAACCGTGCGTTCTAAGTGTCGAAAAGTTTTAGGCCGCGCTAGTTTTCTCTCCACCGACCTAACCCACGCTTGTCGCTCGGACGGTAGGTGTTTTTGGTCGGAGGGTGGCGCGCTTTCTCTCACCTCTCCTGCGAACAAACTCGTGCTCGCAAAGACGCCTACTACGAGCTTTATTCGCAGCGGGGGCTGGATGGGAGCGAGTTATCGCGCCAATATGTTTTCACCGCTAAGTCACAAATTGCCATAAAACATTGCTCGCTTCAAGCACCGACTACCTTCGCGAAGTCATTCTATTTCAGCTTACTCCGGGCCTATGCCGCCCATGCGTCGATCTAACCTACAATATGTCTGTCTCGCAGCTATCTTTTGCGTTATCACAGACGCAGCACTCAAGCAAAGAGGAATTCACATTACAAGTCGTCATTTGCCAAAGTTTTCCAAAGTAAAAAAGAAAAAATGTGCAACCCTAAGCTTTGGGCGTTGCTCCCCTAAGCGCCGCGGAGAGTTTTTGCCTATAGTCGGCGATCTTGGCCTGAAGATCGATCACCTTCCGCCGGGCGTCGCGGCCTTCGCGGGCTTCTTCATGAGTCGCCGACCTCTTCTTTATCTTGGTCGGCAAGGGCAGCGGCCGCTCGCGCTGCCTGCTCCAGGTCGGCCACCTTGGTTTCGAGGGTCCGAGCACGCTGTCTCTCTCGTTCAAAGTCTTGTTCGAGCCCAAGAACCTTCTCCCGGCTAAAGGCCAGATCTTTCTCCAGCAGGCCAGCATCCCGCTTCCACCGCTCTAGCTCGTCCTTGGCCTGGCGCGACTCCTCAAGCTCGGCCACCTTGGTCTCAAGGGTACGGGCATGCTGCTTTCCCTGCTGAAGCTCTTGCTCGAGCCCGTGAACCTTGCCCCGGCTAAGGGCAAGATCTTTCTCCGCCAGGCTAGCGGTTTGCTTCAACTGCACCAACTCTTGCTCGAGCGCGAGCACCTTCTTCTCGGCAGCCGCAGCGTCTTCCTTGGACTGGCGGGAGCCCGACCTTTCCTGCTCAAGCTCTCGCTCGAGCCCGAGGATCCGTTCCTTGGACTCAGCGACGCTCCGCTCCGCCTCTCGGCATCTTTGCGTGAGCAAAGCTTCCGCCTGTTTGAAGTCGCTCAGCTTCTCCTCCAGCCTCTCGACCCGGGCTGCGCTTTCTTCGTAAAAGCGGTTCACAGTGTCGGGGACGATCAACACCTCTTCGAAGTCGGCCAAGGTCTTTTGAAGAAGCTGCGGGCAGAAAAGCTCTAAGTAAAACTCCCCCCACAAGATCCGAAGAAGAAAAATCACCGCAGTAGCGGAGCATCCCTACCTGAGCAACGTTGGTGCGCACGTTCTCCCGGTATTGCTCAAAGACCACCGCCGCCTGAATATCTTCGGGCTTCGGCAGGGGTGTGCGGACAAGCCCAGAATCCTTGAACAAGGGCAGGTCACTCGAGGGCTATTTAAAGCGTCCCCTGGGCATGAGATTCGCCCCGGAGCGCCTCGCTCCCTTCCTGAGCAAATCCCACGCTCGGAGTTTCCTCGCTGTCCTCCACGGCATGTTCTTCGCCGGCGGCAGCGAGGGGTCATCCCGAGCATGCTGTTCACTCGGGGGCTTCAAGCCTTCTTGGGCAGGCTTTTCGCCCGAATCCTGAAGCTCGACCACCTCTCTCCCTTGCACGTTCGTCGTGCTCGGGAGGGCCAAGGGCTCCGCCCCGCCTTGGTCATCTGCGACGAGGGTGTCCACCGCTGCCACGGCCTCCGTCATCACAAGGTCGGCGGCGCGGGCAATATCCCTCTCTACGACACGATCAAGGAGCTCGTCAATCATCCTGCGACAGTCCGAGCGGGACCTACGAGCTACGTCGCCCACGTCAGTTGGGTGGGGCTAGCTCGGGTTGACATGCACAAAATCGAAGATCAAGACGAGCAAGTGTCGAAGCTTACCTTTGGCCAGGTCCTCCACTCCGCTAGCAGGAGGGTTCGCCGCCGCCGCAACCACCGGCTTGTCCCTCTCCTCGGCGGCCTAGGTGATCTTCGCCAGCCGGGGCTCGACCTCCTCCATGTCAACCCCCACCAGCGTCTTTCCCGGCTGCCCGGTTTCCATTGCAGGGGGCTGCGCTCGGCCGATGATCCCGAACTCCCGAGCTTTGATAGCTCGCGCGAGTTGATCCTTCGTATCGGCGAGCTCCCTCTCCAGCGCCTCCCGCTCGCTCTGCACCATTCCTTCGATCATCTCCTCGCCTCGATTTGTTCGATTTGAACTCCCAAGTCGTAATTCTTCAGCCAAAGCCTCAGGCGGCTTACCTTCTCCTTCCGATCGGCATACTCCATATGCCGTTTGGGTGGATCTTTACGCGCCAAGCATGCCTCTTCGGGCTCGGGTGCTTTCATGAAAGTGGCGGCGCCGACCTCTTGCCCTTCCCCTTTTTGGCCTTGGCCGTGGGAAGGAGCACGTCGCCACTGCCCGCCCGGGACTTGAGCTCGTCCACGGCCAACTCCAGGGCAAGCTTTTCCTGTCAGAGAAAAATAGGATGCCATCAAAAGAAAGCTCGGATGTTGTTCCCGTGCGCAAACACTTTGTAAGACTCGGATGTCCTCCCCGAGCATGAATCACCGAAGATGCTTACCACTTTGCCCCGCTCAAGCACGTTCATCGGGACCTGGCGTTTTTGCTCAAGCTCCTTGCCCTTCGGGGTCCCGAACATCTCGCCGACCCTCTTCTCCACCCAGTCGTAGCCCGGGGCTGTCACCGTGTTGCACGAGAGGTCAGCATGGGTTCAAGCAAAACTTATGAAGCAAAATCGTCGCAAATCGCGAGGGCATACCAGATTCGCCTTCGCGGGTGATGTCGTCCCACCCGCCGGCTTTGAAAAAGGGGTGCTCCCTCTTCCTCAGCGGAGATATCCTGTTCCGGAGGAAGTCGCGGACGACATCTCGCCCGGTAAGCCCCATCTCCGTGAGCCCATGGATCGTCATCAGGACCCGCTCCTCTTCGGGGGTGACTGGCGGGCGCGGTGTCTCGGCGCCCGGCGTCGCCTCTCCAGTATAGCGCAGAGAACTCCCCTCCGACTTCCGCAGGTAGAACCAGTGATCGGCCCAGCCCGCGACGGAGTCCTTGAGGGTGAAGATGGGGAACTCGTACGGGCGGGCGTTTCTCAACCGAAAGTACAGGCCGCCGGTGGAGGAAGCACTACCGGTGCGGAAAAGGTTGTAGAAATGGAAGAAGAGACTTGGCGTGGGAAGGACGCCCACGAAGCCTTCGCAGAGGTGGGCGAAGATGTTCAAGACAAGGATGGAGTTGGGGTTCAGATGGGTGACCTCGCACCGGCATTGCTCGAGCACGTCCCCCAAGAATTCGCTCTCAGCAAATGGAGTCGTTGCGGTGTAGAACTCGACGAGACCATCTAAATGCGTTCTTGGCGGCTGGGGCTTCCTCGCCGCTCGGGATCCTCCAGGTGTAGGGGTCCAGGTACCCATAATCCTGCAGTACCTTGAGCCTCTCCGCCATGACCTTGCTCGCACCAAACCGCGCCATGGGAGACTCGGAAAGATGAAGCGCCGCAGCAGAGAAGGGAAGCCGAGAAGTTTGGAGGTTTGGAAGTTAGGAAGTTTGTGGTGGAGTGTTTGTCGTAAGGGGTGAAGATGAAGGAAGGAAAAAGACTTTTCGAAACGCTCCCAACGGATATCTGTAGGCGGAGAAGACGAATGGGCAAATGAAAGCGGTCGATTGCCAACGCGTGGCGGTCCGGTCCCCGAAGCAGGCCTGACAGGGCGTGGTTCCCGAAAAGCTGTCAGAGTCACGCCACGACGCTTCGTGAGGAAGGAACCACTGCGGTTTTTCCCACGCTCCGCTCGCGAGTACTATTTGGCCCAGACTTCGACCAAGTATGCTCGGGCCCGCCGCAGAGCGCACCTGCCCCCGAGCCAGGTTGCTCGGATGCCACAACAGGTTTCCCTTCGTTGCGAGATCTCTTTCTTCGAGCGCGGCTTCGGATCTTTGCGCAGCGATTTTTAGAAGATTTTCGCCCAAGCATAGTTGCTCGCCAGCAGAGCGCTTTTTTTCGCTCACGGATTCCCGCCCCGAGCTAGGAAGCTCGGGTGCCTTGGAGCTCTTCGCGCCGACTCAATCCCACTCTAAGAAGTCTAGAGGCTTAAGGCGGAGGCCTCAAGAAGGCCTTTTCCCTTTAGCCTCGGGGGCTAGTGCTTGGGATTGGATACACTGTACCAAGACGACCGTCGAAGCCCGGCACCAACCGACCATGCTCTTGCCTAGACAACGCATGTAGGACCGACCTTCGTGCACCCCGGCCCCGAGCAAGCCAGCTCGGGGGTTCTCGACAAGGCGACGTGGCATTAAATGCATGGCGGCTCAAGGATCGCGATCCAGCGCCGCCACGGTCAGGCCGACTTGGTCGCGCCACTCGTGCCACGTCGCGTGGTACCCGGCGGGTGGCGCGGCATCGCTCACAGACGTCCCTCAAGATGGCGCACTTCGTAATAAATGATTTGTCTCCTGTAATTCCCTATAAATACCCCCTCCCACGATGGATTGAGGGTTGGACCTTCTGTATTTCGCACACACTTACACACATCGCTTGCTTACGAGAGTCCTTAGGATCGTTCAGGGCCTCCCGAGCAAGCGCATTGTAACCCATTTTCACATACTAGTGCAATCACTGGACGTAGGGTTGTTATCTCCCCCGTGAGAGGCCCGAACCAGATAAAAAAACGACCCCCTGTGCCTTACGATTGTCCGGTATACCTTCGTTCCATTGCTCGGCATACTCTCAGACGTATAACACTTGCGGAAAAGAAGCCTCAAGTTGATCCCTCATTCAACAAGTAAGCTCGGCGGAGGACCCTGTCCCGAATCGTCGACAATAACATTATTCAAGAAACAAGATAATAAATCATGACTATAAAGAAATATAATCATCTCTATTATTGCCTCTAGTGTATGTCTTCAACAGTATAGACACACCACTTGTTTTAGTTGTTTTCCTGACGAGCCTAGACCAAGCTTTTCCTTCCAGTTGTAGGATTCTTTCCAAGCTACTATATGAAGACACCATGTGCTGCTGCAATCAACTGATGGAAATCTGAATTTGAAAGGTGATAGTATGAGTCAATTCAAATATGTTGAACATTAGGACCGGTCAGGCCATGAACAGGTTGACAACTCCTGACAAACAGCTGAAATATGTAACAGTCAATGGCAAACAGCAAATAAGTTTCCGTAATCGAAAATGGTAATATATTTTCTCTTGGTTCGGAAAGAAAGGAAGATAACTTTCTGTTTTTGGCCTTGACACCTTATTATATACACCTGTTACAAATGAATAATGTACACCAAGAAATACAAGAATGTACAGAAAAAAAATGGATTACAAGGCTCATCGATTCTCCTCATTCGTCAGTTGAACGATTTGATCTAATGAAAAGTAAAGCTGACCCATTAACACCACGAAGAATCATCAACCTCGCATCAATGTATGTCCCGCAAACAATCTTCGATAAATCAAACATTTCTGGCGGGGTCTGAATACGGGCCTCCTGCAGCACCTTTTGTGCAGAATTGACATTCAAAGTCGAGCTGCAACTCATTGATACATTGACTTCATCCATAGTAATGCTGACAGTGGGAAGGCTAGCTGGCAGCTCCTTCATTTTTGAAACTTTTCTCCATTTACCACGAAGATAACTCCTAGAAGATTTAGAAGACGTAATACTACTCTCTATGTTATCATCTTCATTAATATAAATCCTCCCAGCAGCTACCTTTACTGATGTGGTAACAGACAAATTTCCTTCAGTTCCAGATTTATCATGAGGCCAATCTGGTTCTGGCATAATTTTGAATCCAATATCAGATGTCAGAGATAAGACAGGATCAATGGACTCTGGAGTTTGCGCGAATGTGAGGAACACATCACTGATGAGGATTCTAGGGGAAGGCTGACGAAGTGTTAGACCAATGTGCCTTCCAGTACAGTATAAGAGACGCCAGCGTCCAGGTAGGAGGTCAAGCCAATTCTAAGTGAATAAAAGCAGAGAGAAATATAAATAATCATGCCAAGCAGAGAACAACATAAATTAGAAAAAGGAGAAAGAAAAGAAACTGAAAATAGATCGATGACAAGTACCATCTATCTGCAGCAAAACAAAAATAGGAAATACAAAAAAGATCTGTCTCCACTGCCTCATATTGATGACAGCATAGAAAGAATAGATAAAGTGAATTCGTGACATATACACCCTAACAATTATTGTAATCAAGAAACTATAAGTCTATAATGGCTGATCTCGAAAGTGGATATTAAGCTCAGCTAGATAATTATGTCAGAACAAAGTTCACATCACATGGGACTCATTGTCAGGACTTGGGACCAGGAAGAAGTTACCTCTGTTCTTGAATTCGGGTTTAGAACCTCCATCAGTTCAACGAAATATGCTAACCGTCTGCGCTGTAAACATGGAAAAGGAAGCTTTATAAGCTCCTTGGGGTTCCATCACAGTTCTTTGTGCAGCTAACAAGTGACATAAAATTGGAAGTTTGACAGCTAAAACATAGCCTTCGCTAAAAAGATGTCAGTTTCCAATTGGGTGGAAACTCAAGCCTTTTGTCAGGAATTGGAATGGAGATGCAACTTGAGTCATCCATGTAAAGAAGATTAATACCTGATGACGTCCATAGATATAATCTTCAGCCATGCGGACAGCAGTAGATCCCAAGCCCCACCGTATGACATGCACTGATGGATTTATCCGCCATTTAGGTCCACAAAGGAAGGGGTGCCGCAATGCATCCAGACAACTGCAGATTAAGTTGGCAAATAGTAACCAAATTTCAAATTTTGCAATGTTTACCTTGTGGAATTGCCAACAGCAGTGATTAATCTTACCTTATCCTTTTGTCAGGTTTTGTTGCCAGCAATAAGGCCAAAAGATTCCAACCAGCACCCCATTGCCTATCTAGCATCTAAGGAACAGCAATAAACCACACGATCAGTATCAGACTGCTTCAAGAAGTGATAGGCCAGTAAATTACCGGGATTAAAAATACTTACCTGCAGACCAATATTCCCAGATGGAGAATTGAGGCACAGAATTGGTAGAAGGAACTCACGCAAACATGATGCATCATTTCCCTGTAATAGATACCGGTCATGGAAATAATAGTTTTCTTAGTTTCAATATTAAGATTTCTGAACTCTTCAAAAATTGAAGTCATCTGCATCAACATGTAGCATTTAATCTCGAAACAGAACTAAGTAATTATAGTAAAACAAAACAAATTGTAATATTGCAAGTCAGAAGGACATCTAATATCTTGAAATAAAACACAACCCCAGTACGACAAACATTATGGAGCCTATGTTTTCATTAGGTTGGCTATTCATTAGTTAAGGATGGTATTTCCCTAATTCTGTACTTACTACCATGCAAATTTCACCAAATAGCATTTACCTTCAGTGCTTGAATGCAAGGTGCTATAGTGTTATACCGTATAGACATACCATGACAAACATAGATCTTTGTGAGAACATGGATGGAATCACAAATGGCAGAAAGGATATAACTTGATGGAAGTGCACAGAACAAACCTTTGTCAAGAATGACTTGAATTTTAGGAAAGTTGAAGAATCCATGAGCTCTCTCAGAACCATCTTAGCCATGATGAAGCCAACACATCTAGGGAACAAAAATAAATTAAAATGTTAAACTAATAATATATACAGGTCCATGTTAAATACTGGTTCACTGTTTTCAAAAGCAGAACAGCGGATGCAAACAGAAGTATCTCAATCTGCTCAAAACTTTACCTCATGTCAAATGCTATCATCATTTTTCGCCTTTCACTGTTACTTGCTAGTGTACTACTGCTAGGATCGTTGTCATGAAAATCAACAGCATTCCCAAGTATACCGACCTAAAAAAGATAAATAAACCATGAAATTAGCCAATCATGTTTAGATGGAACTAGCTACAGAACATTGGGACACAGAGAATGCACAAGACAACCTCCATGTCCGTAAGGCTTCTTGGGCATTGGCTTAGTCCTCAAACATTAACTTTATGGTTTTATATAAATTCCAATATTTCCTAGCTTAATATCATGAATAAGCATATATGTAAGTTATTTAAGTGCATTTCTGTACATCAGTGTGTTAAAAAAAAGTAGTTCAAATGTCATATTCAATTATATTACATGACAAATTGCTATCTTGCCAGCCACGGTCCACAAAATATTATCGAAGAGACAGTAGCTTCTAGCTGTTTGTTCCTATCAATCATACACATCTTGTACAAAACACATGTGTTAACATTTTTGATCCAAAAGTTCACTGGTGCACAGATTGTTTGGTACCAAAAAAAAAAGCTTATGAATTTTCCATAAACCAAACCAACTTTATGATGTTTGCATTGTTTGCTATTACATGAATTTGAAATAGCTTTATTTTCCTGTAAAAAGTGCGTCACTTGCTTGTTGAGAATATGGAAATAAATCTAAAATAAAAATTGTAAAACGGTGAAAACTATCATCATGAATATAATCTAAGGTTCTTGATGTACAAAGATCCTAGTACAGCATTTCAACAACACTGACAACTTAGTCCATTCCAATATCTGCCATGCGGTATTATTTTTTTTAATTAGGCATCAAATTTGCCAAATAGCTTAAATTGTTGAAAAGCAATAGCTTTATAGCTTGCAGAGAGACATTCTCCTTGTTGGTATGTAGTTGTGCATTTGTCAGCAGTTAAAACTACAGAAAGAGTAAAAAGATATATATGATCCACTTGACAATAATTTAATTGTCTCAGTGGTCTTCTAAGATATTCATTAAATAATCCTTTTCTCAAAAATATTTTATTAATAACACATTGCCAACTTTATTTCTAACTCTGACCCTTTTGGCCATGCCACCACTTGTGGCATGGTAAGACAACATTGCCACGCCAATCACCATGGCATGGCCAAATCCTACCACTCCACCACTAACAGAGTGCCAATGTTGTTTGGCCATGCCACCACTGGTGGCGTGGCAAGAACTGCCAAAAAGTTTAGATTTGGAAATAAAGTTAACAATGGTTTAGTAATAAAAATAATTTGAAAAATGGGTTAAATAATAAAAAATGGTTGTGGTCTTCCAGGTTCCAACTGTAATAATTATTAACAAAAGTTGACTTTTGAGAGCCTATGACATCTTGGTAACATAATTCTTCAATGAAAAAAGAGCCAGACATAATTGGTTGGTTACTAATACACAAAAGGTTGGGGGGTGCTGATCTTGGCATTTAAGATGTTGCGTTTATATGCATGATTCAGCTAAGTATACTGAATAGGATGGCAGAATTTATTTGTCATCAATAGCACAACTCAAAGTTGCAAGGTAACACCACAATGTTGATGTTCTCAGCACAACAATATTTAATTACACTATTGAATTGCAACTACTAAGTATGACACCATTTGGAGTGCCAAGACAGATCCACCGACCATATGCTGATGCAAAATCATGCTGAATTAGGAATTTAATATTCAATTGTTCAACTGTATTGTTTGAAATCATATGTGTTTATTAAATGTCCTCTGTAAACTACTAAGCATGATTGCAAGGACAGAATACAACCACTCACATAAATAACAACAAAAGGAAAGGCTGCTTACTTTAACATGCTTATCTATTGGGCTTACATGAACATTCTCCAGTCTAAGCTCAGTATGTGCCAGCCCATGGCTATGCAAATAATTTACCTGCATCAAAAAAGATGTATCTTCAAGTCCAGACCAATCGGTAAAAGGGTATACATAAAAAATAAATAAATAAATAATTGAAGCTTACACCAATCAGAAGGTCTCTCATCAATATCCTAATTAAACGTAACTGTCGGGTTACAGCAGGCCCTCCTACTGAATCATCTCCTACTCTCCTAACTTGTTCTTCGTCCAATGCTAATGTTGCTTCTAAGGTTGGAAGCCAATCTGAGAGTTGCAACCAGTGATGCAAGGAGTAACTCCCATGGTACTGCATACAAAAAATTGACTCTAGAATAATGAATCTACTAGCAAATTGCTCAATCCAGCAAGAAAAGAAACCTAGCCCTTTTTGAAAAGCTACAAGAAAATACACAACAAGAGCCGTGAAGTGTTCAGATATTCTATGTGCAAGAACAAGCAAATCTAAGTGGCAATTTCATCAAGATGTGTCCTAAACCCATGCCATGACTGCATAGTCTTAATGCAACTAGGCCCCAAAAATGAAACCTGAAAATGATACTGCCACATTTAGCTTAAGACCAAATCAGCTCAAGGAAATAAGACAAAAGCTCCAACCCCGTGAACCAAGATAAACGGGCCATCGCCCTCCTCCAAGGCATTGCCCGGGGTGACATAGCCATGGACCTGCATCGCATAAGAGTGGTACATCATCTGGCGACGAGCCAGCTTCTTCAGCACCTGTGATCACACAACACACTCGAGTTCAACCATACGTATTCCAACGCACTAAACAGCACTTCTCCAGAGAAGAACACTACCTCCAGCGAGCGCCGGCCCCTGCGCTTCGCCTGCAAGCTCGTCAGCTGCCGCAGCACCACCGTCGACCCGTACAGTTCACTGAATAACAAAATCAGAAAAATGACTACGATTCAACGAATTCGTACTATCTAAAGTGTTCCATGCTAATGCTGACCTGTTCGGATCGCGCACCGTGGCCTCAAAGATAGTCTCATCCGACTGCAGCAAGAAACAAAAATGACTGATTAGTACCAACAAGGGAGAAGCACGAAGAAACCGGGGCGGAATCCAGCACCCACCCGCCCATGAAGTCCGACGCTGACGCGGTCGGCGACGGCGAAGTCGTCCATGTCGAAACTGACTACGGGACACGGCCCCGAACCGGCCCCCTCGTCCGCTGTCGCCGAAGCGGGCGCGGACGCCGACGATCTCGCCTCCAATCGGAACCGACCGCGGCGGGGCGGGTGCGCGGAAGCGCGGCATATGGGACTGGCGAGGACAGACGGGGAGGGGCGGGCGGCGACGGCGGCGGCCGCGAGAGGCATGGAATGGTGGCGGTTACCGCTGGGTTTAGCGGGAGGGAGATCGCTGCAGCGGAGGAGGAGGTGGAGGGGGAAGGGTTAGAACTTAAGAAGAGGACGGGGCGCGAGGCGGTTGCGTGCGGGGAAGCGGCGGGGGCGTAGCAGCCATGAGCTCGGCGCGCGTCCGCCTCGGCCTCACCGTGCGCCCCGGCTGCGACCGAGCCGGGGGTGCGATTTTTTTGGGCCCGGTGCACCAGCTCGGACGTGCGCCGGCGTTGTCCGCTTCCGCCACTTGGGCTGTGAGGCGGAGCATTCCAGTGAGCGGTCCTCGCCGGTTTGTGTCTAGTCAGTGGTTACTGCCGTTCCGTGCAGTTGACCGTAGCTATCAAGTACGAATACCGCTCCATCTCAAAGAAAACAAATATCTGAATACATTCTACTACTTGGTAATTGGTATTCTACCGAGGATAAGTCAGTACATTTTCATCTATGTTTTCGTCTAAAATGGCACAAAAGGTAGGTATTAGCATTGCAGATAAAGTTGGTAAAACAATAATCCGGATTTATGTCGGTTTTTAGGGCGAATGTATAACTATATGTGAAGCGAAGAGAATCTCTCCGTATGCATGGGCGCCACGTTAGCGGTTCGCAAAAGGCCTTTTGAAAAATTCAAAATCGCGTTTAGATCCTTAATTGGTTTTTTCTAGAAAGGACCAAAAAAACCAAAAATACGTTATAGGCCCCTTTGCAGTTTACGTTTAGATCCTCCCAAAAAACACAAATTCGCTTGTTTTAAAATTTGTATAACTTTACTCCAAATTTTACTCCGAGAGGGCATGATTGGATCACAAATACAAAAATTTTACTGTATTAGCCACCTGGCTCTATTTTTTTCCAATATGGCCCTCGTCGCGACGAATTTGCGAATATAGCCCTATGCAGGCAAAATTCAGTGGAGCGTAAGCGCAATATTATTTCTCATGCCTGCCTGCTTGTAAGATCAAGAATAACCGACTAAAGGGGGTGAATAGAAGGTTTCTAAATTTTTCAACACTAATTGCAATTAATAAAATCACTAAGCTAGAATTGTAATTAAGACAATTTACAACCAACTTTTCTAGTGATCAGTAAGCATTCTAGCAATTCAAGTATAGGTAAGAAATAATTCTAAGCATAAGTAATATATTCAAATTGTTAGGATTATAAGTTTAGCATAAGAATGATGATGCAAACCATCAGAGAATGAGACACAAATTTATCCCCTAATCTCGGAGACTTGCTGATCTCCCCTAATCTGTGTTGAGGTGACTTGAACAACTTCAAACCGGTTCCAACCTTTTGAGCCTTCCTCGATTACTAAGATAGTTCTTACTCGCTCCGGGTAGGCGAACTCTGCCCTTTACAACTTGTTGTGGCTTCTCACAATCTTCGTCGAGAAGCTCACCGCGCACGAACGCCTCCAAGTCGTCTAGGAAGCGGCAATCTCTAAGGGTAATGAACTTTGATGGTTGCTTGAGGTGAATTAAGTGTCTAAATGGCTCGATTTAATATTCTCACTTGATTTTTACTCAACTATTCCCCAAATGTGAATTTAATACAATTGAGTAGAAGAGATGTACACTAGAGCTCAAGAATATGCAATAGGAGTCCAAGAAGAAATCTATGCTGCATATGGCGGTATATTTATAGCTCTCATCAATTTTCCTAGCCATTGCTATCAAACCCCTAAAAAATTCAGGGTACCTGGCACTATCACCCATTTGGGGCTGGTATTACCGGCCTTAGGTCTAACGGTCAACTGTGGGCATTAAATGCACTTACAGACTAGTCATTGCCCTGAGATCGTCATTACCGCCCATGCTAGGCCGGTAGTGTTAGCCAAGTGGCAATACCGCCTATCTAAGATTGATAGTGTCGGCCAAGCTGGCTTCAAAAACAACCCCTCTGGAGAAAGACTACCGCCCCTAGGGTCGGTATCGTTAACCGAGCAGCAGTATCGCCCTCACATGGTCGGTAGTGCCAACTGTAGGATCGAGGATGCGCCTAGAGGGAGGTGAATAGGCGTTTTACAAAATTAATCGCTCTTCTAAAACAATCGCTCTAATCAACCCCTATATCAAAACCTAATCAAAAGATAATGCGGAAGTGATAAACTAAGTTTTGACAATTAAGGCCTAAATCAACTAGGCTTACTAGTGCACTAACTAAATTATGTCTCTATACTAGAATTGCTAAATTGAACAAGCAATCAATACTAAGCAATTTTAATTACAATCAAGCAATTTGATAAATATATAATAAAGTAAATGCTTGAAGGTAAAAGAGACAACCGATATTTTTTCGTGGTGTTCGGAGACTTGCTGGTCTCCCCTAGTCCACATTGAGGCTAGCCCAAAACCTTGGACCGGCTCCGCAATGAGCACCCGCCTCGATTCCACTAGATGTGGTTTTTCACGCTTTCGCGTAGGCTCAACCCAAACCTTCACAAACTTCGCTGGGGCTTCTCACAACCTTGAGAGCTCCCGTGCACGACGCTCTACGCCGTCTAGAAGTCGGCAACCTCCAAAAGTAACAAGCCGAGTCTCCGCTCGAGCTTCATCTAGCACAACGAATGCGCTTCCAGTGATCACCTAGTGCAACACACGCACAAGGCCTCCCTCAAGTGCAACACATGCACAAGAGGTCACTCAATCCACTTCTAATTGCAACACATGCAATTAGGGCTCACTTTTGGCTCAAGAATCAAATTGAGGAGTGCAACACATGCAACCACCTCCCATAAAACTCACAAGAACACCAGCAACCTGCCAATGCCCCCCAAGGCCTCCTTTTATAGTCCACACAAGAAAACTAGCCGTTTGGGGGCAAAACGGGCAGAAAAGCAGCAGGTCTGGCACTACCGCCCTCTGAGGGCCGGTAGTGCCGGCCTTAACCTCCAATGGTCGGCAATGGTCAAAAGTCCGGCACTACCACCCTCTAGGGCCCGGTACTGCCGACTTAGCGGCAGTACCGCCCCCAAACAGCGGTAGTGCCGGCCTCACCCTCTTCAGAAAACACTCATTCTGAAATATAGCTACCGGCAATATTCATCCGGTAGTACCGGCCAGGTGTGGCACTACCGCTCCCATAAGCGGTAGTTCCGGCCCAACGGTGCTACCGCACAAAGCAACTCAGATAGCCGGCGGTTTTGAAGAAATCCATATTTTCAACACTAAAATCATTTCTTCAAAAATCAAACACTATTCTTTGAGCCATTGGATGATCAACACATGATCATATACATGTGCAAAACACATTTGCACCAACTTAGCTCATGCTCAGAGAATCTCAATGTAACATCCCAAATTTTTGAATTTTATTTATTTAATATTATTTTATTGTAATTTATGATTTTTGTGAATTTACTGGATTTATTTGGATTTTTTTAGATTATTGGAATTATTTCAAATTAAAATATATTGTCTTTTGTCTAGAAATAATTATAAAAAGAAAAGTTTAAAATAAAGTTTGGCCAAAAATATTTTATTTAAGTCCAGAATGTCTCAAGGTATTTTTGAGATTTTTCTTAGAATTTTTCTGATAATTTTATTGCCCTAAATAAATCAAATGATTTTCTCAGATTATTTTAAATGGAAAACCCCGGAAAATTCCTTCGGAACAGTAACGGGCCGAAGCCCATTACTGTGCACTCGAGGTTCGGCCCAGCCGGCCGATGGATTCGGGAGAATTAACGCGCACCGTCAGATCAAGATCCAACGGCCATTTTCAAGCCGTGTCATTTATGGAAACCCTAATCGCTCGCATCCGTTAGATCTTCATCGCACGGCTTTTATCAGATCTTACCGATTCAGAAACCTTATCCTATCCGGGCCGTCGAATCAAGATCGTGCGACTACTGGTCTTCGTGTCCGAGTCGAACTCGCCGCCGCCGCCGTATTCGTTTCGAACTCCGTCTCTGCCAAACTTTCCGAGTTTTGCGCCGTGTGCCCGGTATTTAAGGACCCCGAAGCTTCTTCCGAGATTCACCAGAGCCCGAGCCATCTTTTCTCTGTTGCGCCGCCGCCGGAGGAGCACCGAAGCAGTCGCGAGACCTCGCCGGAGTACCGAAGGGCTTCCTGTCGCGTCTCACCGTCGCCGGGGACTTCTTCCGCCGTGTGGGTTCCGGATTCGAGTTCACCGTGTCGCGCCGTGTTGATTCCGCCAACTTGGAGTCACCGGAGCACGTTGCATCGCCGTCGGGAGTGTCATCTTCTTCAAGTCCGGTGAAGCCACGCCGTCACGTCGCCATCGCCGGAGTCGAAGCATCTCAGCCGTCGGATCGCCATCGGATTGACAGAATCAAGCCACGTCGCCTCGGTACACAGTGATCCGCTCGGGTAAGGTTTCCACCGTTCGATTCGGATCTGATGGTTGACGTTGCGCCACGTCGATTAGGGCAATAGTGTTTAGCTCGGGTAAGTCTTGATCGTTCGATCTAGATCGGATGGCTGTAGTTTAGCCATGTGGAAGATTAACCGTGAGCCGTTAGATTGATTTTAAACGGTCCAGACTAGGCCACGTGTCAGCCGTACCGAATCAGCCCAGGGCTGACGTCAGCCGACGCCATAATTCGGATTTTCTTTTCTAAAAATAATTCGGAATATTTTGATTTTCCAATTTTGGGGATTTTCAGGAATTTGAATTTTCCGAGGGCTCATTCTCCCTCATACAAACTCCGATTGAGGTGATTCAAATTCCTAAAAATTTGTAAAATTAAGATCTATCTAATGGTGATTTTTTGGATTTTTAGAATTTGTTTGTTCTTTGGTTTTGGTGTTTATTTGCTATTTCTTCTCGATTCGCGTAGACGTTGAATTGTGCGAGGCGTCGGAGGAGGAATTGGCAATTCAAGAACCATTTTCAGACCAAGATCAGGAGCTTAACCAAGGCAAGTTGTGCTTTGATCATGTTGCACCCATAGATAGATTAGTTGCTATTTTGATTTACTTTATTGCATGTTATTTTATGTGTATAAATGATTTCAACATAAATTTGGGATTAGCTAATGTACCTTTTTGAATTACACCCTACCTTGTCAATTATATGCCATGATTCACTTATCACCTTAGGTTGGTTATTATAGTTGGTTAATAATGAAATCAACATGGATGGTTAGAACGGAATAGAATCGCTTAGCCATGCTACGTCATCACATGTACACGAAATGTTGATTATTAATCTTGACTAATGGAATATGGAACAACGATATTAACTTGTGTGTCATGTGTGATCACACAAAGAGATTGAGTTGTTGTGGCGAGGAGGTCACGCAACGATGTTGACTTGTGGATAGCACGTGGTGCTTGGTAATCAACCGGGGTTGGTAATCACTTGGATCGAGGCAAAGTGGTAAGGGCAAGTGTGCCAGGGTGGGCCCGATGGGCAGAGGGTATGTGCAAGTCTTGCTTTGGTCAAACCTAAGGACTTAACCTTGCGAGCCTTTGACTTGAGTCAATCATGCAACCACATGTCTGTTATGAGGCAGCCTAGTTGAATAATTTGTAATGTCTTAGCTTGAGTACTATCTTGGTGGTGTGGGTCCGGGTGTACGGAGGAAACTCACATGGCGCAAGAGGGGGGCCCTGTTGTGGTGGTATAACCCTTTAGTGTTGAAACCTCAACGGGTAGTACTGGGTTAAGGCAGAACATTGTAAAGGCTTTATTATAATCATTCGCCTGTGTGGTGCATGGTTGTATCATGTGAGTAAAGTGCATAATCTCTGCAGAGTGTATAAACTATTCAGATAGTCGTGCTCACGGTATTGAGCAATGCTCGGGAATTACAGTCAAGGGTTAGTTTAATAAACTGGACAACTGAATGGGTTGGCAGGATGCCATGTGGTTAATGGAACTTGACTTAGGATGGAAACTTGATTTTACTTGAGAATCATTGAATCTATTAATGTTATTATTTGTTTTACTGTCTTTTAATCTATGTATTGTATGTGTTCTTAAATGCTGCTTTACTGCAAGTAACCCTTAGCCATTCCTTTGGAATAAGCCTTGCATATAGTTATGGTAGAAATGCATTCTGTGCACAACTTGTTAAGTGCTTTCGTACTCACCCTTGCCTATAAACAACCAACAACAGTGAAGGAATCATCGCCGATATTGGAGGAGGACTTTCAGGTGGACACGAGTCACTAGGCCAATCCTTGTCAGTCGCCTGTGGTGTGCTGATGGGACATCTACGTCTTTTGCTATACTTTCCGCTGCATTTGTTTAAGTTTACTTCAGTCTAGCCCATGTGGCAGAATAATGTAAGTGGTCATAAGATCATACACTAGTTATATTGAATAAATGAAGTCTTATTACTTTTTATCGTTGTGTATGATATGATGATTACCGATGTTAAGCTGTGTGCACTAGCGTTGATCCTGGGAATAGTGCAGTAAAACACAGTGGATTCGAATGGGTGAATTCGGGTCCTTACAGAGGTGGTATCAGAGCATACTGACTGTAGGACTTGGCCTTAGTTAGCATGGTGGTGTCCTAGGAGTGTCCAAAATTATTTTCTAAAAGGAAAATTTAAAATAGATTAAAACAACCCTCTCGACTTATCTTATTCTCCGCCCCTTATCTTTGCTGAAATTTTCTCAAATTTTCTGAGTGGCCGTTTGAGAGTTGAGGACTTATCTACTTCTCCTTTGAATAGATGAGGATGATCCAAGAGTACGGAGAGCTTGAGGGAGGCTACGCAGCAGAACTATGGCGTATGATGCGATTTCTCGGAGGTTTCGACAGGCCGATCTACCGGGGGAATACCATAGTACGGGCCGAACTTGACATCGGCTGGAAGGTTCAGATTATGATCTACGCCCGGGAGAGAACAAGAGCAAGTCGTTCCATCCGCATCACCGTCAGGAGGTCTACGTCTGAAGTCGGGATTCAGGAGGCAGCACGGCTAGCGATGAGGCAAATTGCTCGTACCTATTCCAGGGAGTTGGAAGGCACCGTGTTCCGTCATCATCCACGCCGAGATAACCGCCACGACCGGGAGCCAATAAGGGAGGAGAATGCCACGATCACCCATCTGGCAAGATATGTCATTGCTTAGGAGGATGCTATCGATGACATGGTTCAGGAGCTGCAAAGAACTCTTAATGGATGCCTTTAGATCAATTGAGCACAACTCTTAATCAATTTGAATGATATAAAATGTGTCTTAAGTACAATAATGCAACACATGCTTCATTATACTTAAGAACTATTTATTTGTCCTTAATTAATCAAGGAACATCATTAACACATGATGAGGTGTTCTTTAATGATTAATAAGACAAATGAACTCAATTTAAATTTTCATTTAAATTGACTCTTCAAGTTAGAGTGTGAACTCCCCCTAGATATGTGCATCCATATAATATATGGATTAGGAAACATAATGCATATTTTGTGGTTAATATAATGGGAACATTCATACTTTAACTTGAATCCAAAGTATGCAATTAATACTAGAAAGAATGCGCATACATACCTTGGGTTTTCCATTTTCCATTCCAAATATGAGACTACTAAACAAATGCTCAATAGACATATTAGTCTCATAATGATTAGGTTGTCATTAAACAAGGATTAAGCATTAATCTATATCAATCACCAAAACCAATGACTCTTGAACTTACACCAGCCAAGCGGTAGTACCGCCCCATGGGAGCGGTAGTGCCAGCTGGGCACTGGATCAACAACACCCCTCTCTATAAGTACCGGGCTTGGGGCCAGTACTGTCAACCAGAGCGGTAGTACCGAACTACCATGGGCGGTACTGCCGGTCCATGTGTACCCAAGAGGGATTTTAATTTTTCTTTTTGTCTCAATTAAAGATAATCATTTTATGAGCATTGATTGAGCCAATTTTCACTTAAAACACATCAACCTACTAATCAATAGTCCCTCTTAATATTACGGTATCTATTCTAGCAATCCGATCTTTCACCAATACTCTTAGATCGATAAAAGCTATGAAAAAATCCTTAATATCATATCTTGTCTCTTTAGCTTGATGCATTGATCTTCTTTAGCTTTATTTTTATGCTTCATTGTTTTTCATATCTAGGACCAACCTATTTTCAAACATACTTAAAGAAAATATTAGTTCCTTAAACATGATTGTTATTAATTACCAAAACTAAGATAAATTAGGGGTCTAGATGCTTTCAGTGCCACGGGAATCTTCTTTATTTTATTTTCCGCATATACCGAGCGCTGGATTTATATTTTCCACGGCACTAGGGGGCTGAAAATTTTCAAACGGAATCTAAGTGCTGGAAATTGTTTTTTTTTTTGGTACCGATCACTGGAATTGGCCTAGCTAATTAATTAGTCCATGCACATATACAATAATGTTCAAAAACGCAGAAAAAAGCGGCGCCTAGGCACTCCGCGGCCAGCCTCCGCCTCGCTTGGCACGAAGTCGTGCCCTAGGCAGAGGGGATGCCTAGGCAGTGATCGACAGCATTAGGTGGCCACTCAAGCGAGAGAAGGCGGAGCTCGGTGGAGGAAAAGCGGCACTCAATGGAGAAAAGGCGGAGCTCGGCGGTGCCAGGTTGGATAAGAGGGGAAAACCCGAGGAGGAAGAGGGAAGCTCGTTACCGGGCCGAGGGGGGAAGAGAGAAGCTAGGTCACCGAAGATCATGCTCCGCTCGTCCGTCGCCGGTGCCCCCGAGATCCACCTGCCTCCTGCACCGGATCCTTCCCGCCTCCCAACCACCAGCACTCGAGATCCTCCCGCACCGCCAGCGTCCGAGGGGCAAGGTCGTCCTTCCCGACGGCGCCGCCAGCGCCCGAGGTCCTCTTCCCCGACTCCACGCCGAGGCCGAGCTCGTCTTCCCCGCCTCCTTGCCGCCCCCACCAGTGCCGAGCTCTTTCTTCGCGCCGATGCCCGAGCATCCAAGCATCCCGTGCTGCCAGCTCTCGATCTCTGAATCTGAGATGAGGTTTTTTACGCCGTTCGGATGTTCAGGCTGAGTCGTAGAGGAAAAATACCAGGCCGCACTGAGGCACAGCCGCACAGGCCGACTAGGGGATCACCGGATCAAGATGAATTTGATTAGCACTTTAGCAGTAGTAGTAGCAGAGCAGCCAGTTGTTTTCATGTATAGCAGATTAGCAGTAGTAGAGCAGATTAACAATATAAATATGATTATTAGATTATATGAAGCACAGATGCAGTGCTAGTGATCACTCTTGGGTCTTGGCAAAACAAGAATTAAATGCCTTGAGCTACTAAAGATGTTGTTAAGTTGTTTGATGAGTTGAATCAAATAATATGGTATGAATTGAGCTTGTACATTGAAAACTTATACATTGTGAATAAGATGGTATGTGAATAACATAATAAGATGGTACATTATGAATTGAGATTGTCTTTACTATATGTTCCTGTATGATATGTAAGTTAAACATTGCTCATTTACAGAATGTCATCAACGGTATCGGTGGCAATAACTAATGAGAGCATGGCGACTCTTAAGAGAAAGTCGGATGACGTAGGATGGGCTTATGGAGTTCTAGTTGATCCATCCAACTTAGACAGAGTGAAGTGCATTTTTTGTGACCATGTGAATTCGGGAGGAATTTATCGTCTTAAGCAACATGTTGGCAAAGTTGAAAATAGTGTTGCTAAATGCAAAGTAGCCTCAAAAGATGCTCAAGACAAGTGCAAGAAATCTCTTGAAGAAGCAAAACGAAAGAACAAGCAAAAGCAAGACCGTGAAGACGAAGTTAGAGAAGATGTGAATGTTTTGTCAGTTGGAGGAGAGGAGGACGGTGGAAACTCGGGACCTAACAAATTAGGCCCTATGGACAGATTTGCGTGTCCTATTGATTCTAAAGCAAGCCCAGCTGAAGCCAATTAGTGGCAACAAAATATTACCGAGGCGCTTTGGAAAGAGAGAACACATCAAGTGCGGTAATATATTGCTAGATGGGTGTATACACATGGTAAATCTTTCTATCTTTTACCTTCCATTGATTACTCATTGCTACCTTACCAATCTCTTGTTTGTATTATTTTAATAGGTGTACCATTCAACGCTCTTGACAACGATGAGTTCAAGCAAATGTGTGAAGCCATTGGTCAATTTGGCCTCGGTTTTCAACCTCCTACCCAATATGACATTCGAGAGAATTTGTTGAGTGAGGAATTCTTGAGAACTAAGAGTTTGCTAAAAGAACGTGAGGAGGAAAAGATATAGAATGGTTGCTCTATTATGACCGATGCTTGAACGGACATGAAGAGGAGGAGCATAATTAATTTGTGCACACATTATAGCATGGGAACAAGTTTTTTAAAATCAAAGGAGATGTCAGATGTGTCACACACAAGTGAAGTCATATTCAACATAGTGGATGAAGCAATTGAGGAAGTAGGTCCGGAACATGTGGTGCAAGTAGTGACGAAAAATGCTTCTAACGACATGGGAGCAAAGGTATTGTTGCATGCCAAGAGGCCAAATATCTTTTGGAGCTCTTGTATAACTCACACTATCAACTTGATGCTCCAAGAAATTAGCAACTTGCCAAAGTTCAAGAAGACACTTGACCAAGTAAAGGCATTCACTATCTTCATTTATTCACACCACAAGACCTTGGCATTGATGAGACAATTCACAAAGAAGAGAGATATCATAAGGCTGGGGGTGACTAGATTTGCTTCCGCTTTTCTTACTTTACAAAGTTTGATGGAAAAGAAGGGAGAACTAAAAAAGATGGTGGTTGATGGAGAGTAGGAAACAGGGGTGAAAACAGGTCAGGTACCACCCGGCGGATATCGGATACGGATAGTGTTTTTACCCGTTTTTCGGATACGAATACGGGTATTTTTTTTCTCGGATCGGATACGGATAGTACCCGGATAGCTGAACGTCGGATTCGGGGCAAATTCAGAGCGAGCATCACCCGGCAAATATCTGAGAATCTCAGGTGGATATGAGTACCTGGGGTTCGGGTACCCGAAAGTATAAAATATATTCTACCGATTGCTATGAACGCGATGAGCGGGCCGAGGTCGAGCTTGCGGCTGAACACCGGTGCCATGACCTCGCGGCAATGCGCGAGGAAGGGGTCGCAGAGGTTGCCCAGCGTAGAGAAGGGCTCGGCACCTTCGACTCCCCAAGATGGCCGCGCGCGCCTACGATGTCACCGCGCTTGTCATTAAGGGCCGCACCACGCACCTCAACTTTCCGGAGATCTCCCACGAGCTGCCCCGCCCCACCACGGCCGCTCCCGAGGACGTGCATGCCACAACCAAACTCGCCACAGCTATGGACCGTGCGCCGGCCGCCGCCACCGCCCAGGACACCGATGACGCTGAGGAGCCAGCTTTGGCAACAGTGCATGCGATGTCGGGTGACGACACTGTAGATCTCGCGCTCTTCGACTTGCTGGACGTTCTGCTCAAGTTCGACTTTGCGCTATCACCTTCGACATACGATCTGTCCTGGTACGATGTCGCGGCCGACGACTTCCAATTCGAGCTAGCGCCGTTGTTGCTCTGGGAGCACTAACGATCGATCGAGTGATGAGCAGTAAGGGGTAGGTAACACGTGGCATGCATGTCAGATTCGAATGGAGTTTTTGGTGATCTCCATGCTCGTGTTACCAGATTCAATCTGTCCAATTCCTTCGTAATGCTAACACACGGCGTGCAACTACAACACGCAATAGCTAAGCTAATAAGTGAAATATTTGGTGAAAACCACCAATTCCATGAAAACTCCGTGAAACCACCTGTAGAAGATATGAAAGACAAACATACAAAATTTGTCTTTTTCATATCTTTCAAATGCGATTGAGTTTCATCTTCAAATTTTGCAGGATTGTAGAGGTTCACCTCCCCTACATGTGATAATTTTTTGAGAATTTTTCAAAACTTCTACAGGTGGTTTCCACGGAATTTTCATGGAATTGGTGGTTTTCACCAAATATTTCGCCAAGCTAATAAGCTATAGATAATATATATGTGGATTCATACATCATGTTAAAACTCAACAATGTTCAGATTACTTTACATCATCATGTTAAGGGGGTGTTTGGGATAGCTCCAGCTCCACCAAAATCTGTGGAGTTGGTGGAGCAGGGTATTTCTAGCTCCAGAAATTTGTGGAGCTGGAGCTGTGGATACATTAAGAGTGTTTAGGTAAATCATCTTGTTTACATTTTAGACTAAAAGTATAAACTTAATTCACTTTATTTTAGCCTATAAGTTTCAGATCTGAGCTGGAGCTGGGATCTGGAGCTCTCCCAAACGATTATGGACGGCTCAGCGTCTACAAAGTAGGGGGTGGCCAAACCAGTACTTCTACCTAATGTGCCATCGGAATCTCGAAAACGTGTTTCACCTCTTCATAGAGTGCACACACATTCGGTGGTTGTGGGAAGCTTTGGCTGCATGGGCAAGACTGCCATCGCTATGGCCCATCCATTGGGAACGAGCTGACACCTTCCAAGACTGGTGCCTACAATAAGTAAACCGCTGCCCTAGTCTTCGCAAAGGGATTAGAACTCTGATTACCCTAACTTGTTGGAAATGGTGGAAAGAACGAAATGGCATAGTTTTCCGAAATAACTACAATACAAATGAGGAAATTTTCCAGTCAGTCAAAGATGAGGCCACGCTCTGGATGGTCGCCGAGCAGCTCAAATAAAAACCCTCTTGGATCGTCGACTTGATCCTTTTCTCTCTCTCCACTCTCTCTTTCTTTTCCTTTCTTTCCTTCGCTTTGTTTTTCTTACTCTTCCCTCCCTCCATGTCTTCTAGTTTCCTTGTCTAGCGCAGAATCCTGCGCTCTGTAATTTGTTCTCCTCTCCTCTATCTAATATAATTCACAGCTCTGCTGTTTCAAAAAAAAAGATTTAAAATAAATTAGGCTGTTTCTTGAAACCTTTATTGCACATAAACATTTCCTAAGTGTTTTAGTAGCATCTAACATGTCTTGAACATCCAATATGGATCAGTACAGTGTATTTGTTTATTTACTTATTTAATGCTCACTTTGATATGCAATAAATTATGTGTGATAATTGGACTATATGTGTTAGTCAAATTATTTTTATCACATGCTTTGATCCTAAGTAGTTTGCGTACTATTCGACTAAATACCCATTATCCGTATTGTACCCGTTCGTATAATATCCAGTATCCATTTTCTACTCGTTCGTAAATATCCAGTATCCATCCATATCCTACCCGATTTTTCACTACCCGTACCCGTATCCGAAAAAAATAATTAGGGTAGGATACAGGATGACCTACTACCCGACCGTATCCGACTCGTTTTCACCCCTAGTAGGAAAGCTTGAGTCATGTGAAAATCAAAAAGGGCAAGGATGCAACGGCGACGGCTATAAATAGGGCCTTTTGGAATGGTGTTGCTCTATGTTTGAGGGTTTTTAGCCTTTGGTGCAAGTTCTTCGTTTGGTTGATGGGGATGTTAAGCCATATGTGGTTTTTCTATATGGAGAACTAATTAAGGCAAAGAAGGAATTCAAGGATACCTTTGAAAATATGGAGAAGAACTACAAAGATGTTATAGCCATTGTTGAGATGAAGATGAAAGGTAGACTTGATTCTCCATTACACTTGAGTGCATACATGTTGAATCCATACTATAGCTATGTTGATGATACAATCTTCATGGATCCAAACATTACGGAATCATTCATGTCTTGTGTCGAGACTTTTTATCACGGTGACGATAACAAGCAAGATCGGGTTGTAAATCAAGAGTTGATCAAATTTCAAAATAGAGAAAATCCCTTTGGAAAGAAACTTGCAAGAAGTTCTCAAAACTTCGATTATAATCCGGGTAAACTTGTGCTTAATTCATGCATTCATTTTGCAATGCATGGTAACTTATTAATCAACTAATATAGATATACATATACTAAATTGTTCTTACTTTTCTTATTGATAGCATCTTGGTGGAGACTCTACGGAGGCCAAACACTAGATTTACAAAAGATGGCCTTAAGACTCCTCTCATTGGCCTCAAGCTCTTCCGGTTGTGAAAAAAATTGAAGCACTTTTGAATCAGTTAGTCTCTACTCTTGAGTCCCAATAATCCAATATTCAATACTCTAAAGTCTCAATTCTCAATATTATGTAATGTCTCAATCTATTTTGCAATTCGTAGATACATATTAAAAGAAGAAATATGCTAACCACTGCCCGTCTCAACAATCTAGTCTACATACAATTCAATACTAGAATGTTGACCAAGAAAGAAAGGATCATAGCAAAGAAGAACACCGATGTCCTCCTATGTTATGATGCTACCAAAGCTCAAGGATTTCTATATGAAGGAGGGGATAATTATGCATTGGTTGTTTTTAGGGATGAGAATGAGGAAGAGGTAGTGCTAGGTATACCATGAGGAGTACTTGATGAAGCTATGGGTACTAGTGAACAACTTGAACTTCGTAAAAGTATAAGAGTAAGAGAGCTTCATGACGATGAATTCCAATCCGAAGAAGATGAGGGCAATGAGGAGGAAGAGGTGGATGTTGAGTTTGAGGACGACGAAGACGAAGTGTTGCCACGAAAGCTCTATCCTTTGGAGGATTGATCATTTCAGAATCATTGGCTCAAACTTTTGTTGAATTTAATTATGTGTTGAACTATGTTTTGTGACTTTATTATGTGTAGAACTTAGCTTTGTGACTATATTATGTGTGAGACTATATTTTGTGACTATACTTCATCTTTTATGTATGTCTTTCACTTTTTTGTTTCATTGCAGCCTGTCATTTTGTGATTCCTGCCTAGACGGGCTAGGCACTAGGCAGTGGGCCTCCGCCCGCCTACCGCCTAGCGCTTTTTTAAATATTGGTCTACAAGCGTAAGCACGTCTGATTTCAGTCCATGCATGTCACTAGCAGTCACAAGCCGTTCTCCAATGGAACAAGAATTTACATTAAGAGTACTAATAGATAAACTCAATATAAATTTTGATATCTCTTAAGTATAGGAAAATATCTCATAAAAATTAATGATAATTTGGTGATATCTCATGGTATCAATGGTAAAAAATTCACAATTGGATTTTTTTTACTATACTGACCGTCTGGCTCTATTTTTTCCGTATGTGGCCCTCGTCACGACGAATAATACAGTGCTCGGCATCCGCTGGATTTTGCATGGACATG
This sequence comes from Guadua angustifolia, assembly GCA_036346375.1. NCBI lineage: Eukaryota > Viridiplantae > Streptophyta > Magnoliopsida > Poales > Poaceae > Guadua > Guadua angustifolia. The sequence goes on along the minus strand of CM070501.1, from coordinate 31,417,371 downwards.
GTTATTTTTGAAAATTCGTTGCGATCAGGGCCACATACGGAAAAAAATAGAGCGAGATGGCCAGTACAGTAAAAAATCTAATCGCGAATTTCTCATCATCGATACTGTGAGGTATCAACAAATTATCATTAAATTTTTATAAAACATTTTACTATACTTAAGAGATATCAAAATTTATTTAAATTCTAGTTCCATTCAAGAACAACTTATGATAGCTTACACTTGTAGACACGTGCGCACTCTTGTATATATGCATGGACTAATTAATTAGCTAGGCCGATTCCAGCGATCGACGTTCACGGAAAAACAATTTTCAGGGCGCAGAGTCCGTTAGAAAAGTCTGCTAGAAAATTTCCAACACTCGGAGCCGCGAAAAATATAGATCCAGCGGTTGATGTATGTGGAAAAATAAAATAAAGAAAATTCCTGCTGCAGATAGGTGCAAGAATAACACTGCGCTTATGCTCCACTGAACTTTGCTGCATATTCATAAATTTGTCACGACGAGACCCATATAAAAAAAAGCCAGACGGCTAGTGCAGTAAAAATTTCCACGAATACACCATACCAAACCGCCAAGTCCAAAGCCGAGCGGAAAAAAAATTCCACCGAGACCCAGACCCCGTTTCCTCCACCCACGAACTCGTCGTCTCCCATCCCTCGCCGCCGCCTCCACTTCCCCCCTCCCCCCGGGGTCCCTTCTGTTTCCCCACCCCCACCAAAACCCTAGCCGCCCAGGCCCCGCCTCCCACCCCATCCCGCCGCCATGGCCACCTAGATCGCGCGGGCCCTAGGGTTCCGGATTCGCCTCGGCCTCCCCTCGCCTCCTCGCCTGCCGCATCCGACGGGGTGTGATTCGAGCTAGGGTTCTGGGTGGCCCCACCATGCCTCGGAGCTCGCGCCACAGGTCGCACCGCTCGCACAGGCGGGGCGGGTTGGTGGAGCGGTCGGAGTCCGAGGGCGAGGAGGCGGGCTGCGCTGGGGCGCCGGCTGCGGCGGCTAGGGTTTCGCGAGATCCCGAGCCGGAGAGGCGCCGATCGTCGTCGGGGAAGGAGGTGGCGAGCTCGAGGAACGGGTACGCGGACCACGGGAGGAAGAGGAAGGACAGGGTCGAGGAGATGGTGGTGGATGTGGTCAGCGACCGGTGGAACAGCGGCGTGTTCGAGGATCACTTGGTCGAGAAGAGGTCCAAGAGCGAGGTGTTTGGGCCCATTGACGTGGAGAAGCGGGCGGAGAAGTCCAAGGGATCAGGGGACGAGTCGAAGAGGTCGAGTAGGCGGATGGTTGGTTTGGATGAAAGGGTTGAGGAGGTTGTGTCAAAGAGTGATTCCGGGAAGCGGCGCTCAGAGAAGGAGAAGGATTTGGGCAGGAGGGAGAGTAGTGGTGGGCAGTATAAGGATGATAGAGATAGGGAGAGAGAGAGAGAGGGGAGAGAGAGAGGGCGAAAAAGAGAGGGAGAGGGAAAGGGAGAAAGAATGGGAGAGGCTGAAAGAGCGAGAGAGGGAAAGGGGTAGGGACAGGGAAAGGGAAATGGATAGAGAGCGGGAGAAGGAGAGGGAGAGAGAACGGGAGCGTGAGCGGGAGCGGGAGAAAGAACACGATCGGGAGCGTGATAGGGAACGGGAACACGAGAGGCAAAAGGACCGGGAGAGGGACAAGGACGACTATGATTCCAAGCATGAGAGGTATGGTGATGGCAGTACCAGGAAGAATGGCTCGAAGACAACTAGCGTGGGGGAGGGTTACTCATACAAGAGAGATATAGAGATCAATGGTAAGGTAACCCTGAGTTGAAATGTCCCCTACAATGCTGATAATCTTCCTGCTACTTGTGCAATGATATGACTTGCTTGCACTATTATGGTTTAGTTATACGTTCTTGTTTGCATAACATTTTACTTGGACTGATTAGATTTGGGCTTATCTGCTGGACTCATCATGATGTTAATTTTGTAGTAAATATTAGTAGCTTTTAGCCCAAAAGGATAGTAAGTTATGGAACACTACCAGTTTGTTATCTTCCTATTTAGTTGTGCTACACAGTGTCTTTTCTCCGCTGTTGAACAATCCATTCTTCCATGTATTTTTGTTTTTTTTTCTTGTACTTTCTATGCCATCTCACCTGCTAGGTCAAGCAAACCGCCGGAAATGCAATCTGTTCAACCATACATATTATAACAGCCTTATTATCGTTGGATATGTATTTATCTTTGGAGAACTGAGACTAAACTTTCTGATAACTTTATAGCCTTATTATGATTAAACTCTGGTTTGTTAATTTGCTGTAACTTACAGTCAGTAGCTTGTTACATAATTTTCCAAAATCATCTTTCTTCTGCTTCTGCTGTAGCATTTTTTTGAAGTGGTGAGATATGTGTCTATGCAGAATATAATCTGTGAATCACGAAGTTTGTTATCAAATTACCGATTGTATTTATTTGTTTTGCCTGTTGATTCACATATGCCTCTATATGTTTTTGAGTTCCACAATACTGTCTTTTTTTCTTCTGTGTGATTCTAAACTGGATCTTTTGGAAACAGAAACTCAAGCAAAAGAGAAATACAGTAACCCCAATAAGGAGCCTGATAAGCATAACCGAAGAAAAGATGACTCTGAAGATAAAGATAAGTGGCCCACTGACAATAGAGACAGTGATGACAGGATGAATCTGTCAAGGTATGATCATGGTAAAGTTAGGAGCTCTAAGGAACAAAAGTTTGATGATGACAAGTATAAACAAAAGTACAAGGATGGTTATGAAAGGGATAAAAGACAGCAAGATGAAAACTGTCTGGATGAGCGTTTGACCCGAAATCATGAAAGTGATAGGGCTGATTATAAGAGCACTAAAGATGGGCACAAAGCTTCAGAGAGACATTACAGACAAGATATATCCAAAGATGGTGATCATTATGATGATTATGGCAGTAGGTATAAGGAAAATAGAGGGAGAAAAAGGCCTCCCGAGGAAAATGACGGCCAATATGATTTGAAGCCTTCAAGTGCACGGGAACGTGGAAATTTGGAAAAATCTTCAGGCAGTGGGCGATTCGATTCTCTGATTGAGGGAGCAAGGTCTGATCATAGACATCCAGAAAATGTTGATTCTAGTCCGAGTAAAATCCACGCAAGAAGTTCACCTAGCCCAAGTCCATATCATGACAAAGATCAAAGCTGGTAACCTTTCTTCTTTATGATGAGATATGTGAAATGCTGCACACATCTTAGTAGGCTTCAGCTTTGTAGTTGTATCATGTCCTAGTGTTGAAGATGTTATGTTCCATTTTAGAACTACAGCTAATTGAAGTAGTGAAGTAATTTTTTTGTCTTGTTGATTATTTAAAGTTAAACACGAGACTATTTGTTGCATGCTTACTAAGTGCGTTTATAGGTTAATGAATAGTGTGTATGTATAATATAGTGGGCAGTAGGCATATTTGTATGAAATGAAAAATTGATTGAGAAGTGTTGCTATTTGGACTTAACCTGGCTGTTAATTAGCTGGTTTCTTCTTTAAGAGTGAAATAACTCTTGCCACTGTGAGTAAATTATAGTAGTTTCTGAGGACACCGCATGAGTATAGTGTTCATGGGCGTTTATTAGGTAGGTTTGCAACTAAAGGTGTTTATTGTAGTTATTGAACGTAAGAAGCCAATGCAGTTCATTTTCAATGCAAATAGAAGATCTTTTATGGGATGGAATAGGTTGGTGGTTTGGAAGGATCCTCTCTGAGGTATAGGGTTTGCGGTTTATTTAACTAATCTATTTTTTCAGTTAATTTTGTAGGCTCCTCATTGAGTTATTATTTTATTTGTAGTCGTTTGAAAAAAATTATGTTTTTTTTGGTGGGTATGACCACCAGTGTTTGTTCCTGCCTGTGTTGTCTGATGCCCCTGCCCCATTTACCTATTCAGAGGTGGTTGACTAAGGAAAAATTGTAGAAGTGAATTTCATGATCTGTGCTCTGGATGTTGGTTTTGGATAGTGCCTGCACGTAGCTGTGCTTTCAAGAAGAATTTCACCACACTCCAACTTCTTGCAACTCTTTGATGTAGTTCATGTTGTCTGCATTTTTCTTTAAGGATTGCTTCTTCTAACATTGAACTGGTTAATTAATTGATGTTCAGGCATGGATCTAAATTGACAGATCATACAAAGAGAGACAAACCGTATGACGAGAGAAATATTCGACCAAGAACATTTTCTGGGAGAGAACGGACACCTGCTTCTGGACTGCATGATAGGGATGCGGACAATTGGTCATCTGAAAGGGTTAAACAAAAGGACAATCTCCAATCACGTGACATACCTTTGGAAATTTCTACATCATCACAATATGATCGCACACCTAGGAAAGATACACATCGTTCACCAAAACAATTAGCTGAAAAATCCCCGTCTTCAAGCGACCAAAGGTTTTCAGGTAGGCTTAGTGGTGGCCGTAGTCTTGATAATATAGGGGAAAGAAGCAGCCTTACTAAATACAGAGATCGAGATGGTGACTTATCCTTGGAACGGTCACTTCATCAAGATCGAACACCAGCTAAAGTTCCATACAGGGAACCAACACCTGCATCATCCATAAGTAGAGGTGGCCATTTTTCAGGCACTTCTCCAAGTCATCCACTACCGCCACCTGCGAGGCACAGAAGTGAAGATTCTTCCTTCTTGGGTTCACATGATGATGATCGTAGACCTCAAAGTGGAGATAGGAGGTTCCATGGCCATCCGAAGAGGAATGATTTGAATTCTGGACGTGGACATGGACATGCCTGGAACAATCCACCGAGCTGGCCTTCTCCGGTTGCAAATGGTTTTGTCCCCATGCAACATGGTGCTCCTGGATTTCACCCACCTGTTCATCAGTTTCCTGCCCCACCTATGTTTAACCTCAGACCCCAAATGAAGTTGAACCAACCTGGAGTTTCATATCCTATGCATGACACAGTTGACAGGTTTGCGACTCACATTCGCCCATTTGGGTGGCCTAATCAGCTAGATGAATCATGCCCCCATCACCTGCAAGTTTGGAATGGTGGTAGTGGTGTATTTGCGGGTGAACCCTATATGTATGATAGGCAAGAGTGGGATCCAAACAGGCCGCATGCTGGCAGCAGAGGGTGGGAGGCTGCTGGTGATGCATTGAAGGGACAGAATGAATTGCCAGACACTGAACTTCCTGTTGCTAAAAAGGAGCCCGACTATTTAGCAACCCCTGTTTCTGAGTCTTCTGGTGGACAAGGCAATCTTAATCCTCATGCTGAGCAGAAAGAAATGGACCACTTGACTCCAGAAAAAGCCAAAGCAAAGGATGATGCTAAAAGTGCTGTCAGAAATTTGGAAGCTCCCCAAGCACTGAGGGCTTCTATCTTGTCAAGTAATGGCACTGCAGTCTTTTCTAAAAACTATTTATCAAGAATTAGTGTGTCACATGATCTTGTTGAGTCAGAGTTGTACAAAAGGTGCATATCCTTGCTGGGAGATTTGGGAATCGCAAAAGCCCCTCAGGTGGTGGATTTATTCATGTATTACATTGGTTGTTTGATGTTTATTATATGTTTCCTGTCATGGGTTTCCTATTCTCTGATGATGATTATTGCTTTTGCAACAGAACAATGGAAACGTTGGAAAGATATCCAGAAAATATGGAAGCTCCAATCTGTTGAGTTCACTTTACCTAAAAAACAACAATGTTATCTTTCAGGCAAGTATTAGATTCTTCCCCAATCGTTTCTTTTGAAAATCTTTTAATTTGGAACTGGAATTCAGTAATTCAGTTTATTGTTTGAGTATTTCTTATTCCTGTCATAAGACTAGTGTATAGACATGGCGTTAAATTTCTCCTCTTTTTTCACCATAACAGAGAGCTATGGCCCTTCACAAGAATCAGACGGAAAAGGCTGTGGCTCCTACCCAAGTCTTTGTACAAACTGAAGAGAAAATGGACTTACCAGCAGATAATCATGATGACACAGAAATGCGTGACCATACTCCACCAAAGGAATTGTTGTTGACTAACCCTGCTCCACACCATCGTGCTGACATCATGCATGCGACACATCAAGCTACTACAGAATCTGGTGATGTGGAGGCAACGCTGGCAACTACAGAACCTGATGAAGATATGGAGGCGCCTCCTGCAATCACAGGACCTGATGAAGATATGGAGGCACCTTCGGCAATCACAGGACCCCATGAAGATATGGTGGCACCTCCAGCAATGGCAGAGCCTGACAAAGGCGTGGATGATGTGGCACCTCCAGCAATTGCAGAGTCTGACAAAGACATGGTGGCTGTGGCGTCTCCAGCAATTGCAGCACCTGTTGATGGCCTGGAGGATGGTGTGCCAGAATTAATTGTAGAACATGCTGATGGCTCGCAGGAGTTACCTCCAACCATTGGAGAATCAGGTGATGCCATGGACGTTGTTCCACCAGCAGTTACAGAACAACATGGCCAGGGCAAGGAGGATTCTCCTTCTGTTGCTGATCCTCCTGACGATCAAGAGACTGTCTCCATCATGCATGGAGGTGTTGAGAAAGGTATGAAAGGAGAGACTGACAACGTTATTGATGATAACCCTGGGGATGGTGAGGTGAATGCATCTAGTTTTGTTTCGGAGTTGGATGCCGTCGCAAGTGGCGCTCAGGATTGTGAGTTGGTGGATAGTAGGGTAAATTTAAGTCGGATACCTAATTCCCCAGAAAGTACACATTGAAACTCCGTTCATTTCATTTTTAATTCCTTTTTATCTGAGGGTCTTGTGCCTTCCGCCTAGAGTTGTTTTGTGTTGCATCTTTTTTGTTTTTCTCCGTGTGCTACCCTCTCTAGTGTAGTGTTTGCTGTGAGCTGGTTTGCTGATGGGAACTTAACGTGCCTGTGGAATGCTGGAGCCTGGAGCTGCTGGTGGGGCATGTGTCGTGGTCAGGTTCAGGCACTACATATGCCCTTTCAGCATTATTCCATGTCTATCTGCGTGCACGTACTAGTACCCGTAGGCATGGACTTCTCATTGCAGTGTATGCATAGCATTATGTTATGTAGAGAATTTTCCAATGCTGCCTAGTGCACTGCATCGTATATCCATGCTGCATATTCTTTTTCCTAGCATTAGTTGTGTTGCAGATGCATAAGCGCCTAGCTATGGCACATGGAGTGATTCCTTCTATTATGATTATCAAATTTTGATATTGACTTGAAGCCAACTCTAGTTTGTGGAGAGGGCTGCACCCTAGTCATGTTTATGTTTAAGCTTTTAAGGAGAAACGCAGCCGATGTGCTATTTGTGTTATCTTCTTCTGATAGCCTAACCAATATTCAAATCATCCGACTTATAGCCCTTCTCCTTGTTGAGGTTCAGACCATTGACCTTAAGTTAAATAATTTATGCATGTGAAAATGCTTCTGATTTGATAATAGGTAGGGCATGGACCTTTATGTTGTGCATATTTGCTGTCCATGAGGTTGACTAGCCAGGGTAACGCGTTCCTCTGCGTCGTGCACGACGATGCAACGTGTAAAATTTAGAAAATTTGATCGTATTTTTTGTTTTTGTATTTTTTTTCTAAAAAAAGGGTTGTTAGGACCTGTCAGCTTATCTATGAACTATTATAAACCTTCGACGAATTTGTGTTTTTTTTTAAAAAAAAAATCGCAGTTAGGACCCGTTAGTGAATTTATAGGCTGCTATAAACCTTGAACGAATTTGTGTGTGTTTTTTTAAAAAAAAATCGTGGCTGCCTTTTTTTAATGTATTTTGGGAAATTTGATCATGTTTTCGGTTTCGTATTTTTTTTAAAAAATAGGTCGCTAGGATCTGTCGGTGAATCTATGGGTTGCTATAAACCTTCGATAAATATGTGTGTTTTTTTAGAAAACCGCGGTTAAGACCTGTCGACGAATATATGGGTTGTTATAAACCTTCGACGAATCTATGGTTTTTTTAGAAAACCGTGACTGCTTTTTTTTTATGTATTTTTGGTTTTTGTGTTTTTTTAAAAGGTTGCTAGGATCTGTCAGCGAAGCCTACGGTCCGTAGGCTGTTATAAATTTTCGACGAATCTGTGTTTTTTTTTTGTCGAGACGTATTCTTGTTTTTTAGCCCGTTTTTCTAAAAACCGCTGAGACGAGCTAAATGTAAATCGTAGAGGGATCTGAAGTAATTTTTTTTCAGGGTCTGTTCCACTAAAAATCACTAGGAGGATCTAAATGTAAACTGCAGAGGGACGTAAACGTATTTTTGAATTTTTTTGGGTTTATTTTACTAAAAAACCACTGAAAAGGCCTAAACGCAATGTCTAATTTTCGAAGGGCTTCTCTGTGAGGGAGGCGACGTGGTGTCGCTTATGAGCTTTCAATCCTCACCACTTTAAAGATAGTTATTATTGGGTGGTCTGTAAGTGTGCTATTGGGGCACTTATTATTTCGTTTAATCGAATTAACCGAATTGAAATATTTAAATTAATTCGGTTTGGTTTTTGAATCTATCCCATTTAGTTTGATTTACCGTTCTTAAAAACCAAATTATTTTTAAATAAAAAAACCGAACAAAAAAATCAAATTAGACGAATACCCACCCCTAAACGCCAGCAGTGCACGAGGAGGGAGGGTCTCACACTCGCAGGCGTCGCCCCGCGCGGTCGCGGAGCTGTGCGCGCACCTTCGCCACGGTGCCCTCGCTTGCCGCACGGCCAACACGTCGCCGGCACGCGGCGCCGGTGCCCGGTGGCGACTCGGCAAAAATAGGGGCTCTGCTCTGCTGCACGAGCGTGACTGACGTGAGCCAACACATTCCCGCAAATAGATCGCGGGGCTCTTTACAGGGATCACGTCGCCCGCCCACAGCCCTTTGCTTCGTTTTCCTCTCCGTGGCAGTCTCCCGTGACCCCGTCCCCTTTTCGCTTCGGAGTTCAGATTACGTCCGGCACGAGGCGCCTGGAATCGGCTGCTCACGCGACGTGGGGTGGCTCCGGCATTGGAGAGCCGGCCGGCCCAAACAATCAGCGTTCCACGCGATCGTATCATCGCCAACATAGTGCGGCAATGTCGCTGGCAGTGCGCGAGCCGTTGCTCGCATGAACTGCGAATCACTGGGATTAAGAGTTTGTTTGGTAGAATTTTAGATCTTAGCTTCATTTAAAATTTAAAATTTGTAGGTTAAAATAAAGTGAATCAAGTTTATATTTTTGGTCTAAAGTGTAAACAAGATGATCCATCTAAATATTTTTAGAGTCTGTTTAGTAGAGCTCTAAATCTCAGTTTCATCTGAGATCTAAAACTTATAGGCTAAAATAAAGTAAATTAAGTTTATATTTTTGATCGAAAATGTAAACAAGATGATCTATCTAAACACTTTTAATATACTCACACTCCAGCTCCACGGATCTGGTGGAGCTAGGAATACCTAGCTTCACTAGATCCACGGATCTAATAGAGCTGGAACCCTACCAAACACACTCTTAATGTACTCACAGCTCCAGCATCACGGATCTAGTAGAGTTAGGAATACCCAGCTCCACCAGATCCACGGATCTGATGGAGCTGAAGCTCTACCAAACACACTCTAAATTTCTTCGTCCATCGGATGAAATGGAATCCTATTCCAACCTCTCTGCAGCTCTGCATCATCTCTAGTCAGCCTCCTCAATTCCACACGACCAACAAGCGACGCACACGGACAACCACTAATTAAAAGTTTCACACTGTCAGAGAGGAGCTTCAGGCTATAATTGCCATCTTGCAGCACTTCGGGAAGGCCTCTAGCCTGTGGGTCAACATGCAAAAAAAGCTCCATAGCCACGATTCAATGTTAGAATCTAAACCTTGATAGAAAACCCTGATAGTATCCTGTAATCGTTCGCAGACATCATCTCACATTTTTCCATCTAATACTTGGGAATGCCTCTCACTCTGGATCGTTTGCGACAGGTTCACCTTCAGCCCATCCAAGATAAAGTGGCGCGACGTCTGGCGGCATGGCAAACAATTCATCTCACGCTGGGGGACGCCTTACCTTAGTCAAATCAATCCTCACCTCTATTCCAATCTACGTGTTAACAACGCTTAAAGCGCCCAAGAAATTTATCACTGATATTGACAAAATAAGGAGGAAATACCTATGGATAGGTAATACTACAGCACGTGGTGGGAATTATAAGGTGCAATGGACAACTGTCTATAAGCCCTTTAAATTGGGAGGCCTAGGAATAATGGATCTAGACAGGTTTGCACGAGCCCTTAGACTACGCTAGCCGTGGCTCAGGCACACAAATTTGGAAAAGCCATAGAGCAATTTACCAACACCATGCGACAAGGTTGACCAGAGTCTCTTCATGGCGGCCACCAAAATCACCATTGGCGATGGGCGGGTGGCAACCTTCTGAACCTTCAGTTGGCTATACTGTGTAGCGCCCTGCCAACTTGCGTAACAACTCTACAAAAACTTGAGGAAGACAAGATTGATGGCGAACGCTTTGCAAAACACTGGATTTGAGACATTCGTCGCCAGCTGACCCCATAACTGCTAAGAGAATATGTCAATCTATGGTCCAAAATACAATTAGTGCCTCTTCATTTGGACTTGGCTTACCACTTGCAGTTCAATGGATGCACCCAAAAATCTTTTCTCGCTACCATCTGGTCGGCATGGGCACCAATGCACTGTAAGATCTTCTTTTAACTTACACAACAAAATTGGCTATAGACTATACAACGTTTGCAACTCAGGGGTTGGTCTAATCAATATTTTTGTCACATGTGCTATCGAACCTAGAAACGGTTTTTCACCTTTTCGTTGACTGCTCTCAGGTCCGACGTATGCGGTCCTCTATTGCACAATAGATTAGTGTACCGTCCCTCCGGCCTCTCGAAAAGGTGTTAAAACCCTAATTATCCTAATATGCTGGCAATGATGGAAAGAGCGTAACAATTAAATTTTCCAAAAGAATTGGGCAATTCAGGAATAGATCTTTCAATCGGTCAAAGATGAGGTTGCCAGCTGGATTTCGACGGAAGCAACGCACCATGGCAATCTGATACAGGGGCGGGCTTAAAGGCATTGTTCCTTCCCAACCTCACCAGTCCCTTTTCCTCTTTCGAGTGCAGTCTCTGCACGTTGTATTTATACTCTTTTTTACCTTTTTTTTCTAATCCAATCATGGCTTTCACCGTTTTAAAAAAAAAGTTGCACGCTGTTCTGGAACATTTGGCTTGCAACTGCATAGACCGTACCCATTTTTAGTGTGCAAAGAATAAAACATATGTCATGTAGTACTTAGAGTCAAACGAACAGTGCCATCAATCCGAATCAACCATCAGAAGTACAGTAATTATGTAATATCAAAATCAAAATGGGACCAACATTTCTGCATTACAAAAATCTGATGGTAATCAATACATTTACAAGAATGGAAGCTCAGGCTTTTGACATCTACCACCGACTAGAAACAAGATAAACACATACCACCAATGAACCATGAAAGAGGAAAAAAAACTATGGGAATGGCCCATTGACATCTACTGTAAACTAATTCACGAATTTTCGACAGTCAGCAGTCTAGCAGAGGCAAGGGACTTTGCTATCTTCAGCCTCATCAGGGTCAAACAGTCAGTCATACCTAGAAATTACACAGAAAAAATATGATTAGTCTCATTGCAAAACAAAAAAGGTTGTCATGATGTAATTTTTCTATTATATTGCATACATGTTTTGCGAAGATAAAGGGAAAAAAATCTTTTTATACAACATACGTTAGCTCTTCACCAGCACAAACATTTTTCATAGCAATTAGAACAGTACCGCACTCTCATCATGCCCCATGCTCATAATCCTCGCATAGCAATTTGTCGTGCATTGCATGAAAAGAAAGAAACCAACATATGCACATCTATTTCATAATCATATGATCCTTACAGAATGATTAACCAGGCGTGCAACGTTTCCTTTGTCCGTGGCATCAACGACAACTTCCTCGTTGATTTTGAAAAGCTGGCAACACAAAAGGACAACAATAGAATGCAATTAACATTAGGCACATCATCAGAAGATGCCGAAGATAATGACATCATTATATATCTGTTGGCATAAAAAACGTGAAGTAGGGTTTATTGGCCACAACACACTTGACGAACACTGGACTCTGTGGTTTAAGGTGTGCCAACTGATTTGATCCTGCAATGGGTAAGAAAAATATGAAATATGCTAAAAGCCGATCTCGTAGATCAATCGGCTTAGATCTAATCAGTTAAAAAGCCGATCAAACTGTAAGTAATTGGTAAGTCTAATTAGCCGATTAGGGCTAATTAGAAGGTAAAAGTAGATTGACTTTGAGAAAGGCAATGCGCAACAAGATCGGAGAAAATCAAACCCAATGAAGAGGATGATCAACAATCGGCAATACGCAATTTTATTGATCAAACTACATTACAAGAGTCTAAATTACAAGAACTACTCCTAGTCAACAGGAAAAACAAAAATAGAGTATTTATTGGTTGGATTGTGTATTCTTTTTTGCCTATCTATAACTATCTTTTATACCCAATCGGCCGATCGTATTCTATTACAACACATTACACAACATGATCCGTATCGGTCTCAATTCGGATGGTTTTTTCCTTAAAAACTTTATCGTAATCAAATATCTTTGAATCTTTCTAAACTACACGTTGGTAATGATACGTTGACTTTATCTTGCCAATTTTAATTGCACTTGCCAAATTTCGGTGCAAACAATATCGAAATAAGAATATATGGTATATGGTTATTAATACCATACATATTGTGAAATATGAGACCAAAAAGATATTTTGCTATTCATAAATGTGTATCTTATTCATTATTAGGAAGTTGCATATCAATGATGTGAAAAACGATATACACTTGTTGGACGGACGTGGTACCACTAAGTGATTAATCGTAATATGGACACTTATGCATTCTTACTAATATATTTATTAATATTTAGAATTAATTAGAAATATTTAGTTACTCAAAGTTATTGTAAATTATCACTCCACAAAACATGTTTTGCATTTTATTGATTGGATGCTTTACCCTAATAACTTCAAAGTTACGGATTTTGCGAAATTCTCAGGGGATGACTCCGCGACCACTTTAGAGCACGTCGGACGTTTTATCGCCCAAGGTTGTGAAGTTGCTTAGTCTAATGGATTAAAGATTAGGTTATTTTCATTATCTTTGTTAGGAGCTGCTTTTATATGGTTCACAAACCTGCCCCCAAATTTGGTCAATTTTTGGACCGATTTAGAGAGCCAATTCTATTAGTACTTTTTCTCTAGAAGCCTAGAATTTAGAATTTCTGACTTAAGTTCTGTTCACCAGAAATTTGGGGAATCGGATATAGATTATATTAAGAGATTTAGTGAAATAAGAAATTGATATTTTAGTATCGCCTTACTTGATAACTAGTTAGCCGATTTAATCTTCTAAGAGTTAATTTCCTAGTTGAAAGAAAAATTCGACGGGCAAAAATTTACTGATTTAAGTCACCTGTTGCATAGGTTATCGGCTCAAGAAAACCATTTTACCAATAACAGAGACTTTAGGGATAAATTCAAGACTAATAATTATAATAATAATAAGAAGAATAAAGCTAAGGTCAATCTCGTCGAGTACGGCTCAAGTGATCCATCTAAAGGCGACGAGGTTGAGATAAATAAGCCGAATGGGTTAAGAGGTCTAAAAAGTTTCTAATCTGTTTCTGGCTTAAACTAACTAAAAACAAGTCAAAAATAAAATATTCTTTTGATATTTCTAAATATGATCATATTTTTGATCTATTGCTGTAAGAAAAGATTATACGATTACTTGAATGACATATTATATCATCGGCGGATGAGATTAAAAAGCAAAGGTATTGCAAATGGCATCTTTATTTCTCATAATACTACTGATTGTAATATTTTCTGACAGCAAATACAATCGGCTATAGAAGATGACTGACTCAAATTTGTAGAGGAGCAGACGATGCAATTAGACGCTAATCCTTTTCCAATTAATATTGTTCGATATTCTAGAAAAGGAAAAGAGCTGATACAACATATAAGGTCAAAAGTTGAACGTAATGTTGATGCTCAGTCGAGCTTTAACGGCAAGGAGACTCTAAAAATTACAGTTGGCTCACTGCAAATAGAAACCGACCATGAAATGGGGAGTTCAAGGACCATCAAACCGAAGGGAGATTTACCGATTTGCAGGTGGTACAAGGCTGAGAGAGCATCGCCACACAAGCTGATTGATAAGCCAAAGCCAACTTTCTTCTAGCTATTAGAAAAATATGAAAGAATAAGCAACATGCCATGTTGTCCTGCATGTCGGCCAGATAATATGTATTTGCCTAACAATTTGGAAAAGGCTCACCAACGATACTCTTTTTGGCAGTTCTATTGGGAAAGGGGTTAGCTCTACTGTTAACATATACATGTACAATAAAACATTATCCACATCAAGGCAACTGGCAAAGATCGTCGGTTAAGGATAAAATATATGAGCCGATGCAAGGCCATCATGAAATCCATAGTGAATCGGTCCATAAAAGAATTTTTAGGCTGATCCAGCCGCCAACACAAGTGGAGGAAGGGTCAAGTTCTATGACCTAGATTAATCTGGCAGGAAAACTACGTGAGCCGATTAAACCTATACCCAGATGGTATCCTCCAAGGTTTAGCTGATCACAACACAGATAACTTTAAAGGCTAAGGACCCAGGAGATGAGAGAGGTCGAGTTATGAACCTCTCCACCAAATTCATAATTATTTCTCAGATAAGAATCACTTCCACTAGAGAATCAATTCTATATAGAATCAGGAGCTAAAGCTCTGCCAAACGCCCTGAGTCTGTGAAGATGCTGCTAGCTCCGCTGATCCTAGTCTAGCGGTATGCTTTGTTGGTTGCATCACGCTGAAATTACACAAACACCCTTCATATCGGTAGCACTGCCACTGTTAAGAGCTAAGTGCTAACTACCATGTACCAACCCCCGGCGCATATGCTCTCAGATTTGTTGTGTCCAGGACTCCAGGTACACGTGTGCTGAGAAATGCCAACGGGATAGGCGTGGCAATCGATGCTAGCTGGACCATGCCATGCAGCTAAGGTTAACTCGAGTCCAATGCACCGTATATTTGGTGAGATCACTCTGAATTGTTTCGGAACTCGATCTTGTAATCTTTCTGTTAGTATTTGCCAAAAGCCGCAGACAGTGGGGTATAAGTTTTGCAGTGTCTACAAGACCACTGAGTACTAGATCTAGATTCACGCTTCAGATTTTTACTATCACTTATCCACAGTGATCAGTCAAACTCGTCGGTCACCTAACCTAATACTAGTAGCTGGAAAAATCGAAACTCTTGGAGTCCTGGCCACCAAAGTGATCCGCCCACCACATGTCAAAGTAATAATCCATACGCCTCCGATTCATACAAGTAGGCCCCACAAACTGATCCTAGATGGACCACTTTGTGCAGCCAAAATGCGCCGATGGGTATGTTTAATTGGTGGGACGAAATTAAATAGAATGGGATGGTTCTATAGCATTTGATTCTATTATTTTAAATAGATAGAACTGTTTAGTACTTATTAGAAATATTTTTTAAATTTATATTCTATCATCAAATAATTCCATTCAAAGAACTAAACTAATACATAACTTTTTTTAATTATCTCAGACACGTCACATTTTTAAGACAACCAACTAAACACACTAAATTTGAGTTTGTTTGAAATTTGGGCTTGAAGCTTATTTATTTGGAGTTAGAAGAAATTTCTTTGGAGCTGGAAGAAAGCTGCTTGGAATTTGGATGAGGATGGCAATTTTAAGTAAATAATAGTTAAGTTGTAAGGGTACCAGGAAAGTGGGATTTTTGGAAGCTCCAGCCACCCCGAGAAGCATCGTTTTTCTTGCTTCTCTCACGTAGTGTAAATTGAGTTAGAGCTTTTTCTCTCTATTTAGCTGAAAAAATACTGTTTATTTTGACTTATAACTTATAGAGGTGAAGAAACCAAATAAACTCAAGATCAAATCTAAACAAACTGAGACTGAGTGCCCTCGCAAAGTTTCTCGCTATTTTTTCTCCTCCCTGGGCCTGCCTACTTTTCATAGCCGCCGCCTCCCCACCCGCCCCGCCGCCTTCCGATCTCCGAGGCAAGCAGCGCCGCCGCCGCCACCGCCATGGCGTTCGAGAAGATCAGGGTCGCCAACCCCGTCGTCGAGATGGACGGTCAGATCCCTCTCCTCCCGCAGATCTATCCCGCGGCTCTGGCGCCGTTCGTTGGCTTGCTGATGATAATATAGCCTTCGTTTCTTCAAACTTTTAAATTTTGGCCGTGGGTGTCGCGGAGATATCCGCGAGATCTGACTGCTCCCATGGTTAACTCTTACCTTGTTGGTTTAGGTTTTGGTGGTCGAGTTCGTGTGAGGAGGTTTTAGTGGAGAATCTCTCTGTGTAGTCTAACTGCCGCTGTGCGAGTTTGCGGGATCGTGGGAGCCGACCCCAATCTAATTTAGGCATGTAGAATAAATAGTAGAGGAGATTGCATATGCGCGTGTACGCTGATGATGATCTATGTGCAGCTGATGAAAGTTGCGGAAAATTTGACGAATAAAACGAAAACTACAGAACAAGTGATGGTTTTAGATGCTTGCACTTGCTGTGCTGGTGAACTAGTTGTGGTGGACGTCTAACTACTGGATCTCGTTTAGATACCTACTTTCTCAAACTGTAATCCAAGTGTTTCTCGATGCAATTGTTCATACATGCTTGGCGTCCAAAAATCGTCAGTGCTATATCTTATGCCCCATGAGCTAACTGCTCTTCTATCTTTTTATAAGAAAAGAAGGATAAAATTCGTCTTTCATGAGAAATTGTTCCAAACAAAGTAGTGTTAGCAATAGTTTCATAAGAGATGGCTTTATACACGGGGTATATCAATGCTTCTTAGAAATCTTATGTTACCAATTGATTTGTTCCTTTACTCCGGTGCTAATATCTCTTTGTCATTTTCCTACTACAGGTGATGAAATGACCAGAGTTTTCTGGAATTCTATCAAGGACAAGGTAATAATATGTCATGGTTCTCTGTGTCCTGATTAATATGGTTTGCTTGTTCTTGTGGTGTTGCTCCTGTTTTCCGTATGCTATCTGCTGGGATTTTTGTTTGTTTCAGCTTATCTTCCCATTTTTGGATCTGGACATCAAGTATTATGACTTGGGAATTCTTCACCGGGAGGCAACTGATGACAAGGTCACAGTGGAGGCTGCAGAGGCTACTCTCAAGTAAGAAATTTTAAATATTTTAAGTTACATGCTAAGAATTCACACCATTTTCAAGGATTTCTGCTGAATGTAATTTGTTGTGTCTCAACTTTTTATCATTATTGATCTGCATGTTGTGGTAGGTTTTCTTAGGATGTTTGCTCAAGTTGATTGAGAAATAGATTCTTCCTTGAATCTTGTTGCTTATTTATGTTGTATGCATGCCATCAAAATTGAAAAGTGAGATAGAAAGGTGTGATTGTCTCACATCTGAATGCTTTGACCATATCACTGTACAATATTCCTATAACTTTGTTGTTCTATATTTCTTAGCTCTAATCCAATGTTATTCAGGTACAATGTGGCTATTAAGTGTGCGACAATTACTCCAGGTTCGTTTGATTCTTGTGCAGCTGAAATAAAATGTTCTTATATTTGTCGAAACAGCAGTACTTTTTGATGATCGAACTTTTCTCATCTATGGCTATTTCAACACCATGACAGATGAAACTCGGGTTAAGGAGTTCAACCTAAAACACATGTGGAAGAGCCCAAACGGCACAATTAGAAACATTATAAATGGTAAGCTGCTGCTATGTTTGAATGTAATGCACAGAATTTGGTTGTTGACATTTCTCTTTCTGCTTGTTACCTTTAGGCACTGTGTTCAGAGAGCCAACTATATGCAAAAACGTCCCAAGGCTTGTTCCAGGTATGTAAGGAGGATGTGAAACTATACATTTTAATATGCAAAGTTTCCTGCTAAACTGAACCATTGGTGAAATCAGGATGGACAAAGCCTATTTGCATTGGAAGGCATGCCTTCGGTGATCAGTACCGAGCAACTGATGCGGTTCTGAAGGGGCCTGGCAAGCTCAAACTAGTTTTCGGTATGATTGCGTACATTACTTTACTTAAACAGAAGTACAGAATGAATGAAGTCTTCAGTAGTTCAATATTTTTACAGATATGGTTGTATGGTTTGTTATTCATAAAACTGATGTGAGCAAAATTTGATCTTCTGTTCCTTTGTTTTTCTGTTCTACTGGCAGAGGGAAAAGATGAGCAGATTGATCTGGAAGTTTTTAACTTCACTGGTGCTGGAGGAGTTGCCTTGTCTATGTACAACACTGACGAGGTACTGCTATTTCCATCCCGATTTCATTGAGTTACAAAATAATATTTTCATTTGCAAGCATTTCCGTGAGCATTTATTTAATAACTTTGTACAGTCAATTCGAGCTTTTGCTGAGGCTTCTATGACAACTGCTTATGAGAAGAAATGGCCGCTGTACCTTAGCACCAAAAACACAATCCTGAAGAAGTATGATGGCAGGTAGCAACATTATTGCACTGATACTATTATTTAAAGCTTGTTTCAGGCAATTAGATTGCTTGGTGTATTTGACTAATCTTTTCAGGCAATAATATATATTTGGTGTAATATTATTTGATTTCGCAGGTTCAAGGACATTTTCCAGGAGGTCTATGAAGCTGAATGGAAATCCAAATTTGAGGCTGCTGGAATATGGTAGATTTTCAACTTCTTGTTGCTTCAATTTCTCTGGGGAGTATTTTTCACCATATGTCTTGATGTTGGTTTCTGGCAGGTATGAACATCGTCTTATTGATGACATGGTTGCCTATGCACTTAAGAGCGAAGGAGGCTATGTGTGGGCTTGCAAGAATTATGATGGAGATGTGCAGAGTGATTTCTTAGCTCAAGGTCACAGATGCTATAACGTTTGAACATGTTCATAAAATATTCTTAAATGTTGCTGAAGTGTACCCAGCAGTTACTAACTTGATCGATTTATTAACGTGCAGGTTTTGGCTCCTTGGGATTGATGACATCAGTATTGGTATGTTATTATTCATGTTCTTGACTAAAGCTTGCACTGTGTAAGGGTGCTGTTTCTAGTGCGAAAACCTTAACTATGGTTGAATCCATGTCAAGTTTGGACATATTTGTACGTCTTTCAGAACAATATGGTTTACCACGGTGGTAATTTGCTCAATATTTAGGTGTGCCCTGATGGAAAAACCATCGAAGCTGAAGCTGCCCATGGCACAGTTACCCGTCATTTCCGTGTTCACCAGAAAGGAGGTGAAACCAGCACTAACAGCATTGCTTCAATCTTTGCTTGGTCAAGAGGACTTGCACACAGGTACTTCTACCTACGTTAGGTCTCTACCACTGCATCCCTTTGTAAAAACCATGTATATGGGGCAAATTTTCATCTTTGTTCAGCTATGTAGTATTAGCCGTAACATTAGCATCCCTGTATTGTTTCACCAACTTAGTGAATTAACAACATATGCGTATCGGTGCCTAGGTCAATTACTTTTCTTCTAATTGGACTTTAGTTCTTAGAGTTTACTGATTCACTTATGCGAACTCCTTTGTTTGTGCACTGCAGGGCAAAGCTAGATGACAATGCTAGACTACTTGACTTCGCGCAAAAACTTGAGGCCGCATGCATTGGAACTGTTGAGTCTGGGAAAATGACCAAAGACCTTGCACTTCTTGTTCATGGATCTTCAAAGTATGTTATGCTGTTCAATTTTGCCCCAACCGTATTGTTTTTCTACATCAACTCTTTTTACCCCCCTGAACCCCCGATTGATACCTCCTTGTGCTCCCTTTTGCTTTGCAGCGTTACAAGAAGCCATTACCTGAACACCGAGGAGTTCATTGATGCAGTTGCTGCTGAGCTCCGATCAAGACTGGCAGCCAACTGAAGTTACAAGGAAACCTTGACCACTTCAATACTCATTGCCCATTGATTTAAGTCATTTTGGTTTTGTCTCCATTATCTGTCACACCTCCATTCTGAATGGAATGAACTTTTACTGCGTCAGCGCATTGTCAAAATGCAAGCAAGTTATAGATTCTGATGTTATGTAAGTGGGAGCCCTCAATAAAGGATACATAGTACGATTGGCCACTGCAGACAATTGGGTTATCTCTTAACTAGCGTCATGTTAATTGTTGGATGTGATTTTTTCGTAGTTTGCTTCTTTTAATTGTTTGGTACAAGGAAGCGTGGGCCGGGCCCTGAATGCACTTAAAATATCGAAGTATTGTCCATAACAGTACTAGCTAAATGATCGTTTTACCATCGGTAGGCGCGATTGTGGAACTAAAGCTTCACTCCTTCAAGAGCAGAGCGGTTGTATGAGCTATAGTGTGTATTGTGGCTGCGTTCTCTGGCAGCAGTAGTTTTGCGTTGTAGTTGCAATGTTGTATACGGGCTCATGCAGTGATGAGCTTCGATCCGCTTCTCGCCCGTTTTTTTTTTTTTGCATAAAAAAGCTTATCTATTTTTAACAGAATTACACAATCTAATGTTTATTTACTTCGATTCGATAAAGTGGTACTAAAAGAGAGACGATGTCTTGAACGCCGGACAACGCCCAGGCCAGGTGGTTTTGGCGGGCCAATTATCCCAAAACGCCAGGTGGTTCGTGCTTGGACTTGATGTTTATCATGCCAAGACTACGGACTTGCGCCCTGCCGCCCGAAGCGTACGGCATCTCGGCCGAGCCGCACGGCAGCGGACACGAGTCCAACTCCGACGCCGCGTGCAAAATCTTCCGCCCATGTGTCGCGCGGACACCGCCCGCGTCGCGCCACGTTCCCATGCCACGCGCCGGCGCCTCCTCAACACGTGCTCGCACCGCTCGCCGTAGCTCGGCTAGCTATTTATCGTATTCACCGGCCTGCTCCCAGCGGCAGAACGGCATAGACGTTACGAACCGGAAGGGGATCGGAAAAGAGGAAGTCGAGCCGGGAGGGAGCGTGCGCGTATACGCTAGGCGCCGTGCAAGGCAGGATGTCGGGGGCACAGGGAGCGCACCTGGTCGGCGAGACGACGCCGACGACGTACGAGTCGGTGGGCGGCGGGGAGAACCGCACGCGCACGGACCTGCGGTCGCGGGAGGACCAGGGCGCCATTCAGATCGAGAAGGTGCAGGACAAGGTCCCCGACGCCGCGTCGCGCAAGGTGGACGACCGCGCCTTCGGTGCCAAGGAGGGGGGCAACGACGCGGGCGCCGACGACGACGCCGGTTCCACCGGCACCGGCGCGTGATCTTGAACCGCGGCTTGTGCCGCTGGTCCGCGTGCGTCGAGCAACTGTGACAGGTTGATAGCTGTGCGCTAGGCTGGTGATACTGCTCTGTTGTACGTACGTGTGCAGTATTCTGTTTGTAAGTGTGTGCAGTGTTCTGTTTCTAAGTGTTTGGGACGGTGGGAGCTGGCAATAATAAAAACTGCTTGGCGTTTGTGTAATAAGATCACGGCCGTCTACCCTGAAGAAGAGTTCATGCATTTATTCATGCATAAACTCTTTTATCTGATCAACTAACTGAATTAGGTCGATAGACCAGCAAACTGGAAACATCCTAAAAGGAAAACCAGCAAACAGTAAACTGAAAACGGAGAAGTTTAAACTTCAAAAAACATGAAGTACAACTAGGAGCGCCTAGAAGAGTGGGGAAATTGATAAATAGCGTCAGGTAATACGCACTACGATTTAGAAGGGCCAATTCATTTTCACCTATTAATTCCTCGGTCAAATTTCCACTACGAATACATTATCTTCCCTTCAAACACAAGCAATGAACGGTACGAAGCTGATTTTGTTTCACCAGTTGCAACTCTATGCTCTCCGGAATTTAAAAGAAGTCTACCAACAGGATCCATGATGGGCAGTTGAGCAACCTTGAAATTTTTTTGTTTGTTGGATCTTCCTTCGGTCATGCGAGTTGATTTGCGAGGTGTGTGTGAATCAGTGAAAGAAGAGATGGTCTATGCACAGCACAAATGCTTGGTATACGCACAATCCAGTCTTTTCAAAGACCCCCCCGTGCACCAACTGCATCAACTTGCTTTTGCGTCGGATTTTGCACGACCCAAAGCCTGCAGTACGAAGTAGGTCAGAAAAGCGTAATTCTGTAGCGCTTCTATTCATGAGATATTTCCATGTTTAACGATTATATTATTTCATAACTTGAACCCTCCATGCCATAATCCTATCTCTCGAATCGCTTGTCCAGCTGTGCATCCATTACATGGAGAAAATTCAAATTCAGTTTCTTCCTTAGAAAGCCTTTAACTGTGTCATCCTTGCCTCTTGAGCAAGTCAAATACAGTACAGGTTGGAAGAGAACCACATTTTGAATTAAAACAGTTTCCCACCATTAGATAATTAACATTTCCAAATACAACTTATGATATATATTTCACCTTAAAGGTTTTTACCGCACTTATTTAGGGTCCGTTTGTTTTTTGCTTTGGATTCTCTAAAAGCTGATTCTGGATTATGGTTGTAAAGAAGCTGATTCTCCAAAAGTTAGAATCCAAAAGGACATATGAAGTGAATTGTGGATTCTAGTGTATATAGGTAGGATGGATTGTAACAATCGATTTCTAGAATCGGGCCGTTCGTTTTTTATTCTATTTTTGGAGCTAGGATCCAAAATCAAAAGCAAAAAACAAACAGCCCTTAACCATGTTGTCATTTCCATATTGGAAGCCCCCTAATTTTCAGCATTTCTTTGTTGTACTCTTGGAATCCAACCAGATGCATATAATGATGTGCATGCCGGAAACACCGCAGAGAGAGCCTACATTTCGTTGTTATTTTCACCAGCTTCTTCATTCCTGAAAGCGTAGGTGGAGAACTACTGGGTGAGCAATTTCCATGTACACGCAGTTTAAGTCATGAAATGATATAGCCTATCAGTTTAGTTCAGGTGGTCTCATAATAGGTGCATCACCTTATTTTAGCAGGAGCAATATAACCAGCAACCAGCTAACTATTAATAGCAGGCTAGCATCGTGATTATAGTCTGTTCTGTTTGATCATACTAAACCAGCGTTTGCTACTATAACTACTCAGGCTGAAAGGTACTGAATGATTAAAGTGATGAATAAACTCAGCAAGGTTATGGGATAGATTGAAGGAAATGTTCACTGTTTACAAGGTGTATGAAATGTCTTAATTCGATAAAGCATTAAAACTATCTTTGAATCCAGCTGGATCAGCGACTCAACTCTTCGCCTCATCCTGGTGTGCATGAATCCTTCGGAACACTGTGATACATAAAACAGAAGCAATTGTGAGCTTCCACAATTATTAGAGGATAACACCTACGGTGTATATAAATATCACAAGTTCCTAGAAGACTAAAAAGTCATGCGTGTAAAGCAGAAGGAAGTGCGTCACAAAGCAAATAAGCACAACAGAACAAAACGAGGTAATAAGGTTGTGCACAAAAATGATGAGTATTATCTCACACCAAAAATAACATATGATCTTTTGTATCTCGGTAATAATACAAGGTGTGGTCATTTGTACACAGAACATTGTTTATAAACATAGGATTCCAGATAATGAAAGATTATTAGCAAGACAAACCGTCCTTGCGATCATCGCATCTGTCTGGAGGAAGGAACAAATCCGGTTGTGGTGGCGCCATATCGGTACCCTTACAAGCAGAAGGATGAAATTGAACGACAATGTGGCACAATGTTGGCCCAAGGTATTATTCGTCGCAGTCGTTCTCCATTCTCTTCACCCGTACTATTGGTCAAGAAAGCTGATGGGTCATGGCGCTTCTGTGTGGATTATCGGAAACTAAATCACCATACCATTAAAGATAAGTTTCCAATTCCCGTGGTTGAGGAGCTTCTGGACGAACTCCGGGGAGCTTATTTCTTCACCAAACTGGATTTACGCTCCGGCTACCACCAAGTTCGGATGGTTCCAGAATACATAGAGAAGACGGCATTCCGAACGCATCATGGGCATTTTGAGTTCCTTGTGATGCCGTTTGGATTATCTAATGCCCCTTCCACATTCCAGGCTCTCATGAATGATGTCCTCTGAGATTATCTTCGTCGGTTTGTTTTGGTCTTCTTTGACGACATATTGATATCTGATAAAACTCTAGAGGACCCACTGTTCCCATCTTCGCCGGTGTTTGAGAAGCCGCCAATGCAGCTTATATCTCAAACGGTCTAAGTGTGCAATTGCGCAGGGCCGGGTCGGCTATTTGGGGCATATCATATCCCATGCCGGGGTGGAAGCTGATCCCAATAAACTGAAGGCTATTGCAGATTGGCCACCTCCATGTTCGGTCACCGCCTACAGCTTTTCCTTGGATTAACCGGCTACTACCGCCGATTTATCCGGGATTATGCTACCATAGCCGAACCCTTAACAGCTCTTCTGCGCCACCAAAGTTTTGCGTGGACTCCTTCAGCTGCAAGCGCCTTCCAGAAGTTGAAGCAAGCTCTTATTTCAGCACCGGTCTTGCAGCTGCCGGATTTCGATACTCCCTTCGAAGTTGAATGTGATGCATCAGGGGTAGGTATTGGCGCTGTCCTCGGCGAATAGGACACCTAATCGCTTATTACATCAGCAAATTGGCTCGACACACCAAATTGGCGGCATATGAAAGGGAGTTGATTGGTCTCTCCAAAATTTGTCGACATTGGCGCCCATATTTATGGGGCCATCGGGCCAGTGTTCGAACGGATCATGGAGTCTCAAATTTCTGTTAGAACAAGCATTGGTGACGCCACCCAAAGAAAGCATTGGTTGAGCAAGTTAATGGGATTTGATTTTCAGGTGGAGTATAAACCAGGAAAGGCCAATAGAGCTGCTGATGCTCTTTCCCGTATGCCAGGCGAAACCGGAGTTCCATCTGCATGTCTCATGGTTTCGGTTCCGCAGAGTATGGCTCGCACAGAGTGGTTGGCTGTTCTTCGAGCTGACCCGGAGATACAGAAGCGCTGCAAGGCCCTGCTATCCTCCAACGAGACTTCCTCGTCGTCCAGGAGTTCGGCTGAGCAGCTAACTACAAACTCGTTGACCAAGGATGGTCTTTTATATCATGAAGGCCGGTTGTTTATTTCCCCTGCGTCCACCCTACGATTGACACCATCATTGCCTCCATCCATGACCTCACGCATGAGGGAGTCTGAAGACATGGCATCGCCTTGGCGATGGTACACTGGCAGCAGAGCCGCCACACCATCGAACAATATGTCGCTCGTTGTCGGTATGCGGAGAAACAAGACCAGTACGCTTTCTCCCGCCGGACTATTGCAACCTCTTGCAATTCCACAACAGATTTGGGCGGATATTTCGATGGACTTTATCACCGGGCTTCCAAAGTCCGTGGCAAGTCTTCCATGTTGGTAGTAGTGGATCGGTTGTCATCGCCCACTTTATGGCTTTCAAACAGCCAAAGAGAAGACCAACGGTGGCCAAAATTTTCTTTGATCAGGTGGTTCGTTTGCATGGCATTCCAGAGTCCATCATTTCAGATCGCGACCCAGTCTTTCTTAGTGCATTTTGGCAGGATCTCTTCAAGCGGTGTGGCACAGCCTTGTTACCGTCAACCGCTTACCACCCGCAGACTGATGGTCAGACGGAGGTCGTCAACCGCACTATTGAAATGTATTTAAGGTGTTTAGCGGCGGATCACCCGACGTCTTGGGTTCAGTGGTTGCCATGGGCAGAATTTTGTTACAACTCCTCTTTTCATTCTGCCGTCCGCATGACGCCGTTTGAGTTGGTTTATGGGCGTACACCTCCCCCTCTACTGCCATATCATCAGGGGGCCACGGTCATTGACTCAGTCGACAGCCAGTTGATTGATCGGGATGACCTTCTTCGACAAGCACGCGCCAATCTTCTCCGTGCTCAAAACCGTATGAAGCAGCAATATGATTCGGGCCATCGCGAAGTGGAATTTTCTGTGGGCTCATGGGTTTGGCTGCGTCTCCAAAAGCACCGGCAGTTGACCTTGCGGACCGAGAGCGGGCACAAACTGTCCCCTCGATTTTATGGTCCTATCGAGTTCTTGCGGATCGGTCGAGAGCATACCGACCGGAATTAAGGTGAGTGCTCGCCTCCACAATGTTTTCCACGCTCTCTCCTTAAAGAATACAAAGGCGTACTAATCGACCCAGTGCAAGCCCTTCCAGCAGACCTCGCGCCACTCAGAGGCCGTCCGACCGGTTCCCCATCGGTTTCTTGCCCAACGCTTTGTTAAGGGACAGCGTCAAGTTTTAGTCCATTGACGGCGAACTATAGAAGAAAGGGGCAAAGAATCAGCGCGATCGGAGAAGCGAGCACGGCCAGGAGGGCAAGTGCGGAAGGATAAGATCAAGCAAGAGATAAGTTTCCTAGTTAGTTAAGATACTATTTCCTTTCTTTGGTAGTTTTGATCGAGATAAAATGTATCCCTTAGTTTGTTAAGATGGATTTCTACCCGTCTAGAGGAGGGCTATGCTTATTTAAGAGAGAAATAAAGATGAGAAAAGGCATCTTGTTTTGGTGCCACAAATCACAATTCTCAGCGGTGGCTCGATAATGACCAATCTACCTTACTCTTTCTCAATTTGCGATCACGGGGTCCGCAAGTGGGATTCGTTCGCCTTA
Organism: Guadua angustifolia; assembly: GCA_036346375.1. Taxonomy (NCBI): domain Eukaryota; kingdom Viridiplantae; phylum Streptophyta; class Magnoliopsida; order Poales; family Poaceae; genus Guadua; species Guadua angustifolia. Next base: position 31,390,638 of record CM070501.1, on the reverse strand, counting down.
GGCCCGGACGCCGAGCTTCTGAGCAGATTCATTCCCAATCTGCTCGTAACACAGATTGATGCTTGACTTACACAAATGATGCTCATATAATCGAAGTAACTAAGGCATCAACACTTGATTTTATATATATCTCAATAAATATAAGTACTTAATTATGAAAAGACTAATGGCAGTTGACATGCACAAAGAACTCAGAACTGGGAGCCTGGCAGGCAAGCACTAGAATAATGCAGAAACAATGTACGGATATCAAATGTTTCCCTAGACAATACTGCACGGAAGATCGTTAACACCCCATGCTGGAGCGGGGCTAAAGAAAACTGTTCCCAGTTGGTTCAAAGGCTGGCTTTCTGCATTAGTAGTTCCAGCCGGCTTACCCAAACATTGGTGGGAAATCCGCCAATTGGCTACTGCTGACTGAAACTCAGTGTGATTCAACGAATCTTCAACTCCTGCAGCCAAATCTACTCATTGGTGGGAAATCCGCCAATTGGCTACTGCTGACTGATTCCCAGCTATTTCACGGATCAACTAACCTGATAACTATCAAACCAGACCATGAAAAACAAGGATCTTACCTTTACATGGTAACTTACATAAGCATGAAAAGTTAACAAACTCCAAACTGTTTTGTCTAGCTTTTTACCCTCAACACAGTGGCGTAGCCAGGATTTTAGCTTTGGTTGTACCAACTTTCAAAAAAAAAATATAATTTACATGCCAACATATAACTATAGAATGTATCAAAAGCAATTAAGCAAAATACGAAGATAATAATAAGGTTTTACAATAGTTTGTAGAATATTATCATACTAGCCTCCTAATGGTCGTAAAAGTCTCGATTATATCATCTTCATCCACTTTGGAGAACATATGTCGCTCAATGAAGGTGACTAGACAATTATCCAAAAGACGTGATTTCTGTTGCGTGAGCTATTGAGCTAATCTAATCAAGGTGGGGTAATGGGCCGACAAAAAATTGGTTGGACCACGGCCCAACGGTAACAACCGCTGGCTCCGCCCATGCCTCAACACGCCGAGGCAAAACAACTGCATAAAAGAAAGTCTGTGAGACAAACAAATGTCTTGAATGAACACAGAAAACTAGGGGAAAATGCATATTACCAAAAGTAACAAAGCCAGCATTTGTATTTAGTGCATCAGCAGGCACGCCTTTTAATTCAAGAGGAGATGCTGGAGACCACATACAGGAAGGAGCGTTATTAAGCGCAGCAGTCCGCCTTGCTTCCACAAATTCCTATATTTAACCAGCAAAATTGAAAATAAAATCAGCAGAGTGCTCCCACCAGACACCATGGCTTCTCATAAGACAGTAGTATGTCCAAAAAGGTGAATTTCAGTCGAGCTTCTCAAATTCATTAATTTAAGACGCACTGCCTATATTCATTCAACATTGAACGATAGCAGTGCTGAAAAACCTAAATATCAGTCTGTTACAGATGAAAACAACAGGTCATAAAGAAGACTAAATTGAAGATGATAAAAGAGCAAGAAGAAATTATCCAGAATACCTGTAAGAACGAAGTTCCTAACACAATATCAATGGAATCCTGGAACCTCATTGGGTACACAACCGTAACTTTGTCTGCCTGGAAAAAGAAAGAAATAATTTCATTGGCTGTATACTAAAAAACAAATGCAGCAGCTACAAAGTAGAATCAACAGTAAACATCAAATACATAAGTAATGTAACATATATCTGTCAACAGATTCACCTAGATTGATATATCAGTGCCAGGTGTTGCAACGAAAACAGTTGATGTTTCTGAGTAAGATATGTACATGTATGGGATGGCTTTGGCAATTCTCAAAGTTATACCCGGGGAGCAATGAAGAAGGATTCATTAGGATGGTGAACAAGAGCAACCAGCTTGCCAACATTAGGAGCCACTGTCTTTAAAGCTAGACGCTTCAGCAGAAGCTTCAGTGGTGCACCCAGAACAACCTCTCTCACAGAAGCAATTTGTGTCAAGACAGCATTCTTTTGCTCTGGAACATAAAAGGTAATAGATGGTTAGATGATACAAGTACAGATGAGAGTATAACTTTAATAGACAAAATCACTTGTCAGAATGTTATGATTTGGACACGCTTGACCAAAACAAATAATGCACACAGCTAGTACTTGGACCAAGTTCCATGTTCAGAAGAATAAGTACAAGGGTCTACAAGTAAGGTTGTGAAGTGTGATGGAACGAAAGAGAATTTTGATAATTCCTCACATCAACATCAAACAAATAAAATTAAATGAACAACAGTAAAAGCCAAGTATGTTCATCTGGGGGAAAAAGCCATCAACAGTGCAATTCCCCCGAGAAGCACAAAAAAAAAAGAGTAAATCGCTTATTTGCCACTGAAAGTTGGCCGGTTCCCCAAACTGCCATCGCGAAGATTGTCTTCCCTCCATTGCCATCCGATCTCAAATTGCCTTCCCAAAATGCCACCGCCGTCCATTTGGCTGTCAACTCACCGTTTGCTGGCACGCGAAAAGACCGAGTTGCTCTCAGGTGCTAACTTGACTAACGAAATGAATTCAAAACATTTAAAAGCCTAGAAATATTTTATTTAAATTCTAAATAACCCAAGGAACCACTCCAAAAAATTTCATAAATTTTTGAATTTATTTAGTGCTTCTAAAAAATCAAAATTTAGATTCTTTCATTTAGATAGAATCGCTAAAAGATTTTTCCAGAAAATCACAGAGCTGCTCATGCTCTCAAATTTTTACAGAAATGTTAGTACTCTCTTAAGATCATCTCCAAAATTTTTTATAAAATTATAAGCACATTTGATAGATTTAAATTAGGCAATTCTTTCATTAAGATAGAATCACTAAACGATTTTTCCAGAAAATCACAGAGTTGCTCATGCTCTCAAATTTTTACAGAAATGTTAGTACTCTCTTAAGATCATCTCCAAAAATTTTCATAAAATTCTAAGCACATTTGATAGATTTAAATAGGGCAACACACTCAAAAGGAGGGCAATTTGGTCTTTTCGCGTGCCAGCAAACGGTGAGTTGACAGCTAAATGGACGGCGGTGGCATTTTGGGAAGGCAATTTGAGATCGGATGGCAATGGAGGGAAGACAATCTTCGCGATGGCATTTTGGGGAACTGGCCAACTTTCAGTGGCAAATAAGCAATTTTCTCAAAAAAAAAATCTGAGCTCACTACTTACCAAACTGCACGGCGCAAGAATAATGAATGAATAAAAAGACTTGGCATCATTATAAGTTTATAACGAAACTTGACCACAAATTCGAAGATGCAAATGAATTGACTTAAGTGGAATGATAGAATTGATATATAGAATGTAATATGAGCTCATACAAACAAGACCACAGGAAGAATTGCCTCAGGAGGTGGGAGGAGCAATGCCACTGATAGCACCATTACCTTTGGATTCCTCATATAGAAAATTGCAACCAAAGCCCAATGTCCATTAGTATATCAACATGAAGCAGCTAATAATTGATCCTAACGTCCAATATATATTTTATGGTGTCATGTTAAGATTTCAGTTAATTCAGAAAAGGGAAAACAATAAGAACTAGATATAAAAGTCTAAATTAACTTGATTAGAGGGCAAAATACATATTCTCTCCCCAAGCATAACCTTTATTCACATAAGTGAAAACAACCATGAATGTGATGCGAAGCTGTTTAAACAAAACGTATGAAGTTATTGGTTTCAAAGAATAGCAATGGAAATATTACCAAATTGCTCCAACATTGAGCAATTTTAATTTTACTGTCAGCTCAAAATTGTAGTGCTTGAAGATCAGCACGTCCGGATTTATTATAATAAGAACTCAGACAACTAAGAAACCTTCACTAGCACACTCATTTTAGGACTAGCGACATGGATAGCATCTTATCTTGGAAAGAAATAAGACAGCAAATAATGACCATCAAGGTTAGGTAGGAGGACATGTCATATCCCTTGGCCGTCGACGAGGAGAAGTCGCCGTGGCATGAGACGAAGCCGATGGAAGAGAGGATCCCGTGGCCACCGGCGGGACTTTGCCGGGACGTGAGACGACGCGAGGAGGAAGAAGACGCATAAGCAAAAAGGAAAAAAAACACTGGATTCAGTTCATTTTCTTCACGCCGTTGCTCAGACCCGATTGGTGCTTTTAAGTCTCTTCTTGCTTTCACTGACAGGTGGGTCCCATCCACCCAGGCATGACATTACTGCCCCCTGGAAATATTGCTTGTCCCCAAGCAATAGCATAGTCTCTGATGTTGCATTTATAAGAACAACTCCCTAATTCCGGGATCCCATGGCACATAAAGCCAAATGTCAAATTCAGGACCATCCTCCAGAAGATTAGGATCAATGACACTCAGATAGCGCAGCTTATCAAGCGCATCACTCCATTCTTCATTCGCAACCAATATGTTTGACAGTAAACTACCAATGCTGATCCCAGTAGACAAAATGAGCATTCGTTCGGGTAGATCTGCCGATTTTGATGGTTTGCTACTACTATGGGAGCCAGGCAAACTCAACCTTGCATTGTGTGATTCCCTGTTCTCCCATTTGAGTTTCTTCTGCTCAGGTAGAGGAGCGATCCCAACCACACTTTCTGTCATTTTTGAGCCATTTTGACATTCATCCTTGTCAAACCTGATATGAATACCAAAGGGTACGGGCACTCGTTCATAGCATGATGTACTAATTATTCTTCTCCCATCTGTTACAATGAATGGCCTAGCAGAAGCTGGGGATGGAACTGGACCAAATGTGTATTCTTCAATTTCAAAGTTCTCATCGTAAAGTTGTGGAATGTAGGAGTTCTCCATTGGCACAAGTGGCTTAATAAAATGCCTACGAGATTGTCTGCTCCTAACAGCACCTCGACCTCTTCCAGGACCAGAAACAAGATCAGGGCTCCTTGGAGAGACCTCAACAGCTGAACCATTTGGTCCACCTGTATCTTGCTTTTACCAACCACCTTACTACCACTTGCAAGCATTCTTTCCTCATTGTTCTGTGAGCCGCTTCTCTTAAAAATCCAAGGCTGAAAGCTCAATATGGATCCAGGATCTCTGATGTACTCCCCTGGGTTTACTGATTCAGTGATGTTACTGCTGTTAAAGTAGAATTGTATAGGGTGTTATTTGCTATTTTACTTTGTACTGTTCATGTATATCTTTGGCCCATTGGCCCATTCAATGGATCAAGCTGCTATTCTATCATGGTATCGAGCACGTTACTGCCCTAGCTAGGGTTTCTCATCCAAATCCTTTATGAGTGGCCGCCACTTGGCCAGCCATCTCGCCGGCGACGCCTCCGCCGCCGCCGCACTCCCTCCGGTGGCGTCCTCTTCTCTTCCCGCTATCCTCTGCTTCCTCTAGCTTCCGCCGCCATCTCCTCTGTTTCGCGAGCGCCCTCCATCCAAGTCCGGCCGTGGCGGCAAGTACACCTGGGAACGCCGCCGACGGCCTCGTCCAGGGCGAGCTCGAGCCGTTCCGCCTCAACGCCGCCTCCACTCTCTTCTTCTCCGCCAGCTCGAGCCGTTCCGCCTCAACGCCGCCTCCGCTCTCTTCTTCTCCGCCAGCGTCGCCTCAACGCCACCTCCAGCGCCGACGTCTGTTCCGCCGTCCCCTCTTCAGCGAGCCGTTCATTGCCTCCCTTGATCTTCTCGGTAGCAAGCATCTCTACCAAGGTAGAGCGACGTGAAGCTTCGGTGAAGGAGCAGCGGCAGTAAAAAAAACCCTCCGCTGTTCAGCTTCATTCCAATGTCTGAGATGGCCATCGCATCTCGTTCCTCAAGACCGATGCCTCATCCGCCCGTTATGTTTGATGGGACCAACTTCCGAGAGTGGTCCACGATGCTCCGGGTCTCACTTGACAGCCAGCGTCTTTGGGGTCACCTCATTGGAGCTCGTCCTCGCCCACCAGTTCCGGTTCGTCCAGTTCAGCCTGTGGTTGGATCAGATGGTGCTCCGGTTCCTGCAGATGTCCTCGCCGCATATGAGCAGGACACTGATCAGTACGTCGCCGATCTGCAGATTCTCGAGGGCTGGCAGACAGATGAGGCTCGTGCCGTTGCTGTCATCTTAGGCAGCATGAAGGTTGAGCTTGCTATGGATCTGGCCGCTCTTCCTTCTTCTCAGCTGATGTGGGAGCGTCTGCGAGCTCGGGCCATTCGAGCAAATGATGCTCTCTACACCTCTACACTCGAGCTGGCAAGCTCTCTTCGTCAGCAGGACTCCACCATCGATGCCTTCTACCAGAAGATTACTGATGTGTGGCGTCAGCTTGACTCCTTGGAGCCTCCTTACTGATCCGACTGCGGCGATTGTGGCCTTCATCGGGACCACAAGAGTCTTGTTCGCCTCTTTGAGTTCCTCCGCCGACTTCGACTGGAGTTCGAGCAGCTCCGTACTCAACTGCTGGCCCGCTGCCGTGTGGTCCCCTGGTTGGCGCTCACCTCGTCCGTGCTGAGGAGACTTGTCTTCGTGGCGTGCTCTCGTCTTCTTCGTCTGTCCTGATCACTTCCACACCTCCTCCTGCGATGGCTCCTGCGACTGCTCCTCTCTCAGCACCGACAGGAGGCTCGGTTCTTTATGGCGAAGCACCGTTGGTGCAGAGAGTTATTGTAACTCTTGAAGAAGACAAGCACACCATTGAGCAGTGCAGGAGGCGGCCTCAGAACCGCAAGGGTGGAGGTGGTGGAGCTGGAGGTAGTGGAGCTGGTGCCTCTCGCCCATCTGATGCTCTGCTGACAACCATGCAGGATGTGACTCAGCGCCTTGAGCGCATGGAGCGCCGTTTGGGGGCGACTCCTTCTCCAGGACCGTCTGTTGCCAGTCTTCCTTCAGGTATACAGTTGCCCTGGATTCTTGACTCTGGAGCTTCTTTTCATATGACATCTGATCCCACTCACCTTGGCTCACTGAGTTCTTCAGCCATCCCTATGTCTGTCAGGACGGCTGATGGTACTTCCCTTTCAGTTGCTGGTCGGGGCACTCTTCACACACTTGTTTTCATGTTTTCGATGTTGATTCTGTTTCAACATGTTTGATTGTCGATCATTCTTGAAGTCGACTCTTGTTCTATTCAGATTGTCTCACCGGACCTCGGTTGGTCTTGGCCGTCGGGTCCGTGACTCTCGGCGTCTTTGGGAGCTTGGTGGCTTCACCTTCCTCCGCTTCGTCCGTCCACCTCCACCGACCCGTCACCGCCGTCTCGATGTCCTTGTCCTCGCCACCCCTGCTTCCGCCAATTTTGCTCAGTGGCATCATCGTTTAGGTCACATGTGTGGGTCTCGTCTTTCTTTGTTAGTGAGTCGTGGTGTTCTTGGGAAGGTTCCTGGCGATACCTCCACGTCTGTAGATGGGTCAGAAGCTTGGGAAGCGACTCTGACTACCCTATCCCACCAGTGACTCGGTGTCTCTTAAGCCGTTTGATTTGGTTCATTCTGATGTATGGGGCCCGGCTCCCTTCGTTTCGAAAGGGGGTCATCGCTACTATGTGATCTTTATTGATGATTTCTCTCGTTACAATTGGATCTATCTTCTGACCTCTAGGCATCAAGTGTTGTCTGCCTACCAGACCTTCGCTGCCATGGTCCGCACACAGTTTGACTCGCCTATTCGTGTCTTCCGTGCTAACTCTGCTGGTGAGTACCTATCCACCTCTCTTCGTTAGTATCTCCTTGAGCAGGGTACTCTTCCTCAGTACTCTTGTACTGGTGCTCACGCTCAGAATGGTGTCTTTGAGTGCAAGCATCGTCACCTTCTTGAGGACCTTTCGGCGATGATCTTTGTCTTCCTCTGTTCGCCTCACTGGCCGAGGTGGTGTCTCTCATCTTTGTCTACCTTGTGAACCTTGACCTTCATCGCTCTTCGTGGTGCCACCCCTATTGAGCGTCTTTTTGGCAGGACTCCTCAGTACAGTCACCTTCGTGCTTTCGGGTGTGTTGTCTTTGTGCTTCTTTAGCCCCATGAGCGGACGAAACTAACTGCTTAGTCTGTTGAGTGTGTCTTTCTTGGCTATGATGTTGAGCGCAAGGGTTATCGCTGTTGGGACCCTGTGGCTCGCAGGATCCGGGTCTCCCGAGATATCACCTTTGATGAGTCTCGATCCTTCTTCACTCGTGATCCTTCCTCTAGCCCACACTCTACTTCTGATTCGCTCTCTTTCCTCACTCTACCTGATCCACCACCACCCTCTCCTCCGTCCCTTCCTTTGCCTCCATCCTCGTCATCATTACCCTCATCTTCCTTTCCAGTCCCTTCGTCCGCTGCTCCACCGTCTCCCTCACCACCTCAGCAGCCTTCCTTTGCCTTTACACCTCCTCCTGTCCGTTTCCACTACACTCGTCGTCCACCTCCTCCCAGTTCCTCCTCCCTTCTAGGTCCGGCTCCTACTTCCTCTTCAGAGTCCTCTCCCTCTGCTTCTACTTCAGAGTGTGCCTCTCCTGCTCCCTCACCGCGGTACGCTCTTCGTGATCAGAGTACGATTCCTCGTCCCGATCGCTACGGTTTCGTTGCTCCTGCTACCGTCTCCTCTGAGCCTACTTCCTATCGCGATGTTGTTACTCATCCCGAGTGGCGATTCGCTATGGTCGAGGAGCTTCTTCGCTCTAAGCAAGATCGGCACTTGGGACCTTGTCCCTCTTCCTGCTTCTGTCACTCCTATCACGTGCAAGTGGGTCTATAAGATCAAGACTCGCTCTGATGGTTCTATTGAGCGCTATAAGGCGCGTCTTGTTGCACGTGGTTTTCAGCAGGAGTATGGGCGTGACTATGAGGAGACTTTCGCTCCTGTTACTCACCGGACCACTGTGCACACCCTTGTAGCCATTGCTTCTGTTCGCCGGTGGACCATCTCCCAGCTTGATGTGAAGAATGCTTTTCTTCACGGTGAGCTACGTGAGGAGGTCTACATGCACCCACCTCCTGGCTATTCTGTGCCAGATGGCCATGTGTGTCGCCTTCATCGTTCTCTCTATGGGCTCAAGCAAGCCTCTCGGGTTTGGTTTGAGCGCTTCACCTCTGCTGTCACTACTGCTGGTTTTGTTGCTAGTGAGCACGACCCTGCTCTCTTCGTTCACACTTCTCCTCGTGGTCGTACTCTTCTTCTTCTCTACGTCGATGACATGCTCATCACTGGTGATGATCCTCAGTACGTTGCCTTTGTGAAGGCGCGTCTCAGTGAGCAATTTCAGATGTCTGATTTGGGTCCTCTTCGGTATTTTCTTGGGATTGAGGTCACTTCCACGCCTAAGGGCTACTACCTCTCCCAGCGGAAGTACATTCAGGATCTCCTTGATCGGGCGTGTCTCACCGATCAGCGTACTATTGCCACTCCTATGGAGCTTCATCTTCAGCTTTATCCTACTGATGGTACTCCTCTTGAGGATCCTACTCGCTACCGCCACCTAGTTGGGAGTCTTGTTTACCTTGGCATTACTCGTCCTGACATCTCCCATGTTGTTCACATCCTAAGCCAGTTTATGCAGACTCCTACTCAGATACACTACAGTCACCTCCTTCGAGTCTTGTGGTATCTTCATGGTACCATTGATCGCCGTCTGTTTTTCTCTTGCTCTAGCCCTTTGCAGCTCCAGGCCTATTCAGATGCTTTCTGGGCTAGTGATCCATCTGATCGTAAGTCTCTCTCTGGTTATTGTATCTTCCTTGGCTCTTCTCTGATTGCCTGGAAGACCAAGAAGCAGATCTGCGATTCTCGCTCGATCGAGGTGAGTTGCGAGCGCTTGCCTCTGTGACACTGAGGTGACTTGGTTACGGTGGCTCCTGGCAGATTTTGGTGTCACTGTCTCTACCCCTACGACAGTTTGCTCCGACAGTACCGGTGCGATCAACATTGCTCGAGATCCGGTGAAGCACGAGCTCACCAAGCACATCGGTGTTGATGCTTCCTATGTCCGGTCGCAGGTGCAGCAGCAGGTGGTTGCCCTTCAGTATGTGCCCTCCGAGGTTCAGATCGCGGATTTCTTCACCAAGGCCCAAACTAAGGCGCAGCATGATTTTCATCTCTCCAAACTCAATGTTGTGGATCCACCTTGAGTTTGAGGGGGGGTGTTAAAGTAGAATTGTATAGGGTGTTATTTGCTATTTTACTTTGTGCTGTTCATGTATATCTTTGGCCCATTGGCCCATTCAATGGATCAAGCTGCTATTCTATCAACTGCCACTAGTAAAAGCCACAGTTTTGCCGGATGAACCACCAAACCGCAAATGAATGGAGTTTCTCGTAGTATCGCAGGCACATTCTCCTCATCAAAACCAATCTCCCCGACAATCTGACCAAGAATCATCCTGCGAAACACATTGTTCCCGATTTCTTCATCCTTGTGGTCATTTTGCTTGTCGTAGCGCAGTGGATGGTCCGACTCCTCAAGAGGGTGCAGCCCCTTCTTGGACGGCGACGCGGGCGTGAGTTCGCCATCAGCAAGCGGTGGAAGGTCGCGGGGCAGGAAGGTGGACTTGACGACGTCGGAGTCGGCTGCGGCGCGGAAGGCTGGCGAGACCGTAGAGGCGTGGTAGGCCTCGCACGGTGAGGTGCGGAAGATCTCCGCCGAGAGAAGCTCCTCCGGCAAACCCGTGATCTCGCAGCTGTCCGTCGACTCCCTCGATTTCTCCGCAGCACACAAGGCATGCTCCTCATCCCATACCACATTCTGGAGAGGCCATTCGTCGAATACCTGGAATGCATCACCCGCTGACTCGTCGCTCCAGTTGATGTTGCCATCCTCCGCCTCGACCACGGAGAGGCCTGAGGGGGAGAGAGCGCTCCATGGCGCACCGGCGTCGAGGAGGAGCCGAGCAGCGGCTGCGTCGCCCCCGGCGACCGCGTGCATGAGTGGGGTCATACCGGAGGCGTCGAAGTGGGTGGGGTCGGCGCTGGCAGTAAGGAGTTCAGAGACAGAGCCCGCGTCACGGACGCCGCCGCGTGCAGAGAAGCTCCTCGAGAAGCTCGATACCAAGTGTCATATCCTTGGCGTCGGCGTCGGCGGCCGAGAAGATCGTGTACCGACTTTGCTGGGGCGTGAGACGAGGAGGAAGAAGACCGATGATTGATTCAAGAGAGGATCCTTGTCATCGAGGTGGGTCCCATCCACCGTGCATGACAGGACTTTACGGGTATGATACCGCACATCGTCGAACGTGATGAACTATACAGACGGCGAGGAGGAAGAAGAAGCGAAACTTCAAGGAAAGCAAAAAGTTTTGATTAAAAGCATCAAAGCGAAACATGGATTACTTGTTGTTCATTTTCTTCACGAAATCAAGTAAAGAGGATTAATGAATGGATGATGGTAAAAAGGCATTGCATGAGAAATCAAGTAAAGAGGATTAATGAATGGATGATGGTAAAAAGGCAAAAAGATAAAAAGTAAAAATTTAGAAAATTTCCATGAGAACCCTGATCATTCAATTAAATCATTTTAGCCGCAAATAAAATTTTATGCATGAAGAAATGAAGAGATAAAATGAAAAGACAACTTTTAAAACAAAATAATGCATTGTCGAATTTATAAAATATATATATAACTCAAATGGAGCTAAAAATTTATTATGAACACCTCAATGCAATATATATCCTTGGTAAAGATATTATAAATTAATAATTTCATTTAATATCTTTTTAAAATTCAAAAATAGAAACTCTGAAAATAGGGAAATTGTAATGTCAGAATTTACATAAAATAATGAAACCATATTTTGGACTTGAAAATTTTATAGAAGCATTCTGGGATCAAATCCTTTTGAAAAACAAAGTTTCAAAAAGTTATAAAAATGTTTGAATTGTCTGATAAATCAAAATCAGGAAAACAGAAATATGTGCACTGTAACTTGTCAGAATTATTATAATTTCTGTGGATAGTGTTTTCATCTTAAAATTTTACAATAGGCAGATAACTGGCAACTCATCACGAAATAAATTTCTCATAAAAACTCAAACATGATAGATAACCTATCCATTGAGCTTTAACTCGTGTAGCTGGCAGCCAAATTCTCAATTTGCTTTGCCTCCACCATGACCTTCACTGCCGTGTGGGCCAATTGTTGCTATCCCGTTCCGTTGGCGCAATGGAGAAGATCCAGCCGCTGACAAATGGACCCAGCTGTCAGACTCCTCTTCTTCACCTCCGTTCGCTCCACTGGCAACTTTCCCGACGTCGTTCGCTCCACTGAGGAAGAACTCTCCCGAAGCTCCACGCCAAGCTAGCAATCACTGCCGCGCGTCCCAGCATGTCCAGACCACTACAAAGCCATTCCAGTGGTAGTGCTCCACTTTCCCCCTCCACTTCTTCTCCCTCCTCCTCAACCAGCGCAAGAACCCCCAGCTCATTCTCGCCATAGCCGAAGCCCAGAAGCTCCAAATCCCATCGCGATTCTTGCTATTCAACCAACCGTTCCCAAATCCCCTTGAGCTGGATCATCACTACACTCCACTGAGCGAAAGCCCTCAAGAAAATCTTGAACCCTTCATGCGAATTTTGGCTGCAGCCGTGCACCCTTCTTCTCCGACTCAGGCCGCCGTGGGCGGAGCTCCTCCGGCCTTCTCCCTTCAGGTGAACCTCGAAAACAGAACCCCTTGTCCCACTGATGCTATTAGTGCCACCGATTCGAGCCCTAACCGCCCTGTTCATCTTCTCCGGTTGTCACCGCCATGGCCGCCGCCCCTCCTCGATTGCGCGTCTCTCTGGAAGCTTTCCGGCCGAATCGGCTCCACTTCCAGGCTCACCTCGCCGAGCTCCTTCTCCTGGTGCCACCGCCTTCACCGGAAGATCGCCGTAGCGCCGCCGCCGTCGAGCCCTAGGCCATCCCCTGTTTTCCCTCACTGTCGCGCGGGACCCTTCGGCCAGTGGCTTGAGCATCTCCAATCCAGAAGGGTAAAGGCGCTTCCTCAGCTACGAAGACGCATTTCATTATTTTACCTGAATTTCCAAACCGAGTAGCATTCAATCATGAATATCTTTTTAGATATAGTTTCAATCCCAGTGAAATAAATTTGTATGTTCATATAAAATGAGAAAGAATCTAAATATATAAAAATATTCAATTTTTGAACTGCTGTATAATTATTTAATTTAAACTTTGATTATGGTAATCGATATGGTTTCTAATAAGAATTTGTGTATAATAATTAATGAAATGATGAAATAAATATTCCTGAGATTTTAGGATTAGAATGTGTTCAAATATACAAAAACATTCAATTTTTGAATCATAGAATAATTATTAAAATCAGGAATGGGATAAACATAGTATTATGGTCATTATTGCATATATGCAAAATATAACTTTTAAAACTATAAAATAAATTCTTGTTTGTCTCTGGAATCATGATAAACTCAAATATGCAGAACCATCTCATGTTGAACTCAATTTGAATTAATTACTTCATAATCATTAATTAACTTGGTTATGGCCATTAACAAAATAATAGCATAATGGCTCACAAAATGATGATGTAATTTGTATTAAGTTCCTAGAAACAGTAAGGATCCATGTATGCAAAAATGTTTAAGATAAGGTTTAATTAGCATTCTCTTAATGAAAAGAAATGTTAATTATGACAACAAATAAATAGTTTGTCTATTGCAATTGAAGCTAAAATGATACTGAATCAACTTTATAACATTTCTAGGATTGTTTACTGCTAACGCCTGAAAAATGAATTAAAGATCATGTATATTGTAGTTGCAATCACAATATCAAGTTGGCCGATTTAAGGCTTGCAAATGTGGTCATTTAGTCTATTTCAACAATAGATAAAATAACCCATCCAAATGCTAAAATCAGTAAAGTCAGTTTAGTAACATTGTACAAAGTTTATACTACCATATTCTAAAAAAAAGAATCTCATTCCATCAAAGTTTGCATATTAATCTTATCAACCTAAAACCCTTAATCGTTAACCTGTCATTTCCCCTTTCTTGTCGATTCCGAATAACGTCAATTTTACAATACCACTTAAGCCTTTTCAACAATGAATACAATGTTGCGTCTAAATGCAAAATAGTAAGATAATAGCTCATCAACATTCTATGGTATTTATACCATCATAATATGTGAAAACATTTCATTTATCACCTTCTTCGCATATAAAACTTATAAATCATAAATACCTTAAGTGATAATCGTTCAACGCACATGTTCAATTCGATTTCTTGTAAAGTGAACTTTTATAATATATTAGCATCTTAAGCAATAAATATAATGTATCGCCTAAAGTCTAAAATTTATGGAATTAGCTTAAGATTGTTATACAAAGTATAAATCATCTTATTATGAAGAAATAACCATATTTCATCATGTTTTGCATACAAATCCTAATAGCCAAATAACCTTAAGTGTTAAGTTTTCTGAACTTTATAATACGAATCGGTAAGAATGATGAAACCTGTAGTTAAGTTATTTTTATCACCAGAACCTTCTCAAATATCGTGTAAATTAGTCCAGTAGCCTGAATCAGTAAATTTAACTTGCGAAAAGCTAATTCTAAGCGAAATTAATTAAGGATAAAGAACTAATCATTCATAGTCCAACATGATCATTTAAGCCTTTTTATTTACTCGCTAAGCAACTCATCTAAATCCGAATAATGTGAAGAACGACTTAGAAATGATCTTCAAGATATAATCTCTGACAATCTAAGAAAATATTCTTAATTCATCTTGCTTGAATCAATCCTAATAGAGCAAAGCCCATAAGTAGCAAAGTTGTTCGAAATCGTAATGCGAATAGTAAATCAATGAACGTTGCAACTAATGATTAATTCTATTTAATCTTAACCAATTGTAGCATCTTGAATTCGTAAAATAGAATAAATAAATTCATAAAGAGCAATCCCTGTTTCTTGTGAAGAGTTTATTTGTCTTTCTATCAATTTTCTTTTTGCCCTTATTGAAGCTAGTATTTGCTGTATTTTCCGTTGATCGACGTGTAGAACCCGACGTTGCTGTTCTCGTTGTCTTCGTCGTCAATCGGAATCCTCGTCTTCGTCGTAATCAGTGATTAGGCAAGGCATGCATCCTTTGACCATATTGAGCCCAGTATTTTATATTCCTTTTGTGCATCAAATTATTTTATGCATGCGTTTACTTTATGTAAATTGCTATTTTGTGGATTGGTAGTTATACCTGTTGTCTCGTGAATCCCCTTTGATGATTATGAACTTGTGAACCTTGATAACCATAGATTAAGGTTAGGCATTACTTAATGTCATCATGGGAATATGCGTTCATATTATTCATGCTTAGCCATGCTTTAGAGTCAATGAGGTACATGATCAAATCAATATTTGTTTCCTGAAAGCATTGAAAATGTCACTGTTGGTTGCGGGTACTTTGATTAAAAACCCAAAATAAAACTATGCTTTGATGCGGACGATTATTGGCAATAGCCGGATGTGCGAATGGAATTGCACGTAGTGTAGGGTGGAGTGTCGCCCGTGTCACTTTTAAGGACCGAGCAATGGGACGCTATTGATCCGAGATTTCCGTACAAACCACAAGGGTGAGGATGGGGTAGCCATAGCTTGTTATGTTAATTAGACATGGCTTTGTTCATTGGTAGGCGGGAGCTTGCGCAAGCATTCCGGTTTGGTCTGCTTGGAAGGGTTTCCACCCACGCAACGGTGTACGCCCTGCCGTGTTTAGAAACATTGTGTTGGGTATGCGAATGTGGATCCACAGCTTGGGTGTGTGTTTCTAGTTCTACGGCAGGGGTTAACGTCCCGGACTGGTCAAAGCCATGTCTAGGTAATGTAACGACTATGTATGGTCGAAAGATCATGACTTGTGGGTACAGTTGTACACCTCTGCAGAGTTTAAATCTAATCGATTAGCCGCGCTCGCGGTCATGAGCACTCGGTGAAGTCATTCCAATGTTAAATGTTTTAATTATTTTCAAAAGGGTTGGTATCATTTGTTTTGCAAATTGTGTTTTATGTCAAAGGGCCGACATTGATGGAATTTCAGGAATATGAATGATTCGTCGCTCACGTCATGGAGCAGGGACGGAGCCGGGGGGGCTAGTATGGGCCATGGCTCCCCCCATGCAAAATTTTTTTAATTACCCCCCCTCTATCTTCCAGCTCAATGCATGATGTTGCTACTACAAAGGAACTAATTCAAAAGTTAAGGGATAATGGTTGGACTAAACTCTTAAGTAATGTTGTTGCATTTTGCAATAAGCATGAGATTTCTGTTCCTGATATAAGCAGTTTCTATGCTGACTTTATTCGATCGCGTAGACGGGATGAGATTTCGGTTCAACATCACTATCAATATGATATTTTTATAGTTGCTGTTGACCAGCAGCTACAGGAGTTAAATAGCAGATTCAGTGAACAAGCAACTGAGTTACTTATTCTTTGTAGCTTTTTTGGATCCAAGGAACTCATATAGGTTATTCAACATTGACAATGTGTGCTTGTTAGCTACAAAGTTTTATCCTTGATTTTGAGCAGAAAGGATTAACTTGAGGCATCAATTGCAACATTATGAGCTTGATGTGCTCTAAATCGGGAGTTCCAAGACTTATCAAATATTGCGATCTTTGCCAAAACTTGTAGAGACGGAAAAAATCTAAAGATTATAATTTGATAGATAGGTAATCTTTATTTACTTGTGTTTAAACTATAATTGTCCTCAACACTCTTATTTTCTATATATTAATCCCATCGTCTCTAATTTGCAGGTTAATTCAACTTGTCCTTACTTTGCCTGTTTCAACTGCAACAACAGAACGTGCTTTTTCTGTCATGAAACTTGTCAAGACAAGACTTCGAAATAAAATGGAAGATAAATTTCTGGGAGATTGCTTGATAGTCTATATTGAGAGGGATATGGCTCTAGAGTTTAAAACCGAAGCACTTATAGATGATTTCATTGCAAAGAAGCATCGATGAGTACGGTTTAACTAAACTCTTGCAGGTGTGTTACTTTCCTTAATTCCTCTAATTACATATGATTATGGATGATTTCAATGTAATACATGGCTAAATTATCCTTTACATATATTGATTTCAATAGATTAGTTTTTTTATTGGCCCCCTGCAAATAAAATTCCTGGCTCCGTCCCTGTCATAGAGGACTGTGAGTGTTATTACGCTTTACTTATTTGTTATCAATTAAATGCTCTTACAAATTCCGTTTACAAATAACTTGGTTTACAAATGAAATTCGCTTTATGCAAACTAACTGTAGTAGCCTCCTTTGAAACGGCCTGCATGTATTGTAGGTTTTGCTCAAGTCTTGCTGAGTATGTAAAGTACTCACCCTTGCCTAATTATATTGTAGGTGGTTTAGTAAGCGAAGCTTCGAGGTTGTTCATCGCAGGTTGCGGGTTTTTCTTCGGCGTGTTCTATCTGGAGTTTATGCCTGGTCAGTTGCCTGCGGGTCGGTTGGGCAAACTACAGGATATTGCTTCTTTTGCTGCTAGAATTCTCTGAGTTGTAATATTTATTTGTATAATCGTTTCCGCTTAATTATTATATTGTATGGTTGTGATTTCCAATTGTTGTAAACATGTGAGTGCTAGCTACTGATCCAGGGAATAGCACAGTAATCACATGGAGGTTCCTGTTCTTCCGAACGGGGTCTCACAATAATCCACTTGGATGGTTGGATCAGTGTGAACGATTCTTTGAGATGGCTGGTACTCCGGTGGAACAGTGGGTGAACCTGGCCGTGGGGCATCTGATAGGCAGGGCGAACATCTGGTTTTGGGGTACTGGACTTCTTTTACAATCATTGTCTTGGCCTCAGTTCAGTGCTCTCTTATGTGATCGTTTCTCTGACGCTAGTGCACATGAAGCAGTAGAGAAATTACAAGGGGTGAAACAGCTTAGCACAGTCAGCAAATATATCGATTATTTCGAAAAATGCGTTGATCTTGTCAAGCGTGACCATGCTTATTTACAAGAGAATTTCTTGTTGAGTTGTTTTATTGGGGGACTTAAAGATGAAATCAAATACCCGGTTAGCAGTCATCAACCAAAGGGGTTAATTGAGGCATTCTGGTATGCTAAAATTGAAGAGAAAGCTGCTCTGGCTAGGAGGAGTAGTTATACCAGTGGTACCTCTAAGCCGAGAGCTGTGGGAATTCAAAAACACTTCCAACCCATCAACACCAAGGAAGACAAGAAGGATAATCCTGCAGTAAGACAAGGAGGTAGACAAGTCAGAACCTGCTGGCACTGTAATGAGGAATGGACTCCAGGGCATAACTTACAATGTAAAGTGAAGAAAGCGCTTCATGCTTTAATATTAAGGGAAGAAGCACATGAACAGGAATGGGCTGATGAGGAGCTTATGGATGAATCGGCTGGGGATCTTGCTACTCCTGATAAGCCTGAGGAGAATGAAAAGGAAGAAATCCAAGAACAGTTGATGCTGGTGTCGCTGTATGCTGCTCATGGGGCGAGTGGGACATTCACATTTTCTCTGATGGTGAAGGTGCAAGGGAAAACTGCTATTGCTCTGGTTGACAGTGGGAGTACACATTCCTTTTTGGATTACGATTTTGCTGTCAAGTCAGGGTGTCTTTTATGTCCGATCCCTCTCAGTAAGGTGGCAGTGGCTAGAGGAGGAATGCTTAGTTCGGATGCAGTGGTGAACCGACTATATTATGTGATACAAGGTAAAGTGTTTGAGAACACTTTCAGGCTATTGAAGCTAGGGACTTATGACATGATTCTAGGAGCAGATTGGCTCTATGAATATAGTCCTATTGAATTGGATCTCAAGGGGAAATGGCTTACTATCAACAAAGATGGGCAGCAAGTTCGGTTTAGTGACTTCACACAGCCGAAGGTTAATTGTCTGCTGAAGGCTGAGCAATTTCAGAAACTGATACCTAGGAGTGTTAATGGGTTTTTGGTACAAATCAATGCTGTGGACGGGATATCATCTGTGCAGGTTGAGCCGATTGATTCAGGCATTGAAGCTATCTTGTGTGAATATGTTGATGTATTCAAAGAACCATCAGGGTTGCCTCCAAAACGTGATTGCGATCATGTGATTCACTTAAAACCAGGGTTGGAGCCCCCGAATTTGAGGCCTTACCGGATCCCACACCACCAGAGGACTGCTTTAGAGGAAACTATAAGGGACATGCTACAAACTGGTGAGATTCGGCCAAGTAGCAGCCCATACTCCTCGCCCGTGGTAATGGTTCGGAAAAAGGATGGAGCATGGCGAATGTGCGTGGACTTCCGGGAGTTGAATGCTATGACAATTAAAAACAGATTTCGATGCCTGTGATTGATGATTTGCTGGACAAGCTTCAAGGGTCAACCATCTTTTCAAAGTTGGACTTACGGTCGGGATACCATCAGATAAGGATGAATGAAGATGATATACCGAAGACCGCTTTTAAAACCCATTTAGGCCACTATGAATATACTGTCATGCCTTTCGGGTTAACAAATGCCCCGCCCACCTTCCAGTCATTGATGAATACTGTGTTTGAGGAGCATCTGAGGAAGTTTGTTTTAGTGTTTTTTGATGACATACTTGTTTATAGCAAAGGTATGAGTGAACACTTACTTCATCTGAGGTGTGTGCTGCAACTATTGCGAGATCATCAGCTTGCAGCCAGAAGACACAAATGTGTATTCGATGTGGAATCTGTTGATTACCTGGGACATGTGATAAGTGCTCAAGGGGTGTCGACTGACCCGAAAAAGGTGAAGGATGTTTTGAACTGGCCTACTCCGAAACAGTAACTCAACTCAGGGGATTTCTTGGACTCACGGGTTATTACCGAAGGTTTATCAAGGGATATGGAGTGTTGTGCCGGCCCTTATACGATCTGTTGAAGAAGAATGGGTTTCACTGGGAGCAGGAACACACTGCAGTTTTTGAGAAACTGAAGAAGGTCTTGACCACCTGTCCGGTCTTGGCCTTACCAGACTTTACCCGGCCTTTCTATTTGGAGACTGATGCGAGTGGAGTGGTATTGGAGCGGTACTTATGCAATCTGGGCGTCCCATTGCGTATTTTAGTAAGGCACTGGGTCCTCGTGCTGCTGGGAAATCAATTTACGACAAGGAAGCGATGGCCATTCTGGAATCGCTGAAGAAATGGAGACATTACTTGTGGGGAAACAAAGTAATTATCAAAACGGATCAGCAAAGTCTGAAGTTCATAACTTCACAGAGGTTGGTAGAGGGAATCCAACACAAGCTCATGCTGAAATTGCTGGAATTTGACTTTCAAATAGAGTATAAGAAGGGTCAAGAAAATAGGGCTGCTGATGCTTTGTCACGGATGCATGGTAATTCGGAGGAATCTAGCCACTGTGCTGCAGTCACATACCTTATTCCAGAATGGGTTGAGGATGTCAAGGCTAGCTATGAGGAAGATGACAAAGTGGCCAAAATAATCAGTGCTCTGCCAACTGACGAAGATTTGAGCAACACTTACAAACTGGAATCTGGACTCCTTAAATATAAGGGCAGAGTGTACATTGGAGCTCATGGTAATTTCAGAATTGCACCGATCGACACTTTTCACACTTCTGCAATGGGTGGGCATTCTGGGGTGAGAGCTACGTACCACAGGCTGAAGAGGATTTTTTATTGGCCCAAGATGCGACGGAATGTGGAATACTTCGTGAGAGAATGCCCGGTATGCCAATTAACTAAAACTGAACACGTTCAAATACCTGGGTTGTTGAGTCCTCTAGAAATTCCAGAGATGGCCTGGACCCATATTTCTATGGATTTTATAGAGGGGCTTCCAAATTCCAAGGGAAAGGAAGTTATCATGGTAGTGGTGGATAGGTTGACGAAATATGCTCATTTTGTGGCACTTTCTCACCCCTATTCGGTCCAACAGATTGTGCAAGTTTTCATGGACAACATCTTCAGATTACATGGCTTGCCTCTTGCTATCATTACTGACAGAGATCGCATCTTCACTAGTAAATTGTTCCAGGAGATCTTCAAAATGCTCAAGGTGTCGCTTCGATTCATTACTGCTCACCATCCGTAAACTGACGGGCAGACAGAGCGGGTTAATCAGTGTCTTGAGGCATATCCACGCAGCATGGTTTTCCAGGAACCGAAAAGGTGGCTGAATTGGCTGACCATGGCGGAGTGGTGGTACAACACGTCGTATCATACTGCCTTGAAGACTTCACCTTTTAGGCTTTGTATGGGTACCCGCCTCCTCAAGTGGCAGAATTCACCATCCCTTGCAGTGTATCAGATGAGGCTCGGGCCACTGTTGAAGATAAAGAAGCTATGCTAAAGAAGCTCAGAGTTAATTTAGACCAAGCTCAGCAGCGGATGAAATAATTTGCGGATAAACACAGAACAGAACGCAGCTTCAAAGTGGGTGACATGGTGTATTTGAAACTTCAACCTTACAGACAAAATGCATTTGGGCTGCGAGGTTCCTTGAAGCTGCGATCCAAGTTCTATGGTCCATTTCGAGTGCTTAGTAAAATCGGAGCCGTGGCTTACAAGATGCAACTACCTGAGGATGCCGGAATTCACCCTGTTTTCCACGTCAGTCAGTTGAAGAAACACACTGGAGACCGAGCAATACCCTTGCCTGGATTACCCTTGGTAGACTCTGAAGGCAGGATTAAGACGGAGCCACTTGCTGTCCTGGACAAGCGCATAGTCCCATGGAAAGGAGTCGCTGTTGCACAGTGGCTTGTGCACTGGGTGAACCTACCAGCTGAAGATGCAACTTGGGAGGACGTTACTTTTATTTGCAGATCGTTTCCTGGATTCAAGGCTTGAGGACAAGCTCTTGCTTAAGGGAGGGGCATTGTCAGGAATTTTGGGGTGCTGGAGTCTGAATATTGGTAGAAGCGGGAAACTTCAGGGAAAACAGAGGAATTGAAGACTGAAGCAGAGTTTTGATTAAAGAGCATCAACGGCCACAGGCGATGTCGAAGGGTTTCGGTGGCATCCGACGGCCAGATGACGCAGAATAGTGTTTACTTGTTGCTTAGCATCTGTTATTTTGTCGTTTACCTCTTTTACTCGCTGTTTTGATCTGTGCTCTGTAATCTTGCACTTTACCGCTGTGAACTGGAAGAAGTATAAGACCATCTCCAACCGGGTCCCTTCGGTCGTCCCGTTCCCTTCCCCATGGGAAAGCGCAGAGAGAGCGATTCGGCGCGCCAGAATCGAAGTCCTTCCACGGACGCATCCAGGAAAGGAGAGGATCCCTCGCGCGAGCTTCGCTCCCCATTCCGTGACCTTTGGGCGCAGTGCGGTCGTCAATGGCGAGGCTTGGCCCGCAAGAAGGAGGCGGCAGGCGGCAAGGCGTCGCGGGCAAGGAGCGAGGTGGTCGCCTCACCGGCCGGAGAGGAGGAGGGCACACTGAAGTCGGCAACCAGTACACATCGAGTTCAACCATGTTTGGCGATTTGTGAAATGGATTTAGGTTTAACCGAAATGGATTTAGGGTTGTTCGACCATGTTTGGCGATTTGTGAAATGGATTTAGGGTTGTTCGATTCAACCAAATCGAGTTCCACCATGTTTGGCGATTTGTGAAATGGATTTAGGGTTGTTCGATTCAACCGAGTTCTGGAGGTCCGAAAGTGGGGAAAAACACGGAAGGGTGAAATCGCCAAGAAGGAAATTGTTCTCACCGAAATGGCGAGAGAGAACATAGATAGGGACATTTGGGCATACTTTTGTTGGGTGATGAAATGAACTGATTGAAATTGGGGATACTTGCGTTCGGGTATGAAATTGGGGATACTGGCCCGGATGGTGTAGAAATAGACTGATTGAATGAGCACTCCATCGAATTAGGCTATTCTGTTTCCCATGTTGTGATTGGATTATACTAGTAGTGAAAACTTCTACATTGCATTTTGCCGCAATGGAGTAAACCGATTTCATTCGGACTCAATAGGCTATTCTGTTTCCCATGTTGACGCCAGTGACAGAGGACCAATCTCCTTGCCTGTTGTCGACAAAAACCGATTTCATTCGGCCTGAATACTTCTTCAGTTGAACTAGCTCTAGTCACTGATAAGAAAATTGCAATGCATTAGCTAATTGAGTTTTGAGTATTCGGTTCGATCGATTAATTAATTGTGTTGTAATTGCGGATAGGTTCTGAGATGCATATCGTTAAAGACTTGGTAAGCTAGTTTTAGTTCTGTTTTGTATTGCTGCAGACCTCTCAATCCAAATTCTTGTACTCCTGTCGTGTGTATGTATAGCGAGTAAAAACAGCAAAGATGTGTGCCTTTTCACCTCGCAGAAGGCAAAGATGCTGCTTGTCTGGTGTATGTATAGCGAGTATTTGGACTCTACATCGATACAGACAGGCATGAAACTTGCTTGCGTTATCGACTTCGTGTCAGGGTGTTTCAACAGGTGGTATGCATTGTGATTTGTGTTTTCTGGTTTTTCTTTGGTATGCATTATGAACCGAGTGTCAGTTTCATTCCAGAAATTCAGTTCTGTACAATGAAATCGGTTTTCAATTTCATTCCAGCAATTGTTGTTTAGTTTGGCATAATTGATGACCATCACTTACGAGAGAATCATATTGTTGGAATGCAAACACGAGAGTACGTGCTTAAAAACATGACCAGCAGTTGATTTCCCTTCAGAGGTAAAATTAAGGTACTGTGATTTGGCACCACATGGCTAATTGCAGCTATTTGCTCTGATCCAACATGAGTAGAGCCTCAGTTGTGTTGCTATGTGCTGACTCTGGTTGAAACTAGTGGTTGTGAAGAATTAAAGCTCGCTTAGGTAATTGGGTTTGGCACAAATGTGCATCATACTGTTATGCCATTAGAGACTTACTCAATTTGCATTGGTAATGACTCAAATTATGGTTTCTTCATTGGTTAGCAGTCATGTAAAGAATGTCAGCTTGTTTTCGGCAACAGGATCAGACCATTCACATTTGAGCGTATGAGCCAAGTAGCTGATCCTGTTGCCAAGTTGTATGTAACATCGATAAGCTCCAAGCATCATGCAGGATGCAGTGGTTTGATTCTTCGATTTAGTTCCCTAAAAAAATGATTCTTCCATTTAGTTTCCCTACAAAATTATTGTTCGATTTAGTCTGCATACCACCTCTTTATCATAGAACTCACCTCACTTGAGCCTACCACTTGTTTGTGCGGTCTTAAGTGATGCTGTGCCTTTCCCACTGATGGATAGTACGCAGGAAACACCAGTATTGCCGCTTCAGTAGTCGACAGTGCTCTTCCCTCTTAATTAGCTTGTAGCTTGTATGGCTCAATTAGCTTCTATGGCTCAATATGCTTGTATGGCTCAATTAGCAGAACTGACAACCAGAATGGCCAACTTATATATGCTTGTATGCAGAACTGAAAAGCATAATGCACTAAGCCAAGTTGTCTATCTAATTAGCTTGTATGCTTGTATGAGCCAAGTTGTATGTCTAGTTATGTATGCTTGTATGGCTCCTTTACCAGAACTGAAAAGCACAATGGGGAAGTTATATATGCTTGTATGGCCAAGTTCAGCAAAGCAGAATGAACAACTGAAAAGCATGAATTCGAAATAGAGCCAAGTGCTGTGTCTGTCTGTCAGTACTAGTGTGGGTGCTTTACTTCTTCTTGTGTCAGCCAATTATATCTAGATAAATGCTTTACTTGTTATATGCAGAATTGCATGAGCCAAGTATATCCTGATAAATGCTTTACTTGTTTGTGTGTGAAGTATCTCGTCTCAAGTATTGTCCTTACGTCTTTGTTTTAGATGGACTCGGAGACCCTTGAGGCGTCCTCTCGAGATGCGAGATCTGCTGGAGGAGAGAGCCGAGCAGCTCGGGACCATCGCCGGGACAACTTCCTTCCAAGTGATGAGCCTTGGGCCAATGACATTAACAAATAAGACTTCTTAGGTCGAGTTCATAGCCGATGACTTGGAGAAGATGTCGTTGGACACGGTTGACTTTACCACTCCACCTTCTCCGACTGTGCTCGCTCACCTTGCATCTGCCGAGGGAGTTGATCCGGACGACGTAGTGCCAGCGGACTACACCAGCCCGAACGACTCCCCGCTCAGCGACTACTCCACGGATTCTCTACTTAGCGAATGTGGATTCGAGTCCGATCGTTCAGGCCACCTTGTTTAGATCTTCATGTGTGTTGTATGCTTTAATTTGGACCATGTGGCTTTCAACTGCTAAGTGAGCTTTATTGTATTTTGGACCATCTAGCTATGAACTTGTAATCCTTACCGTAATTTCAATCAATGTGATGTCTGTTTCATGCTGAATCATATTGTTCCCACATTGCTTTGCCATGATTCTGTAATAACAAACTGTGTGTGTGCTTTCAATGATCAGGGAGGACGACATGGACCCTTTCTACTCGAACTTCCTTCAGGAGGACTTGGATGCTGTGGTGCACGGGTTATCTCCTCCCAAACACCTCCGACCATGGGCATGATCGATCTTGCCCGAGTCGGTCCACGACGTGAAGAAGGGGACCAAAACAGCTCCAGAGCCGAGAGGACCAAATGGATGCAAGGAGGATGAAGTTCTAGTCTCGGCTTGGTTGAATGTGAGCCTAGACCCCATTGTTGGGAAGGACCAATCATCGGACACGATTGGACCGTAATTGCCGATTATTACACAACCTATAGCAAGGAACACATGAAGGCAAGATCGAAGAAAGCATTGGTTAACCATTGGTCATTGATAAATGAGTGTGTTAGCAAATATCTTGGGTATCTCAATCGAATCGACGGTCTACATCGAGTGGGAGCACCGAGCGTGATAGGGTAAGTAATTGTCCCCGTCAGTAGTCAAGCACTTGTAGTCATGTTATAATTGTCTTCTCTTTTTGCAGATGGCCCATCGGTACGATGTACGGGACATTGATGGCAAGCCATTCGCGTTCCACCATTGTTGGGTACTACTTGCGGATCATCCGGTGGTCTTCGTGACTTGTCCCACAAGAAGCAAAAGACGGGACGACATGAAGGGTCCAATGACATTCCTATCGAGCAGTCCTCGCAAGCATCATCTGATGAGCTGGAAAGGCCACAAGGCCGGGACGCTGCGAAGGCTGCGAGGAAGCGTGGTGGTACGTCTAGCATGTCATCTGTGGGTGCGTACTCCGAGCAATTCAACAAGATGAATGAGTCCAAAGCTGCTCTGGTGGAAATACAGAAGGAAAAGGCGGCTACTATGCTAGAAATACAGAAGAAAAAACTGGCCATGTCAGAGGAAGCGGAGAATGAAAGGATTATGAATATTGACTTGAACTCGTGTAATGGATTGCTTCGCGAGTACTACGAGAGTCGACAGAATGAGATTATGACGAGTCGTCGTGCAATGAACAAGTAATTGTTGCCTTCTTTCATCCCTGTTTGAACTATCTAGATCGAGTTGTCGTCCCTCTACTATTGTGTAATGTTGTGTTAATGTTTGAACTACCTTTATTTATTGTGTGAACTACCTAGTTGTATTGTGTGAACTATCTAGTTTGTTGCTTTGTTGTGTTGGTTTGTTGTGTTCATATGCGAACTATCTAGTTTGAGGAGGCCTCTACTATTGTGTAATGTTGTGTTAATGTTTGAACTATCTAGTTGTATTGCGACTTATCGGATTTGTAATGTCCGCATTGTCTGATTATCCTGTTTTGAGCTTTCCATTTCATTTCACGTCTGTACCAAGTTCACTTATTTATTGAACCTTACATTGATACATAACACTCTCACAAGGAAACATAGCTTACACTTGCATTATCCCCCCGTGCCGTGACCAAAGGTGTTCGACCAGATCCGCCTGCAACTGATGGTGAAGTTGGCGATCCCTCCGCCTTTGAGTTGCTTGTATGCAGTGCAAGACCGACCCGTTGGGTGACGTCCCGGTAACGATGGGAGTTCCCATATAGTCGAAGTTCATTTCCTGTGGTGGCCCATTCCTCTCATCCTCCACGATCATGTTATGCAAAATGATACATGCAGTCATTATATGCCTTAACGTACTCTGGTGCCAACATCGCCGGGACCCCGACAATGGCAAACCTACCTAGAGCACTCCAAATGCTCTCGACATCCTTCCTTGCGATCGGATGCATCTGCGAAGTGGATCCTCTTGTTTCCCATCTATTGAAATCGCCTTAACAAAGGTACCCGCTCGGGTAAATGCCATCCATGAGGTAGTACCCCATGTCGCACGGAGTGCCGTTGACAATGTAGTTTATCACGGGTCTGTACCATCATTTTCCCTAGAAAATATGTTAGAACGGTGTAACACATTAATATCGTTCATACTTCCCGGCATACCGAAAAAAGCATGCCAAATCCACAAGTCGATGAAGCAACGCGCCGAGGACTATAGAAGGCTTGTGAGTATGCGGTGAATGCCCCTTGCCATGCTTTTGACAGTTCTTCCAGTCCAATGCATGCGATCGATGCTACCAAGTATACCAGGGAAACCCCTGTGCTCACCAACTGAAAGGAGTCTAGCAATGTCTTCCGCGTTAGGAGATCGAAGGTACTCCTCCCCGAAAACCTCCACCACCGCCTTCACGAACTTCTTGAGAGCTACAACGGCCGTGCTTTCCGCAATACGGAGGTACTCGTCCACGCGTCAAGAGAACGCCAGACGCTAGCCGACGGAGAGTCTTTGTTACTTTTCAAGAGGATGCAAACCAAGCTTCCTTCCGATCCCTCCTTTTTGGAACCAAACGTCGTGTCCTTCAACAAAGATTCGTTATTCGCAAAAATAGGGACCGGCTCATCAAAACTGCGTGGCGGAACGACTTAGACAAAATGAAACCTTACAAGTACATCATTCATCTTTCTTTGCAACTCTTGGTTTGTTACCTCACTTTGAAAAATGCGTGGCGTACACGGGAAGAAGCGAAGTAATCACCATAAAGCCGAGCCGCCTTTGGCGTGACCTCGGTTGATCACGCGATGTCTGGAACCGATCCCGTCGGCGGTTTGTACCTCGCTTGCATCTCCTCCTCCTCTGCGATTGCGAAGAGAAGGGTGTCCTCATCATCAAGAAAGTCTAGTTCATCACTTGAGGAAGAATTGAACCGACTCATTTTGAAGTTGGCAATGGGTTGTGGGTGACTAACCTGATGAATGCAACCCCTCAATATATAGAATGGATGGGTTGGATGAGAGGGGAGGAGGAAAAGTTATGTATTTCGGGAAGGAAGAGAATGGGGAAGGAATTGGTTGGAGTGTATTCTTTGGGAAGGAAGGAATCAGGAAGGAATCCTTTAGAGTGGGAAGGAATAAAATCCTGGGAATCGGTTGGAGATGGTCTAAATTCAGAGTCTGGAATGGGGGAACTTTACCCTTCCGCTTATTCTGGTAGTCTCTTTAGCTATTGTAGAACCCTAGTTTTATTTCCGTGTGTGTGTGTGTGGCGGCGGAAGCAAAGTTCTGGCAGGATTGCGTGAGAACGATCGAACCAATCCTCCCGGGTCCTGACACGCGATCTTGCAGGGTCTGGAGCAGGAACCTTGACGGGGACTGGAGCAGTATCATCTTCCCTTCATCTTCTCCTGCGAACTAGTCTTACGCCGTCCTGCTTGACCCGGCCGGTTCTTTCTCAAATCCGATCGCAGGGGAGGTGAAGTAAACATGCTACGGTGGTGCATCCTCTCTGGAGATTCCGAGGGCTGCGGTGCAGCGCAAGGCTGCCGGATTTAACCTTCCGGCGGATCGCCGGCCGCCGGGAGGGTGCGATTGCGAATATGAGACGAACGGGCAGAACCGCAGAAGGGACGAAGAAGAGTTGAGGAGAAGGGGAGAGGTAAAGGTGAGAAATTGAAGGGGCTTCTTTGCAAACTGTCGGAGCCAAAATCCAACCATCCAATCTAGATCCGACAGTTCACATTATGATGCCACCCCAATTCATTTAATTCCACGAAATTGCAGCGGCCAAGCAGAATCGGCGGCGGCGCTTCTGCGGCTCTCCCCCTCTCGAATGATCGGTGGCGTCGGCCGCAGCAGGCGGCGAGGGCGTGCGCCGGCAGCCCTGCCCTCCAGCGCCGCCGCACGCCGCACAGAGCACTCCATCTCCTGCTGGTTAGTGAAGTACACGCATCTCCTCTTGCGCTCTCTCCCATACTAAACTGACTCAAACCGCTCGATCCAAATCAAGTTTTACTTAGCTTTCTCTCTCACCACTCCTAATACTGTACTTGATCGAACCTCTGTTTGCTTATGTTGTCTCGTCTTTCCCACTATGCCTGCATGTAATACTATAATTTGTCTTCTCATAGGAAGACTTGATTTAGAATGTTTTGCCCAAGATTTAAATTGATCCCTTGCTTCACCGATCCATAGAATCTTTTGTTTTTTTGAAAACGGCGGCCGCCGTGCATATATTAAGATGAGGAGAAATCCTTACAAAGAAGGAGAGTTACAAGGTGCGAAGGCCGCACCTAGGGCATGGGGGGGTAAGGGGGAAGCCTAGGCTAGAGACTCCTTAGCAGGCCTTGAAGCTTCGACGCTCCCGCAACAGCCCAGGAGGTGGCCTCGTCCTTTATTTGCTGTAAGATTTGATCATGATTTGTCCATTCGTGACGGAAAACTCTGTTGTTCCGCTCTTTCCACCAGTGCCAGCAGGTTAGGATAATAATAGACTTGAGTCCCTTTCTGTGGGCCGAGAAAGAGAAGACGCGTTGGAGGCACCAACGTTGAAGATCCACCTCATGGCACCAGTTGTTTGGGTGAAGAGTTGGCGCACGAATCCAATCCGCAATGGAGGCCCATATGCGTCGAACTTCGTCGCAATGGAGGAAGAGGTGAGAGGTCGTCTCCAAGTTGCGACAGCACATGAGACAGAAATACTGGTTTGGCCAGCCTCTGATTTGAAGACGTTGCGCCGTCCAAATGCGATTTTGTTGAGCGAGCCAGAAGAAGATTTTAATGCGTTGAGGCGCCCAAGCCGTCCAGATTGTGTGCTGGAAAGTGCTCGGAATGCTTCCGTTGAATTGGATGCGGTATGCATCACGGGCCGAGTAAACCCCGTTGGAGGAGGGCCTCCAAGTGATCGCGTCCTCCCGGTGTGGTTGTAGTGGGACGGCCTGGATGGAAGTCCACAGACGAATGAATTCCAACAGAAGAGGAAGGCTGAGGTGATGACGGACGTCTCGGATCCAATTGTTGTTTTGCAAGGCGTTCTGTACCGATCTCGATTTCCGTCTGGCATGGTTGAAGAGGAGAGGCGCAATTTGGCAAGGCGCACTTCCATTGAGCCATCGGGAAGTCCAGAATCTTTTGTAGAATTCGAGCAACCATAGGTAAATTCGTACGCTTCTTTTGGAAATTTACTATGGGCAGACTTGTGGTTTCCGTTGCACAAATAAATGATATTCTAGTGGTGTATCGCAGAGAATTGGTGAAATTTTCTATGCTAAAAAAATTCTATTGGTGTATCGTAGGAATAAGCGAATAAGTGGTGTCCTATTAGTTTCAGGCCTTCCACTGGTACTCAGGCGGTCAGGCCTACTCCTGAAAATTGAAATACTTCCCCTGTGTCTATCAATCAGCAGAAAGGTTTTAAACCATACAGTATAAATGATTTGATTCCCTTTTTTTGTTTCTCCTGAGATGTCAAGCTTCTTTGTCATGACAAACCTCCAGGATGGAAATTTCTCTGTTTTTGGTTTTTCAGTAAAACCTGTTTTTTGCAGCTTATCATGGAAAAAATACATTCAACTCTAAAGAGTAATGCATAGATGTTGTTGGGCATACAATTTAGCTTTTTTGATTTACTTATGTTTATTGTATACTCCCTCCGGTCACAAATGGTTGTCGTTTTAGACATAGGTGCAGTCAAACTTTTAAAACTTGACTATCAATATCTTTTTAAATATTTAAATTGGAAACATGAAAATTATATGTTTAGATTTGTCTCGAAAATTACTTTCATAATTTTATAATTTTATTGGGTTTTATAAATATATTATAATAGGAATTTGTGGTCAAAGCTGTGTTTTGGAGATCATGTTGCTATCCGAAACGGCAACTATTTGTGACTGAAGGGAGTATTTCACTTTTGTCATTTTGTACTATAATATTCACTTATTGTGCTTATGCAAACTTTAGGTATTGTGACTGCAAAATATATGTCTTCAATGACATCATATTCAATTTGGGATGGAGACATGCTAGGTATGCAAACTTTAATTTATTTTCATCTCTTTCCACTTTTGGCTATTGATCTATCTTACGAGGCATACAAACTGTACACACATGTGACACGTGTATATAAATTTTCTTAGTTTAAATCAAGTCATTTCTGAAGCAATGCTGTCCATACAAAAGACCGAAGTTAAACATATTCTCGCAGATCTGGCAGTCTAAGAATGACATAACCAATTTAGCACCTGACTTCAGTTGTGTACCTATGAACTGCAAGAGTTTCTTCTCTGTGTGTGTGTGTGTGCATGCGCGCGTGTGTGTGTGTGTGAGAGAGAGAGAGAGAATTCACACACTGAGCTTTTTATGTCATTTTGAGTGCTTATTTCCTTGTCTTTGATGAAACTCTAAGCATATACTCCTGTACTTTTTTGGGACTGAGAAGACTATTGTCTGATAAGGATAGCCCTCTTATAAATATTACCGGACCATTGATTGTCCTTGAAGTCTACTTAATTAATTCTTTTTTGCAGATATATGAGAGCATGGTTTTCTGTAGGAGTTTATTTCTCTCTCATTGCTTTAGTTGGTATATCTGTGGTAAGTTAAATGGCATTATGGCAAATAATTCTTCCCAATATTCTATAGTCTGTATATTAATTCAAAAGTTCAACAATGTTCATTCATGTCATGAATCTCATGATATGCAAATTTAACTTCACAATTTACGATATTAACCGATTATGTCACAGAATTCAGAATGTGGCCATAATCCTATTCTCCTCTGTTAGCGACCATAGTGCATGATGGAAAGCTAGAATCCTTCTTCAGACAAGAGACAAGCATTAAGATTTTTCACACACTTTTCTGAACATATGATGGCCATTTCTTAATGTTATTAAGGTCCACATAACTGTGTCTGTAGAAATTGGTACTTTCGATAATTTAGTCCTTATTCAGCAAAGCATAGAGAATTGATTATTTTTTTTTGTTACTTGCCAAAACAGAGTTGTTTTCCACCTTTGCGTCTTGCTTTTTTTCTCACAAAGTTTTCATTAGGGCTCTAGTAGTATGACATGAATATTGGAAGTGCTGACTATATTCAACAAAGGCCACCAACTGATTTGCTTTTGATTAATTCATTGACTGTTGTTAATCTGTATCTTCAACTTCATTGGTTCTTGGGTTCTCACTGTATCAATTCTCATTGTTAATAGTGTATTGAATGCTGAGTATAGCAGGTAGTCCACATATCTTTTCTTTAAAATTTTGGACAGTGATATTGTTTTGTTGCGATTTTCAGATGATATTGTGGGATTCACTTGGTGCATTTTTTTTTGGAGGTGGATCTTTTAGTGCCTGGTTACAAAATTTACTGGTGAGTGGACATTGGCACTTCTTTTTTCAACCTTTCACGTGAACCACTCAGCATGCCTTTAACTTACTGCAGGCTTCCAGTTTTAGTCTATCGATAATGGACACCACAATCACCATTGTATCAACAATTTTATCTGTTGCTTTTCATGAAGTTGGACATGCTATTGCAGCTGCAAGGTCTGTTATCTCTTATCTGGTCATGCACATTTTTTGTGTGATGTGTTGCATATGTTTGCATGCATCAACAAAATGCAATCTTTATTTGATACTAAAACATTTTGGGTGTTGTCTTATATTATTATTTCCACCCACTTATATAATTCCTTTCTTTTTTTCATGCTATTGACATATTCATTGCTAAATATGCAACAGTGAGGGTGTACAGATCGAGTATGT
Organism: Guadua angustifolia; assembly: GCA_036346375.1. Classification (NCBI taxonomy): domain Eukaryota; kingdom Viridiplantae; phylum Streptophyta; class Magnoliopsida; order Poales; family Poaceae; genus Guadua; species Guadua angustifolia. The sequence goes on along the minus strand of CM070501.1, from coordinate 31,357,759 downwards.
TGCAATATTCGTAGCTGTACTTTTTCCTGGGGCGTTAGTTGCTCTGAACTATGACCTATTGCAGAATCTACCTCCTTTTTCCATGCTTCGGATTTATTGTGCTGGAATTTGGCATAATGTTATGGTAAGTTATACTCATGTACCTGAATTAATTTTAAAAAGGTTGGAGCAAAACATCCTTTTTGTTCCAAAATGCATTGCCATCTATTGTCAGTATTTGTGGTACGTCATGCTAACCTATAGTGATCCGTGGTGCTCAAATTAAAAAATATATATATAATTTGTATGCTTGCAGTAATGAGGACACCAAACAACAAATAAGAATAATTTTACCTTTATGTAGTTCAGCATAAGATACCATTGGATGCTTTATTTTAAACAGTGTGGGCCGAGATATCTTGGAAAGTTATTATCCTGCACTGAACAAGCATGTGCCAATCTTCTCATATAGGTAATTATTAGGTTTTTGACTACAAATTCTGTTACTACATTTCAATTGGACACCGGAGGGAATACATCAGAAAATATGTCTGAAGTAAACTGTTGGGAATATTCCATTTGACTGGACATTGGATTGCTGATATTGATCTGTAGGAGGTGATTGTTACCATATTTTTCTTGGTCGACTTTATCCTAAAACAGAGCCTTAGAGGTATATCAAACAAATAAAAACAATTGCTGGTTTTAATTGACCATTGACATCTTGTCAGAGAAGAATGACAATAGCTAGAAATTTTTAATATGAACATTTCTTTACATGGAGATACAGGGCAAGGAGGATCGGAACACAGAATATTGTTGGGGGTTTGTAAGCTTTGTAACAACACTTTTAATCTTAGGTGAAGCCCAGAGAGTAATTTAGTGATATATACTTGTATATTTTGTCATATTTAAGAAGTACCAGTTCTGCAATATTAATTGGTTTAGTTTAATACCCTATTTTCATAAGCCTGTAACTCGATTAATAATGATGTCTCTGTTATGATTTCATGTTTAATAGTTTTGTGCAGTATGTGTGCTAATGGCATTCTTACTTCCTGTGGTGCTGTACCCTCTATACGCGAGTGGTGATGGTCTTATCGTAAGTCTGTTTCTTTTCGCTTTTCAACATTTTGATCCCAGCAATCTTTCATCCTAAAATACTGTCAGAACAGGTCATGAGAGTCCCACAAACATCTCTGTCAGCATACTTGTCCGCTCATGATGTTATTCTCTCTGTGGATGGTCTAAACGTAACAAGAACTGACGAATGGATGAAAATGCTGACTCAAGGCAATGCAGAAAAAACCAGTAGTCCTGAGTTCCTTAAAGGCTCCCAGAGCCATGGTGCCACTAGTTCTGGCAAGGGTTATTGTGTCCCAAACTCATGGATGGATGCAAGCAAGAATCTCTGGAAGATAAATGACATGCTGTCTTGCCCAGATGAACTGATAGCCTTTGAAAAAGTTACATGTAATGGTTCCACCACTTTTTCTGATGAGACTGGCAGAGGTAGTTATCAGAAGGAAGCTGAGGACAAATATTGCTTGATTGCAAATGATGTAGTTAAGCTTAGAAAATGTGGAAATGGATGGCGGGGTACTGAAGATGATGGAAGTAGCTGTGCCTGTTTGGAGGTAAGAGCCTTGATTTTTGTTGTGACTTATTACTACATTGCCTTTAAAAATAATCCTGAGGAATTGCTTCCTTCTGGTAATAAGGTTTATTCTTTTTTTTTATGATCTACCTACTCTGCTTGATACAGTGTATTTGATCAATGCTGACAGGATGAGTACTGCTTGGTACCTGTTCTGACCCCAGGGTTTTCATGGATAGAGATATCCTATGCCAGGCCATATTCTTTGGAATGTTTACAGAAAGAAGGAAATTTATCGTCATCACATGCTACAAATAATAACTTTGGACTGAGTCCTTGCATGGGAACTTTTGTTTATGTGGGTGATCCATTATCAGCAGCACGTTCTGTTAAGTTATCCTCCTACAGGCCTCGATGGGCACTCTTCCTTTTCATTGCAGATGTTCCTTATATCTTAGAAAATGGTTTAAGTTGTTTGCTTCATGTTTCTGCGGCATTGGCTGTAGTCAATGGCTTACCGGTAAGTTCTTCCTTTCCTAAAGGTTTCTTTGGTATTGCTCTACAAGTAGGATCGCGTTAGAAAAAAAAATGGCCTCACTCTTTACAGCAAAGAAACATGGCAAGAAATTTTAGGAAAAATCTGCAGGTATGATAGTTGAAACTTCTGATGTATTGAGAGCTGTAATTTTTTCTTTTGGATTACTGATGTTGGTATTTGCTTACATACCATCACGTACAAACGCATACGTCTATGTTCAAGAATTCAATTTTGTGCATGATCACTGAACGCTTTGGTTTTCGGACGCTCTTCTTTTCTTAAACTTCTGTTTTGTAGTTACCTTACTTGAATTTACACTTAAGATGTTAGCCTACTGTGTCTCAAGAGTTCAGAGTACTTTTCTGGCACACAGGTATATTTCCTGGACGGGGATGCGATTTTGGAGACTACCTTATGCTACGTTGCTTGTTTTACCCGAAGACAGCAGCGTGAAATTCTTAAGGTTTGCCGCTTGTTGTGGACGGTCCTATCCATCATTATGTTCTCAAGGATCCTATACTCCATGACACTATATTATGGCTATGTATGACTAATTATTATGGAATTTTTCTTTACATTACTTCAAATTTTCCTTATCGTAGTACCTATCAGCTGTATGAGATCATACACGATCGGTCTTCAGGGTCTACAGGTTGCCCTCCTTATGAAACAATGGTAGTCTGACGTTCTTACAGAATGATGGAATATTGCCCCTTATAAGTAGAAGTACTTCAGTAAAGTCCATGTTTAAAATTTTGGATAATTCCATGGCTTGTAGAATATTTGGAGTCGAGATACAGAGTGGGTATGCAACTCACCATTGTGAAATATAACAATGTTCTCGAATTTCAATCAATCTTCGTATGTTTTGGTGTAGCTCAATTCAATCTCAGTAAGGAAATATCAATCAATTATACACTGTATAAGATAAAATCTGAATCTGGATGTGCTGTGTAAGATAAAATATCGTCAGAACCTCTGCTAAATTCCCCAACCTAGCAACGGTTTTTAATTAATGGAAAACAGCCGGCACGTTTTTTTCACCTGCAACTCAGCGAGGCAAGTAGTACATCAACAAGGTTGCAGATAGGCTAGATCGTGCCACGAACCACTCATGCAACCATTGATTTGAGTACACACAGCATCACTGAATGAGTTAGTTCATTCTGGGTGACCATACAGCAGGGCAAGCAAGACAGGCACATTGGTGGGACTTTACGAACAACAATATTACGAGCGTATTCTTGGATCAGATAGTCGACTTTTCGATGAAGTAAGCATCATTTCATTTTCTGAACAGAGCAATCTTGGCCGAGCAATTGTATGTTCAGTCCTTAGATAAGTCTTTCACAATGTACAAATAGTTGAGATATGCCAGGCTCTACTAAAGCTACCAAGACATTTCCAGCCTTAATTCGGGGCCTCAAACAAAAAGAAACAACACACTAGACCCTATAGCTAACTTGCTTCAACGTGACCGGAGGACGTTCCTCGTTAAAATATCGGAACCGTGTGTCGCTGGAGCTTGAAACTCTTTAGCCTTCTCAGTTGAGCAGAGACAAATCCAAACCAAAAAAAAAAAAAAAAACAGAGATGAAAAAGGGTACAAGCAAAACCGTAGAAACAAATATCAAGCAAGGCCTCGCTCAGCACTCGGCAATTAGATGTGGATGCCGTTGCCATTTGCGTAGTATCCATTTACCAGGCTGTTCAATGGTTTCTTCGCATGTCCGTTTGGGTACAGATTGAGTTTCGGAACTACAGTACGGTTAAAACCTCTAGGTGTTGAATTCGAATTGACAAAACTGCGCTCGAGCAAAGGATCTAGTTGTCCAGATGCTGCTGCTATTAATCCTGTCAGCAAAGATGCGTTGTTAATTCAGATGAAGTGCTTACTGATCCATTAGTATTCAGAAAATGCAGATGACCATGAGCAATCTAAATGGGGGACTGCAATGTTAACGACTGAAAAGGTGAAAATGACACAAAATTCCTTGACCGTCTTTGCTACATCGCTAACAACAATTGGTAACCTTGATAAGTAGAGGTTAATTAACAACTAACATATTTACAGTTGATCAGGATATTATAATGAAAATGGTATGAGCATGAGCATCAGCATACTTTTGTCAAGTAGAATTGCATTACCTAAGAAAAGTGGAGATGGCTTTCCTGGTCTTGACTTGAATTCAGGATGGAATTGTGAGCCAACAAAAAACTTATGATTGGGTAGTTCAATAATCTGTATCCAGTAGAGAATCAACCGTTAGGCAATGGAGAATGTTTGATATCAAGTTCTTACTGAAGATTGAAGCAACTGTTTTCAAAGTCTACCTCCATGCGCCTTCCACTTTCATCCTTTCCAACAAATGAAAATCCAGCCTTCTCAAATTCTGGGACCATTTCAGGGTTCACCTGAAAAAAAAAAAAAACCTTCAAGTTTATACAAAGGAAGAATGGGAGCAAAGAACGATCAGTGCCATCATATAATTTCATATAGCTAACCTCATATCTGTGGCGATGTCTTTCATCTACAGAGCTAGCATTGCCATACCTAAGGTAATTCATCGCAATTATATTCCACACATAAATGGGAATACACATCAAACGCACAGTTATACATAAGACATTAGGGGAAGACGAGGGACAGCGTTTTCTTACAACTTTGCAGATATGCAGTCATTGACATGGAAATATGTTCTCCTTGATCCAAGCCGCATTGTCGCCCCCATATGGCTTCTGGAGCCCTGTGCAAGTGTTTTATAAAGTACATGGATCAAAGTTGATTCTTATCTGAGAACAATTATCAAAATAGTATAACAGTTAACGTTGTGTACCTCTGGCATGAAAATGACACAGGGTGATGTTGTAGCTGGGTCAAACTCTGTGCTATTTGCACCATGTAATTTCATGACAGAACGGGCAAACTCGATCACTGCAATTTGCATACCCAAGCAAATGCCAAGATAAGGAACATTGTTTTCTCGTGCATATTTTGCAGCAAGAATTTTGCCCTGAACTCCTCGATCTCCAAATCCTCCAGGAACGAGTATACCATCTGCACCCTGAGGTGGAAGTTTCTTCAAATGACTGAACAGAAATATCCAGAATAGAATAATGGCACCAGTCAAGAATGTAAAATGTGCTAACCTTCAGTAGTTTCCATGCTTTTTGATGGGCTTCAGGGGTCTACAGAAAACAAGCATCTCCCAAGCATTAGTGGAAAATCCACCAAGGAAAATAAAATTGATGTGTAGTCCATAGTCAACACTAACCTCTTCGGCTGCAGAATCTTCAAGATCACATGAAGGAATCCACTCCACGACAAGGTTTCTTTCCATAGCAACTGATGCATGCAAAAGAGCCTGAACCATGGGTCAAATCAGATAAATCAGCCAACATGAAGAGTAAATATTGTCACGTACCAATTTCATTGAGAAGTGCAGCTTTGTTTTTACAGAAAAGGAGAATTTTCACAAGCACAATGCTAACAAACTACGAAGCACAGTTGTAAATTAAAAAAAAAACAATGTCATACTAGAAAGCCGCAACTCTTCTAACTACCATAAGAGGTTCCGCAAACACCAACAACCATTTGGCTACCTAGAACTGAATTTAATTCATTAATTGAATTCCAAATCCTGTGGGCCCACCTGTGCACCTAGGTCTGCCAATGTGCACAAAGTAGCTTCTCTGCACCTAAATAATCTCCGGTAAATTTCAGGCAATTTCGTGAAAAATTTACAGTGTGAACACAAGATTAAAATTTCAAATGCCGAAGTTTGACGAAATCATTGTCTACAAGGCTATGCAAAGCCACCAGTGCACCTAAGCCCACCAATATGCATAAATTAGCTTCTCTACACACTTAATCATCTCCAATAAGTTTCAGTTGATTTCGTGAAAATCTTGTGGTGTGAACACGAGATTGAAGTTCCAAATACCGAACTTAATTTTGTAGTGAATTCCAGACAAATGATAGCTGTAATTTAAGAATTGCTTCTAGCTTAATCATGCCTCTTGGAATTCGCTGTGCAATCGTCAATTCAATTCTAGGTGGCAACCAAACAACTACATGCTTGGAATTGAATTCCAATTCCACAATTCCAGAGTCGATACATCAAGATTGAGGAATTGGAAAAGTAACCTAAAGAAACATATTTGTCTTTTTAGCTTACTAGTTCATAATCAAGTGTGGAGTCATGTCTATGAAGTCAACAACCAGCAAATTCAAGTACAAGTAATCCTGTTGATCTTGAATGCAAATAAGAGTATACTTAGTAATAAATTCACCTTTAGAACAGACAGGTAGGAATCTGAGAGGCCAGTATATTTTCCAACCATGCCAATCTCAACCTGAAAAGTTGGTTGTCGAATAATGATCAGATATTAAAAAAGAACTATAACAAGTACAAGGGGCAAATACTCTACCCCCCAACCCACCCACCCTCCCACACAACAATAGGAAGATGAAGAGTCCAAAAGGATAAGGAATCCTACCTGAGTCTTCAGTTTGTCTAACTTGCTGGCTCTTTCAGTCCATTCAGCCAACTTAGGTTCTCGAGGTACTTTGCTTACACTGCATACATGAGTGGAGAAACACATTGAAGGCGTTAGTACTGTTCTTTCAAACTATGAGGTGATGAATAAATTTATTGTAGTCACGGAAAAAATACATACAACTGAAGGTCTAAAACTTTCAGAATAGCTTCATGGGCCTTCTGGTCCTATAGAAAAGATCCAGTGTGGATGGTTAAATAAGCAAGATGCAAATTCCGAATATATGCATTGCAACAAAGAAACGTATCATACCCTTAGCAACAAAGGGATGTGCCAAATGTTTGTAACGTCAGGGAGAGTCACAATACTCGAGATCTGCAACATAAGTTGCATTGTCAGCACAATAGCAAGAGACAAAACCCAAAAAAAAAGCCTTGAATTCACAATAATTCTCATTACTGAAACGTGGCAAAATTGTGAGAGCTTGTCTTTCACATGTTCTTCCAGTGGCTGACAAAAGCATAGAGAAAGCCATGAATAAAGCAATTTTGAGCACCAAAGGAAATGAACCATAGAGTGCTTTGAAGGAATGAAAGCATGATGGTTAGATTGTGTACCTCAGTACTGCGACATACTAAAATATCAGGTGCCAATCCAAGTCCTCTTAGCCTACGAACACTATGTTGGGTAGGCTTAGTTTTCTACATAAATGAAAAAAAACCCCATCATTTGCAAGAAATAACAGAATGCGACAAGTTCAAATAAGTGAAGAATTATACTTTTTAGAGGTACAACAACGCTAATATTCTTTAGGTTATTCTTGGTGTTTCCCCCATTTTTTAGTACAATAAAAAAGTGCCATTTCTCTATAAGCCAGATTGCAACTCAGGGTAAACTACTATAGGTACTATTTCATAGTTCATACCATTTCAGGCAAATTAATTGTTTTTTGAAGTACTGTTTTTTTTGTCCTATAATACATGACATGAGCCCCAATAAAACTGCAAGGATTGTTACAACCTCTCACAGGTTTATCTTATTCAAATGAGTAAAAATACCTGTTCACCAACTACATTTAGAACGGGAACAAGACTGACATGGACCAGACAGAAGTTTCCAGCTCCTACAACACAGAATGAGGAAAGAACATGTCAAGTGAAACTAAATGGATATTGTAAAAGAAAACCAGGCCAAAATAAAAATGCACTCAGGGGAGAGCTGCTGTTTACTGACCTACACGGTATGAGAATCGACCTAATGCTTCAATAAAAGGCATTGATTCAATATCCCCTGCATCAAGAATTCCATTGTCGTTATGCGGCGAAAATATTTTGTCCCCTGCACTGGCATACTTACACAGCCATGGGAACAATTGAGCAAAAATAAACTACACTACGATGTTTGAAGTATTTGCTGTTGCAATATATGATATAGATGAAATTGTTTTGTTGTTTTGTTTACCTACAGTGCCACCAAGTTCTATGACGCAAACATCAGAAGGCCCTTCTTTACCATCGACTGGATTCATCGCCACACGTTCAATCCAATCTTGTATTTCATCTGTAATATGTGGCACAACCTGAAAAGGAAAATAAATCCAGATTCAGTGATCTTTGTCTGCAGTAATCACATGAAAGCTCTACACTGCATACTGATAACACACCTGGACGGTCTTCCCCAAGTAGTCTCCTCTCCTTTCTTTATTAATGACAGCCTGATTTGAGCATAGAAAGAAAAATGCTATTAGTTTCCAGAAGATGAAGCCAGCAGCCACAGTAGTTGTTACAAGAATCCAAGAAGAGTTTGACTACACACAACCAACCTGAGATCACATGAAAGTTGTAACAAGGGTAGGTCACTTTTTCATCCCAACTTACAATGGTAATAAAACACTAACTGATACTGGTCACTGGTGTGGGTTTCAACTGTAGTTTACTGATACCTAGTCTACTTTGCATCCTGTACAAAATTCAGGTGGTCAATGGAAGAAAAATTCTTTATTCACTGATCGACAGAAGCAGCCAACACAGCATCGACTCTACAATTAAGCCACCATGTGACAGGCTGAATCTTATCAGTAGCTTCCGACAACAGTGGCAGACTAGAGGCCCAGATGATTCTGCACATCCAGAATTGATCTTACGATGAAACATAAAGTGACCTAATAAAGATTTGTGGGTTCCACATACACTCGGTCAATCAAACGCTCAATATAACCTGAAGATAGAATTATCACTTTTCTAGCCCCGTGTAGTTTTTTTTTTGGCAAATTTGATCCTCTTCCGAATGCAATTGCAACAAATAAGCCCATCTCTAACCACGAAAGCGCTAGAAGGTGACACGTGCCACCTTCCGCGCTCTCCTACCACAGAAGGTCACAGGAGACCCGGGACCACGGCAGCGTGTGATTGCGCGCTCACGCTCCCTGGGCACGGTAGGGGACAGATGTCGCCTGCCGCACCTTCTATGGTGGGGGAGAGAGCCAAATTTGTAAATGCGTTTGTGGGAGCTAGATTTGCAAAAAAAAAAAAAAAACCGGCACATGGGGCTAGAAAAGCGATGACTTCCTTGCAAATATCGCTACATGTAGCCGGTTCAAAGAAATGCTTCAAATTCGTTTAGTTTGGGCTCGATCCCAATAGCCTGAGTTCTATTAGCGATGACTTCCTTGCAAATATCGCTATATGTAGCCAGTTTGTTAATGTCAAACTAAAAATCTCCTTTATTTTTTTAAAAAAAAAAGTAGAAACGGAGCTTTTGACTTGATAGCACAATCTTGCACATAACAGAAGTTCTAATTACACACGGATTACGACTAATAGGTCCAATTACCTGATAGATCTTTCCTGTGGTTATATTATTGTCACGGGTCAATTTGATATCCAGAAAACGTTCATAATTTCCAAGGTCCAAGTCCACCTTCAACAAAGAAAAGGGAAGAAAGTCCAATTAGCCAAAGAGATTGTATCCTCATAACTCGCTTTTCAAAAGCTTCCCTAAAAAAGCTCACTCTTTAAAGCAAACTATGTAACAAGATAAATCCATAAAAAAATGTCCATTACAGGTGAACAAGTGAAGACTATCAATGGTCATCCATGACGATACCAACAGTACAGATTTTTCTGGTTAGAGAAGCTCAAAAAAGGAGATGTTGGAGCAGCCTGCAGTTACCTCTCCGCCATCGTCCAAAACAAAGACCTCACCATGCTCAAACGGAGACATGGTGCCAGCATCAGTGTTGAGATATGGGTCTGCAGATGAGTAATCACAAATAAACAAAGGCAAGAAATTAAGAACAGTCAGTAATATTCACCTAACAAAACTAAATGGTTTTTTAATCCGTTCACCTACTTCTATTATAGAAACCTTGCAACTAAAATATTGAGAACTAACAAAGCGCACGAGTAGATGGGAGAAAATGAAGGCTCAAAGCATCAGTCATTTTTTTCCCTCTAAATTCTGTACTTGTATACCGTTCGAATTAAATGAAACGAATAATTTCCCTCAAAAAACGGTACAGGAAATTTAGTCAGAAAAAAGTTAATGCGTGATATGACAAACTTGGCCGAAACAACTGAGGAGTTCGTCTCTTTGAAGGAACTAAGATTGTGACACCAACTTAAGATCAGCTATCCGCTTCATCAAAGACCACAACGAGTAACCAAAAACAAAAGGTAAAACGTTCAACTTTTACCAAGATAAAACTGTCTGGAGGAAAACACCGAAAGGCATTGGCATAAATCACCAAAAGCACTATATAATGCAGAGCAATGCAAGATTTAAGCTACTGAACCCGAGGAGAAGAAAACACTACTCAGTCGAAATTCTCATCTCACATAGTCACATGTACAGAATATTGTCTAAAAAATCACATGTACGGATTCAGGCCTAAAACAAGAACATTGAGTGCAAGCTGTGAACTAATTTAACTTGATCATAGGCTGTCTCATGTGACAAGTTCAAAGAAACTGAAAACTTGAAGATGCTCAAGAAAAACAGATAGCAAGAAACGAACAGAGAAGCAAAATATAGCAATAACGGAGAAAAAAGTAACAGGCGTGAACAAGCGGGTATATGTGCATCAAAATGCATGTGTTTGAGGCCAAAAGCTTCAAGCATTGCACAAGACCGTTCTTTTGACAGCTCAAACGAATCGAAAGTCCGTTCCTTTTCATCTTAATTAAGATCACGATGCGCTAACCAGCGCGTTCGCACAAGTAGTTGCCACGCGGCCATCATGCGCCCCAAACTGCCCCCCAAATATTCGGGAATGCTGCTTCCTTCTGCCCAAAACTACTATTGTTCCACAATTGTGACGACGAAACCAAGGTATTCGTTTCTGGACTCTGGGTTGCAATTGAGACCAGCCGTGCAAACGGCAAGGCAAGATCACACAAAGCCGGGTTGAAAAATCGCATCTTTCCACGGAAAACCCCGCCTTTTTCGGTTTCTACGTTCGGGCGGTTATTTTTTTTTTTTGCGGAAACGCCAAAATTAGAGCTCCCCCCCAAAAAAAAAACATCACGAGGTGGGGGGGAAGGAATGGCTACCGATCTTGATGGTTGTGACGCGGAGGCCGCAGGCCTTGAGCACGACGCCGATGCTGCTGACGGTCACCCCCTTGCCGAGGCCGCTCACCACCCCTCCGGTCACCAGCACGTACTTCATGGCCGTCTCCTGCGTAACGGTAGCTCAGCTCTTGGCTCTGCTCCGTGTTAAGAACAGGGAGGAGGGGAGCAAGCGAGCAAGAGCTGGAGTTACTGGCTCTGTTCTTGGGCCTAGTGCGGTGCCAAGAGGCGAGAGCTGGAGTGGAAGAAGACCCGGAAGGTAGAGAGGTTTAGGCTGGAACGGCAGGACAGGAGAGGGGGAGTTAAATAAGGCTTCAGCGGGAGGAGGGGACAGGTAACTGAAAACTCCCGCACAAACCCAACACTCTCTCTCTCTCTCTCTCTCTCTCTCTCCTCTACAGAAAATGAAAATGATTAGAGGAGGGAAATGTTTTGGATGCAGAAATGGGTTGTTGGACTGGAATTGGTTAGCCTAGGCGGAGTGCGCTACTTAAAGCAACTTCAACCTAAACTCTTATATTTTTTCCTTAAATCACTCATTTAGGGGTGGTGTAAAATTAATGACACCCTATATCAAATTTGTTTCCAACCCACATTCTCTATTACTCACCTTTATTATTTATCTAAACATTATTATTACTTTGCACCTATGAATCATTTACTAAAAATAGAAATAACAAATAAAAAATATTGAAGAAAATAATAGGGGAAGGAGAAAGCCCCTAGATGTAGGTGTGAGAAGGGGTCTCCCTAAAATAGGGGTTCCTTATAAGGGTTGGGTTGGAGCTCACATTTTTCCAATTCTCCTTATAATTTAGGATAGGGGGAGGTTTAGGGGGTGGGTTGGACTTGCTCTTACTGTGTTTGATTGCGGTATTCTACTGCAGGTGCTGATTGGATTTCTGTTGCAACAGGGGATGAGAGTGACGGTTGATAGTTGTGAAACTGCTAGGTCCAATTGGTTTGTATAGCTTATTTGTAATGTAAAATTTTAATTAGAATTTAGATGATTCATTTATGTGTTTTTTTCCTTTTTTGAGAACAGTATAATGTGGAATTATGCATGAGATATATGGGTTAGGATGCGATCAACAATATTTGTTGCTCTAAGATTGAGATTGGTCATGCGACAATGAGATCAGAGTTGCCGTGTTGGTTGGGGGAGGCTTGGAGCCTTGAAAGGTTGGGTACTAATGGTGGTAAGAGTAATACAAGTAGTTTTTTTGGCAAGACAATCAGTTAAATGGAAGAAAAACATAAAGGGATTTTAGCAAAAACCCACCCATAGGTAGAGGGATTTGTCAAAAATCCACCCATATCTCAAATTTCTTTGGTTTCACACCCACAAAGTTTATGTGGTTGCAAATCCTCTCCCTAGGGCTACTTTTTTGTTGACCTCCGGTGTGGTACTTGGTGGCACCCAGCATGCTTGAGTGAGGTCCTTGGGGCAACATAGGTACGGTTGAAGGTGATGGTGGTCACCATTTGTAAAAATAGCGGTGCAAACGGGAAGAGGTAGTCGCGGCGACACTTGTAGTCTGTTAGGTTGCATTTTCCCTAATTTTCGTAGGTTTCACTTTATTTCGACATATTTAGTAGGGAACTTTTTAATTTTAGGTGTTTGATTTGGTAGCAATGTGAGAATTTTTGTATTGTGGTGGCTTTCCAAGTTATAACTCACTACACAGGTCCACGCTAGAGCGCCACACAAGTGTCATGCCGGATGATCAACGGAAAAACTAGCTTATGGAAAGGGATTTGTAACTACATAAAACTTGTGGGTGTGAGACCAACATAATTTGAGATACGGGTGATTTTTTTTACAGATTTCTCTATTGTGAGGTGGGTTTTTCAAAAATCCCATATATAAATTCTTGCTACCATGGAAAGGACCTTCCCAAGCGTTTTGGTCTTTGACCGTTAGTATCTTTTAAAATGTTTTGATTAGACATATAAAATAATATGAGCAATTTCCTTACAAAAACGTATTTTCATAATGGTAAAATCATGTAAGTTTTGTAGATATTATGTTGTAAGAACATATGGCCAGGGTTGCAGTTGCGGACATAGGAGTAATCTAAGGCAGGGCAAAATACACCGTAAGGAATATACAATGATCAAAGTCAATAGTTTAGTAGCTCACAAATTTCAGTTTTAGGGTATATACCCATTTATAACAATTCAAATGAAACATATACCTTTGAAAAAATATACTCGTATTCAAAAATTTTGAGTGAGTTTGGATCATATGCTTTGCTGATTTATGTATGAAATCGTCACATACCTACAACCAAACTATCATCAAAAAGGGAAACTCTAGTTTGAATTTCAGTTCAAACTTTTTTGAGCTAGTTAGTAAACTAGTTAAACTCAGCATTCTAAAATTTTCAAAAAAATTTGATTGAAAATACATAGAGAAAATATCCTTTTTAGATCATGGTGCCTAAGCACAACTATATTATTGTCGGTTTTAGAGATCGAGCTGACAATTCTAAAAATCATTCTATTAGCCTAATGTGAACCACGTTTAATTGAATTGGTTGCGTGGTGTCATCTACAGTATATATGTCTGCTCATCAAACATTACTTTTCGCGAGGGAATCACATTCTTACAATTATAATAATTTAATTGCCTGGCTTGTCTGGCTTTGCGCAATCCGCAAAGTGTACCCTTTCTAGACAAATGTAACATCCCATGATTAAAAGAAAAATGAAAATGTAAATTCAAAATTTTGAATGTGTTTAATTCTGAATTATCTTGGCATTATTTTGTTTTTCTTGGATTTTTACCCTAAAAAATCATTTACGTGGAATTAGTAAAAAGGTAAAAAATATAAAAAATCTACAAAATTATATTAAAATAAAATAAATCTATACAATTACTTTTATACTGTCAGAAGTCATGTGAGATCATTAATTAATGACAAGAAATGTAAATTAATGGGATTTTAACTAAAAATAGTGGCATGTCAAAATTTTGTAAAAATATAAAAAGCTTATATCAAGCTGAAATTTTTATCATGCCTTCCTCAGAGCAACTTTAATCTCTATTAAAAATATAAAAAATTAATACTTATATTTAGTGCCTTTTAAAATTCTAAAACAGAAAACTAGGAAATCTAGAAATTTCAATACCAGATTTATTAGAAAATAAATATGCAAGATATCAATCTAAAATTAAAAAAAAAGAACACATGGACCATAAAACAATCTTCTCAACAATTTATAAAAATTATTGGCCTTATTTAAATTCTCAAATAAATGAAAAACAAAAAAGATTTAAAAGAGCAGAACTGCTTGTTAGAATTAATTGATTTTTTGTAAAAAATATTTTAATTTGAAAATTTTATAGAATGTAGGTAACTCTCTTGAGACTTTCTAACAAAATTTCAAAAATTTGTGACATGATTTGACAGCCCAATTTTATGCTTAAGCATATACTATCTGAGGGGATCAGCTTAAGCTGCCTTTTTCTTCCTCTGCCAGGTGGGCCAACTGCTGACTGGACACGTTGACCAAGGGAAATGAAACCACTCTCTTTTGCCATCTCTGCCAGCTAGGCCTCAACCCCACGCGTCAGACCCCTTCTCCCTCTTGCCTTTCTTCTTCTCCTTACACCCGAGCCAGCCACCGCCTTCGCCTTCCCCCTTGTCTCTTTCTCGATCAAAGCCTCTGCACTTCTCTTCACCCAAGGACTAGCCCACGTCGCCGGTTCTCCTCTCCTACCACAGCTCTACCACGACCACACCCTGGCCACACCTCACACCCACGAAGGGAACGCCAATCCTATGCGCCATTTTGATCGGCCGCCATCATTCATCTTGTGCTCAAACCCTATACTTACCACCTCAGCTCTCCTATAAAAGCCACCCAGGAGCTCAACCTGTTCTCAGACCCTGCAATCTATACTAATTGCATCATTGTCCACCCCAACACCGATGAGAACCAAGGCAACCGAGCCACCACCCTACTTCGGCTACAAGATACCAATCCTCAATTTCTCATACCTATAACATCCTCATCCAACCACAAACTAAAGCCCCCACTTAATTTGATCTTTGGTCACCTGCAACCCTACCGCCATGCAACCTTTCTTCCTCACAGCTAGCGACTAGTGGTAGAGTCACCCAGTGCACCACAACCACTGCCAAGTATTGAAATGGAACTCTAGTACCTCATAGATGCTCACCCCTATGTTATTCAAGCATGATATCCACTAATTTTTCCTCCCTGGCCAATCGCCATTACCGCAACCGCTGGTGCTTGGTGGCAACCACCATTAGGTCGCCACCGGCCAGCTCCAATGGCACCCCTAGACTCCCCATGGTCCACTCAAGCTCTTCATGCCCTTGGCCAAGCCTAAATGGGTATACACGATTATTACATGCATTCACTTAGTATGCTTTAGAATTAGGAACACGAATGGCTGATTTTACTATTTGTGATGAGAAGAAATACTGAGCATCATGGAAAATGTGGTCAATGGTATTTTGGTTAAAAATAAAAATAAAACTATGGTTTTGATACGGATGATTATTGGCAATAGTCGGAAGTACATGGGACTTGCACGTAGTATAGGGGGAGATTATCGCCCGAGTCAGATCAAGAACCGAACTATTATATTGTTATCAAGACAAGACAGCCGTATAATCATAAGTGCTAGCATGGGACGGCCTTAACTTATTAAGTTATTTAGAACTAGCTTTACACATTAAAAGGCTAAAGTAGTACGGGTTTTTTGGATTGATTACTCGGAGGGGTGCCCACACTGAGGTATTGAGAATAACGTTTGTTGATACAACGATATACACTATACTATGGAAAGAAGTCAAACGATAGGATGTGAAACCATTTGTCATACTGTGTGTACAAATATGTTCTGCCATCAAAGTATGGGTTTGTCATCACCAGACTTGTGCAAAGTTAAATCTAGGTAATATAACAGTTACGTTATGATTTCTCTATGGCACACCAAAGAACGTGTGCTAATATTGATCGTACAAAGAGATGATCATTTTTTGTGAATAAAGTTATACACCTTTGCAGAGTTCAAAACTTTTCAAAAAGCCACGCCTGTGATCATTGGCACTTGGTAAAGTCATCACTTAGTTAGAGGTTTTATTATTTTCACAAAGGATTGGTTTCATCCAATATGCCATGTGTTGGCAAAGACTCTTGTTATGCCATGTGTTGACAGGAATTGAACGATGTGCAGCTCACGTCATAGAGGACTATGGGTTTTTATGTTTATGCTATTTTTCTTACTTGTTATTTTATATACCTATCAAATTGCTTTTATAAAATTTTATTTGCAATCTATTATTCAGTATTTACAATTCAAATTGGCTTTATGTAAAACAACCGTGGAATCCTTTCGTTTGATATAGCCTGCATATATTATAGGTTTTGCAAAAATCTTGTTAGTTCGTAAATTACTCAACTTGCTATTACTGTTGTTTTTAGATGAAGAAACAAAATTCCCCAAAGAAACTTACTTTAATGTGGGTTACAGGGATATCAACGATGAGATTTTCTAGAATTTACCTTATCAGTTGCCTGTGAGAATATTGGGCTAAAAAGGCATACTACAATATAATATTTTCACTGCAAGTTTCTTTTGGATTGTAAGAACATTATGTATAAAGTGCTTCCGCTATCATATGTAATAATATATGTATGGATGTGTTATCAATTTGTAAATGTGCATACTAGTCTCTGATCATGAGACTAGTACTGTATACACATGGAACCCATTGTTGGTATCTAATGTCAAAATGGGGTCTTACAAGTTACAACAAATACCTGGGTTTTCCCCCAAAGAGAACCCGATTCTAGTCTAGACAGAGCAATTCTAGCATCATTAACCGCATTTTCAGATACCGGATGCTGCCTAGACTGAAACATGCTGACTAAAAGTCGTGGGCTCATGGTCGCCGTTGTCAAAACAAGTCATAACCATTGGGGTTTTGCCGCACTTATTTTTCATCTAATTCGCTACTCAAATCTTGTGTACTGCGGTCCCTTTCTGCCACCGCTTTTACAACTCGAATTTTTTTTGCTTCAATGCTATTTTTCCCGCGCTAACATATTTTTTAGTTTCATGTTGGTCTTTAAAACAGGATGTTAACAACGGAGCCCCGTCCTCCAAAAAGTAATCAAACTAACCTGTCGAGTTTTCATTTGTGAGTTAATGCATATCAACGTGACTAACAGAGTAGTTTTCATTTGTGACTAACAGTGGCCTGTGGGTGCTGGTCTTGAAGTGAAGAGAAGAGTGACAAAAACAACTTTTTTAATTTTTAATTTGCTTCTTTAAGATTGTCTTGTTAATTTGGTGGCAAAAGCTCAAATGGGACCTTGAAGCAGTGGCAGACCTAGGACCAAAATTTAGAAGGTGCTAATGAGGACAATGTCGATATAAGATAAGTGAACTAAACATAAATCAGACCATCTAAGATAGGAGGTACTAGGGGAGTACCCATGGTCCGGGTGTGCTAGCCCCGGCTGATCCCTATTGAGTCCGTCCCTGCTTGGAAGGTAGGTATTTGGGTCCTCTCTTGCATAGAATTTTCTTCCTTGATGCAACGTAGTTTATGTGTGCATAGGCTCTGTTTTTACTACTTGTTTCTGATGACGACATAGTTTACAATGCACATATTTGATTCTTTTAATTATATGTTAGAAAAAATTATATGAAGTGCTTTCAATAACAAATCCACTAATAATATCATTTTAAAAATCTAATACTTTTAGGCATATCAGTTGTCAATATTTTCAAATTTTGACTACACATTCTAAAATGATATCTACTTATAACGGAGTATTATATTCAGTAAAGTAAAAACTTCTTCTTTTCTCCTCCTTTTTTGATTTAAGAAAAGAGAAAACTAGAAGAGGAATGCAATTCGTCCTTCGATCCAATACTTACACTACTACAAAACACCACATCACAGACGGTTCACAAAACCACATTACAGACGATTTTGTGAACCGTCTGTATCAAAATGTCAGTGACGACAATAGGTCATCACAAACGTTTTTTGAACCGTCAGTGAAAATTAGCATCACAGACGATTCTAGACTAGAACCGCCTGTGATAAGGGCTAGAACCATCTGTGATGCTCTCGTCACACACTGTTCTAACTGGTAATTTAAAAACACTAAATTAGGGGAGACTTCCCAGGATGGGTGTCACCCATCCTAATACTACTCTCGTCTAAGAACGCTCAACTTCATAATTTTGATCGGATCCGCATGTTTTTAACACCACATTGTGGTCTTCCCAGAAGGTCACCCATCCTATTACTACTCTCGTCCAAGCACGCTTAACTTCTACTCTTGTCCAAGCACGCTTAACTTCAGAGTTCTTATAAGATTTAATACTTTAGTGATGGTATAATAATATTTAACATATAATGCGTCCCTTCTCTTTTTAACCTTGTGAAGCACCCGAACACCGATTTTCGCTTATTTCAAATTAGCAAACTATAGAGGTAATTAGCAAAATTTAAAACTTTCAAATTTATTTTTCCATACTTTTGACTATTAATGATGCTTGCAATATATGTGCCATTACTATTCACAGAACGTGTAAAAACACCATAACTTTTGACTCATACCTTCGATTTTGGTGTTCTTAGGCTTTTTGGAATCATCATACGATGAGCTCTCCGATTATATTCTTTTGAACATCGATTCTAGTTTGCAAACAAGAAATCCAAGCACTTTTGTTAAAATGGTCATAACTTTTGAGTCGTAACTCGGATTGGGGCGTTTTTTGGCTCGTTTGAAAGATAACGAAAAGTAGCATCCGAATTTTATAAGTGTGCCAAAATCAAATGGTCAAATCCTGATGGTTTGTGTGAGCACGTGTGCTGCGACGGAATTCCAAAAAAACGTCGTTTAGGGCCTCAAAACGGCCTCTGAAGTTTTGAATCTGTTTCGGTCGTTCTTTTTAATTATTGCAAATGGAATATTAGTTCTAATTATTTCAAATGTAATATTATTCAATTCTTTCAAATTAGAAGGCGGGTGAGGTAATTAGCAATATTTAATTTTTTTTATTATTTGTGACGGCTTCAAATTAAAACCGTCTGTGATGAGGTAAACATCACAGACGGTTTTTGGCTAGAACAGTCTGTGATGTTCACCTCATCACAGACGGTTTTATTTGGTTAGAACCTCACCTCATCACAGACGGTTTTTGGCTAGAACCATCTATGATGAGGTGAACATCACAGATAGTTCTAGCCAAAAACCGTCTGTGAAGTTCTCGTTTTCATCACAGACGGTTTGTGGATAAAACCGTCTGTGGTATTTCCTCATCACAGACAGTTCTAGACAAAAACCGTCTGTAAAATTCTCGCTTTTATCACAGATGGTTTGTGGATAGAACCGTCTGTGATGATCCGACATCACAGACAGTTTCAACCATAAACCGTCCGCGATGTGTCTGAAACACATCATAGACTGTTTTTGTGATGATGTGTCTAATATAACTCTTTTTGTAGTAGTGTTAAGAAAAAAAAGTAAAGAGATGTGCTTCCATACTTTTCCTTTTAACAATTGCATAAATATTAAAGCATGCATGAATTAATGGTAAATGGTGATTATTTATCACTTCACTTGCTTCAAGATTTGGGCAATTTGTATTAAGAGGGAAAGAATTAAAGCACTGCTCATAAAATGAAAATAGCTCTGTGAAAGGGTCCATATAACATTTTTTTGTGGCAGCACAATGATCCAAGGGTAGCGAGCAAACCGTTGAGAAGGGTGTGCCAGAAGTATAATTATGGCATCAACAAAATATGGGGTTGTTTCACTTTGTGCTACTACCATCGTTTACAAGGATGGGCATTTTTAAACCGAAACCAAAAAACCAAACAGAAATGAACCGAATTAATCGATTATTTTGGTTTTTATAGTTTTTGGTTCAGTTTTTATTTTGGTTTTATTGGGTTTTTAGTGTATAGTTTGGTTTTTTATTTCAGAAACCGATTATACCGAACACCGATTAATCCTCTGTGCCGGCTATTTCTCCTCTCCTCTCCTCCTCCTCCTCCCACCCTGTCCCAGTGAATACAATCGATGGTGCCCCCTCCCTCTCCTCCGCCCCCTCGCTCTCCTCCACCCCCACCTCCTCATCAGTCATCACCACCTCAGCGCCTCCCTCCCCAAGCCCTTTTGCCTCCTCCGTCAAGGCGCCCCGCCTCGCCTCCCCTCCCCAACCCATGAACTCGCCAGAAAGGGGGAAGTTTAGAAACTACCCCTAAAAATTTCCCAGTTCAAGAGGCCAACACCCCGATTCCTCCCTTCAAATCCTAGCATCCAACCGGATCTGTACACCACTCCAAGCTCTCTTTGTTTTGTGCAACCCTCTGTTCGATTTCGATGAAGATTTGAGCACTTCTCGAAGCGATGGATCTGCGGGTGAGGTACCCTCCCATCATCGGCAACAGTTGCGACTGGAACCCTAACTACTACGGCCGTGGCCTGCTGCCACTGCATCACCAGCATCCCCCGCCGCCTCCATCCCCTCCAGGCGACACCTTGAGCAAATATGGACCCCCAATGCGGAGATGGTATGGATGGAGGTGCCTTTCCTTCAGCTGATCTGCACCACCACACTTCGGTGAGGTAACTCAAGTAAGGCTCCACATCTTGGTTCTTCCCGTTACCAAATAGGTCATGAGATTTAATCAGGTAACCCAAAAACCAAACCGAATTTTTCAGTTATTTCTGTTCGGTTCTTCTATTTTGGTATGGAAAATTCGGTTGCTTATTTCTAAAAACCGATTTATTTTTAAATCGAATAAACCAAACCGTATTAACCAAATGCCCACCTCTAATCTTTTAACTTCGGTAGACATTTGACACGGCAATTTGGTCCCGGTTTTCTCGCACAATTAACAGCGTTCTAGATGTTCATCGTGGACTAATGGTTCAAAATCAACGTGTCTACACGTACCATCTTTTGCTACATTAATTAATATAACCGCTGGCTGTGTGTGGCTGTGATGCTTTGGTCATCATTGTGTTTTATTCAATCCTAATCCTTTAGCAAAAAGAAATCTAACCCAGATCGTACTTTTGACGTCAAAACCATGAAGCTAGGAAGGAGGTTGATCTCACCACAGCAACCACGCTAATTAAATGACCCGCCATAGTGTTCACTGTAAGTGCTTAAGAACTGACAATGCTCACTCATCTCAAATAAAACTACAACACATTAATTGTACATATTCTCGTGCATACAAAAACTTCCATTTTATTTTTCAAGTTAGTCTTAGATAAATCAATCTTATGTTAAAAAACAACATTATTTACTCTAACGGTGGGGCCACCTGGCAGCATAAGCGTTTGTCCTAGGCTCGCCGACGAACCATGGCTGATACTCTAGTTGAGCATCGGCGGCGGCTCTAAGAAACATATATAGCATTTCTCATGCCATGGTTAGATTTAGATAGGCTTTAAATTTTGGGTGAAACTAGTGCTTGAACGTCTGATTACTGTTCATCCCATCGGACGCCTTTTGCAACATCTTTTTCCTCCGCGTGCAATATTTTTTTCAGGGGTGAAAACAGGACAGGAAATATCCACCCGATCCAATCCCGAATCCGTTTAAAATCCGTACCGATGTTATCCGTATCCGTATCCGGAAAATCCGATGTAATATGAGTTAAGATATGGGGAGAGCAATATCCGATCCGTATCCGAAAAATCTCATGTAATATGTGTTAGGATATGGGAAGAGTAATATCCGACCCGATATCCGGTAAATATCCGACCCGATATCCGGATAAAATCATTTATTCTTCTATTAATTTGGTTCATTGTTGGATAGATAGAATAGTTGTTTGATACTAGCACTAAAAAACACTACTTTGTTATTAAGCGTGAACTTCAACAAATCTATCAATAAACAAATAGAGTGATGACATAATGCTTTTACCTAAATTGATTTGTGCTTTTACCTAAATTGATTTGTTCAACTTATTTGATAAACTTCTTTTCTATTCAAATTACTGGAATTAGTTGAGTCACTAAATTGCACCTCTAACTATACTACTATCCTACGTTGAAATAATTATGACTTGAAGCTAATGTTATAAGGTTAATACTTCATTCGTTCTTTTACGTACACGATTATGTACTATACTACTATCCGATATGATATCCGATCCCGACCCGAATCCGTCAGGTATCCGCTCCGTGTCCGAATCCCGAATAATCCGAATTTGTATCCGTATCCGGGACATCCGTATCCGACTCCGAATCCCCAAAAAAATATGGGTTAGAATACGGGACAAGCAATATCCGCCCGGATTTCACCCTTATTTTTTTAACGCTTGCAACATCCGTTTACTGTAGCGATTTTTACTGTTTGTCGAAGGAAAATGTTGCACGCATTGGTAAGAAATATTGCATGTGTAAAAAAAATGTTGCAATATATTTGAAAATTTCGAACGTCCGGACACAAGTCATTAGGTTAAATTTTTTGCCGCTGATTTACCGCAACTTCTGTACAAATACGTACTCTGGTACACCGCAAGAACCCAACGGCGCATGCAGGTGCAGCCGTGCATGCCGAGGACGCCGGACCAAACCTCTGACCAGGCTCTGAGTCATCCCTTCCCAGAGACCCCTAGCTAGCTTCCCAGCGAATTCTCACCCTGCCTGCAGGCTTCTGCACATGCGTGCACCAACTTGAATGGAGAACAGGAGAAGTAATAAATGGCGAATATTTCACCAGCCAATTGAAAAGGCTTGCTGCTAGCAACTTGTGTCCTCCTGCTGAGTCCGCGCCAACATGGATCCACGCACGCGCGCCATCGATCGATCGCCATCTTCCAACCCAGAGTCGCAAGGAATTAGGTTCGCGTGTACGCTCATTGGAATCGTACGGCTGTCCACTAATCTATTCGTGTACTGGAGGACATTTTTGACGGCCAATACGCACATGACGGTCAATTAATGCAACGTACGACTTCCGCATGAATGGACGAACGAAAATTGCTTCGTTCAATTCAAACGATTCGAATATAAATCGACAGGGGCAAACGCTTTTCATCGGGTCCAAAGAAGATTAGTCGTCGACGACGATTCTCTCTTCCAATGAAAGAAAAGCATATATAGATGTGTCAATTGCATGCAGGGCTAAACTATTCGTTGTGGTGCAGCTTAAAGTACGACGGTCTTTTATTTCGCCGATCGAGTCTAGAGAGATTGACTCGTCATACATCGGTGTGAACCGTTTACTGTTGTGGTCTCGGATTCCAAAGAGAATAGTGTAGCTATCATCTAGTCGGTCTCCCGTGTGTGATAAGGCCATTCTCAGTGTAAGTTTCATAGAAGTTTTATTCTTATTAAATGAGATGCCATAGAGATAAAAGTGGTGACATGACAATAAATTTATAAGGAGAGAGGAGAGTTGAGTTTCATGGAGATGAAACCTGGTGTACACGGTTACCAAGTACTTTGAAACTTGGGATGAAACCCCACTGAGAGCGATTTGTTTCATCTCCATACTTTTTCTGGATCCGTGTGGCCATATTGTAGTGTGCTAGATATAATTGCAAGTGGCTACACAATTTATATGGCACATTTGATCACAATACCATGCAACAATTAAATGTTATGTCATACCTATGAAACTGTAAAATGAAACTGTGCATTGAGAGAGGTTGTTTTATTCATCAATCCAAACATCTAAATAAGACGTGGCACTATCGAAAACCGTGTAACGAAACTCTCCACTGAGAATAGCCTAATGGATTAATGGATGCATGGTGCAAGCGATGATGCAAGAAAAGCTCTTGCATATGGTATCGGATTATCCAATATGCCGGTAGATCGAGCATATGGAATAATTTGATCGACGCACTTTCTAGTCGGACCCGTCGTGACATATGACGTTCGGACATCTGGTGCATGCATGCTCCTTCCATCGTTTCGCTGTCTATAAGGCTAAGGCGCTAAGGCTATTCCCAGTGCATGGTATCATACTCATTTAATGCATGCCACATAAGCATTTTTGATGATGTGGCAAGAGAGTTAGAAGGAGAGAAGAAAGGCATATCTTGAGGAAGATACCACTTGGGCACGAAATCATAGATATTGAAACTTGAATCATCTAAGTGGCCCACAATTCATACTCTCATACACATCTATCATTTAATTATCTTGTGGGGACTAAGAAATAATCCATGATACCATGCATTGGAATAGTTGTATCTTCTATAATATTATATGACATGACAGCTTTAAATATTGTGACAAGATACAATGCACTGGGAATAGCCTAAGCGCGTCTTAATTTTCTCTTTGCCACACGACGAGATTCGTTTACGTTCGCGGCAAGTCACCTGGCTAAAGCTCATCGCGCATTCAGACACGACGCCGCGCGTACGCCCAGAAGTGGTCTTGTTAGTATATGCCGGCCGCACGCTCAGTCTCCCCACGTCAAGCTCTTTTGCCGCCGCCAAGCCCACCGCACGCTGGCCGCCGCCGCCGCGTCAGTCGCTACGACGTTAATTTGTCAAGCTTTGGATAATTGGCACTAGTTTAGCGGAGTTTAATTAAGGCTTCTACACGTACGTATCAAGTGAGAATACCTCGATTTAAAATTAAAAAAAAAACTAGAACTCTCGACCATATATAGATGTCTGATCTGTGCAGGAACCAACCTCATCAGCTTTTCTACGGGTGTTATCATTGACTACGGGTCCGCCACTGGCATCAAACCAAAGAAAAGTTTCTCCCTCAGCATGATCGGACGACTTAAATGGGATGTACGTGAATTCTTATACTCTCCTCTAACTAAAGTTCGTCAATTTGATCGGAGTACATTTCTATGATCTATTCTCTCCAACTTCCATTTTAGTCGATGATAACGTCAGCAGGGGAATCACCTCTTGGTGGGTGGTAGAGTTGTTGGTATATGACTTAATCTATTAAAGTTTAAATTATAGTGCCCACCTTTCCGCACACTTGAGTGTGCTTTCGGTAGGAATTTTGTAGCGTCGTGGATTTATCCCTAGCGTCCGTCGTTTTAGACTTGTACTAAGAGATGCACGTGCATGTGCTCTGGTATGGTGGTGTGTGCATGTGTGCGCGGGAGTGGGACATGGCCAGTGAGCGTGGCATATGACGGGCACCGGCTGACAAGCATGGGAGCACGTGCTGCCGCAGGAGGTGGGCAAGCGCGGGAGGCTAGCATCGGAGCATGCGGGTGTGGGGAGCCAACTTGCCATGGTAGCCGGGCGTGGGAGTTGGCCTGCCGCGGTCAGCCTGCGTGGGAGGTTGCCTCCTGCGGCAATGGAGGTAGGAACACGGTGGAAAAAGGTAGGTTGGGAAAAAATAAAACAAAAGGGCTAGAAAAATCATCGCTTCATAATAATTTATGAGTGCCAGTAGCTAAGCTATTAGGCGTGCAGAGACACATCGAAAACAAGTTGTAGTCGACGAAATCAAGATGCTAAAGGTTAGCTTAATTCTTGGAAAAGGTTTTAGCGACATGACGCTGGAACGTTTGACTTCAGAGGTGTCCTTGCATGGGACCAGGGCTTGACTCGGAGCAAGAAAATTTGCAATGTATGGATAACCTCCTAAGATTCTAGTTTGAAAGGTTTTGGAAATTTAGCCACTAAGATTGGACTAAATGTTGAACCTAGCTTAACCATGGGGGTATAGCTTGTGTTTGTGATATGCACTATACATGAAGTATGAATAGAGTATATAATGTCGACATGTTTTCTAGGGTACAATACCACACACGTGTGCATGCAGTTACACCTGTCAAGAATTATGAAGATTTAAAGATCACATAGAATAGAGCAAACCATGATCCTAGAAGCGATAAAATTAAATACTCCCTCAGTCCAGTCCAGGTTTATAAGACGTATTTTTCTGACACATAGACAAAAGGATATTAAAAGATAATTAGATTATATTTAATTATTATTATTAAACAATATACTCAATACATGTACATAGAGAATATAAAGTAAAGGTAGATAATTATTAAAAGTATAGAGAAAATATCATACTATTTTTATATTAAAATATAAAATATACCGTGTGACATCATCGCTCATGGACGGAGCGAAAGCCGCCGCCCTTTTGAAAGGAAAAGAATTTCAAAACAATGTAATGCGCGCAATAAACGATCCAACTGCATGCATACGTGTCTTGATTCATTGTAGCCACACGGAGTGTGTCCCCTCGGCCTGTCCATGTTCCTAGACAAAGAAGAAGAAAAACAGAAAGGCAAACACAGAAAGGAAAACCGAGAAGAGGACAACGTGCACACGCTTCAACTAACGCGTAGTCCAACCATTCGGATTCTGGCAAGCAGGGACCGCACCAAAAGCCCAAAAATATTGCCCTGAATGGCGCGGCGCAAACACACCATGCAATGTGCGCGCCACATGCGTGGCCACATAGCGCGCCATTATACTCATTACTCGCGGCGCCGGATTGCACGCAGGATCTATTGTGCTCCACAGCTCCAGTAGTGACCATTATCCCCACGTTGCAGTGAGTGTTAAGATAATGGTACTGTTGCTATTCTGCCTCCCAACAACTCAGCAGTATCATTCAGAGAGCGGTAAGTTTTGATAACTTTTACCGAGTGTGTGCACCTGTTACTTTGTCCTGTACTTATACGTTGTAAATTTTAGAGACCTCAACACCGCACTTAAGAGTGTGTTTGGTAGAGTTTTAGTTCCATCAAATCTGTGGATCTGGTGGAGTTAGGTATTTCTAGTTTCATCAGATCCGTGGAGCTGGAGCTGTGAGTACATTAAGAATATTTAGATGGATCATCTTGTTTACATTTTAGACCAAAAATACAAACTTAATTCAATTTATTTTAGCCTACAAGTTTTAAATCTCAGGTGAAGGTGGGATCTGGAGCTCTACCAAATAGGCCCTTAGTTCTCCCAGCTACTCCACATTGGTAGGATTGACCAATGGACCTCATGGAATTACCAGGGTCATTCCTAACCTTTCGAAGGTCTCAGAGCAAAACGAAAGTAAAGACTCTGGATAAAAACTGATATTTTAGTTATCTCAATTCTGTCTAGGGCAGTTTCGGACATTTCCATACCTAAAGCCTAATACACATCGATCACATGTGCGAACACTTTCATAAAACCGACATCCTACTATAGTACTGTATGAACAAAACTATACGTGTTAAACTTCTTTTGCAAGTTGCAAGTGACATATAACTTAAGGTTTCACATGAAACTCGAGAAATGTACATATAGCTATATGAAATGAGCTGTTTTCTATGAAATTCATGCATTCTAAATATTCTCTAAAAAGTATAAAACTACATAAAAACGTTTTTATGGGATTTTTTTGGTTAGCCAAGATATACAACTAAACAATCATCAGCCGACACTGAAAGCTCAAAGCACCAATCTTTAACCAAAACATTCTTCATATCATTCAACTGATAAGGAACTTTCTATTAGTCACAAAAAACAATCAACCGGTCACCATAGGCACTAGAAATCCAAATTACCAATCTTGAATCAAATATTTATTTCGTACTCTTTAACCAAGGAATTCGAATATATAAAGAACCACCAATTGTCAAATTCTCTCTCAGATTAATTAGCAGGTAGTAAGATGCAAGCAGGTTGTGTCGAGCTAGCCATAGCATTTGTTCGTTTAGTCTATTGTGATTGCCAAATGCGGGTGTTTTCAAATGGCGAGTTATCGAATTGAGCACTTAGACTGGCTTGGTCAAGTTCTCAGTGTTATTGCTGGTGGTCTAATTCTTTGTTCTTACTAGCAGCTGCTTGGGAGTTGACGATATAGGCTCGTATCCTTATGTACTTCAATTTGTACATCTAATTATGAGTCTACACATGCTATATATGAGGTATACATAAATGGGGCCAATGTCTCTCATGGGCCCTAAGCGATCACACTTGCTGCCCATACCCCTGGGCCAGCCTTGCTAGTATCTTAGGTATGGTAATTGCCATTGATCGAATACATGCATAGGTGTGAATTAGGCGACAATCTCAAAATGCCCTTCGATGTAACTAACACGATCTCAGAATGCCCTTTGATGTAACTAACACCGCTACTTTGATAGTGAGTATATATTAGCACAAGAAAAACTAAGGGATGGCATACCATTCTCCGATCTCGCTCTCACTCTTTCACTCCACTATCATTCTCAATCTCTCACTCCACTCGCTCTCTCTCTCTCTCTCTGTTGTTGATAGGGAGGGAGGCGTCGCCACCGATGGGGTGGAGGGTCAATAGATCCGGTGGTAGCCGGAGCATAACGACGGAGTGGAGGGCCAACAGATTCGGCGGTGGGCGGAGCGCGGCAATGGCTAGAGGGCCACTAGATCTGGTACTCTCTCTTCTCTCGCTCACGCGTGAAGGAGCCACTGTCGTTAACACTAGTTTTACAATCACCCCCACTCCGCCGTTGTAAAGGAAGGTCAGGATGGCAGTGGCCCGATAACCTGATTGTGGCCAGATGTGGTAGTGGAGGACGGGACGGTGAGACAATGGTCAAGAGAATATTTAGTTGGGTTGGGTAGCCAGTAGGGAACAAAGAGCCAGTGGCGCTGAGCTCATCGCCAACCGTAGGGAAGGCGGAGACGAGGGCAGAGACGATGGTGGAAGCACGCGAGACTGCTACGGAGGAGGGAGGCAGCGCAGCTGAGGGAGAAAGAGGAGGGAGAGGAAAGAGTACCATCCGAATTCACTAGTTGCTCTATGTGTAACATACCTCGTGATAACCCAACCAATTAGCAGGGGCAGGCGTGTGGTGTGGTATGCTAGCAGTAAGTAGTTCGGTGGGATGTTGAGGTGGTTAGGGGTGGCAACGGGGCCATTTCCCGTCGGGGAGTGCCTCCCCGTCCTCGTCCCCGCGATCCAAAATTTTTCCTGTCCCCGTCCCCGTTCCTCGTCTCGGGGGAGAAAATCCCCCTGTCCCCATCCCCGTTCGGGTATCGGGGCCCTGTCGGGGACCCATCCCATCGAAAATTTCACACAAGAGAAGAGCTTATAGCCATTTTAACTCTAAAATCATATCAATAGACAAGGAAAATAAGAATGCATGCATTCATTGAAGATTATGTTGTCCCATTTATGAAAATGTGAATATGATGGACTAGAGAATATGTTTGCAATCTAATAACTAAATTGGATTAAACTAAATTTGGATCCCAAGGTCCCCAGGAAAAAACTCCCGTCCCCATCCTCGCCATCCCCAACGAAGAATAATTTTCGTTTCCATCATGAGGACGATTTCTTCCCATACCCGCCCCAATAGAGAATTCCTAGGGGATCGGAACGGTCCCCATTGCCATCCCTAGAGGTGGTATAACATGGTCTATTTGCATTACTACATGATGATCCACGTCGGAGGGGACATAGCCAAATCTGGCATATGGGGTCCGCGGGGGCGGGGCCCGGGGGAGACCCTACGAGCCAGCCAAAAGGACGTCGCTTTCCCAGAGGTGGGCCGTACGATGCGCCACGTAATGCTGCGGTGGATCGGCTCCTGGCCTCTTCGGGCAGTAGGGTCGCGGTAGGTGGGTGGGTGCCGCGCCCACCACGTTGCCTATCCTGCCGACAGCCCGTGAGCACGTGGCCTGCTGATGGCGCGCCGTGCCCACCGCTGAAGTTGGTCGTTACTGGGCTCGGGGCTCGAGAGCTCGAGACAACTTCGCTTAACCGGCCGAGTGATATTGTTAAGCCAACCAATGCTAACCCCTAAACAACAGGCACACGCTCTTTTAAAAGCCTGTCTGTGTCGCTCGGTTGCACATTTTTTTTATTTTTAGTCGACCTTTAAATAAAATTATAAATCTAATCTTTTTCACTTATCACACTCCTTTATCATAGTAGGTGGTTGGCATCATAGTTGTTATCTTGTTAAGCTCAGGTAACACAGTAGTGACCTGCCGAGCTTGGTATAAGAGGGTATTGTTGAGCACAAGTAGTCTGGTAGGTCTTACTGAGCCTGACATGTTTGGTAGGTCGGCTCCTGCGGTGGTCTCGCCACACCTGCCATGACAGACACTGTTGTCGCGGTCCTAGTTACGTGTCGAGGAAGGGAAGCATGACAGGTGACACGTGTTGTTTGTCACTGTTTTTGTGATCAATAACGAGCCTATTTTTACGATTTCGTCTAAACAAAAGACAAATTAAAAAAAACAAGGGGCTATGTAAGCCAAAACTTCCCAGTTTTGTAAAAGAGAATATTTCTTAAGAAACTGGTTTAGATGTGCCCCGTCACATGCGCTCTATGAAAAACCGCATGTGCACGTGTACCTTAGAATCTTAGATTGTGTTTTTAGCACATCAGCAGCCAACCGAATCTCTTTTGATTCAAATTTCCCCCTCATTTTCCACACCGTGGGCATAAGTAATTTTATTTTATTTTATTTTTCTTGTCAATGAGAGCATATCATTTGTTTGCCCAAAGGCCATTATTTAGATATCGTGAGCTTACTAGATAAGTTGACTGTGGAATATATTTTGAACTCACTACATGCATGGTTGCCATCATCATCGATCTACGGACATTAACTATCTTTTCATATTCACACTTCTTGTTTACTCGATACACATCTGAGAAATATATACCTGTGTAAACTAAGATGCATCTATTTTTACGTGTGGAAAGTAGGTGCACTTTTTATTGGGGTGGTTCTCTTTTTGGCGGTCGAAGTGCCCGGGCTTGTGGTTGGATTCTTCTCTACTTGGCAGTTGGCACACCTCGAAGATCATCCTAGGTCGGGCCAAAAAAGAGGAATGTTACGAGGCACACGAATGCTTCACTTCTGGTACCCTGAACGAAGACGAAGTGACCAACACTACGTGTGCAGAGAACCAATGGACAGACCATGCACGTCAATCCCAGACAACAAGCTAGCCCGTTGCCATCGTGTGCACGTCCGCTCCAGGCGCCGGTCCAACCATTCGCGCCCGCCTGTCGCCGTGCCATAACGCCACAACACGACCGACACGCGCGCCGAGCAAAACGGCATCCCGCGCGGATCTCGCCACAACCAGAAGATCGATCAAAACGACCCACACTGCCTTGACATGCACACACACCGCGATGCAGCTGCTAGCCTGCTAGCTAGCTAGCCAGGCAGCACGTACGGATATCATCCCCGGTCAAATCACCGAACTGGACGTGACTCGCTCGCGCCCGTGCACCAACCCCCGGTGCGTATGGGCCATCCCGATCGGGCGCACCGTCGCCGTCGAATTCCGCCCGCCGCTCGCGGTCTCTCCAGGACATCCCGACTTGTCGGTCGGCTCACATCCAAGATTTGATAATCTCGGTTTTGACGGTGACTGAAATCCAATATCTTGTTTAGATTTTGGTATTATAGATAAATCTTAGATGAAATACAAAAATCAAAATTCAAATCTGATATTTTTTCTTTGCATCGAGAAAACCGAAATTTCGACCATAATATTGCCGAGATTTCGATGAATTTGCACTGAGTAAGAAATAGTTCAAACGATGTCGAAAATTTTTGAAATTTTTTGTGAAGATTCTTGACACATCGATGATGTATTCATAAAAATTTCATATGATTATCGAGCCTAAGAAATTTTTAAAAATTCAAACATTGTTACTTTCCTAATAAAACACTGACCGCAAATTTGAACCAAATGAAAAATAGAACAAAGCACATTAGAAAATTTTGAATTTTTTTGTGAACGGTTATGATGCATCACTAATATTCCCATAAATTTTTCAGATGATAATCAAGCTTCATAAATTTTTAAAAATTCAGAGTGTGCTGCTGTCCTAATAAAAGCCATACTAAAAAACTTCAACCAAATGAAAAATGGCTCAAACTAATTTACAAAATTTTGAATTTTTTTGTATGGTTCTAATGCATTATAAATGTTTCTATAAAATTTTTAGATGATGATCAAACTTAAAAAAATTTTAAAATTTCTGATAGTGCTATGTCTTGATGAAAACCTAATGATCAATATATAGATTTGTTTTAGCAATCAAAAAATGTTTAGAATTTTTAAAAATTTTATGGAAGGGTGCTAAGAAAATGCTTAAGATCTCATAAAAATTTTAAATCATGATCAAACTCCAGTGAATTTATAAAATTCTTATAAGGACACTGTACCATTTATGTTCTTTCTATTTTTGATTTTTGAAATATAACAAATAAAGTTCAATGCTTATATAGATTTGGTTGAGCAAACAAAAAAATTTAGAATTTTTAAAAATTTTACAGAATCGTACCGAGGAAATTCTTAAGCTCTTATAAAAATTTTGGATCATGATCACACTCGAGAAAATTTATAAAATTCTAACAATATTATTGTTCCAATTGTATTTATTCTATTTTTGTTTTTTTAAATAACAATGAAGTTCAATTATTTTGAAATTTTTTGTATGATTCTAGTCTACTAAATAGGGTATCATAATTTTTTAGATCATAATTAAGCTTATACAATTTTATAAAAATCTGACAATGTTTTTATTGAAATTTTTAAATGTTTAAAAATTCGGTTTTTCAACAAATTTTCATGGAAGATGACTTTCTTAAGGGCTATTGGTTCAAATCCGGTCAAAACAAGTCAAAAACCGGTTAGAATAAAGCAAGACACCAAAATTTCTAAGATTACTATAGTAATCCATATTTTTCCTAACTGGGATTTTAGATTTTGTTCCCAACCGAAGACGAAAATCTCGACAGAGATTTTCGAAA
The DNA here is from genome assembly GCA_036346375.1 of Guadua angustifolia. Classification (NCBI taxonomy): domain Eukaryota; kingdom Viridiplantae; phylum Streptophyta; class Magnoliopsida; order Poales; family Poaceae; genus Guadua; species Guadua angustifolia. Next base: position 31,324,837 of record CM070501.1, on the reverse strand, counting down.
ATTTGCCTGTTTTTCAATCCGTGCTCACATCATCCGCGTTCAATTCGACCCGCGCGAGCACCAGAAGCTCCAACGCTCCGGCACCCCACGCGCGCGCGCAACCGAGTACCGACCAAATCTCCACGGATAGCAACCGCCGGTACAGCGCCGGGTGACTAGCGAGCGAACTGGGCCACCTCGTGCGTTCTCGTTTTAAAAAAAAACGGCCAGGTGGCGACGCTCGTGCGGATCGCCGAAGCCTCGGCTCGCACCGTAACGTGGGCGAGCTCGCACCAACCACCGGCGGTTGCTTGGCGAGGTTGTCTAGCTTTAGGCCGGCCGACCAGGGGGATATTATGTCAAATTTCGCACCTTCGGCCGGTCGCAGTCGTGGCACACTGGCACCCGGTGCATGCGTTGGCGATGAATCGGCCGCTGGGGAAAGCGAGAGTCCATACCCGGCCCGGTCGCTAGTTGGTTGGCCAGACCGGCTGGGATCAGAGTTCACAAAGAAACAAAGAAAGCATAAGCAAACGATCCAGACCGCTTGGAACGGATTAGCAAATTTAATTGGGACAATGTTTGGGGATTGGATAAGACGTGGCTTTCCGGCGCACGCGCGGGAGATTTGGGTTGGTCCATCTGGTTACGGGCGATATTCTTCCGCGGTTTGGATAACGAGCTAGCTGATTAATTAACTAATCCGAAGCTAGCTAGCTAGCTAGGGGACCAGGTATTAGATAGACTGCAATCTATGGAATTAGTTGGGCAGCTCCAATGGCCGCAGGCCGCAGCACACGTCTCTTGATGTCGTAGGAACGATCTGACAAACGATTGACCGGGGCACCGGGCCATCCTATCCTGCTGCGCGCTGGGTGGTTGTTGTCTAGAAGTGTCCACATCGCGGATTGGTAACAGGATCATGTCATCCGTGGAAGTTTGGAAATCATTATGGCTCATGATCTTAAGAGCATGTACAATAGATTGACATCAGCTGTCTATAAGAGTTGTCATATCACTTGATGTGGATAAAAGAGAAAGAAGCTGTCTATACATTTGCAATGATCAGAAGCGACTTTAACCGTTCTGGTTGTGTGTAGAGATGAATTGATTGTAGCACGGGAACCAAAAAAGTGATTGTCTGTACTATTGTATAAGATTGTCTATAGTTGACATGGTAATTTGCTATAAACAGTTGTACATGCCCTAATACCCTCTGTTAATAAATCCAAGAGAAGAAAGATCAACGAACATTTTTTTTTAGAAAAAATAAAAGAAAGATCTACGACGATATGGATTATCTCCTGAACACGCAACCGATCGAGTAATGTAGGTAAGGAAAAGGGTTACTAATGCTGCTGTTCATGATTGAAGAGATTTCCTACGTGTCAGTGAATCACCACGTTGGTGGATGTACATCGTCTTCAGGCGGCAAACTAACCAGCACAGGAGCAAATGCACGACTTCATGCATACCAAACGGCGCACATGCTGGTTTTGCCATTCATGGACCAACAGTCATTTCTTCACGCGTTCTTTTTTCTAGATGCGTTCCCGTAATTCCCTCTTGTTTTAGAATATCTCATTTCTATAAGTATATATATATATATATGAAAGAATATGTGGAGGTCTACTTAGATTAGTGTACCGGCGAAGGTAGCTTCCGGGCAGGGTGGGTGTCTGCCCGTGCTCCGGTGATGCGCAGTGGGGCGTTCGAGCTATACTTCTCGCTGGCAGAGCTCGTGCGCATTGCGTGGTATGACGAGGAATCCGCCTCGTAGGTGTTCATGTCCAGGCAGAGCTCTGCCTCTAGCCCGGCTTTGACCTCCTCACCTCCTAGCTACCAGGTTAGTAGTATTTTGTTCCTCGCCATGTTCTATTCTTATTTCTATTCCTTCATTCAATCAGTAAACCGTTTCTGCTCCTTCGTATGATCAACAAAGTTTATTGTGTTTAGAATCAAAGGGTTGATTAGCTAAAAAAATCAACTGGCACATCCATAGGACCTATTATTAATTACTCTATTCAGTTCTTAATTTGTTAGTCTCTTCGGCTCACTTAGCAGAGACATAGTCAGAGTATGTCAAATGGTTTGTGACAATTTCTTCTTTTTTTTTTTTTTGCTATTTATCCAGTTACACGGTGACTGTGCTTGGCAGGGGCGGATCTAGAGGGTGTTAGGTATGTCCTAGCATTCCAAAAATTTCAGAAAAATACTACAAGATCACCTCTTAATAGATCAAATTTGTTGATCGAATCAGTTCCGATTTTAGTAATTTTCAATTTTTAAGACATTAAAACTATTTATACTCTACTTTTAACAAATCAAATATACATGTTGGATTTATGATGTTACGAAATTATTGTATAAGACTATAGAACTGTGCGTACAAAGCGTGCATCTTCGTAGAAATTTTTCTTGTTCCGTCACCGGTGCTGATATATTGAGTAGAAAATTTATCTTAGGATATCTAAATTGTGCAACAAGATTAATGATGATTACAAATGGTGCTGTTCATGATTGAAGAGATTTCCTACGTGTCAGTGAATCACCACGTTGGTGGATATACATCGTCTTCAAGCGGCAAATTAACCAGTACAGGAGCAAATGCACGACTTCATACATACCAAACGGCGCACATGCTAGTTTTGCCATTCATCCTGTCAGAAATGAAAGAGAACGGGAGATAATGAATTCAAAAATAAATCCTTTATTGCATATGGTCATATTTTTATACATGTCGAATGGACACCATTAAAAGGTGTTTATTAGGAGAAGGTGGCTCTTCGTGAGAAGGCACCTCTTTGTCTATTAGGGAGAAGGTGGCTCCTCGTGAGAAGGCACCTCTTTGTTGAATGTAATCACAACTGTTTCTTAATACTCTCCCTTGATCAATTCTGTCATCTGTATAAATATTGATTACTCCTCCAAAAACTATGTGGAAAAATATAAGGAGATATATGATATTTACATGCCATTGAAAACTTCTTTAAAAACCCGGTGGAAAAAAATATAAGGAGAAACTGATTAACATATATGAATACTTGTATTGATATTGCCTCGTTAAAAACCTTAGATGAGAAATCTTGATAGAAAAACTCATTAAGGAAAAGAGTGCAATATACTAATCTGATGATCATAAACAGGTTATAATCAGGAGTTTACTCCCCCTGAATTTTGCAAGTCTCGAAGTCGTCTCATACCAATTCCATGAATATATTTTTTTGGAATAAAGCTATTGGTAAAGATTTTGTGAATAAATTAGCAAGATTCTCACAAGATTTTGTTTGCAAAATATTTATGTTCCCATTTTTCTGTAATTCATAAGGATAAAATAATTTAGGAGCAATGTGTTTAGTGATATTGCTCTTTATATAACCTGTTTGCACCTTTATATAACCTGTTTGCATCTTTGCAATACAAGTTGCACTATCTTCGCAGATAATGGTGGGTGACTCAAATGAATCTACACCACATGACTTCTGAATGTATTGAATCATTCTGCGAAGCCACACGCATTCGCGAGACGCTTCATACAAAGCGATAATCTCAGAATGATTGGTGGAGGTTGCCACTAGGGTATGTTTTGATGACTTTCATGAGAAAGCTGTACCACCATTTAAGAAAAACAAATCCAGTCTGAAATTTGGCATTACGGGGATTAGATAAATAGCCACCATCCGTATATCCGATCATGGCCGTATCTTGGTTTTTCTGATAGAATAAACCAAGATCTTTTGTACCTTAGAGATACCTGAAGATGTATTTTATGCCAGTCCAATGTCTTTTTGTTGGACATGCACTGTATCTTGCCAGTAAGCTTACTACAAATGCAATATCAGGCCTAGTGCAATTTGCAAGATACATTAGTGCTCCAATAGTATTGAGATATAAAATCTCTGGTCCCAATATCTCCTCATCTTCACTCTTAGGTTTGAATGGATCTTTATCCCTATCAAGGGATCTGACTACCATGGGTGTTTTTGATGGATATGATTTATCCATATTAAACTTCTCCAGAATTTTCTAGGTATATGCAGACTTGTGCACAAGAATTCCTGAGGGAATGTGCTCAAGTAGGCCTAAGCAAAATTTGGTTTTGCTAAGGTCTTTCATCTCAAATTCTGTCTTAAGATGATTGCCTGCTTCTTTTATATCTTGTGTGATTTCGATGATATTGAGATCATCAACATATACTGAGATGATGCAAAATCTAGTTGATGATTTCTTTATGAACACACACGGACAATCATCATTGTTTGAGTAACCCTTCTACAGAAAGAACTTACTCAGTTGGTTGTACCACATTCTTCCCGACTGTTTCAAGCCATATAATAACTTTTGCAGTCTTACACAATACATGTTGTGATCTTCTTTTGGATTCGGAATTTGAAGCTCCTCAGGGATTTTCATGTATATGTTCGAATCAAGTGACTCATATAAATATGCGGTCACTACGTCCATTAACTGCATGGATAAGCTCATTTGCACTGCCAATGATATGAGGTATCTAAACGTAATTCCACTCATAACAGGAGAGTGTGTTTCATTGTAATCGATACCGGGTCTCTACGTGAACCCTTGTGCTACAAGCCTTACTTTATATCTCACCACCTCATTGTTTTCGTTACGTTTCCGAATGAAAATCCGTTTTGCTCCCACAGGGAACACATTATGAGGAGTGTGTATTACTGAGTAAATACGTCTCTTTTGTAAAGCGAGCGCAATTCTTCCACAATTGCTACCTTCCATTTGACCCAATCTGAGCGCTTCTGGCACTCTGTTATAGACTTTGGTTCTGGATCTGGGTGAAGGTATTTAGCAATTTTCGAATTAAAATATGTGTTGACAACTGCAGTCTTTCTATTAAATGATTCTCCTAAATCAATATAATTTGTGGAAATTTCATTTACACCGTCTAACTCCTTATGATTTCCCTCAATGATGGAGTAAGGTGGTTTCAATGTCCCAGCATCAGAATTGATATGCACATTTGCGCTGGGTCCTGGATGTTCAACATCCAATTGGTGTCTTTCAACTTGAGGTTGAATTGCATTTACTGCTTGAGAATGTTTCCTCTGTTTCCGCGGATTCTTTTGGGAAACCATATCTCTCGCGACCAGATTTCTCCCCCTCTTATTATTATTTAGGAGATGAGTGGTTTTGTTAGGTACCTCCACTCTTTCTGGTGCATTTACAATGGGGATATATAATTTAGTGACACTTTTGTAATCAGTAAATTCATCTGGTAGATTATTTACAATGTGTTGCAAATTTATGATCCTCTGAACTTCTAGTTTAGATTCTTTAGTACGTGGATCTAAGGACTGGATGCCTGAGACATTAATTCCAATCTATTTCCTGGCATTCTTTGTGGTATTGATCTCCCCCTAATGCTGGAAAATTGTCCTCATCAAATATACAATCAACGTACCGGGCTATGAATAAGTTCCCTGTTAGGGGCTCAAGATACTTTATGATTGACGGAGAATTGTATCCTATATAGATCCTTAATTTTCTATGAGGGCCCATCGATGTACGCTGCGGTGGTGATATCAGTACGTATACAACACAACCGAATTTTTGCAGATGAGAAATACTAGGTTGATTCCCACGTACTACCTACATGGGAGAGATAGTATGATATACAGTTGGACAAATTTGCTTTAAGTCAGTGGCGTGTAAGACCGCATGACCCTAACATGATGTTGGTAAGTGATAATTCTGCGGAAGTGGTCGTGTGATTAATTTGACTTTCTTGATAAGAGATTCAGCTAGATCATCTAGGTATGTACATATGGTACTGAATGCTCTATATTTATACTCATAGCCAAACAATAATCATTAAATGCACGTAAAGTGAATTCAGCTGCATTATCCATTCGAATGGATTTTATCTTGTGATCAGGATAATTTGCCCTTAATTTGATAATTTGGGTAAGTAATTTGGCAAAGGCATAGTTCCGTGTGGATAAAAGACACACATGAGACTATCTTGTAGAAGCATCAATAAGTACCATAAAGTACCGAAATGGCCTAGATAATGGGTCTATAGGACTACATATATCTCCTTAAATACATTCAAAGAAATTTAGTGATTCATTTTTAATTTTAAGGTAAGAGGGCCTTAAATATAATTTGCCAGTTACACATGCGGTGCAAACAAAATCTGATGATTTTGGAAAATTCACAATATTTATGTTGTGACCAATAGAATTGTTAATAATTTTTTTCATCATTCATAAACCAGGGTGACCAAGGTGATCATACCAAATCTTGAACTTATCAAGATTCTGAAAAATTATTTTGTACACAACATGTGGTACAGGTTTAATGTATGTATAGTACAATCTAGATGATAAGGAATGAATTTTCTCAAGCACTTGAGATTCATATCCATCATGCTTTGTGATGTGCAAATATTCATTATTTGCTTCAGCATGGGTTTCCATATGGAAACCATTTTTACGGATATCTTTGAAGCTGAGTAGGGTACGAGTTGAATCAGGATACAAAAGTGCATCCTCGATCACTATATTTGTACCCAGAGGGAGAATAATTGTGGCTCGACCCGAACCCACAATTATTGCATCACGCCCAGTGATTGTCATAACATTTTCATTACTCTTTTTGAGAGTATGAAAATATTTGATCTCCCTTAAAATGGTGTTAGTAGTACAACTACCCACTAAACAGATTTCCTCCTCCATCAGATTGCCTCCCGTAAAATCTATATAGAGTAAAATAAAATTCAGTTTGAATTTTAAACTCAAATATATAAAAATAAATATATTACATATTATGTTTAAGGTACATAATATTACAGTTGATACTGTTCAAACAATATACAACATTCTTAAATACTATAATAGGCTTTTAAATGACAATTAGGAGATAATTTGGAGACTAATTGAGATCTCCAAACATGTCTTGGGAATGAAATTCCACAATCATGTCATTGATACCGAGGGGGTCTTCCTCTTTCTGCTGGATCAAAGTTAGGTTCTCCTTGGGAGGAGTATCCTGAGCATTGTCTACTACCAGATTGACTTCTGGTTTTTCACTGAAGTGAGCCTCAATGTTATCTCCTTGAACGCACTTTTCCTTTCCAATGAAATGGAGGTATGCTTCAACCAAATATTTGGGAGTACGATATTTGTTTGTTCGTTGATTCGAACATCCTCACCTTTGACAAACTTGAGAGTCATCCTTATGGTCACTTTTCTTAAAATGATCTTTTCCCTTGTTAATTCCACCATATTTCTGCTTGTCATTAAACTTCCACTTTCCCTTAGATTTTATATGGCTTCTCTTGCGACCATGGAATTTATTTATATTATGAGTATTAGAATGTACTTTAGGCAGTGGCATCGACCTTGTTGGGCGAGCTTGATGATTCTTCATGAGAAGCTCATCATGTTTTTTTTTTGCCTGGAGTAGAGTGTATATTAGCTCAGAATATTTTACATATTTTTTATTACGGTATTGCTATTGCAAAATCCTCATCAAAGGATGGAAAGTGCATAAATTTTTTTTGATCATATCAGCATCCGAAACTGCTTGGTTGCAAAATTGGAGCTTTGAGTTGATCTTATGGACAACAGAGTTGTATGCTGCTACGAATTTAAAATCCTGGAATCGAAGAAGCAGCCATTCACGTTGTGCTTCTGGCAGCATCACCGCTCTTTATTGATTATATCACTCCTTTGAGAAGTTCCAGAGAGCAAGTGGATTTTCCTCTATTAAATATTCAGTTGTTAGATTTGAATGGAGGTGATGCATAATAAAATGCAAAGTTGTATATTTGGCAATCTTCGAGATAGGTGAAGCATTTTCAACTGTTTCAACAATTGTTGATCCAAGGTTTCGGGATGCCAAAATGATTTTGATGTCCATTGCCCATGTCAAGTAATTACTTCCATCCAAAGCGAGTTCAACAAATTCCTTTTTGAGGAATAATTAACTATTTGCCACTCTTACGGGGGTCAGTGGTAACAGATTTGCCCCGTCAGTGACTCATATCACTGTAGCGTGTCAGTGACTCATATCACTGTAGCACTCCGTAAGGGTGGCAAATAGTTAAAAGCCCCCCTTTTTGAAAATGTAGCCATGTCCTGCATGAGAGCACCATGCGTTAATAAATTTACTTGAGAGTAAATTTAAATAACATAAGAATGTTGCAATTGTGCAAGATTAAGGTCATTTAAATAACATAAGAATGTCACAATTGTGCAAGATTAAGGTCATTAAAAAAATGACTATAAGTGGAGACCTTTGATATAGAATAGACGATAAATTCGCTGCTATAGTCTTAAACGTCATTCCGATAGAATGAGCGAGACAACAGTCACAGTCAAAGACATAGTCTCTATTCCATTAATTTTGGATAAAACACGGTGAAGGTAATCATCGTATCATCAAATGATAGGACGTAGACCTCGCAATAGTGGGCGATTCGCTGCTATGGCATGGATGCTATCCCATTGGGATGGGCAACGCTACAGTCGTGACCTATGCCATGGACTCTAATGCCTTGTGTTGTACCCAAAATAAATAAATGTAATCATTGAAATAAAATAGTGTAGACTTTATAATAATCACCAATTTATTTGCATAATGTTCTGCTAATTATTTAAGAAAAATAAGGCTTAAATAAATTTAATTGATTTAGAAAAATTGCATTGCAGTCTATATAAAAAAATAGGCGTGTGTGGGTTGACGAGAGAAGCGTATGCATCGCTGGTCTTGTAGAACTTGGTGATCACATGGGAGCACAGCGCGATTGCCTTCTTCTTGTCCAGTGAACACACTTTGCCTTCACCTTTCTTGTTTCTTTCTTTACTTAATCTCAAAAATCTAGATGACAGATTGCTTGTGGCCAAGGAATTGATTGCTTTGTCTCGTCGTAGTCGACTCTACCCAACAAGACTAGCTTTCCTTCTTGCTTTTACCCTTGAGCAATGCTGATAACGTGTTAGAAATGAAAGAGAGCGAGAGAGAATGAATTCAAGTACAAATGCTTTATTGCATATGGTCACATATTTATACATATCGAATGGACACCATTAAAAGGTATCTATTAGGAGAAGGTGGCTCTTCATGAGAAGGCACCTCTTTGTCTATTAGGGAGAAGGTGATTCTTCATGAGAAGGCACCTCTTTGCTGAATATGATCACAACTGTTTCTCAATATATCCAACAGTCATTTCTTCGCACATTCTTTTTTCTAGATGCATTCCTGTAATTCCCTCTTGTTTTAGAATATCTCATTTCTAAAAGTATATATATATATATATGTGTGTGTGTGTATGAAAGAACATGTAGAGGTCTACTCAGGTTGGTGTAGTGGCAAAGGTAGCTCCCGGGCAAGGTGGGCGCCTGCTCGGGGTCCGGCAATGCGTAGTGTAGCCTTCGAGCTATACTTCTCGCTGGCAGAGCTCGTGCGCAATAGCGAGGAGTCGGTCTCATAGGTGTTCGTGTCCGAGCAGGTCGCTTGCGAGCTCTACCTCCAGCCCGGCTTGGACCTCCTCACCTCCTAGCTACCAGGTTAGTAGTATTTTGTTCCTCGCCATGTTCTATTCTTGTTTCTACTCCTTCATTCAATCAGTAAACCATTTTTGCTCCTTCATTTGATCCACAAAGTGTCTTGTGTTTTAGAATCAAATGGTTGATTAGCTAAAAAATCAAATGGCACATCCATAGGACCTATTGTTAATTACTCTATTTAGTTCTTAATTACTATGGACCTGTTGTTAATTACTCTATTCAGTTCTTAATTTGTTACTCTCTTCGGTTCATTTGGCAGAGACATAGTCAGAGTATGTCAAATGGTTTGTGACAATTTCTTATCTTTTTTTGCTATTTATCCAGTTACACGGTGACTGTGCTTAGCAGGGGCGGACCTAGAGGGTGTTAGGTATGTCCTAGCACTCCAAAAATTTTATAAAAATACTACAAGATCACCTCTTAATAGATCAAATTTGTTGATTGAATTGGTTCCGATTTTAGTGATTTTTAATTTTTTAGACATTAAAACTATTTATACTCTACTTTTAACAAATCAAATATACATGTTGGATTTACGATATTATGAAATCATTGTACAAGACTATAGAATTGTAGGTGCAAAGTGTGCATCTCCGTAGAAAGTTTTCTTGTTCCATCACTGGTGCTGATATATTGAGTAGAAAATTTGCCTTAGGATATCTAAATTGTGCAACAAGATTAATGATGATTGGTTTAATTACTTGATAGTTTGCTATACTGAGTAGGAGATATTTAAATCACTTGATGATGTACTACGGTTCTAAAGCATGAAGACTCAGAAAATGAGTTTGCCTTGTACTAGGCGTGATTAGCACATTAGTGGTATGTGATATACTAATTCAATACTTCAATGTGAATATATTTTCTTATATTATATGATGCACTAATCAATATTTTTTATCTTACAAAGTCTATTTTTGGTGTGTGGTTGGACCTTTGTTGGTGAATTCTTGAAGTGTTGATAGTATCATAGTGAGGTACTTATCACATCTTTCTTTATTTTCATTAATGAATGTTCATACATGTATTGGATTATGCTTTTAGTTAAAAAACTTATTGTAGCTCTCAGTTTCGCTTGTGTGATAGGTATATGAACTTGTTCACATTTATGGTTGTAGTTACGCTTGCCTAGGCCCCAGGCTCCAAAAATTTTCTAGTTTCGCCATTGGGTTGGTGATGAGTATTTGACAGTATTTGAGCTTGGTATGCTCAGGTTTGAGTTTGATTTGAATTAAATTTTTAAAATGAAACAATTTGAGTTGTGTTTACCAGGGGCGGTAGTACCGGACATGTTGGGGCGGTACTATCGGCCAGACAGCGACACTACCGGCTCATGGAGCACGAGTTATATTCCATAGAGAGTCTTCATCGAATTTAGGCGAAGCGGCACCGTGGCCGTCTTTGGAAGCGATAGTCTTGAAGCCACGAGGCACCATCGGCCCTGTGGAGGCGATGAGTGCTAGCCTATTGAGCGAATTTTAAGTTTGAAAATTTGAATTTGTGTGAGGTTTATTGTATATCAATTTGGACATTACTATGTGGTGTGTTTCTTTATTTTTGATGGTTGTAGGACGACGGTGCTAGGTCATGGTGAAGCGAAAGATGATCGGGACTAGGCAAGATGAGCCAGAGGTCCAGATGATCAAAAATCACCGAAGATGATCGAAGACAGAGTCAGTACAAACCTAGATGACAAGGATCGGATGAGATGCTAGCTAGGAGCTACTCAGATCAAGGAGGGCTGTTGGATCACGGTCTAGAAGATAGATTAGTGGGTCTAGTTAGCATACTTTGAGAAGCGTGCAAAACCCGTTATGTTAGAGGGTTTCGGGTTAGCCCATGTATAAGTGAGTGAGTCAATCTTAGCCCTTGATGGTGATTCCTAGGGTAGAAGAAACTCATCTAAGGGTGGAGAATGATTCAAGAGTAGTATAAATAGAGGGGTAGAGATAGCCTTTCTCCTCTTGAAGGTTTTGAGGTTTTTGTACTCCTTTGAGTTTTACCAACTCTGTTGTGAGGCTTTTTTAAACCCCCCTTCTAGAAATGAAAATCTATTCCTCTCAACTCTGAGTTTACTTTCCGCATTTACATTATATCTTTAAATTCCACAATTTACATTCTTGTAATTTACTTTATGCACATTTGGATTTGCCTCCCCTCCTTCTAAATGCTCGTGGATTTTGTGCCTAGGATGTATAATTTATGGATAAGTCTTCTTCAAATCATATCCTAATCATCTAGACAAATCTTATATTTCTTCTTGTAAAAAATCGATCTTTTGTTCTTAAGAAGATGATTCTTGGAAGGCCAGGTTTTTGGTATTTTTGTCTTGTGTTCTAGCTTGCTATGACATGTGGAAAGTCATCTAGAATTATCTTGATCGTCAAGAACTCATGAGCTAGCTGAGGGCCAAGTTTTTGTTTTTGTATATATTCTTGTGCACTCTTCCTTGAATAAAAAAAAGTCAGAACTTTGAAATCAATCTTTATGATTGAAGGTTGAAATAGGTTCCTGACATCCATAAAAAGGTGTCCAAAAAGTTTCGCAAGGTCTGGATCAACCAATCAAAAGATTCATCAATTTTCCTTTCGAGTCTGGTTGATTTTCACTATTCACTGTGCTGTCTTTGTTGTAGCCACAGTAACTCCGGCTGTACCGCTATAGTACCCCTAGTAGTACCGGGCTACTGTTCATCCGGCACTACTGGGCCATTTTGTGGTAGTGCCGCCTATTGCTGATTTTTTTCTGAAATTTTGTGTTTTCCACTTTGCTTCAATGAAGTGAGGTTCTTAGTTGGATCTTTATATGGGGAAAAATTTTATTTTGTGATCATTCACTCCCTCTCTGATCGCCATCTCAATCTTTCAATTGCTATCAAAGCCCAGTTTTGCTCTTCTATAGATCTTGACCGATCTCGAGAGTTATGGCAATGGACAAATATTCCATTAAACCTCGAATCTTTTTTGGAGTTGATTTTCCTTTCTAAAAGTCCTGAATGGAGTTGTATATCACTACCCAGGACTTTCTGATATGGCAGAAGGTGAAGCTCCTGTATGAAGTTTCTACCGATGAGAACGTCACGGCCGACAATATAACTGACATTGAGGCGAATGCTAAGGCAAGGAACAATGACAGCAATGACTTCATCGAGATATGTTTCATGGCAGACGCCAATGGCATCAGCAACTTTGAGCTCTACAATGACTCAGATGATGTACCCTCCTATGACCAACTCAATGAAGCTTTCTGCAAATTAGGGAAATTTTATACTAGAGTTAGGGCTAGGTATCTGAAGCTAAAGAAGAAAGTAGATACTTTGTCTCAGGAGTTAGCTTCTCTTAGCTCTTATTCTTCCCGAGAGTCTGCTAGTTGTACTCTTTGTGATACTTTGTTTGTAGAACTTGAGAACCTAAGGACTATGCATGATAGTGTGGTTTCTGAGCTTGAGAGTCTAGGGTTGATGATGCTAGCACCTGTTCAATTGAAGCTATTCCTATGGATGCTAGTTTTCCTAATGCTCGCACTAGCGCATCATGTGAAAATTGCCCTAAATTGCTTACTGTAATTGATGCCATGAGCACTCATCTTAGGAAGATATCTACTAGAAATAATAACCTTGAATTGTATGCTTCTAAGGACTCAGTCAGCTCATGTGAGGGTTGTAGGCAACCAAAACTTGACAATGAATCTTTAAATATCAAGTGTGCTGAACTTGCTAAGGACTTACTAGTTAAGTCACAAGAGAGCTGCTTACGATGTGCTGAGATTGAGAGGGACTTGGATAAAATTTAAGTCAAACTTAGAAAGAAATTAGAGACCCAGACCCTTAGAATTAGAGATGCTCCTTACATTTCTTGTGAGGTCCTCAAGATCAAGGTAGTTGTGGTAAGGGAGAGAAATGCATGTGTCGTTAATTCTTCCTTATCTGGTTCTTCTTCATCTTCTTCCCCTGCTTTTCCTGTGCCTCTCTCTTCTAATAGTGTGAGTATCTCATGAGTACTCTTGAGAAGTTTGTAGGTGGTAAGAAGAAGCTTAATCTCATTCTAGACCAGTCTAAGATTCGTCGATTCAATCAAGGTCTAGGATTTGACTACTTGGAGCATGCTAAAACTCATCCTTCTACCATTGTGTGTGGCTCTAAGAGTAGAAAGATTGTGGTTACTCCTAGAGTGAGCACTACTATGTTTAGGTATGCTGGGTTTGTCCATAGGATCTTTGATCAGAAGGGTGCTCCTTCTGCTTCTAGTAAGACGAAGTATTCATGTACCTTCTGTCAGAAAGATGGTCACCTAGTAGATTTCTGTTTTAAGCATGCCAAGATCACGAGGCGCAAGCGTGTTTGTGCCCTTAGGGGTATTTAGGGTCATCCCCAGACTCTAAGTGCTTCTAAAGCACATACTGCTGCTAGACAGGATAGAGTGTCATCTATTTTTGGGTAGCGTTCAGGACTTGGATTTCATGTTGTTCACTCAAGTTTTCATTCTAGATCTGCTCTTGGTCAGTCTTTCTGCTGACCTTTTAATATTCCTCGTGTTTCTTCTCGAGATAAATATCGACGGCATCATGTGTTTCCTGGTAGGAGATTTGGGTAGCCTCAATGGGATGATTTGGCCTTTGCACCTCGGTGGGCTAGCCCAGTTCTAGCTTCTAGATCTTTTACTAGAGCTGCTTCTGGCCTTATGAGAGTAGAGCATCGAAAAGACACTAGAGTGCAGTCTTTTGCTCCTGTGGCTAGTACTTTAAGATGTCGTGTGGTTCAGTAATGAGTTCCTAGATCTTCTCTTTGTCCCAATACTGAGTCACCTCTCTCTCTTGTGTGTTGACCAAGTTTGTAGGATGGGGAAGGGAGATGTATGGATCGTTGATTTTGGTTGTTCTCGCCATATGACCAGAGACTCTAGATAGTTGATCTCTTCCCTAATCTGAGCTCCCAGTGATGAGTTGATCACTTTTGAGGACGCTTCATCAGGTAGAGTAAGCTGCAATACAATTTATATTAATGACAATTTCATTCTTAAGGACGTTGCAATACGCTTCATCTGTATTGATAATTTCATGCTTAAAGACGTTGCCTAAGTGAGTAAGCTGCAATACAATTTGCTTTCTATTTTTTGGCTTATCGTTGACTCTTTCGAGGTAAAATTTAAGAGTAGTGCTTGTAGAATCCTTGATTCATTAGGAGAGCTAGTTTGCGGGATTTTTAGATTTAGGAGAGTCTTCCGTGTTGATTTTTCTTCTTCTTCTAGAGATTCTCTTTGGTGTTTGATTGCTTCAGAGTCCCGTGATCTCTCATTCATGCATAGGAAATTAGGTCACATCGGTTTTGACCACTTGACCAGAGTTAGCAACTATAATCTTATTCGTGGTTTGCCTAAACTTAAGATGGTCACATACTTAGTCTGCTCTCCTTGCCGACATGACAAGATGGTTGCTGCTTCTCACCCTCCAGTTACTGTTGTGATGACTGATGTATCAGGACAGTTTTTACACATGGTCATTGTTGGTCCAATTGGAGTGCAGTCAGCGCGTGGGAAGTGATATGTTCTTGTCATTATCGATGTTTTTTTAGGTATTCTTGGGTGTTTTTTATGGCCTCAAAGGTTGAGTCTTTTTCCTATTTCAGGGGTTTGGTCCATAGGTTGTTTATTGAGCTCTCTGGTGCCTTACAAGCTATTTGCAGTGACAATGACACAGAGTTCAAAAATTCCTACTTTGAGAGCTTCTGTGAGGAGTTAGGCTTAGAGCATTAGTTTCCCTCTCCATACGTCCCTCAACAAAATGGCGTAGTCGAAGAAAAAATAGGACCTTAGTTGAGATAGCCAGGACGATACTAGACAAGTATAATATTCCTAGAAAGTTTTGGGTTGAGGCTATAGCTACTGTTTGCCATATGTCTAATCGAGTTTTCTTGAGAGCATATTTGCACCACACTTCTTATGAGTTGAGGTATGGGCGAAAGCCCAGTGTTTCTCATTTTCGTGTGTTTGGTTGCAAGTGTTTTATTTTGAAGTCTGGTAACCTGGATAAGTTTGAGTCTCGTTTTTCTGATTGTATTTTTTTAGGTTACTCGACTTCTTCTCATAGCTATAGGGTCTGGAGTTGTGATGTGAATAGAATCATAGAGACCTGTGATATGACCTTTGATGAGGCTAGCCCAAGAGCTCGACCTGATATATCAAACTCTTCCTCTTTCCAAGACCATCTTTGTAGAGGATGAGGATGATGGAGATGATGGTGCTCCATCTGATCCAGTCCCCTCTACACCTGAGGTGCCTCCTGTTTCCATTTTTGTACCTTAGGGAGACCAGCTCTTACCTTCAGACTCACCTTTTAGCGAGTAGCTTTGTTTCTGTCTCTTCTGTTCATAAGGTAGGGGCCACTTCTGCTTCTAGACCTCCTCACCATATTCAGAGAGATCATCCACCTGATCAGAATATTGGCAGTCTATTTGAGTTGGTCACACGCTCGAAATCAGGCTTGTCCAATTTCTGCCTCCACTCAGCTGTTGTTGTCTATTTTGAGCCGAAGGATGTTTCTCATGCATTATACGATGAGTTTTGGGTTAATGCTATGCATGAGGAGCTTAAGAACTTTGAGAAGAACAATGTATGGCAATTTATTGAGCTCCCATCTAGTCATAATATTATTGGAACCAAGTGAGTGTTCAAGAATAAACAGAGCGAGGATGGGGTTATCATTAGAAATAAAGCTAAACTAGTTGTACAGAGCTTTACTCAGGTTGAGAGTCTTGACTTTAAAGAGACCTTTGCCCCTATAGCTAGACTAGAAGCTATTAAGATCTTATTTACATTTTCGGTATCCAAGGGCTTCAAATTTTATCAAATGGATGTCGAGAGTTCACTCCTCAATGGGTAAATTGAGGAAGAGGTGTATGTCAGGCGGCTTTCAGGATTCGAAAAACCCAAGTACCCAAACCATGTATTCAAGCTTTACAAAATTTTATATGAACTTAAGCAGGCCTCTAGAGTTTGGTATAAGAGGCTTAAATATTATCTTCTTAGTCATGGTTTTAAAATGGATATAGAAGACAAGACTCCGTTCATTAGACATCAGGATTCTTATTTTCTTCTTGTCCAGATGTATGTGGATGATATTATCTTTGGTGGCACCTCGCACTCTCTTGTGTCTTAGTTTTCAGAGGTAATGAGCACAGAGTTTGAGATGAGTATGATAGGCGAGTTGAGCTACTTCCTTGGCTTCCAAATCAAGCAGACTCGGGAGGGCGCCTTCTTATATCAATGCAAGTACACTCGAGACCTCTTAAGATGCTTCGGTATGTCTGATGGGAAGCCAGTGATGGCTCCTATGGCTGCCATGTTGTCCTTGAGACTGATCAGGATGGCGAGCCAGGCGATCAGAAGGAGTTTAGGAGCATGATCGGTTTCCTCTTATATCTCGCTGCCTCAAGGCCGAACATATATTCTGCTGTATGTTTGTGCAGTCGATTTCAGGCTTCTCCTCATGTCTCTCATCATCAAGCGGTGAAGCACATCTTCAGGTACCTTTGAGCTACTATTGACTATGGTATTTGGTACTTTTTCTCTTCTTGTCTATCCCTTAGAGTCTTTTCCGATGCAGACTTTGTCAGCTATAGGTAGATAGGAAGAGCACTTCCGGCACTTACCAATTCATTGGCACTTCTCTTATCTCTTAGTCAACTAGAAAGTAGTCCGGAGTTGTGTAGTCCACCGCTGAGGCCGAGTACGTCGCTGTAGTTAGGTTGGATGAGATCGACCTTGTGGGACTTTGGGTTAGAAATAGAGAGTGTTCCACTTTTCTGTGATAACACTTCTGCTATTTGTATGGCTAAAAAGCTAGTGCAGCACTCTAGGACCAAACACGTAGACATTAGATATTACTTCCTTAGAGATCATGTGGAGAAGGGTGATATAGTGCTTCAGTTTGTAGAGAGTGACCACCAGATTGTCGATATCTTTAGCAAGCCTTTGGATAGCTCTAGGTTGGTAGCTTTGAGATGAGAGTTTGGAGTTGTGTGCCCTAATGGCATCACTTGAGGGGGAGCTGGTTTGTATATTATGTACTATATATGGTTTCTTCTAGCATTTCCTTTCTTATACATCTTCTCGGTGATATTGGATTTAATTCTATAGTTGTAAGTTCACTTCACTTAGACTTCTGGTATACTTTGCATGGATCTCTTATCTTATGCTATAGGTTGTTATTATGCACAATTAGTTGTTCTCTTTTCTCTATATATTGAGTTCCCTCATAGTCTTACAAATCTAGCAGGTGTTGGACCCCCTAGATAGATAGAATCTATGTGCACTTCTTAGCTTGGGATCTAGAGTCAGCTTCCCTATGTCAGTCATTGGGAAAAATGAGAGTGGGTCTGAGCCATAGTGTTCTCTACTATCTTTTATATGCTTTATAGCTATTTAGTTTGTAGTTTCTCGTCTTTTTCTCCTTATTCTGTGTTTCTAGTTTTGATTGAGTTTCTAGTTCTGATATATAATGCGTTCCTCCTCCTCTTAACCCTATGAAGCACCCAAACACCGATTTCTAATTATTTCAAATTAGCAAACTATAGAGATAATTAGCAAAAATTTAAAACGTTGAAATTTATTTTTCATACTTTTGACTATTAATTATGCTTGCAATGTATGTGCCATTGCTATTCATGAAACTTGTAAAAATACCATAACTTTTGACTCGTACCTTCGATTTTAGTGTTTTTGTGCTTTCCGAAATCATCACACAATGAGCTCTTCAGTTATATTCTTTTGGGCACCGATTCTAATTTCTAAATATGAAATCCGAACATTTTTGTTAAAATGGCCATAACTTTTGACTCGTAACTCCGATCGAGACGTTCTTTGGCTCGTTGGAAAGATAACGAAAAATAGCACTGAATTTCATAAGCGTGAAAATCAGATGGTCGGATTTCGATAGTTTGTGTGAGTCTTGTGGCACAAAATTCCAAAAAGATCGTTTAGGACCTCAAAACGGTCTCTGAAGTTTTGAATCTATTTGATCGTTCTTTTTAATTGGTGAGTTTGAAGATGATGGGAAGCTGTACACTTTGTTGCAATCGGAGTTTTTATTGCACATATTAATTTCGATTGTTGCATGCATTATTTAGTTGCACCGACACATCCGAGTCTTAGTCGCCCCCTAAAAAATATCAGACCGGTTGAAGTTGAAGGATGCGAGATCTCCAAAATGGAAATTAATGTATGTATTTACAAATGAGTGGTTTAGCAAACTTTACATGTCTAAATCACATTTTATTCGGACCGCATATCAACTGTCTGAGATGACGATGAAGAGGGACTTTCTATATATCTTCCCGCTCTTGTGCAGTGGACTTGGAAGAAGTACATAACTTCTGCAGTCTCCATTCGAACCGTAATTAGTTCCGTTCTGTCAGTTCGTAATTACTCACAACATAGAGAGTATCTCGTACAATAAAGAATATGTATGTATAGTATACGAACATATAAGATTAGCTAAATAGTATTTACATTTTTTAGGAGTGGTATGTATATTTTTTTAGACATACTCCTTTTTATGTCCATATATAAAGGTATTTGTAAAATATGCTAAAAACTATGTATTCTCTTGCAATTTTTTATGTGGTTCACATTGGAATATCTTATAATTAGTATATGAGTATACTCAAAGTGATAAAGGAGTATTTCAAGTTCGTTTAGTTAGTATTTTAGATGTGAAAGTAACTACACCGAGTAAAAATAATTTCATATATATATATATATATATATATGTATATATGGGAATTTTAAATAATTTTATAAAAATAGTCTTTAATTTTTTTAAAAATATATATATCTCTAATGTCTATTTTGTCGCTAATTGAATTGACTAACGGATTGTTTTATTTTAGATTTATTTGATAAGAGAAAGTCATCGCTAATTCATTTGATAACAAAAGGTATATTTTTGTAATTTTTGAGTATTTTTTGTGAAATTATTTAAAATATATTATTTAAAAAATCTATATATAGCACCCTAGATGAGTCGAATTTGTCGCCCAAGTAAGAGAGACTAGCAATAATAGCGCGCTACGCTGCGCCGTTCTGTATTCGGTTTTCATATTTGTTTAAAAAAATAGGTCGTTAGCTATAAACCTTCGAGGAATCTACGTTGTTTTAGAAAACCGCGGTTACAACCCGTCGTTTGATAAAATTTATCGAATTTTCGATTTCCGCATTTTTTAAATAAAATGGGTCGGTAGGTTTAAAAAAAAACCCGCGGTTATGATCCGTTGGCAAAGCCATAAGTTGCTTAAAACATTCGACGAATCTGTGTTTTTTTTGTGATGAAACAAATTTTTCGGTTTTTTAGGCGACGAAAATATTTTTTCGGGTTTTCGATGGCAAAACATTTTTTTGGGAAAAACGGATAAAGGACTCGAACGTAAGAACCAGGACTGTTTGATATTTTTTGGACACATTCGCTATCCCGAAAAATTAGAAAAGGGCTTGTTCGCGATTTGAAATTAACGGGAGGTTTTTTTCGCAAAACACCACGCCAGGGACCTAAACGCGAAGAAAAAAAATATCTTTGTCTCACAAAAAATCGCGAAGGACCTATTCGTAATATGGAAGGACCTATCCGTAATTCAAAGAAATGGAGGGGGTTTTTCGCAAAAACGTTTGGAGGACACGTGGGCAGCCTTACCTCTCGGCAATCCTCAGCTCTTTAAAGTATGCAAGCAGGATCGTTCCAAAGATTTTGGGGGCCCGGGGCGAGCTAAATCAAGCGGCCCTTTTATTGACTACCATAATTATTGCAGATAAAATATCGAATGCTTTTATATGTAATAAACTTGGTAGAAACAAGCCACAACCAAAAGATAGTTTAAACATAATCAAACTCATGTATTATTCAACTAAATTGAGCTCTAGCCTCCAAGATGCACCTTCAAGTCTACCCGCGCCACATTGCCATCACTACCAAAATGCAGCAACAAAAGCCAATGTCACCAACTCCTACAAATTTAAATAGGCAAGTTAAAGTTCCTTCTAACACTCTTAGATGCAAAGTCATCAATAATAGTATCAATGTCAATTTCATCCAATTTATCCTTCTCAATGCATAAAATTGCCAAACCATTTAACCTTTTTTGTGACATTGATGACCTCAAGTAATTTTTTAATAATTTTAGCTTTGAAAAACTTCTTTTAGCGGAGGCTACAGTCATAAGTATGATGAATAAGATTCGATAAGCAATTGAAACATTTGGATAGCAATCTAAATCCTTAACAAACTCAAAAACTCCATGGCGGATCGTGAGTGAGCGAGATAAAGTCATTTGTAGCACTTTTAGTTTAAAAAAATCATCTAACTCAATATCACATGAACTATTATGGGAAAATGTTTTTGCAAATTTAGTGCAACAATTTCTTAGTTCAATATTATCCAATGACTTTAAATTTTTTGAGCTAAATAAAAAACCAAATATACTCTTAAATGTAGTAAAATCCTCGAACATGTTCTTCAATGAAGAAATTGCTACATCCACCATAACAAGAAAGTAATTTACCTCAAAAGACTTCTCATTTGCTAAAACCTCTTCATTATAATCACTTTCATCTAACTACTTTTTGGGTATTTCGGTTTTTTCGAATTATGCTTCTATATTCATGTTATATGCAATTTGGGGACCCTCCTAAATTGGGGGCCCCTGACGATCGCACCGGCTGCCCGCCCTTTTGGGCCGGCCCTGTATGCAAGTATGACCAGCTTTCCTTTGTATATATGGCGAGGGACCGATGGAGGAGGGAGAAGACCGACCAAATGATCCGATTGGAGTAGCTCTCAGTACATCTGTCTACCTTGGGATGGAGACGAAGTCTCCATCAGTAAGAGAGTTCAATGCACATTCGCTACAGGCTTACAGTAAGGGCCACATGACCCTATGTATGGCAAGATTTATACAGTAGCTAGGTCTAATTTGTGCTAATTAATCTTTTGGCTCTCTGTTTACACCAAAATTTATCAATATATAACCGATTTATTAGACTGAGAACAAATTTGATATTTCTGGTCACTATCGGTTAAAAAGAGAAAAGTTAAGTTGAAGATAGAATTGTGACCGATGTTGATTCAATGGTGGAATTTTATTTGTACAAAAATTGATACGGATCACGGCTAGCAACGCATTGGAGAATGATACGATCGGCCGATGCGCTATAAAAAAGGATCAAGGGCAAGCAAGAGAAAAAACAAACAATTAAACAAACAACTCGTATCTATTTTTCATCTACTTTTTCCTATCAATTAGGAGTAGTCTTGTAATTTGGATTTCTTGTAATTCGTCGTTGGTCAATAAAGTTGTGCATGGCTGATTGTTGATCTTCTCTGATTATGCTAAGTTTGGTTTTCTCTAGTCTTGTTGTGTATCACTTTTTTAGGAAAATCTACTTTTATCAACCATTTAATCGGCCCTAACAGATTGTTTGGACTTATCGTTATGTTTGATTTAATCGGCTTTGTATAATTGTTTAGATCCTTACCGATTATCACATCAGATCGACTTTGAGCGTAACTGTCAATCTATCTTGTTGATTGTATAATTAAATTGGTTGGCACGTCTCGATCCTCTTAAACCTAGCATTCGCGTGTGTTTAAACAAATCAATTCATCATCATATTTTTCGTGTCAGCACCCTCCCTTCTCAAGGTTTTTTAATTTGCCTCGTACCTTTCTGTTCTGTATGCTTTGATCTAGCGACCGTCGCCGGTATGTGCATGAATGCATGATAACTGATTCCTACCTTCACAACTTTCTTTTCAACAGAACTCTATATAACAGAAGAGACCTTGTCTAACTAAATTTCTTCTCATGATTATAACCACGAGGCCAGGTGATAGTCCGTGTAATAGCACCGAGGATCCAAACTTTAAAAGCAGAAAAACAACAACACGTAAGGTGTTTTGTTTGCAAAGTGAATAATTCTCACTATACGCGTGTCGGCGTGTCGCGTCCTCGACAAGAACTTTCTTAATCAATTATTGCTAGCCCATATGCACCGTAACTAGCTGAAATTTTCGTACAACTGTGCTACAAAATATACATATGCTTTTGTTGAAAAACTTTTTTTTGTATGTGTTACATAATTCTAATGCCAATTATTTAAAAAAGATATGCATTTATTATACAGCTATAACAATTCTAATATTTATTTGATTAGTCTGTATCATTATAATCTAAACTCACCAAAATAAGCTATACAAATCTTTCTCTTTTTTTCTCCAATTAATATATGGAAGTTTTAGCTCTTAAAAGCTAACTTGGTAACTTATTTTTCCATCATTTTATTAATGTAATAGATATATTATTGGAAGTCCAAGATGGCCAGATTGAAATCTCAAGAGAATTTCTGCCTGACATGAACATTTCCGTGAAGAAAGCTTAGAATAACTAGGTTTACCAATGTAGTGTGACCAGTAGCTCCATCATTGATCATTGAGCACGTGGAATGATCAAGCTAGTTACTCGTGCATAAAGAGGAAAAGAACTTTTATCTGTTGGTTCTGCGCGAGCAACGACTTTTATACGGTCAAGAAAAGATCTCGTTTAATTCTGAAAGCCTGTCTAATGTTTCAAAAGCGTTCGTTAGGAGACTCAACTTTTTGTTCAGTACAACGAAACCAGACTCTGACAGACAGATCACATCAGCAATCGATCGCTTCAAAAAGGAGAGCGGATCGGCATGTGGCCTTGTAGGGCCGTAGCTTCAGGGTATAAAATTTCGACGAACTTCAGTGAATTTTCACTGAAATCTCGGATTTTGGGACTCAACGAAATTTAAATTACCAGTCGAATTAATTTTTTGAAAAAATTGAAATTGCTACAGTACTTTCAGTTTTTTCGGCGAAATTTTGGTCAAACCGGCCGAATTTGACTGAAATTTCGGGAATTAAATCCGGATTTTAAGGTTTTAGGCTGGATTTGATCGGAATTGCATAAATAACTCATAAGAAGATGATCTTTGATGATAATTAGTCGAAAAAGTTATTTTTTGAGACATTTTAAAATTTTGGTAGAAAAACTGACATAATTTTATAAAATTGAATAAGCTTTGTAATGCAATGAAAAATCTATAGTACTATCTTAATAAGCCTAGGATCATAC
This sequence comes from Guadua angustifolia, assembly GCA_036346375.1. NCBI lineage: Eukaryota > Viridiplantae > Streptophyta > Magnoliopsida > Poales > Poaceae > Guadua > Guadua angustifolia. The sequence goes on along the minus strand of CM070501.1, from coordinate 31,301,174 downwards.
AGAAATTTTTTTTAAAAATATTTTAACTTTATTTGTTATCTTTTAAAAATAAAAAACAGAATTAGCATAAACAAGGTAGTAACCATGTCGGAATTTTATAATTTTTTTCAAGATTGCTCATGACCTAGAATTTTTATGAGAGATTAATAATTCCCTCATAAACATTGTGTATAAGTTTCAAAAAATTTCAACCTGTTTGTATTGCTCAATCAAAAATTATATATAGTACAAGCACGCGCTCTGAAGTCCGAAAAATGTGAAGTATCACATTCACATTTTTTGGGAACTTTTTATGGTTGATCATGATCTAAAAATTTTATGAGAATATCATTGATTCTTTCCAAAGATGTAAAAAATTTCATAATTTTTGCATGGTTGGAACTATGCAAAAAAAAAGCTACAGTGAAGTAGAACTTTCACATTTTTTGAGAATTTGTTATGGTTGATGAGGACCTAGAAATTTTATGAGAATATCATCAATGCTTTTCGACTATCCATAAAAATTTTCATAATTTTTTCATACATGGAACTATGCAAAAAAAAGTTACAAAAATAGCCATGGCTAGGACTTGAACCTAGAACCTGATGTCTTTTTCTATGGTTTTATCAATAGATTGGATGACTGATTTGGTAGAATCCGGCAAATTTGCCTTGCCCATGCCCCCTGTTCCTTCGCCACTTCTAAGGTTTATTTATTTTTTGTGGTTAATTTCGGATCTCAAGTTTCTGATAGCTAGGCTATCAGTATGTCTGTCTATTTGGTTTTGTTTGAGGCCTCAATCTCGATGTCGTCATATTGCCTCCCGATGCTGGATTGCTAAGCTTTCACGTCGGATTGCTAATGGTGTACATAATTGGGTTACCTGCAAATTTATGCAATGAGACTGTGAGCATCATATTGTGTACATCAAGATTCTTTAAATCGATATGTCAGAATTTTTGAAACTTTTTGAAGTATGATAATCATTTGAAACTTTTATAAAAACATTAGTGATACATCATGACCTTTCACAACAATATCCAAAATTTTCCAACGTGGTTTGAAATATTTTTCATTTTATCCAAATTTGCCGCTAAGCTTTTTATCATGACAGTAGCACTGTCCAAACTTTTAAAAATTCTTGAAGCTTGATCACCATTCGAAAATTGTATGGAAACATTAGTGATGCATTAGAATCATGCACAAAAAATATCAAAATTTTCTAACGTAGTTTGTATCATTTTTCATCCAGTTCAAACTTGCCTATCAACGTTTTATCAGGATAGTAGCAATGTTCAAATTTTTAAAAATTCTATAGACTTGATAATCACCTGAAAATCTTATGAGAACATCTCTGATGTGTCAGGAATCTTAAAAAAAAATTCAAAATTTTTCGACATCGTTTGAATCATTTTTTAATCAATTCAAATTTGCCGAAATTTCGGATATTTGGGCAAAATTTTGGATTTTGGACTGAAATTTCAAAAATTTCGGTGTTAAAAAAACCAGATTTGATTTTTTTTGGAATTTTGACTAGATTTCATCTAAAATAACGATATTTCGCTAAAATTTTGGATTTCATCGACCGGCAAAATTTTACCTAAAATGAAATTTGAATCCTTGCTTATGCTCCTCGAGTGCTCGGCTGATCGGCTCTCCGGAAATAGCGCATGCAGGAAGAAATGGCCGAGAGGTACGGTACGTATGCGCGCGCCGTGCAGTTGGACTCCGGCTCGCGCACGCGGTAGGCACGGCAAATTGCAAAAACGATGGGCCGGTGTAGCTGTAGATCGACCACCACCTTGCATGAATATGCTTTCCACGTCAGGTTTAGCTAGCACACGGATCGCAGTGATCATTTCCGCCCTTCAAGTTGGTGTGCTGTGCATGGTCGGTGCACGCCTTGTCAGAGAATGGAAATTAGCGCTGGCGGCCGGGAGGAGAAATCAATGACGATGTTTTGAAGTTCGGAATGACTTGTACATAAACGTCTGAAATTTTCGAACGTACTGTAACATTTTTTTCCTTTACGTGCAACATTTTGTTACAACGCGTGTAACATTTTCCTTCGATAAACAGTAATTTCCGCTACAGTAAACGGATGTTGCAAGTGTTAAAAAAAATATTTCACGCGTTGACAGAAATGTTGCAAACGTAGAAAAAAAATATTACAAGAGACATACAATGAGATAAACAGAAATCAAACGTCCGAACGCTAGTTTCTCCCTTTGAAATTTCCTGCGGTCCATGCACTCAGCAGCGCATGGTGCAATGGATTCACAGCGGGTGCCCGGTCTGTCATCCATTAATTATGGCTAGCTCGAAATACTGGTCACGAAAAAAAGCAGCAGCCTGATCTCGTCGCGGATCGCCGACCAAATCTGCCTTTTTGCAGTACATTCGACATCGATCGATCCTCTAGCTACTTGCATTCTTCTTTTCCCTTCTCGCCGGTCGGTGCAGATTGATGAGTGACAGAGTGAGAGGCACGATATATCGAGAGTGGTTTTGAGTGCTACAGGCTCATGCAAGGCTGGTTTGTAACAAACGAAACTATGCCATTTTGTTAGCGTCTAGTAGTCTAGTTTGTGAGCCGCTTTTTCCATAAATTTATCCTTGTCTTAGAATGGAAAAGCTTTTTATTTCTTAAAGAGACTTCATCCTATCTAATTTATCGTCCTTTTGTCACATACTATTTTGTTATTTACTGTATTCTCCATTCTATAAATATATACGTACGAATCCTAAGACGGCGGATGAGAAAAAAGGCTGTCCCCTGTATTTTCTCTGTTTTTTATAAGGCTTATTATGAGAAAAAGGGTTGTCCCCTGTACTTCCTCTCGTTTTTTTATAAGGCTTATTTTTTGAACGGTCTTGTTTACAAATGTAAGGCTTGTATCTAGATTTAATGAGACTTTTTTTTATATCCCTATTTATTTTCTTTTATCCATATGCATTTATTTATTACCATCCACACAAAGTATATCTTTCATCTTTTAAGACAATTAAGTGGGGACATCTAAGTTATTTTCTCTCATATCTTTTTTAATTTTAACGTAATTTTAATCCTTATATAAAATCAAAATGTGGCTTATAAAAAAAAGAGAGAGTAAACATCCACTTCCTTGGCGTTGAAACTTCTCGTATCCAAGCAAGGCAAGCATACGAATGCAGCGCTCGACAAGCAGCCATTCAGGCGGAGCACGAAACGGGGACTGACTCGACAAGTGGCCGATCAGGATAACGTGGGGCCGGCCGGGCCCCCACACCTGCACAACCACCACCTGGTGCGGGGCCCCGCAACGGCCCAACCCTTGGTGCCGCCGGGCCGGCGGTTACCTTGCCGTTTCTGCCCCCGACCGGCGCGGCAACGCGGCTGGATCCGCTGACGCGCGCACGACGCGCTTAACGGGGACACACGTCTAACCGCCCGCCAATTATCCTCCACAAGCACGATCACGTACGTCGCCTTATCCTCTGTCCCTGCCAGGCCCCGTTAACACGGCTTGGCCGGCCCTCTCGGACTTGACTCGGAGAGACATGGAGAGGAGGGGAGGCGTACGAGACTATGATTTTAGTATATGACAGATTGACAGCGTTGGGATATGGAAACCATCACCTTTTTTTTTCTAGTCCTCTCAATTTATTTTTTTACCTACGAAGAGCAAGTTGCTCTGCCAAGTTAATATTGTACCATACGTCTGTTGTCGAGATCTTATTATGTGGTTACTCCTGCTGTACTATAAAAACACGATAGGTGATACATGTCTACTAAAACTATTTTGTAATTATACATTCGAAACATGATATATTTGAAAAAAATATTGTGAGTTGACTAAGAAAAGTGCTGACTTACGTGCGCACGACACAGCTCCCAAGTATCACAGAAGGAGCATTGTCATGATGGGCTATACACTACTCTCACGGTCGGCCAAACTCTCAAAGTGCCAGTGAGCTTTCGCTCTTTGGGATGCCTAGTATGTCTTTCATAGTGAGAATAAATTTATATGTACGTACGTAGGTAGACAGACTAGTTAAAAAACATATATGGTCCAAGAAAAGCTATGATTTTCTAGACCGAAGGGGGCACTGAGCCACTAAGGAGGGCAGGGCATGTGACGCTGCCCAGGGACTCTACTGTGCGCTGCCCGACAGTACATGTGGCTCTGATTCGGAATGCAAAAACCACTGCATGAAAGCCCACCATGCACCAGTAGCCCACTTCGGCCGTATCGAACGCAAGTAGCCAGGTAGGGCACAAGGCGAAGATATTAGCCAACGTCTCCACCACGGTGGTGTGGTGGCTGGTGGGTTCGCCACTTCATCGGTGGGCTCGTTGAGGCCTCGGGGGCCTCCTGGACTGCTTCACGTCTCTCGCACACACTGACAAACGGTTGGCGTCCCCTGCGAAATGGCACAATGGCGCTACGTTGGCGTCCCAAATTTTGAGACGATAAGTTGCCTAATTGGTGAATGGGTTAGTTGGATGTCATGGTTAACAATAGTAGAAGACACTGCACGTGGTTCTGACCATGACTTGATTAGATCGCCTTGGTACTCGACGTGGGTACCGAGCATACACATGTACTTGCAATGCATGGTCTTGGGGAGCTTTCGTGATGGAAAGAACAATTAAGAATTTATTTTTTAAATAATACATTTTAAAATAAAAATTACGTAAAAATACGATGGACAAACACAATTACATAAATATATCTCCATCGCTAATTTATTTGTCGATAGAAGTATTGTTGCCAATTGAATTGGTGACAGAACTTTTGTCACCAATTTATTTGGCGACAAAAAATCTGTCGTTCAAATGGACATGTTGGCTAAATGAATCGGTGGCAAATAGACCTATCGGTCAAATGAATCAGCGACAAAACTATTGTCTAAATAAACTTCTGCTGTCAATTCATTTGACATAGATTGATGGAAAGCTTCGATCGCTGAATGAACCGGCGACGATAGAGTTATGTCGCCAATTCATTTGGTAGTAGATGATCTATCGCTAATTCATTTGCTAATAAGATAATGATATATTTATATAATTGTTTTTTACATATTTTCTCTGTATTTTTATTTTAAAAATGTTTTAATATTAAAAAAACATTCGAACGATTCATGTGGTGTACGTACGTCCAGACAACGGCACATATATATATGCGAGAATTTTTTTTAAATAATACATTTTTTACTCAGAATTTCAAAAAAATACTACGGGGAAAAAATTACAGAAATATACCCCTGTCGCCGGTTGGATGGGCGACAGGGGGCTAAATAGCAAAATAAACGGGAAATAGGAGGCCACATCACCCCCTAGTCTCCTGTCGCCCGATGAAATGGCGATAGGGGCTAAATTGATGCCTGTCGCCCGATGAAATAGCGACAGGGGCTAAATTGACGCCTGTCGCCCGATGAAATGGCGACAGCGGCACACGCGGCCACAAAACCGAAAATCGTGGCCACTTAGGGGTCGAATTAGCCCCTGTCACCATTTCATCGGGCGACAGGAGGCTGGGAGTGACGTGGCCTCCTGTTGTCCGTTTATTTTGCTATTTAGCCCCCTGTCGCCCATCCAATCGACGACAGGGGTATATTTCTGTATTTTTTTTCCCGTGGTATATTTTTGAAATTTTAAATAAAAAATGTATTATTTAAAAAAAATTCTATATGCGAGGCAGCTCTCCAGCCTTTAGCGGAGCAAATAAAATTTCCCTAACTTCAAATGACCAGTAGTCCAGTAGGGTGTAGTTGATAAATTAAGGGTTACATATACCTGCTTGGGATTGTGGCGACTTATCGACCTACTCTTACCAGTCGCTAATCGCTATTGGTATCGAGCATTGGCCGTATTATTATCGTGAAAGATGCTCCTTATCTACTTTTCGAACTAAGAACGTGGGGGGGACATACGTACGTCGTAAATTTGTTTGCCTCCATTAATGAGCAGGGACAGGGAGGGCCTGCTCGATCGATCGCGCGGGATTATCGGAGGGCCTGCATGTGCATGGTGCGCTACAAACAGAGATGACGCACACGCGAAACTTAGGTCACCGCTCGCCATCGCAGACTCTATGATACTGTACGTGGATATGATCTTGTACGGTAGCAAGGGGCCGGTTGTTTTTACTTTTGATTTTAGGTTCCGGCTCTAAAATTAAGTAGAATAAAAAATAAACAGTTTGATTCTAAGAATCGATCCTTACAATGTAATCCACCCATATACACTAAAATCTATTCATATATGTTTTTAGATTTCAGCTTTTAGAGAATCAGCTTCTCTATATACACAATCCAGAATAAGTTTTTAGAGAATCCAAAACAAAAACAATAAAGCTACCAGTAATGATGACTATTCCTGTAATGTATCCTTCACACCTAATTGTATTCTAGTCGATTACAAAAGGACAGGGCCGTCTGGTGCATTGCATGCCGTTTGACAACATCCTATAGGTGGTACATGTCACTCATCCGCCATTAACGATTGCCTCCTACTGCTTTCTTGCAACATTGCCAGGTGATGGAAGACAATTTTCCATCGGTGACAGCTTATGCGTCGCAACACAGTTCAAGCCAAATCGATGTCATATAACCTCTCTTTTCAGTGGTGGCTTCACCTTTTTGTTGTTGAGTGGGGCTAGTAGCTAGCGTAGCGAAGTTGCCGACAAATATATCGAAACTAGATACGCAACGAGTCCATGCGTTACTGTAGACAAAAGGAATAATCGATACAAGCAGAGATTCTAACAGAGAAATGAAATCTTTTTCAGAAATAGCTCCAGGATAAAAAGGAAATAAAATTGTCATAATTTTTAAAAATCGCAAAAACTTGATCATGATCTGATTTTTTTTATGGTAACTCGGGCATACTCTCAAAACCCTTCTCATAAATTTTAAAGTATTTACAAATTTAGTAGCTCAACTAGATGAGTGAAGCTGTTTTAAGTGCATTGGTAGCACTGTCGGAATTTTTAAAAACCACAAAAGTCTGTTCATGATTTGGAATTTTTACAGGAGCATCAGCATGCTTCTAGGACCCTCCTAAAAAATCTTGAAGAATCTAAAATTCAGTAGTTTAATTAAATCAATGAAGTTGCTTTAAATGTAGTAGGCATATTTAGATTTTTTTTAAAAAATCATATAAGTCTGATCATGATCTGAATTTTTTATGGTAGGTTAGGTATGTTCCGAGGACCCTATCAAAAAAAATTCAAAAATTTACAACATGGTTTAATAGCCTAATCAAATCGGTTTCTTTAAATATATTAGTAGTAGTGTCGGATTTTTTTTTTAAAATAACACAAGTTTGCTCATGATCCAGATTTTTTTATGGTAGGTTAGGTATGCTCCGAGAATCCTTTCAAAAAAGTTTCAAAAATTTACAAACCATGTTAGCCCAATCAAATCAGTTGCTTTAAATATAGCAGTAGCATTTTTAGATTTTTTTTAATCACAAGAGTGCGATCACGAACCAGATTTTTTTTATGTAGGTTAGGTATACTCCGAGGACCTGTTCAAAAAAGTTACAAAAATTTACAATATGGTCTGATAACCCAATCTAATCGGCAAAGTTTATCGGAAAAATGACGTAAAAATTGCGCTCAGCCTGATTTGAATGAGGGGCTGGACAGACGAACGGCTGAGTGTCTGCCAACCAAGCTAGGCAGCGTTTGTAAAATCAGAGGGGAAACAAATGTATGAGGCTATATAGATCGGTATTGTAGTTCTACAGGGAAAAACATAGATGCAACAAGCAGACAGTAGACGTGTCATACTTTCCCACGATTAGTAGTATTTATATAATTAGCAGCAGTGCACAGACAATCAAATAACGAGAAAAACACTTCTAATGAAATTAGCGAATGAGAGCATACTTCAATCCATCAAGGTTGAAGCTGCAAACTAAGGTCCTGTTTGGTATAACTTCAGATCTCAGCTCCACCTGAAATCTAAAACTTGTAGGCTAAAATAAAGTGAATTAAGTTTATATTTTTGGTTTAAAATATAAACAAGATGACTTATCTAAACACTTTTAGGACCTGTTTGGTAGAGCTCTAGATCCCAGTTTAACCTGAGATCTGAAACTTGTAGGCAGTTTATATTTTTGATCTAAAATATAAACAAGATGATTCATTTAAACACTCTTAATGTGCTCATAGCTTCAGCTTCACGGATCTGTAGAGTTAGAAATATCTACGGATCTAGTAGAGCTGAAGTCTTACCAAACACATAATGTACCTACAGCTTCAGCTCCACAGATTTAGTGGAGTTAAAAATATCTAACTCCACCAAATCTATAAATCTAATAGAGCTGAAGCTATACCAAATATACCCTAGATTGCCGCGTTGCTACCCATAATATGATCACAGCGCCAGCTGCTTAAAAAAAAAAGAGCGAACGATCTCATGGGCCTTACCTGCAGTCTCTCAAGATGGTCTGCAAACTGAAAAATATTTCTCAAACTCATTTCGATCACAAAACTGCCGTTTGGGCCTAACGCCGAGGGAATATTCTATTGGGCCTGAAACCCTATTTGGGCCAAAAGCTGAAGAATACAGTTCCCAAAAAAACCATTAATACCTCGTGTATACTCTTACATGGGAAACCCAATAGTAGTATAACGAGGCACTCTTCTTCCTCTCTCGTTGTTCCAAGTCTTCAACTCAGATCTCCCCGACCTCGCACCCGTGCCCCCCCTGCTCCTACCCCCCGGATCTTCAGATCTCTCCGCCCGCGCCCACCCTAGCCCACGACGAGCGGCGGCCGCGGCGAGATGCTCCGCCTCAGGGCGTTTCGGCCGACGAGCGACAAGGTGGTGAAGATCCAGCTCCACCCCACCCACCCCTGGCTCGTCACCGCCGACGCCAACGACCGCGTCTCCGTCTGGGACTGGGAGCACCGCCAGGTACCACTCACTCGCCGCGGGAGATCCCGCTCGGATTGGGCTCTCCTCTGCTTTTCGGCCCCCATTTGATCTCGTCCTGCAGAAAAAGCTTAGCAAGCTCTGTTTGTGATCGAATTGATCTCGACGTGCTTTGGAACTTGTTAGGTGATCTATGAGCTGAAGGCGGGTGGCGTCGACGAGCGGCGGTTGGTCGGCGTGAAGCTTGAGAAGCTCGCCGAGGGAGAAACTGGTATGTGGTGCAGTAATTCTGGTTGTCATTGGTTGTTGGGCATGCCATATGGTTGTTATGTTGGACTACAGTGGTAATGTTAGATTTACAGCTTAGCTCGTGTTGTTGAGTCGTGATGTATATGCTTAAATTGTTAAAATGTGTGTGTTTTTCTTACTGATTGTCAGTATTTGGGCAGAAGTCATCATGTCTTTCTGTGTAAAGCTAAGTTACTACGTTGCTTAATTTCCTTCAATTATGTAATCTCATAATCAATAAGCTAAAAACTTAATAATCACCTTTCTTCTCATGCATTCATCTTTACAAAGCAACAAGAAGAACAAATATTGTATCGGAAGGGAGAAGGGGGTGCTGGGTTGAGACTGTTTCAATTTATCGTTGCTCACCACCTCTAGTATTTTTCGAAAGTAGTTTGCAAAACTTACTTATTTGGTACATTCTGCAATCCGAAATGCAGCCTGAATTTAAATCCCTGGTCAAGTTAGCTGTAATGTTGTTTTCGCGACAATATTCTGTTTTCTGGCTTCATATCATTCCTCTCAAGCTTCCCTATCTATGATGTTTGGTTGTAAGCTTCAATTTTTGCATTCCCTCTTTTTAAGATGGGCATGCAAAAGTAACGTACTGTATAATATATATACTTTTGGCTTACTCTGACTTTTGCAAAATCTTGTGCAGATTCAAAAGGAAAGCCCACCGAGGCCATCCGAGGGGGAAGGTATTGATTTGAGTGTTTTGTCCCTTTCCTATGACCTTTGGCCTTTGGGCCTTTGGCATGATATCTTTACCTGACTCCCTATGGGCCAACTGTACCACTCCAAGTGTAAAGCAGGTTTCCTTTTATGATGACGATGTTCGATTTTGGCAACATTGGCGCAATTGCTCTGCTGCTGCTGAGGCTCCAACTGCAGTCAATCAACAATCGTCCGCTTTCAGTGCACCTGCACCATCTACAAGAGGAAGGCATTTTGTTGTAATTTGCTGTGAGAACAAAGTGATATTTTTGGATTTGGTGACTATGCGAGGCCATGATGTTCCGAAGCAAGAGCTTGACAACAAGTCACTTCTATGGTATGGTTAATTTGCTGAGTACCCATGCTTATGGCTATATGCATTTGTTTTCATTTATTCTTGGTGCTTAGAAACTTTAGATGAGCCTAAATGAATTCTGCATGACAGATGTAATTTTCTTTAACAAACATTTTGGGTATGTGATGTAGGGAGCAAAATAAGCAAAACCATTCTACATGTGTGATGCTTCTCCTACATCGTTTAAGGCCTGTGGGCTATGCTGTGTCCAACTTTATACCATTTATTTACTTGTGAATCGACCTAAGTGGATTGACACTGAATGATCATAAGCAGTATTCTCCCATTGAGATTCAGGATCAGGTCAACTAGCTGATGATTTCACTGGTTTATGCTAGGGCACACTGATTATAGTTATACCATAATATTGTTCACTTAACACAACCCACTCTCAAGTTTTTTTCCCTGGAGGGTTGTGGGTTTTGGGGGTTCTGTATTTTTTTAGGTGAAAACCGATCAAAAACCTCGCTTTTTGTTAAGAGCTGATTGGGGGATCGGTGTTAAAACCTTTCCTGGCTGGGAACCACTTCTGGCAGCTGAGTAAATCCTGGATCTTGAATGGCCTTTTGGAATAGTGAACATTATAGGTAGACATCATGGTCTTAGTTTAACATAGCAACAGCATACTTGATCCTAAATCCTAATTGCAAGTATTTTTGGTGGTATTAACATGAAATGTAGCATTCATGAATGAATGGCTCTGTTGCTCTCCATGACCTTTCATGATAATTTTCTCTATGCTGTTTTATAGTTATGCCATTTCTATTGCAAACTTGTTCATGAACCTTATGGTTGTGCACTTTTTATTGCTGCTTCATTTCCTGCTACGTTTTGACCTTAACAATATGATAAAATGAATATATTACCCCTAATACAAGACTAAGAACAACAAAAGAGTTGCTCCGATTGCCCCTTTCTTTTGTTTGTTTGGTGTAAATGGCTTATGTTGTAGCCAATGCAACATACATGTGTTGCACAGCAAGTAATTTGAAACTTTATATTAGTGCTGGTCTGCTGCTGGATGTTGACTTGTATCATGCTTGTGCTTTGCAGTATGGAATTCCTCTCCAGGTCATCCTCTAGTGATGCCCCTCTGGTTGCGTTTGGGGCATCTGATGGTGTGATAAGAGTTCTTTCAATGATGACATGGAAGGTAAAACATATTCTACTCTCCCCCTGTTTCTTCATTACTGTATATTAATTATTAAAGCTAGCAGTTTGGTGCTTGTAGCTTGTGCGAAGGTATACAGGTGGACATAAAGGAGCAATATCTTGCTTAATGACATTCATGTCTGCAGCTGGCGAGGTAAATGATTGCATGACTATGTTTTTTATTACGTTTTGGTTGCTTGTCTTTGGTGATCAAACTATGATTTCCCCTTTTGTGCCCATATGCAATGTGTTCGTGATGTCTGTTGTATTTATATGATATTTCATTGTTGTTAGTTTCTATTCTGTTTTTATTTTCCACATGTTACTGTTATATTTTTCCTTATCAATAAGTACATGTGGCTTCAGGTGCATTTAGTTTCTGGTGGCAGTGATGGTCTGCTGATATTATGGAGCGCTGATCATATCCATGACTCCCGTGAGCTTGTACCTAAAATTAGTTTGAAGGTAGGATGCTTCACACATTCATTTTTTGTTTGTTTCTTAAAAAATGGCAGAATATTTAGATAAAGCATGTAAATAACATTAGTTAGCAGTTTATCATGTGGGTTGATTAATATGGGTTTCTTTTATTTGGATGTCTTTCTTAAGGCTCATGATGGAGGTGTGGTTGCTGTTGAACTTTCAAGGGTAATGGAAAACGCTCCACAACTCATTACAATAGGGGCTGATAAAACTTTAGCTATATGGGATACCGTTACATTCAAGGTATGCATATTTAGTATTTCCATGAAATTGTATCTGTGATTATTTTGGGAAGAGCTTATACAGTAGCATATTTGATGTGCAGGAAATAAGACGCATTAAACCGGTACCCAAACTTGCCTGTCATAGTGTTGCATCGTGGTGTCATCCTCGTGCACCAAACCTTGATATTCTGACTTGTGTCAAGGACTCCCATATTTGGTATGTTTTTTCTGTGTTCGGATAGAAATATTAAATTATAGATATTCTGTAGTGACAATAGTAATGGTTTATCTGGACTATTTTGCATTCTGTACTATTACAGGGCCATAGAACACCCGACTTATTCTGCTTTAACAAGACCGCTCTGTGAATTGTCCTCACTTGTTCCTCCACAAGTCCTTGCACAGCATAAGAAACTGAGGGTACGCTTCTGGTCTGATTACTTTAACCGAAAGTTTTTTTTTTTGTAATTTCAATGGTGATATTTTGAGTTATATACTGTTAAGCTATTGTGACTTATCTGATGATTCTGTCATATTATGTATATGTGGATTTTTCTTATTCAATTTTTGCTGATCTTTAGTGGCTAAGGTGCTCTAGGGCTAGGTCATGTGTACATCATAATGATTTTTTCAATGTTTTCCGCACTTGAAGAGATTGAGTGCTGCACTTTTGAAAGAAAAAACTCACAACTTATATTGCGTGGCACTTGCATATATCTGAATTCCCATTTCGTAGTAAGAAGAGCAAATGAAACTGACATATACTGTTCCAAAGGTGTTTTTGTTCCAAGGCACCTAAAGATTTTACAAAGAATTAATTTGATCTTTTGGGATATACATGACACTTGTAACATTCCAGCCCATTTATCCTGAGTTTAAGCTGATAGTGGTGGGTTTTGTTCCACATGGCTAGTTCAGTTGCATTAGAATTGCATATAACCTTGGGAAACCTGCCATACCAAACCAGGTTAACCCCTCTTAGGTGAAGCGTGGGTGCAAGCATAAGTGTTGGTTTGAGTTGGACATAACCCGCATGCTACTATACAAGTTAACATCCCTGTTTGATCTACATTCGTCGAATTGAAGTTTGTTTACTGTGTAGAAGAACTGTCCACTTGAAAATACAAACTTTGGTGCCCAACAGAAATATGGAAATTCATCATTGTGCTGCTTCTGTAAACTGTACCCATTAGCTTTGATACAGACTGTTGATTATTGGATGTTGGCTTGCAGCATTACTAATTTACCATTGCTTAGACATAACAACAGTGTGAGCGCTCAGCAAGCACTGGCCACATTGGTTAATGTTGTTTATCTTTTAATATTGAAGTGTGCTTTCCCATCTGACTCATCTCAGCAATTGCAAGAGCAGAAAATCTTAGTAACTGAAAAGCTTAAATGTATCTCTGGAATTGCTTGCTGGCTGATGCAATTTGTAAGGCTGTATACCACATTGTTCTGCACTTGGAAGTGGAATGAGAATTATCACATATCTGTGAAATATCACTTTATCCTCGAATGTGCTTTGTCCTTTTTTTCCTTTCAGTTCCCAATACTCACTGTTGCTGAGGAAATGCTGGTTTTCATATAAAGCCACTGTAATGCATTTTCCTCAGGCTTGCTAACCATAAACTGAATTATGTGACTATTCTATTCTAGGTTTATTGCATGGTGGCACACCCCTTACAACCACATCTTGTTGCTACTGGAACTAATATTGGTATTATTTTAAGCGAGTTTGATCCAAGAGCACTTCCAGCTGTTGCTCCTTTACCAACGCCGACAGAAAGCAAAGAGCATTCTGCTGTTTACATTGTTGAAAGAGAACTGAAGTTGCTGAATTTCCAATTGTCAAACACAGCAAATCCATCCCTTGGGAACAGCGGTGTCACATCTGAAACAGGAAGATCAAGGAATGAATCTATAGAACAGCTGATAGTAAAGCAAACCAAGAAGCATACCAGCACACCTTCTCCCCACGATTCTTATTCGATCCTTTCTGTTAGCAGCTCTGGAAAGTAAGTGACTATTTATGCCATCTTATCGTTTAGCACTGGACTTCCAAACAAAAGATACAAACAATCCTAGACTTGTTTTGGACTTGTTTTGTCTTATTTCAAGAATCTCACGGTGGCTGCACTATACATTGGCCCTGGCTGAATTTGTACTAGTCTTCATTCTGGATATTGTTGCATTATTGGGTGTATGTTGTTTATATTGCATGGTAGTTGTTTTGCTGTCATGTGCTGTGAGTTGTTTTGTTGCAATCTGTCAGTTCAATGTTCCGGGTGTCTAATCTATTTTGCGTGTACTGCTGTAGTGCTGTGTATGTTGTGGATGCTTTTGTGGGGAAAGTTTATGAGCGCCGTCGCAACAAGAATCAGGAGGCAGCTGCGACTACTTCCAGTGCAAGCGGCGCTGCAGAGTAGTTGGGTTGGTTATTCTTCAGTAGTTAGTTATAATATAATATCTCTTTAGTTAGTAAGAGTCATTAATTAATAAGAGTCCGGATAGGACTTATGGCTAGGGAATTGTAATCAGGGAAGGATTGCCCTATTATATAAAGGGTGCCACAAGTATTGGAAAGGCAATAAAGAATTCAGTTATCCAAACCTAGGGCAGAGCCTCCAGCCGCCAGGGAGAAGCCTTGGCCAGGAGGGCGCTCATCTATCTTATCCCCCATGTTCTTCATCCTTTGTCGACACAAACCCTAGCCATAACATTTGGTATCAGAGCCGACTCACCACCTCTTCCATGGATTCGGCGGAGAAGGAGCAGATGGCGCAGATACTTCAGATGATGGGGCGCATGACCACGGCGCTGGAGAAGGTGGAAAGGTTGGAGCAGACCGTCGCTAAACTCCAGATTGGAGTGGATCAGGTGAATGGCGGCAGGGAGAAGGGAACTCGCGACAGATGGAAGGAGGAGGAGGAGGATCAGCGTGCTGGACATCGGGGAGCACCTAGGTTCCATAAGCTATCTTTTCCGGTGTATGATGGCAAAGAAGACCCTCTGCCTTGGCTTAACAGATGTGAGCAATTTTTCATGGGGCAGCGGACATTGGAGGAAGAGAAGGTATGGCTAGCGTCATATCATATGACAGGAGCAGCACAGCAGTGGTATTTCAGATTGGAGAAGAACCAAGGAGTCCCGACGTGGCCGCGCTTCGTTGATCATGTCAATCTCTGGTTTGGTCCACCCATTCGGAGCAATCCGTTGGGAGAATTAATTCAACTGCGACGAACGGGGACAGTGGCTGAATACTAGGAGCAATTCCTCGCTCTTCTTTGTCGCTGTGACGATATGACGGAGAAACAGCAAGTGCAGATCTTCACCACAGGCTTGCGCAACCCATTGAGGACGGATGTGGAGTTGCAGAACCCGGCTACACTGGAAGTAGCCATGAGCCTTGCTAGGGCTTATGAAAAGAGGTTAGAAGTGGAGGAGGAAGAAGGCTTACACAGTACCAGCCAAGGTGACAACCAGCTTTAAGCCGGCGGCATTGAATCGCGGGTTGGGCAGCACTACTCCAGGAAGTTCGAATACAGGGGTCAGGACCATGGCTCCAAATACATCGTCAGGGGCTATTTCATCGGGAACAAATCCAGCAAATGCCAAGGTTCCGAGTACCCGAGGGCGTAAGCTCCTCACTGCGGCTGAAATGGCTGACAGAAGACTCAAGGGACTATGCTTCAACTATCCAGAGAAGTTTTCCAGAGATCATGTCGGCAAATGTTCTATGAAAGGGATTTACTTACTGGAATTAGAAGAAGAAGATGAGCTGGAGGAATCAGTTGAAGACGACATTGAGATCTCATTGCATGCTCTGACAGGCATTCATATGAGCAAAACCATGCAGCTACAGGTCAAGATCAACGGGACCGATGTCCGTGCTCTGGTTGACTCGGGATCCACCCATAATTTTGTAGGCGAGAAAGCAGCTTCTCGGCTTGGATTGCTACCGTTAGATGTTGAAGGCATTCGTGTTGCAGTAGCAAACGGCGACAGGATTGCTAGTAAAGGAAGGTGCAGAGGCGTCCGGTTGGCAATTGGGTCAGAGGAATTTGTTCTGGATTGCTTTGTTATTCCTTTGGCAGGTTTTGATTTGGTACTCGGGGTGCAGTGGCTCCGTACTTTAGGGCCTATACTGTGGGATTTCCAGCACCTCACGATGACTTTTTGGTTGTCTAACCATCAGGTGACTTGGCAGGGCCTGGATCATGTAAAAGAGCAGATGGAAGTATGAACAGTTGAGGCAGATGATATGATGGCTTGTTTACTGAAGGAGTTCGCAGTTATTTTTGACTCTCCTTGCTCCCTTCCTCCCCCGCGTGGCTGTGACCATCGCATACACCTCCTCCCAAGAACGGCTCCAATAGCGGTTCGGCCATACCGATATCCGCAGTTGTTGAAAGATGAAATTGAAAGGCAGTGTGAGGACATGCTTCAGCAGGGTATTATTCGGCCAAGCACGTCACCTTTCTCCTCACCAGTCATATTGGTTCGGAAGCGGGATAATTCTTGGCGGTTCTGTGTGGATTATAGGGCTCTCAATACACACACTGTGAAGGATAAGTTCCCCATTCCAGTTGTGGACAAACTCCTGGATGAGCTCAAAGGCGCCCGCTATTTCACCAAGCTAGATCTTCGTAGTGGGTACCATCAAGTGTGCATGCATCCCGAGGACATTGAGAAGACAGCTTTCCGCACACACAGAGGTCATTATGAATTTTTGGTCATGCCCTTCGGCCTAACTAATGCCCCAGCTACATTTCAAGCCCTTATGAATAATGTCCTCAAGGATTATCTTCGCCGATTCGTGTTGGTCTTCTTCGACGATATCCTCATTTACAGCTCATCATGGTCAGAACATCTTCAACATGTCCGCATGATTTTTGAGGTATTAATCCATAACAACTTGGTGCTCAAACGTTCCAAATGCCTTTTCGGTCAAGAGTCTGTGGAATATTTGGGCCACGTCATTTCGGCCCAGGGAGTAGCAATGGACCAGAATAAAGTTTCCGCAGTAAATAGCTGGCCAATGCCCTCTTCTGTACGGGCGCTGCGGGGGTTCCTTGGTCTCACAGGGTACTATCGGAAATTTATTAAATCATATGGTGCAATTGCAGCCCCTCTGACTAAATTGCTCAAGAAGGAGTCCTTCTCATGGTCATCTGAAGCTGCAGTAGCGTTTGAACAGCTCAAGGCCGCATTGACAACCGGTCCTACCTTGCAACTTCCCGATTTCAACATCCGTTTTGTGGTGGATTGTGATGCTTCAGGCTCAGGATTCGGAGCAGTCCTGCACCAAGGAGGCGGTCCCATAGCTTTCTCCAGTTGGGCCATGGCACCACATCACATGAAGTTGGCAGCTTATGAGCGGGAGTTGATTGGCCTGGTGAAAGCAGTTCGGCATTGGCGTCAATATCTATGGGGCAGAGCATTCACCATTAGAACTGGTCACTTCACACTCAAGTTCCTCTTAGACCAACGTCTCTCAACCATTCGCAAAGATACCGGTCAACAAACTCTTGGGCTATGACTTCACGGTGGAGTTTCGGCCAGCAAACAAAATGCAAGCGGTGAGCGCTCTATCCAGACGGCAGATGATGCACCGCAATCGCTGCACTTTCATTTCCCACCTTTGCCATGTTTGATCACCTCGAGGAACTGCAGTCTTCCTGCATCGCTGCGACTTGAAGGAACAAATTCGGGCAGAACGGCGTCACCGTCATGGGCTTTGGTTGACGATCCGCTACTCCAAGCGGCAAGGTGTACATTCCCCGAGTCCACCTGTTGCCTCGGTTGGTGGTCAAGCTCACGGCGGCGGGCATGAAGGTATTCGAAGACACCGCATCGCCTGTTCTCTCTTTTATCATCCACGTGCGGCCAAGATGGCGCGAGAATTTGTCCGTGGTTGCGTAGTTTGTCAACGCAACAAAACCGAGCATTTGCATCCCGGGGTCTTTTGCGACCATTGGCAATTCCTACCGGCATTTGGCAAGATATCAGTATGGATTTTGTGGAAGGTCTTCCTAAGGTTGGAGGGAAATCCGTCATTTTGTCTATCGTTGATCGGTTTTCCAAGTACGCCCACTTCATTGCATTGGGACATCCTTATACTGCCAGCTCAGTCGCTCGGGCCTTCTTCAATGACATTGTACGCCTACATGGGATTCCTTCTTCCATTGTCAGCGACAGGGATCCGGTCTTCACCAGCAACTTTTGGTCGGAGTTGTTCCGTTTATCTGGCGTTCAGTTGCATCTTAGCACCGCCTTTCATCCTCAGAGTGATGGGCAAACGGAAGTGGTTAACCGCATCATCGTTATGTACCTCCGTTGTCTCTCTTTGTGATGCATCAAGCGATGGTCGCAGTGGCTTCCATGGGTGAATATTGCTACAACTCTTCCTTTCAGACATATCTGAAGACAACTCCCTTTCAGGTCGTCTATGGACGGGAACCTCCAACCATTGTTCCCTATGAGGCCAGTACAGCTCGGGTAGCGGCCGTGGATCGCCAATTACAGGACCGTGATGAGTTTTTGGCGGAAATTCAAGAACGTCTTCGTCAAGTCCAGGACCAGATGAAGAAATATCATGATAAATCTCATCGGGAAGTCCAATTTGCAGTTGGCGAGTGGGTCTGGCTCCGACTGCACCATCGGACAGCTGCGGGAGTTAAGGATAGCTCGTCGTCCAAGCTGGCCCCGCGCTTTTATGGCCCTTTCCGCATACTGGAGCGTATTGGGGACGATTGCGCATCGCCCACCTTCGGCCAAGGCTCGCATTCATAACGCCTTCCATGTGGTTTTCTTGAAGAAGTTCGAAGGGGAGCCTCCCACTTCCGAAGTTCCACTGCCAGATTTTGTGCATGGCCGGGTGGTGCCTTCTCCATGTGTTATTGTGCGCGCTCATCTCAATAGGGGAGTTTGGGAATTGCTGGTTCAATGGAAAGGATGCTCGGCGGCCGACGCAACTTGGGTCAGCTTGGATATCTTCAAGGAGCGCTATCCTCAGTTCCAACTCGAGGACGAGTTGTTTCGCCAGGCGGGTGGAAATGTTGTGGATGCTTTTGTGGGGAAAGTTTATGAGCGCCGTCGCAACAAGAATCAGGAGGCAGCTGCGACTACTTCCAGTGCAAGCGGCGCTGCAGAGTAGTTGGGTTGGTTATTCTTCAGTAGTTAGTTATAATATAATATCTCTTTAGTTAGTAAGAGTCATTAATTAATAAGAGTCCGGATAGGACTTATGGCTAGGGAATTGTAATCAGGGAAGGATTGCCCTATTATATAAAGGGTGCCACAAGTATTGGAAAGGCAATAAAGAATTCAGTCATCCAAACCTAGGGCAGAGCCTCCAGGCGCCAGGGAGAAGCCTTGGCCAGGAGGGCGCTCATCTATCTTATCCCCCATGTTCTTCATCCTTTGTCGACACAAACCCTAGCCATAACAGTGTACATGTAGGCTATTTTTATTTGCTTCTTAGATATATATTATGATTTTAAATGAATTTTCTAAAAAACAAGGGTTTTGATTTCTTTGCAGGTATGTTGCAATTGTATGGCCAGACATTCCCTCTTTTGCTGTTTACAAAGCAAGTGATTGGTCAGTTGTTGATTCAGGTACAGGGAAGCTCTTTGCCTGGGACACCTGTCGTGACAGATATGCTTTAGTAGAGAGTGCATTGCCTCCAAAGATGCCCCTTATTGTGAAAGGTGGTTCTTCTAAAAAAGCAAAAGAAGCAGCCGCTGCTGCAGCTCAAGCAGCTGCTGCAGCCGCTAGTGCTGCTTCTGCAGCTACAGTACAAGTGCGCATCTTATTAGATGATGGAACAGCACATGTTTTGCAGAGATCCATTGATGGCCGTAGTGAACCGGTTGGTAATCATCACTTCTGATTTTTTTTTTTACACTTCATCAGTCTTTCCTTTCTTTTTTTAGTACACCAATTCTATGCCAAGTCACTGTAGAATGGCAGTAATTACATTTCTCTTTCTGGTTGCTTCCTGCCTTGCTGGAAATATGAAACACCATTACTTCCAGAAAACCATCATACAGTGTCTGATACAATGCTGGACATTGGCACAGCTTCTTAGACATGTTGAAGCTGTGTTGGAAAATTTCAAGCTTAAGAAGTTCATTTGCATTTGACCTGACCACATTTTTTGGACATGGTGCTCTGATGTTTCTGGGCATAGCTGAGCTTTAATTTTGTTGGTGTTTAATATAAAAATGTTTGTTCTGACTTTTTGGGTGCAAAAGTTTAGTCCAGTTAATGGCCTCTATCATCCAAATTACAATGTGTGATTGATCTCTGATTATGATGATCAATTTAGCAGTTCATTTATGTTTTTTATCTGCTTGCTTGAATGTACTTAAATTTCTTTTGGTGAATGGTAAGATAACATGCTGAGTATTTTGTTGAAACTGTATGGAATTTTATTTTATTTTTACATGAATTCACCTTGTTGTGTTGGCATCATTTGGAAAATGCACTGACTGTGCTGCAGCTGTGCTTCATATCAGTATTGTTGAAACGTAAGGTGGTAGGCAATAACAAATTAGGTGTTTGCCCGCTTAGGTGTTCTTGCTTTCAACTTAGAGCACATATCCTCTGTTGACAATGAAAAACAACCTTAATTTTCTGTCCATCCGGCAGCGGGGTCTTGTCTCTTTAGTTTAGCGTGCTGTTCTTGGCATGCAAGTGTTTCAACTTTATGGAAAATTATGGTTGTGATCTTGCAGGTCATTGGCTTGCATGGTGGTGCTTTGCTTGGTGTCACATACCGGACATCTCGTAGAATCAGTCCTGTGACAGCAACAGCCATATCAACTGTTCAATCAATGCCCCTATCAGGCTTTGGTGGAAGTGGATCATCTTTTTCTTCAGATGATCCATTTTCCTCCAAAGAAGGGCCTCCTCAAAATTTCCAGTTATACAGGTATAAATGCGCTTGTTACTTTTGAGATGTTTCGTGCAAGAATTTCGTGCTTCTCGAATATCCAGAGAATTTATTTGTTGGCTGATACAATGTGATTGTTGTACTATACTACTATCATTATTACTTATGTGATTCGTAGCTCAATTTTTCTTTCGTATACCCATTAATATTTGCAGCTGTCTGTGTTAACCTAAAACTGCTTACTTAACTAAATCTGATTGGTGCAGCTGGGAGACCTATCAGCCTGTAAGCGGCCTACTTGCACAACCTGAGTGGACCGTGTGGGACCAAACCGTTGAGTATTGTGCATTTGCTTATCAGCAGTATATTGTAATTTCTTCCTTGCGACCCCAATTTAGGTATCTTGGAGATGTTTCAATTCCCTTTGCTACTGGTGCCGTTTGGCATCGTAGACAGTTGTTTGTGGCTACACCAACAACCATTGAGTAAGCTATACCTTTTCTTTTGTGTACAGTTACTTATTTCAGTTTGTTTTTTGTGGGTGGTGCCCCCCATATTGGCATTATCTTGTGTTCCTATGTTGAGTCTGTTTGAAGCTTTAGGCCATGTCTGTCAATAACGCTATACTTGTGTGATGTAAGATGGTAAATAAAAATTGGAGGATGCCATAGGGAGCTCATAAATACTTATATAATTCAAATTACATTATTCGATTATCCAATAAACAGCTCATAACTAAAGGATTTATTTTTCAAAAAACCGTTATCATATGGTACTTATAAAATGCATTCAATGGTACAGAAAGTGATACTGCTAGGATACTGAGTGGGCAAATACTTTATTTTATGAATTATTATTGATTTTGGAATGTTATTATTTGTTTCCTGAACATGCTTTCTTATAGGATTTTAGATGCATTAGTATTTTGAAGTTTCTATAGCAGTTGGATGGAACCATAGTTACCGGATTCGTCGAACCAGAACCGGTTTAAGGTATAGGGTTCGTGTTCACGGTGGACATTGGAAGAAGTAGCGGCAAACTACGAAGCCGAATCCTGTACTTTGATTCGAACAAACCGTGTTTCTGCTAACTATGGTTGGAACATCCTTCTATCTATTGAATTTTTAAACAATATTTTCCAGGTGTGTCTTTGTTGATGCTGGAGTCGCGGCCATTGATATTGAGACAAAGAAGAGGAAAGAAGAAATGAAAGCAAGAGAAGCTCAGAGTCGGGCAGTTGCAGAGCATGGCGATTTGGCTCTTATCACAGTTGAAGGTACCCAGGTTACCGCAAGTGAAAAAATATCATTAAGACCTCCGATGTTGCAGGTATGACTTTCTTCATCATGAACGCTTTTAGTACTCCCTTTCCACTTTATTAGATTATTTCCTTATGTGTTCATTAAATGTTATTGGATGTTAATGTTAACAATATAAAATTTCTTAATCTACATAATTGAGATGTACTTTTCTGTGTTTGCAACTTCTCTTTATGGCTGTATGAGTTTCCTCTTTGTACTTATGTGTATATAATAGCAATTATTTTGAGGTATTCTCTTTGGGTTTGTTTAATGAACATAATAATTATTACTTATTTGTGACGTCCTAAGGAGACTGTTTGCTTGGCATTAAAGTTGCAAAGGTAGTCCTTTTATTGTCGCAAGTATGTATTCTTTAGCCCTGAACTTTGTCACCTTTCAAAAGAAAATGATCATAGTTCTCCACAGCCACAATTTATTGTTGAATCTTCTGTGAATCAAAGCCCCCTTCTAAAAAATTAGGATCACCTGCAACCTCGTTTGTGTAACCTGGTTTTTGACATCTTGAGTGATAACTTCAGTATAAATGTGGTTAATGTGGTAAAATATTCTTCATTAACGATTAATGGGCAGCAATGTCAATCAGCCAGGTAATTTTATTTTTTTGTTTAGTCACTTGTTGATGGAAATTGTCAGTTCAGTGATGTATTGAATATTGTGCGTGATATTTATCTCATTTGGGATAATGTACTGCTCTTTACATCCTTTACTTTGTCATTTTCCAGGTTGTTCGTTTAGCCTCCTTTCAGCATGCTCCATCTATACCACCATTTATAGTGCCAAAGCAATCCAAGTTAGATGGGGAGGATTCAGTATTTCAGAAAGAATTGGATGATAGAAGATACGCTGAAGTCGCTGTTGCTGGGGGAGGGGTATCTGTTGCAGTAACCCGCTTCCCTCCTGAGCAGAAACGACCTATTGGACCGCTTGTCGTGGTTGGCGTCAGAGATGGAGTTCTCTGGCTTGTTGACAGGTAATTTCCAGTATCCCTATAACCATCTCATCTCTTTCTTAAGAGAGCAAGAAGAGTTCCTTCATGCGCAAGAAGGTGCTGGTGGGATAAAGTTTACTCAAATAAAATTATGTTGTTAATTTTTTTGTGGTTTTATTTTAAATACTCATTTGGATGTAATTCTGACACACTTACCACATTCTTCAAAGGTATATGTGTGCACATGCATTATCTCTCAGCCATCCTGGTATAAGATGTCGGTGCCTTGCAGCATATGGAGATCCAGTTAGTGCTGTGAAATGGTATATCTTTGTTCTTTAGAGCATTGCATCTTGTTGACGTTAGGAAGCAGGAAGACTAATAACTTAAAAACCAATCATGCAGGGCTACTAGACTTGGTCGAGAACACCATGATGACCTGGCTCAGTTTATGTTGGGAATGGGCTATGCTACTGAAGCACTTCATTTACCTGGAATATCTAAGAGGTGAGAGTTTTCGCTGAGTTATTCTGTTGTTAGATATCGTTATAGTATTGACATCACATTCATGTGTTTCTATTTAATTGTATCCTTAAGGGATACCAATTGATATTGATAGATAAATAGATAGATACAGATTTTTTTCATGAATTTAAATTTGTGCTGATATTCCTCAGGTTGGAGTTTGATCTCGCAATGCAGAGCAATGACTTGAAAAGAGCACTTGCATGTTTGTTGACAATGAGCAATAGCCGAGATGTGGGACAAGAAACTACTGCTACTGATGTTACACAGATTCTTAATTTAGCTGTAGCTAAGCAAGCTAAGCAAGAAAGTCTTGCAGATGCTGTGCAGGGAATAGTGAAATTTGTCAAGGAATTTTTTGACCTTATTGATGCTGCAGATGCCACCGGGCAGGCTGATATTGCTCGTGATGTTCTAAAGAGGTTAGCTGCTGCAGCTTCTGTAAAGGGAGCTCTGCACGGGCAAATGCTACGAGGCCTGGCACTCCGTCTTGCAAACCATGGGGAGCTTACTAGACTATCGGTATATTCCTTTGACCAAAATTTATAATAATAACTAGTGAAGTGCCTATGTATTGCAATGAAAACACATTTTTGAACCAAATAATCAAATCATGCCACATGTTTTTAAAAAAATAAAATTGCACTCTTGAGTTGCCACAGGGAGGGAGAAGTGGGAAGTGGCCTGGCTAGGTGGAGCAGGTGTGGGCGGAAAAAGAGTGATGCAGTTTGTTTCCTTTTTATTCGCGAGAGGTTGGGGGAGCATGTCGCGGTGCACGGTCCATATGTTGTCACGCTACTTTCTTAGAGGAGGAGAATGGATGACCACCACCGACTCGTATTTATATATTAGTAAAGATTTACTATGAAGAACTGTGTTCTCGTCCATAATGGTGATTGTTGGTAAAGAACTTGGATTCCCATCCATAATGGTGGTTGCAAAAGTGTCATGATTATAGAGTTACACCATACACCACATGTCTATTATTGGTAACTTTTTCCATCATATTTGTATGGAATAAGACATGGCACATTGTTCATGCATGCATGCTAAAACCTTATGTTTCCTTTTCTGTTGTTGATGATTAGCCTGTGACAAGCATAAATCATTTTAATCTAAATGTCATAACTAGGAGACTTGATCTTATTCCTTTTGCTCTAAATATTGCGTCATAGAAATAATCTGTTTCTATGTTGCACCGATCTGATGATGGTGAAAGCTTCGATAGAACAGCCAATCTTCAGTTTGACCTACTGCCCTAATACACACCTCCTAAGTTATGTTATATGCATTATGCTAATGTCTTTGTTGACACCAAGTTCGTGTTTTGATAAGGTATCTTGAAAGCAGGCAGTTCGTTAGCTTGTCATGGTTAGTAGGGTGATACAGGACCCAGTTATGCCGGTTTTTGGTCAAACCTGTCCTTTTTCTTTAGAAAAAAGGTGGTTTATGCCCTATATGACCCCCACCCCCACCCTCATTTTAGGCGGAAATTATGTACTATTGCTTAGATATGATCAAGGATTAGAAAACCTAAAAAGAACAAGAAACTGGACCAGTAAAAACCAGTAAGCAACTGGGTCCAGTTTAGGGCCAGTTTCAGACATCCAAAACACTGAGATGTTATAGTTAATACTTAATACTGCTTTGCTGGCTTGTTAGAAAAGAGGGACCCAGTGCATGGTAGTACAATCAGCAAAATGTGCACAGGAGCACGAGCTTAGGCTTATTTAGGCCGTATGATGCTTACATGCTTGTGGAATGAATTAGTGAGCAGAATCGTGCATATTTTAGAAATATAATACATTGATGATTTGTGAATTGCCAGAAATTTCTTTTTGATGGAAATTGCCAGAAATTTCTTAGGAACAATTACTAATACCTGTGCACTTTCCCAGGGTTTGGTAACCAATTTGATCACAGCTGGTCATGGGCGTGAAGCAGCATTTGCAGCCGCGGTTCTAGGAGATAATGCACTCATGGAAAAAGCATGGCAAGATACAGGAATGCTGGCTGAGTCTGTTTTACATGCTCAAGTAAGTTATATAGTGAATTCAATTCTTTCATGCATTGCCCAATCCTAATTCAAGAGATAAGCCAACCATTACGATCTGTATAATGAAGCTTGAAGCATTTGTTGCTCCATTGCTTTTTTCCCTAAAGAATACATTATTTTCTTTTTATTTGGCTGAATGATGTACAATGAATAGGCTGTTTTACATGCTCAAGTAAGTTCTATAGTAAATTCAATTCTTTCATGCATTGCCCAATCCTAATTCATGAGATAAGACAACCATCACGATCTGTATAGTCAAGCTTGAAGCATTTTCTTGCTCCATTGCTTTTTTTTCCCTAAAGAATACATCATTTTTTATTTGGCTGAATGATGTACAATGAGTATGATTGTCAAATGCTTACAAGATCTCCACTTTTCAGGCCCATGGTCGTCCGTCATTAAGGAACTTAGTCATAACATGGAACACGATGCTTCAAAAGGAGCTGGATCACACACCAACTGTAAAAACTGATGCTGCTGCAGCGTTCTTGGCTTCTCTCGAGGATCCAAAGCTTACCAGCTTGGGAGAAACCGAGAAAAAGCCACCCATTGAAATACTCCCTCCTGGGATGCCTCCTCTATCTGCACCTCCCATCGTTATTAAAAAACCTGGTGCAAAACTTGGCCTACCTAATGCGGCTCAGATCACAAATGCAGCTATAGGTGCTCCTATGGTTCAAGGCACCCCAATGGTTCAAGGCACCACCATGAATCAAGGCACCCCAATGGTTCAAGGCACTCCCGTGGCTCAAGGTACTCCTGGGGCTCCTATGCCTCAAGGTGCACCTGCTCCGGCACACAGTACCGATGAAGCAAAGCCATCAGATGCTACAGCAGCTCCCGACAATGCAGAGGCTACAGCAGCTCCCAGCAATGCAGAGGCTACAGCAGCGCCCAGCAATGTGGAAGCTACAGCAGCACCAGTTACAGACCCAGCGAGTGGTGATGCTGCTGCTACCGCTACTCCAGCTCCAGCAGCTGATTCCAGTGCCACTGATGCACCTGCTGTTACTCCCGGTGAAGTCACAAATGCTGCACCTTCTACCGAGGCACCAGAGTTAGCGGATAAGCCACCTTCAACAGAGGCATCGCCACCACCTCCTCCCAGTGTTTCTGCTGTATAAAATCGTTTGGATGCAATTCTTTTAGCGTGTGCCAATTTTTTGTGCGCTGATGCATTCGTTCCACCGTAATTTTCCCATACTGGTATAGGTGTTTGTTGTCTGGTATTCAATAGACGGCGAGCAGTATGTGAGTAGCCCTGTACATCTACTGCCCGCGTCCCAAAACAGAACTACTACCATGGTGTGGCCATAGCTTATGCTGTTTGTGATTAGTCGAGGGGACACAGTTTTATGTTTTGCGTGCCGAGTTAATCGTCTTTGGTCACCAATTTACTCGTCGTTTACCTCATGTTTTATCTGCCTCAGCATTCCTATCATGACTAGCTCGCAAATTTTCATTTTCATTTGCCGATTTAACGTAAGTGCTGAGCTGTAAGCTTGCAACTGTGTAAACATCTTGTTAGGTTATCTTACTAGAAAAAAGGCGTGACGGAGAAAAGCCCCTTCCGACGCCGGTGCTGCTGGTGTCGGCGCGTAAGAATGCGTCCGGGAGAGCAAAGCGCCCACGTTTTGGTCGGAATCCAAACCGCGAGCGGTGAGCTCGAGCCATTTTGACCGGAGAATAGTAGGCCCCCGGTCGGCTAGTACGCACCGGTATTACTGACTTTGACATCAAATATGTGGTGCGAGAGCAGCCGCGGTGCAGCGAAACTGGATCTCTCCTAGTCCCCATTGGTTTGGTACGGTCGCTGCCGGTGCCGTTCGCCGTCAGGAAGCTCTTGTTTCGCGGAGGAAACGAAATGTTCCGCGGCTGCACGTCTCCTTGGTAGTACGTACGTACTTCTCCCCTTGCCGAACTGCCGACCGGCCTTCCCGTGCCAGCTATAAGAAGAAGATCGTCGCACGAGGCCGCATTAATCTGAGGTTGCGTTGTCTCTGGCTGTGGCGTGAGGCTTATTAATTAGCTTTCAGTACTTTCCATGTCGACGAGAGCGGCTGATCATGAGGCGAGGCCTGCTATGGTGAAGATCATCGAGACGGTGCACATTGAGGCGGACAGCGCCGACTTCAAGTCCGTCGTCCAGAGGCTCACCGGGAGGGACGCGGTGGCCGGCGGACTGGCGGATGGATCATCCGAGCAATTCTCAGAGGAGGCGGCGGCTCAGGGGGTTTTCACTGAACGCGGACTTGCAGAGAAGGTAGGTCGCTCATGCAAAGTAGAGAGAAAATGATCCTAATATCTATTTTATACTGGAGATGAGCGATCGTTCCTGTATTTGATAATCTGTAACATTTTTTTTTTCACGACTGATATCCATAGCATTTACTTACGGCGACTGAGAAGTTGTTCATTTAGTTACTTCACCATCAGAAGAATATGTCAATTCATGGAGAAGTGTATATGTCCCTGAAGAAACATCGAGTGTTTTCATTGGGTTTTGATAAACATTATCCGGATATTTTGTTGCTAAAAATCATCCAAATTTTAGAACGTTGGATTTTCTCCGAGATTGGTGTAATTGATGAAACGGGGATATCACGACAGAAGAACAGACCAAAACGAGGCCAACCTGAATTGCATATTGTGATATCAGTCATTGATTTAACAGAGATGCCTTACAATTCCAAGTTTTCTGTTTAGAATAACATAGAAGAACTAACAACCTTTTGATCTAACGGTTAGGTCATTAGATCCAATGGTCCAAAATTTGGATGTTATTTCACAAAAAAACATCCAAGAGATTACTATACACTCACGTTTTCGTTTATACAGTTGCATGTATCCAAAATACAAACTAAACATTTTGATTTTTGGTTACGAGATTCATAGAAATATACTGCCAGATACAGTTTATCCAAAACTGAACTTTCTAGCAACTCGGTCAAAGTCGTCTGAAATCGCTAGTATATCTCAAATAAAAAGCTACAAAAAGAAGAACAAGATGGTGGCCACCAATCCGAAGACTTCCCTGGAAGCCAGCAAAATCTATGGTGCCACACATGTGGCGGGTCAACCCAGTGTTGCACCGTTGCTTGCTTACCGAAAAAGCATTCGTCAACTCGAAAAAGCTGTGTTTCCAACGCACCACACTAGGCATCTATTTATGAAGAGATGTATGCCTCTAGTCCTATTCCTACACAAAATCAAAGTAAAAATAGACCGTCTACGCTATTCTCATTCGGAATGAGGATGAAGTAGATAATAAATCAGAACATAACAACTTTCAAGATAAACTGTTAATGGAATTGGATTTTGCCTTGGAATCAATCAACATTACAATAAAAAAGGTGATGAAAGTGCTATAAATGTTCGTATTTTAAGACCCTCTCATCAGAAAAACTGTTGCTTCAATACATCTAGTTTTTTTATATTCAATTGCAAAATCTATAATTGATTGTGCCTTATAAATATTGTTACAGAAATATCTAAAGAGAAGGCAATTTCAAACAACAGATAATAATCATAGAAGTTCTGCCAAGAAAGTTAGGAGAAAAAGCATATCACGGACGGTTCTATTCATAAACCGTCTGTAATGAATTGTCATTAGAGACGACTCTATTCATAAACCGTCTGTGATGACATATCATTAGAGACGGTTCTATTCATAAACCATCTGTAATGACTTATCATTAGAGATGGTTCTATCCTAGAACCGTTTATGATATTCCATCATCACAGACAGTTTATAGATATAATTGTCTCTGATGTTAATTTTTACTGATGGTTGAAAATCGTTTATGATGTGCACTTCTTATCATTGATATATGTTTACAGATGGTATACAAAACCGTAAGTGATAAGGTTTCTGAACCGTCTTTGATGATTTTTTGTGTAATAGTGTGTTTTTCGCTATCTACCCAGCATCATATGTGATGTCTTAACTTATGCTATTTGATGATTGAGTGTGTGTTTCAGAAGGTCCAGGAGATCAGTTGCACAAACTCAGACTTTAATGGGGTTATGAATCATTGAAGACCTAGGTTTCTTCGTTTGCTTTGTTACAGCTATGTGTTTGGATTGACTGTTCCAGTCTTTCTCTCGATCAACTGGTGATTTGTTCAATCTTACTTCATTATAAGCGTTTGGATAAGACTATTCTAATTTTTGTTTTTTGCACTACAAGTGTTTGGATTGTCTGTTACATTCTTTCTTATTCATTAGTCCTTGGGACTTTTAACGTACTTGTATTCATAGTGCATTATTTACCCTTTTGGAGTTTTCTGAAAGCAACTTCATTATAGATTTTGAGTAAAAGGGAGGTTTGTTGGAGATAACTCAAATATCTCTAACTACTATATCTTTTAATTTTATCCAAATAAATTGTTAATCCAAGTTTTCTACAACTAGGACTATTTTGTTTGTATATGATAACCTTGTACTTGTAATATTTTGAAGCATTATAGTGGATTGTTTTCTGATATTTTTTTCTCGCAAGGGTTTTTTTACATTAAATCTTTGTCTCCATTATTTACTATACATCCGTCCCTAATAAGTAGTATCAGAGCACTAACAACCAGCCTGCCGGACACGCCGAGCATGAGGTCGACTTTGGGCCCGTTGTCCTCCATGTCGAGTGGGTCAGCGTCCGGCGAGACGTCATCTATGTCGTTTCAGATGACCACGGGATCTGTACAAGTTGCGTAGCATCTCCCCCGTGGAGTTGCTGATGGCGACATGGTACGCGTAGCTCCGAAAGAAGCGCACCTCGAACAGAACCTGGTACACCGACTGCCCCAAGCTATGGTTGAACGCCACAGGCGAGGTCCTAGTATATTCGCCTCTAGGGAGATGTCGTGCTAGAGGTCCTAGTATATGCCCAAGTGTAGCGCCTCTAGGGAGATGTTGTGCTAGGACACAACCGGTGTGTGGTGGCGGTGGGTTGGGCACATCGTGGCCCCACACCCAGCGTGTGGTGGAACACTGTGGACGCTTCTCGAGAACACGGTGGATGGTCTTTAACTCGCTCTTAACCCGGCTCGGGCCAGCTCAGCTGCTCTTCTAGCCCGCCGCGACGGCTCGGCGGCTCGGCTCGGCTCGCCGCCTCGGCCCAATTAGCCCATATGAGCGCATCGCCCAGAAATGAACCCTTGAGGCATGTCGGCAACATTATAATTTTGGGCGAGGCTTGCAATGTGCTAAATAGTAGTAGTGGTGGTGGGCATGTGAACACTAAAGTGTGACATCGTGGCAATTATTGATTTCAATCTTAATAACATGAACCGGTGAGCGCAATGTGGAGATACTAGTGGTGCTCGCAGCAATTGCAAATTTTGGCCCATGCCGCTGTGGGGCGAGTGGACATGGGCCACTTCCGCGAGAACACGACGATCTTGAGCTTGGTCGGGGGCGGCTTGGACAACATGAACGATATGTGGTTCGATGAGAACTCATGTCGCGAAGGTCACCGACGAAGCCGCTCGCTCTCGATGAGGATCATGAGATGGTAGTGAGGTGGGTGAGGAGCAGGGAGCACGCGGAGGCCTAGAAGGAGGAGTGGTGGAGGAGGAGGAAGAGGATGAGGAGGGAGGGGGAGAGCATGGGGTGGGAGGAGCACCTCGGCTTTGTTGGGCTCTGCAGAGAGGTGGATGCCATCATGTCATGCACTGCATGAACGCGTGCATGCATGCACAAGAAGATGGGAGCAAAAGAGAGGGAAATGTGCGGGTCTTTTGGGGCAGTTTAGGAGAGCTTTTGGCAAGTGGAGTGCTTTGCAGGGTTTGGACATGGGTGCTTCATCCATGCTTGCTCTCCATGGCTCAAGTTACTTCAAAAGGTGGCCATTCAAGGGATGAATTATGTGCAAGAGGGGTGTTCTTAGTTTTGGCTGTTGAAGGACCAAAATGGCGATCAGAGGTGGGTGAATGATCATTGTCGAAGGTTAGTGATCGACAACACATTTATACTTGGATACCTTCAAGATATGCAGGGTCAAACATACAAGAGAGAACACGCAGTGTAGATAGGTTCGGGCATCGTTGATGAGTAATACCTTACTCCTGTGTCGGCGACGATTGAGATCGATGAAGAAATTACAGATCGATGAGGGTATCCTCGATTATAAGGAAAAACTACGAATTTAGGAGATGGCTAGACTACGGCTTTTAGATGGTTATTCTGGATTGCTAAGGGTCGCAACTAGCTCCTTCAGGCTTGCGCTTGCTTTCGATTGGCTCTGTCCTTGATGACGTCCTCCATAGTCCTTATATAGTGGATGGAGTACCGAATCGTAGTCGATGAGAAGTCCTATTGTCGTTAATATCCCTGTATCGCATCTGAGTTCCCATAACCGTCGGGCGTATTCGAGTAGGTTTCTTAATTTGTATCAGGAGTATGATTGGAACTTTCTCTGCAGGGGATATTCTTTTTGCGTATACCTTATCCCGCAGACTCAGGCTAGAGATATACAAAATATCCTGATACTAGTAAGTACGTACATAACGTGATTTTTAACTTTATGGCGCATGCCCATATCCCATAGTTGGATATTCAACAATCATACAATAATTTTTTCTTTAAAGAATCTAACCAAAACTTCCCAAAACCTCAGAAGAGCGAAAGAAGAAGATTTCTTGAAAAATCAACTCTAGGGCGGCACTACCACACTACAGAGGCCAAGAGTGTTGGGATGAACGGTAACTTCGGTACTACCAGTCTATTGTAGCTGTAGTGCCAGAACAGCAAATCAGCACAAGTACAAGATAAAAAAATTCATGTAACTTTTGATTGACCGATCCAAACCCGTGAAACTTTGTAGATACCTTCCTATGGATGTCAGGAATTTATTCCAACCTTCAATCGCAAGGATTGACGTCAAAGTTCTGACCTTTTTCAGATCAAGAAAGAGTACACAAAAACCAAGTCAAAATCCAAATCTTCACCTTATGCTTGCTTGTGGAGATTTAATAGTTAAGATGTTCTTAGATAGTCTCCCACATATCACAACAAGCAAGAACACTCAAGAAAGATTCCTCAAACTAACAAAATCAAGATCTACCTCAAGAACTTTCTTCTCAACTTAAAAATTGGTTCCTTGGAGAAACTTGATAAATTAAAAAGAAACTTTCATAGATGATTGAGGACATGATCTATAGATAATATATCTATCAATCATACAACCTTAGCAGTATGAGATCAAGCAAGAAAGAGACCACAAGGAAAGATCAAGAGCAAAGCAAGAAGAAGATCAAAACGTAGGCAAAAACTTGATCAAGAAGATGATTTGCATTCAGATCATGAGGAAAGGTTTACAAAATCTCTCACGTGAGGGCAAAGCTCCAAGGAGCACACACACCATACAAGAACATAAAATCTTATGGGAAATCTAAACCTCTCTAGCGACTAAATCTAAGGTCTCTAGTCCTCACATCCCACTACATCTCCTTATATAGTGGATGCAATTCTAACCCTAAATCTGATACTAAAGTGTATACCATCCACTAACCCAACACTTTTAACAGGCTTTTTCACTTACATAAGCATGCTTCTCAAAGCGGCCATTACATTGACGCCAAATCTGCTCCGCGAGCCCGAAATTGCGTCCAGCTCCACTTTAGCGTGACCTAAATCACTTAGGCCACCGCTGAGGTTTTTCAAAATGCCTCAACTGCTGGTATTGGACAAATTACTAATTTGTCTCAATGACCGGTATTCCTTCTTCTCAAAGCATCATCATGCTTCGTGCTTTCCATGTGTCCTCAATTACTTGCCGCTAAACCTCTCACGTGTCTGGACTCCCCCGAACTATCCTCACTTACAAACGGGCCTAAATCACTTGGTGCGCCACGTGTCCTTGACTGCTTCACCATGGCAGCATCACTTTTTTGACCGTTCAAGATCTCAACTCCTCCGTGAGTCTAGTCCCGATCCATTGCCCGCCATGTCCATCACTAGTACTTCATGCTCTGGTTTCTTATCTTCTCAGCTTGCAACTACTTCCCGGCCTCAGTCATCTTCTAACATCCTTTAACTATTCTGGACTTCGGCTTTCTTAGCCTAGTCCTAGTCTCACCATTGTCTAAACACGACCTAGCCTTGGAGTCCTGCAACTAATACAAACAAGCAAATCATCACATAGCATTATTCACAATAATATGTATTAATCATCACGTAATGCAAACCATTAAGCACAAATTCGTAATGAAGTTAGCACTACCACCACCCAGGGTCGGTAGTACCGCACCCCTGGCACTACCGCTCCCAGTTGACCGATAGTACCACTCGCATTGAACAGCTCCGAGAGAACCCTCTTTGAAAAATAGCTGCCGCTATTGGAGGCCAGTAGTACCGCACCACTGGTACCACCGTTCCTAGATGGCCGGTAGTGCCGCTTGGTCTAACCTTAGAGAAAACACCTCTTGGTAAAAAGACTATCGCACCATCGGCCGGTAGCTTCGCAGGGCCAGCACTACCGCCAACCTAGACCAATAGTGCCCCCTTTGACCTGACAATACTTCAAATTGCTTCAAATTCAAAACAAACTCAAAGCTAAATACCACATACTCAAACACTATCAATAACTCATCATAAACCTGAATAGACCTCCGTATAGTCTTTCAGTTGTGTGTCGTGTAATGTGACAAACCCTTACGTGTCTGCTTTAGCATAACATTATTCGCAATTCCGTTGTGAGAGACTGTCTATTCTTCTGTCAATTTATTAAGTCTGTCGAATATTAGACTATAAATCTGGTGAAATCACAAATGCTGCACCTCGTTAATTACCTCACCACCAAAACACTAGACGTTGGCAGACCTCCATTGCCTCGCAGCTTCTCTTCTCCCACAGCCATGATGCAGATGCAGCCACTACGCCGCTCGTCCTGCACACGCGCCGGCCGCCGCCTGCGTTGGAAACAACTCAAAATACCTTAGTTTATGGAACGAGAGGGAGGGGGGCATTTTGTTGATTTGTGTTATGTATTCTAATAATTCAGATGGAAGGGTAGTTTGTGGGAGCGTAGGACCGGCGGCTTATGTGCCGTGCAGCCCAAAGTCGTTTTCCCCTTATATATACACCCTATTTTTTCGGAATTAGCGGTAGGAGATCACTCAAAACAAAATACAAGACCTGGTGATTATACCCCTATGTTCCGCTATATTTGTCTATGGTTTTCGGAGTATCCGTCTGAACATATTTGTCCATTAAGAGAATCTATAATATAATTATTGCAATTTTATTCTCTTTATGTTGAAGGATAGATATCGACAATAAACTTATAGTCACGGGTACTTTTAGGTTAGCAAAGTCAAGCACGAAGATAGTGGCACATGATGTATACAGATTTGCGCCTCTGGATGGAGTAACTGATAGATTTCTAGGATGTCTAGGACCTTCCCCTTCACCTCTAACCACTAGATCTAGGGGTATTCAGTGTGTACCTTCGTTGTTGCCGCCATTCCCGTTTGATCCCGAAGCCATGGTGAGGACGAAGCCTTCGGGAGGTTGAAGAAGACGATCCGGATGGCGGCGACTCCCTTCTGCTCCCGTTCGCGAACTTCCTGGCAGTCGGAGGGGAAGAAGAGGATGAAGATGGCGACGGCCTTCCCGTCACTTCACCGCTTAGGTTAGATCGGATCTCGTGGTATGTGCGGCATGTGGAGCAACGATTTAACGTTGGTTCGTGTGCCGGCTTTGTGTCTCCTTTTATATAGCGCGAGCGTGACAGGGGGCCACAACCAATAAGGTTGTTGCGCCCCCGATCGTATGAACATGGGTACGGGCTCGGTCTCTGACCGAGCCGTACGAGATCAACCCAACATTCTCCCCCTTGATCTCGAACTTAACTTTGAAACTTTATATCTTGATCTATTAACTTTTATATCTCATACTTTTAACTTAACATCCCACTCCTCTATAGATTGGTGCACCAAGACCAAGGCCACAACAATCGATAGCCACGCATCACGAACTCAATGACTATAGCACACCTCTCTACTTCAAAACAGGATAACTTTGTCTTTGTGGGAGATGGTTGCTCTGAATGACCCCTATTATCCAAAATCATAGTCCTTCTTTTAAACCCATACTGGCTACGTGCTTTTTAAACACGTTGGGAGAAAGACCTTTGGTGAGCGGATCCGCTAACATGTCTGTTGTGCTTATATGCTCAAGTTCAATTGTTTTATCCTGGATTTTCTCCTTCACAACATAAAACTTAATCTTTATGTGTTTGGTAGCACCACTTGATTTGTTGTTGTGGGAGTAAATATCACTGCTCATTGTCGCAAAGTATAATTTGAGTGGTCTTTCTATGCTATCTACTACTCTCAACCCGGGTACAAACTTTTTAAACCACATTGCTCGCTTCAGTTGCCTCATAACACGCCACAAACTCAGCGTGCATTGTCGACGCGTAACGATCGATTGTTTTGAGCTTTTCCATGATATAGCTCCTCCGACGAGGGTGAACACATATCCCGATGTGGACTTTCCAGGTGTCTTTACACCGCCTAATCTGATCTGATAGCCCACAATCTCTAGGGCACTTGACTTTCTATATGTTAGCATGAGGCTCTTTGTCCCTTGCAAATATCGCAAGGCTTTTTTCTGACTTTCCAAAGGATCAATTCTCGGATTAACTCGATATCTGTCAAGCATCCGGTTGTAAATACTAAGTCGTATGTAGTACATATTTGAGCATACATTATGCTTCCGCAATTGAAGCGTATGGGACTGATTTCATTTGATCGATCTCGTACTTATTCTTTGGACACCGAAAATTCCCAAATTTATCGCCTTGACTATTGGAGCAGCGTGGCATTACACATATGCATACTATATCTTTTCAAAACACTCTCTATGTATGCCTTCGTGATAGCCCTAGCACCCTCTTTTTCTATCTCGGTGTATCTCTATTCCTAATACATAAGATGCTTCACCAAGGTCTTTCATATCAAACTTTGAGGACAAGAACTTTTTTGTCTCTAGCAGCAGATCTTTATCATCGCTGCTAATAGGATATCATCCACATATAAAACTAGAAAAATATACTTCCTCTACTAAACTTTGCATAAATGCGCTTGTCCTCCTCATTCTCTTTGAACCCAAAATTTCTTATGGTTTCATCAAACTTAATGTACCACTTGTCTAGACGCTTGTTTTAATCCATAAATGGACTTCTTTAATCGACATCCCATATTTTCTTTTCCTTTCATGACAAAACCTTTGGGTTGAGCCATGTACACATTCTCATATAAATCCCCATTTAGGAATGCCATCTTAACATCCATCGATGTAATTCTAAATCATAATGAGCAACTAGTGCCATAATGATTCTAAAAGAATCCTTTGTCTAAACAAAGCAGAAGGTTTCAGATAATCTATTCCTTCTCTCGAGTGAAGCCTTTTTGCACAAGTCTAGCTTTAAACCTTTCAACATTCCCTTTGGAGTCACGTTTGGTTTTGTAGACCCATTTCTGATCTCTTGTTTTGGCTCCTTTAGGAATTTCTTCTAAGTCCCTGACTTTGTTTGTACTCATGGATCTCATTTCATCTTACATGGCGCAAGCCAATTCGATGAATTGGGACTTCTCATCGCTTCCTCATAAGAGGTGGGATCACCCTCTATCTCTATGTCTTCACCGATATAAACTTCATAATCACCGAATAGCCGATCTCCTCTTTCTCTGTGATCTTCTAAGTGGTTCTTGAGCAGGGTTCACTTCGCTCTCACAGAGGTCGCACAGCTCCTCACTAGCAACAAATAGGGCCTCGGGCTCCACAACAGTGTCTCGCACACCGATCGTTGAACTCGGAGAATCACCGGCAGTCAGAAACTTCAGTGATGCAACAACAACAGGTATCGAGAAGAAAGGCTCTTGAATCATAGGAGTTGGGGCACAAACCCGCTTCTCATCAAGGCTAATTTCTCGGAGTACCATGCTCCCCCTGATCATATCATCCTCTATAAACACAGCGTGTCTTGTTTGTACAAACTTGGTATGCCTGTCTGGACAGTAGAAACGATAACCCTTTGATCTTTCAGGATAGCCAATGAAATGGCAACTTATTGTCTTTGGATCTAACTTTCCTATGTTTGGGTTGAATATTTTTGCCTCAGCTGGACAGCCCCACACATATAAATAATTTAGAGTGGGCTTCCTCCCAGTCCATAACTCATATGGTGTTTTAGACACCGACTTACTAGGGACCCGATTAAGAATATAGGCAGCGGCTTTTAATGCCTCCATCCATAGACTAATCGGTAAAGTGGAGTAACTTATCATACTTCGTACCATGTCCATTAATGTGCGGTTACGTCTTTCAGCTACTCCATTTTGCTGAGGTTCGCCCGGCATAAATACTGGGCTACTATGCCATTTTCCTGCAGGTACCTTGCAAAAGGCCCTAGAACTTGGCCATAAGGGGTGTGTTTACCGTAGTACTCCCCTCCACGGTCTGATCTTACTACTTTAATCTTTAAATCATGTTGATTCTCTACTTCAGCTTTAAAGATCTTAAACTTTTCTAATGCTTCTTATCTTTCTTTGATAGGATAAATGTAGCCATAGCGAGAATAATCATCAGTGAATGTAATGAATGAATCAAAACCATCCACTGTCTTTACAGGAAAAGGATCACAAATGTCTGTGTGGATTATTTCTAAGATTCCTGTGCGACGCTTGGCGCCTTTCTTTATTTGTTTAACATACTTGCCTTTAATACAATCTATGCAATGATCTGTGTCTGAAAAGTCTAGGGGAGGAAGAATTTCTTCTTTGATTAATCGTTCAATTCTCCCCTTCGAAATATGGCCTAAACGACAATGCCATAATTTCGACGACGATTCACTTTCTATTCTCTTTCGCTTTGTAGTAACATTGCATACTTTTGCACTTGAGGAGGTACTTATGTCATTCACAATATCATAATGGGATAGCAAATAAAGCTTGTCTTGTCGGATGGCAAGACCAACATCAACATTATTAAACTTTATTACACACTTTCCGTTCCCAAAATGACATCAATGTTCTCATCATCTAAGCAAGACATCGAAATCAAATTCCTTCTCAAAGAAGGCACTAATAGAACATCGCGTAAATGGAGTATGAAGCCGCCATCCAACTCTAAGGAAGATCTCCAATGGCTTCCACATCGCCTTCAACTCCATTCGCCACTCTAATTCCTCTTTCTCCTCTTTGTAGGATCCTCCTCGCATGTAATCCTCAAGATAGAATTAGCAACATGAACAGTTGCACCGAATCTATCCACCAAGTACTAGTTGGTGAATCTATATACAAGGATTCATCTATGAATGTAACTTGATCTTTACCTCTTTTGTTCAGCCACTTGAGGAACAGAACACAATCTTTCATGCGGTGCCCTTTCCGATGGCAAATACCGCAGTGTCTGGGTCTATGTGCTCGGTGGAGGCCTAGGACCCCATCCCATCGAACCATGTCCTCTATTGGAGCTTTGCCCTCCATTTGAGTGTTCACCCTTCTCAAAATTGGTGAACCTTTTTCGCGATAATTGCCCTTTTGATAATTACCTTTCTTGAAATTTGGTTTATTCGAATCTGAAAATAATTCTTTTTCTTCCGAGAATGCTTAACTGTGTTCAGTTCTTCAAACCCTTTGTGCCTTTAATCTTTCTTCTTCTTGAACACACATAGCAATGCACTTTTCAATAGACCACTTTTCTTCACTAATGTTGTAATTTACAACAAAAGTCTCAAATTCTTTTGGCAATGAAACCAGTACAAGATGGACTATGAAATCATTCTTTAAAGGCATATCAAAGGACGTGAGAGAGTGAGCCATGTTAGTCATCTTGAGAATATGCTCTTTAATGCTCGGTCCATTCGCAATTTCAGATCCATCATACTTGTCATTGACAAGTTTCTTGATTAATGTGCTCAGATAGGCCTTTGTGGATTCAAAGTGAACCGCTTCTATTTTCTTGAGACATCGTAGCATCTCATGACGATGGGATTGCTCCCCTTATGGACTCAATAATGGTGCCCTTGATCACCATGAGGCATTTTCTATTTGAGTTGTCCCACTTTTCCTTCTCAATACTATACGACAATTCGCAAAAGATTATTTGCACTTCCGAGTCCCAAATTTCGCCAGATTCGGTGCACACAGCTTTGGATGAAGAAGGGCATAATCTATCTCAGCCATAGCCATGGCCAAGTTCAGGTTCTCTCTCCATGAGGAGTAATTGTTGCCGTTCAACTTCTCAAGCCCTTGAAAGACACTTATGGAATTGGCAATCTTAGCTGGAAAAGCTTCAGAAATGAAATAATAATTTAATCAGTAAACTAAAAGATATAAACTTTGGCATGAATAAATTAACGTTGGTCAATTAAACATGCTCTCAACTTTAATAAAGATCGATTTATTTCTAAAACACCGTTGGCAAGATAGAATAGAGCAAACTTTATTCAAACTTTCTATCATACTTAATATGGTCATGGCAAAAATTATTTTCAACGTTGGTCAGAAAATAAAATTACCATATCTTAAAATATTCAGCAGAAAACACTATAAAGCATCTCATTTACTATTTTCTCTAATTAAATATCCACGTTGGTTTCAATTTAATCAGAAATCAGCAAAACTTAAACTTGCAGCGGAACCTGAATTCAACTTAGCACTTAAACTATTCTTCACAGCAAAAATTAAATCAAAATTTTTATTGTTCACGGCCACTGTTGATGGTCGAAATTTCGGCCCAAACGGCCTAGCGGCCCTTCTCTTCGCTACCGCACCGAGCCACGAAAAACTGGTTCGCGGTAACCGCTTCCAAGATGGGCCAAAAGTAGCCCAGCCGAGCCGCTTTGACCCAGCGCCATCGGATTGCATCGGACGGCCAAGATCCAATCGGCGCGGAATGAAAATCCGGAAAAATCGGATTCCCCCAAAAACCCTAAATCATTCGCACGCTCGCCTCCGCATCTCCCGCTCCCTTCGTATCCAACGAGCACGAGAAAGAAGAGAGACGGAGAGGGAAACCGAGGAAGTGGCGGCGCCGTTGCAGGCCCCCTCGCCGGTGCGCATGACCGCCCGTGGGTGGACATGGTGCCGTCGAGTGGCCCTATGGCGGCGCCCTAAGCTGCGCGCGCACGGATCCGAAGAGGAGCGCATGGACGCGGCGGACGAAACACATCTTCCTCGTCGACGACGAGTACGGGAGGCCAGGCAGGTCTCCCTTCTTTTTTTTATTTATGATTTGGTTCTTCTGGATTTGGGGAAAACCATTCTAGGGTTTTACGGATTTGGGGAAATCCCGATTTAGGGTTCTAATTTGAGGCTAAAGACTCTTCCTCTCCTTCTAATTTCTGCGCATTGATCTAGCCCAAGAAGGGCACAAACCAAAGGTGATTCTTCATCTAGGGTTAGGGTTTGGGTAAAAAACTCAGCTCTGATACCATTGATAGATTTCTAGGATGTCTAGGACCTTCCCCTTCACCTCTAACCACTAGATCTAGGGGTATTCAGTGTGTACCTTCGTTGTTGCTGCCATTCCCGTTTGATCCCGAAGCCATGGTGAAGACGAAGCCTTCGGGAGGTTGAAGAAGACGATCCGGATGGCAGCGACTCCCTTCTGCTCCCGTCCGCGAACTTCCTGGCAGTCGGAGGGGAAGAAGAGGATGAAGATGGCGACGGCCTTCCCATCACTTCACCGCGCTAGGGTTAGATCGAATCTCGTGATATATGCGCACAGGAGCAACGATTTAACGTTGGTTCGTGTGCCGCCTTGTGTCTCCTTTTATATAGCGCGTGATAGGGCCGCAACCAATAGGTTATTGCGCCCGATCGTATGCTGACGTTATACGGGCTCGGTCTCGATCGAGCAGCACGAGATCAACCCAACAAAGAACACCATACGTCTTATGCGGATAATGTATGAACTTGATGTATGGAATACAGAGCAATGTGTCTAGCTCTAGTTGCAAGGAAGATTGGATTTAGGTGATGGCTAAACTACGGCTAGAGTTGACGAAGCACGGTCTGTCGGCTCCTGGGTGCTATGCTTCTGGTGAAAGCTCTAAAAGTATTCTTCTTCTCTGTTTGTCTAACTCTGGATCTCCTCCCCTGAGGATACCTACCCTCAGCCTTATA
The DNA here is from genome assembly GCA_036346375.1 of Guadua angustifolia. Classification (NCBI taxonomy): domain Eukaryota; kingdom Viridiplantae; phylum Streptophyta; class Magnoliopsida; order Poales; family Poaceae; genus Guadua; species Guadua angustifolia. The sequence continues at coordinate 31,259,242 of CM070501.1, read as the reverse complement.
TAGTCGGAGTAGCCCTGCCTTAAGTTGAGTCGTAGTCGGCTTGGAATAATGGATTGTAGCTGATGAGGAGTCTATCGTCGTGTCGATGTTCGCAACATATCCAAACTTCCTTGGATACCAGACGTACTCGAGTCAACTTCCTCGAATCGGGAAGGTGACTGAGTCCTTCCTAGTATAGAGATATCCCCTCCACGTATTTCTTATCCCTCGAATCAAGACCGTGATATTCGAGGTTTCTAGATACTTGTTGGACCATATATAGTATATCTTTCGTATTTCCGGCGTATACTCATACCTCATATTTAGATATTCGACACTTTACTCCTACTTAAATGTGCTTAGAAAGGGTTAAGTGGCTGTGGTATATAATTAAATAGGGTATATATATTGTGATTTCTCATTAAGTATTTCTTACATTTAATGTTTCCTTGATCTATATGTATAGTGTTTCGGCTCGAAGATCAAGAAACCATATGCTAGTTTAAACTAAAATAAAGCTCGACTCAGTCTGCGTGCCTGCATGGAGGTTGATTACTTGATCGGGAGTTGCACTTTGTATTAGTAATGGAGCCGATGAATTGCATTTAGTGTTCCTTGTTAGCATATAAAGCTTGTGCCAAGTTAAGTTAGTTAGCTTTGCATTATCCTCATTACGTACTACTTTTATTACTGCATGAGTGCACTAGTTGTGTGGATGTTTTGCATGTAGTTACGGTGGACGCATGTTCACACGCCCCAGCTTATTTTTTAGTGCCATGTTCGTGGCCTTACGTCGCCGCACGATCGTGGAGATAAGGATGGCCTGGGTCGCGTGGCTTAAGAAGCGCCAGTTTGTTCATTCCGTTAGTTTCATTGAGAATAAATAGAGATGAAGTCGATCCGAAAAAGCGTGATCGATTCTGCAACAACAATTCCATTGTCTTCCAGTTGTTTTGTGCTGGCGTGTGTTTACATCTTGCCACTTTGTTTTTGGTTAGCTGCAACATTTTCTGGGTAGGTCTAACATTCCTTGTATTTGAGCTGGGCCCGGGCTCAGTCTTCTGGCTTCTGTAGCCCGCCCGCCTATGTATAGTGAGTCGTGGACAGATATAGCGAAACGGAGGGAGAAACTCCCTTTTCGGGTGTCATTTGCCAAGGATGTTACAAGGGAGGGCGGGGAGTATACAACACAACACTGCACCTACCCGGAGAAGTCGTGACCACATCAGGTTGCTTACTTGGTTGCCTTCTTGGAGCACCGTTTCAACCAACGGGACCGGTGTTCCCGTATCGTCCGAAGCAATTAATTGAAGTTCTATGCCCTCTATAGCTACCCGGACAGGATCAGCTGACACTTCACTGTAAAATCTTCTGCTTGTAATTAACTTTTCACGATCGTTGATCGTCGTCTATGTCAAATCCCATATACGAAAACTCAAGACAATGGTCACTAGCTAATTTCTTTCTCCTTTTTTTTCAGAAAGAGGAGTGGGGACGGCCTGAGATTTGTTGGCCCCTAATCCCTTATCTGCATCTGGCTTGGAAAATTTCTCACATGGAATTATCGGTGATTCTGCTTGGGCAGCTCGGTGTAAATCTACGGCCACACGCTTCGGCCCATCTGTTTCCCAGGTATGATGGGCCTAGCTTAGAGTCTGTTTGGTAGAGTTCTAGATTTCAGCTTCTTCTGAAATCTGAAATTTGTAGGCTAAAATAAAGTGAATTAAGTTTATATTTTTGTCTAAAATATAAATAAGATGATCTAACTAAATATTTTTAATATACTCACAGCTTCAGCTTCACGAATCTGGTGAAGTTAGAATTAGATTCACGAATCTGGAGAAGCTGAATCCTGCTAAACACACCCTTAGTTATGCTCGACGCGTCAGTAATAATCAGTTTGCACAAGGATGCGTGTGGATCCTGTGCTTTGAAGGCACCAACAGTCTGTTTGGCGCTTACCGGGCGATATCCCATCAACCTTCATCGAAGTTCAGATAGCTGAGCTTGAAACTGGTTGAGAAATTTCACGTGTCACGAGCAGTTGTAAGCGTCCAAAATCTCGTCCCAGTTCATCCGCCCTGAGCGTCGAATCTTGATCGTACGTACTGTATTAAAGCTACTGTGCGTTTAAGGTACGTGCTATCTTAAAACTAATTACTGAATACGGATCATGTGGGAAATCCTACGGTGCAGCACTGCAGCCTGGATAGTTGAACTTGGATTCCTCGAAGAGACTAAAATTAACGTTTCTCAGAGTAGATTTCAAGTCTACACAGCAAACGCTGCTCCTCCATTGCGAAGTTCAACTCCTCGGTATACTAAACAAGCACCGTTTATAGTAAACGTCGATCGCCTCAATTTTTCTTGGCAAGTAAACGTTGATCTCTCACACACACACACACACACACACATATATATACCTTAGCCAGAATTCCTAGGTTCTGAATTCTGACTCGGACTAATCGATCTCTGGTCTACGCGAAACATGCATCTTCCCAGAATTTAACATGGCCTCTTCTAGAACTCTAGTAAGCAGCACATCGTTGAACTCTCGTACCGAATTTCAAAGCTCTGGAGCTTTTGTTAGGACATTAATGGCGCCGACACCAGCTTGTATTTTCTGCTTTAGAAAATAGGATTAGTGTCCTAGTCTGTGGTATCGACAGGATGAGAGCTTAAAAACCAAGGCGTCCAACTCTATGGCATGTGATGAATCTGAAGGTTTCCTCGCACCTCCATTTGCAAGTACTGAAATTAATCAATTCTTTGTGACCTCCAGCCTCCAGACCAGTGTTGAATCATCCAACAAAGACCCTTCTTAGTTCTGACTCAGTATTAAACAAGCCCAAATGACACTAACTTCACACTCGTCGGAGTATTACTGCAGCTCGAAGCAGACATGGTTCTGTTCATCAAGCTCCTCTTCGGCCCCGCCGCCGTCTTCCTCTCGGCGCTCGTCATCCTCTCCTGCTTCACCAACGTGTCCTACCTGAGGTACTCCGATCTCCCCTACTACAAGTCCTACTACTCGCCGAGCCCCAAGTGCGACATCTTCCGGGGCGAGTGGGTGCCGGACGCGGACTCACCGCAGTACACCAACGCGACATGCTCCTACATCCAAGAGCACCAGAACTGCATGATGTATGGCCGGCCGGACCTGGAGTTCCTCAAGTGGCGGTGGAAGCCGGCCGGGTGCGACCTCCCGCGGTTCGACACGGACAAGTTCCTCCGAGTCGTCGGGAACAAGACGCTCGCGTTCGTTGGAGACTCTCTCGCCAGGAACCACATGCAGTCTCTCCTCTGCCTCTTGTCTAAGGTACGCATGCACGTATGACTTGCATCTTTTGCATGGAAGGCTCGGTGTGTGGTTAGTTCGTAAGATGTCACTTGTGTACGCACGACGCATGGTGGTGGCAGGTGAAGTCGCCGAAGGACCAGTCGGTGACCGGGAAGACGGACCCGAACAAGATTCTTTACTACGAGGGCTACAACTTCACCGTATACATTTTCTGGTCTCCATTCCTGGTGAGGGCGGAGGAGTCGACCGAGAGCCCCGGCGTGTTCAAGCTCTACCTCGACGAGCCCGACGTCAAGTGGTTCTCCGGCGTGGCCAGGTTCGACTACGTGATCCTCTCCGCGGCCAACTGGTTCACGCGTCCGTCCATGTTCTACGAGCGGGGGCAGCTCATCGGCGGCAGCTACGTCGCGCTCAACATCACGAGCGACCTCACGCTGCAGTACTCCCACCGGATGGCGTTCCGGACGGCGCTCGGGGCGATCAACAAACTTGGTTTCAAGGGGAAAGTCATCGTGCGGACGCTGTCGCCGATGTCGCATTTCGAGGGCGGGCCGTGGGACAAGGGCGGGGACTGCCGGCGGACGAGGCCGTACCGGGGCAATGAGACGGCGATGAGCGGGCTGGAGCTTGACTTCTACACGGCGCAGGTGGAGGAGTTCAGGGAGGCTGAGCTGGTCGCGCAGGCGACGGCGGTGGACATGGTGCTCATGGATCCCACGGGCGCGATGCTGCTGCGGCCGGACGGGCACCCCAGCCGGTACGGGCACTGGCCGGACGAGAAGCGGGTGCTGTACAACGACTGCATCCACTGGTGCCTGCCCGGGCCGGTCGATGCCTGGAGCGACATGTTGCTTCACATGCTGTCAGATTAATTAACATACAAGTTGGTTATGTGGTTTTGTGTAGTTCAGTTTTGCCTCGAAACAGTGCGTATGATCCATGTTTGATTGAGCTCGCCTACTGGTGTCGGCGTATTCCGCCTGACAGGTCCGGAATCTACAGACCGGGTTTGGTTTGGAAGGAAGGCGTCTTCGCGGCTGGCTAAACCTAAAGGGTGAAAACCCTAGAGACTCCCACACGAGAGATCCCGGCGCCTATGAACTAGGGATGACACACGGATTTTACCCAGGTTCAGGCCCCCTTTTTTGCCTTGGGTAATAGCCTTACTTCCTGCTAGATTGTTTCGAGAGTGTGCAAAACTAGTACCAAGTTCTCAGGTTACAAGTTCTCTCTTAGTCTATGCTGCGGAGCTCTTGCTTGCTCGGATGCAACACTACTCGACCGCCCCCCTTTTTTCATGCAACCGGAGGCCCTTATATAGGCCAGGCTAATGGGAGTAGGTAAAAAGGAGGGCCATCATGCTTATCTTCATACATTTATTACCCCTTCCCGTGCTGTACCGTTCCTCCAGCCTCATTAAATGCCGACGCATGGCTTCACTGTCCGCCGGGATGTGACCCCTTCTTGACGGGTTGGTGAGGCGTCGGAGGAATAGGCTTGTAGCGAAATCCTTGCGGTTAGCCAGATCGACACGCTATCCTGTCGCCTGAGCAGACAACAAGGAAGGAGCCTCGAGGTGAAGCCACCTCGCACCACCTTTGTCTTCGGCGGCGGGCGGCGAGGCGTGCTCGCCCACCTACTTCGCCGGCGCCGCGTGGAGCTTCTGGCCGGCGGCGAGCGTGCGTTTCGCCCATCTGCTACCGCCGCGTGGCGCCGGGCGGAAGCGGCGGCGCCCACTGCTCGTGGGTGCCACGTGGGTTTGTCGGGTTGACCGCCGTGTTATTTGTTTTGTGCGGCGGAGAGGGTACCCAATGCAATCTGTGACAGTAGCCGGGCCCGCCAGAGCGCGCACTAAAGCTTACTTTAGAACCTTTATTAAATGCTTAGCGGGCTCTGGGTGGGGCCACCACTCACGAGGATCGACCGCCTCGATTCCCAGCGTGTCTGCAGATTTTCTCGGGACCCGAGGCGACGCGATCTGTCTCTTCATGAACCGTCGGTCTTGGCGGCGCCTGTCGGCGTATTCGCTGACAGGCCAGAATCTGAGCCGGGTTTGGTTCGGAAGGAGGGCGTCTTCGTGGCTGGCTAAACCTAGAGGGTGAAAACCCTAGAGACTCCTACACGAGGGATCCCGGCGCCTATGAACTAGGGATGACACACGGATTTTACCCAGGTTCAGGCCCCCTTTTTTGCCTTGGGTAATAGCCTTACTTCCTGCTAGATTGTTTCGAGAGTGTGCAAAACTAGTACCAAGTTCTCAGGTTACAAGTTCTCTCTTAGTCTATGCTGCGGAGCTCTTGCTTGCTCAGATGCAACACTACTCGACCGCCCCCCTTTTTTCATGCAACCGGAGGCCCTTATATAGGCCAGGCTAATTGGAGTAGGTAAAAAGGAGGGCCATCATGCTTATCTTCATACATTTATTACCTATTCGTCTTTGTCTCGTTCCTCGGCCTCATTAAATGCCGACGCATAGCCGCTGATCCGCCGGGATGTGACCCCTTCTTGACGAGGTTGGTGAGGCGTCGAGGAATGGGCTTGTAGCGAAAATCCTTGCGGTTGCGGATCGACACGCTATCCTGTCGCTTGAGCAGTGCGACAAGGAAGGAGCCTTCGGTGAAGCCATCTCGCACCACCTTTTTGTCTTCTTGGCGAGCGCGGCGTGCTTGCCCACCTACTGCGCCGAACGCGCGTGGACTTACTGGCCGGGCGGCGAGCGTGCTCGTCCACCACCTGCGCCGGGCGCCGTGGGCTTCTGCCGGCGAAGCGTGCGTGCCCTGCCCTTTCTGGGCAGGCGGCGAGTCTCGCCCACACCGCTCATTGGGTGCCACGTGGGTTTGTCAGGTTGACCGCCGTGTTGATTGCTTTTGTGCGGCGGAGAGGGTACCCTAGCGCAGAGTACGCTGACAACTGGATTTTGCTTCCTTCAGATTTTGCAGAAGCGTTTGATCAAAATTTCTGTACCTGTAAAGTGTAACGACCCTTCTTTTTGGTACAGAATACCATGAAGATTGTTTTATGTGTATACAGTACTAGTTCTATGATCAGTGACTAGTATACATATTTACAATAATTGGAATCACATTCATACACAATATTATTAAAGCGAAAGCTATTTATACAATATAATATTGAAATTCAGAGTATATTGCAGTGGAAAGAATCAAAAATATTGTAGTGTGCCTAATCAACCCTTAGACAACTAACAAGACATAAACCCTAGAAAAACTCGCTAACATAATTCCCGCAACCTGTGTCAAAGTATATGTCGTCTGGAGGTTCGTTATTTTCACTTAAATGAACAAATAAGTAAGAGTGAGTACTTTCATACTCGTCAAGACTTAAGGTGTATTTACAAAATACAATAATATAGGTTATGTTAAAAGAGGTTTCTATAGTTTCCTTAATCTTTTATAGCTGCAAAGATTGACACTTCAAGATTCACCACATTTTCCATTGCACCCTAGCTGTCTTATTCTACGTCGCATTGCTTTAGTTGGCTATTGCAATGGTTAACTAGCATGTTATGCTGAAACTAGTCAGGCCACCCTTGCCATTGTGCATCACAGTGACCGTGCTGCGAGGTGCTTTCCTAATGTGGTCTGTCCAAGGTCGGTTCATCTCTCCAGCGTTCTCATCCTTGACCTCGCTGTTGCATTTGAGCCACCATAGACGGATCTTGGGTGGTGGTCACGGCAACAAGGTATTTGAGGAGTATGAGATGTAGGTGGATCTTAGGGCGATGGTCATGCATGGCAAGGCATTGGGAAGGAGTAGGAGATGGGCGATGACGGAAGGAATGGAAGTGAGCTTGTTTCTTGCTTTGTCGACTTGAGCTTAGCACTTGCCACCCTTGGGGAAGTAGAGAGATAAGGTGTTGTTTCTTTTAGGTTGTTGTTTCTTTTCTGGATCGATCTTCTCTTCCTTCTGTGAACGGATCTGTGTTTTTCCCTCTCTTAATGCATTTGGCAGAGCTCCTGCCTTTTCTTTCAAAAAAAGAGAGATAAGGTGGAATGCATGATCTCTCCAAGGTTGGCTCATTGATCCAGCATTCCCATCCTTGATCTCACCGTCGTCTTTCAGCCACCATAGGCGGATCTTGGGGTGGTGGTCAGGGCAACAAAGTATATGGGTAGGAGTAGGAGATGTAGGTGGATCTTGAGGTGGTGATCATGGCGGCAAAGCATTTGAGAAGGAGTAGGAGATGGGCGGCGATGGAAATGAGCTTGCCGCTTCCTCTCCTCTGTCAACTTGAGTTCACCACTCGCTCCAATTGGGAGGAAAAGAGAAAATTGGAATACATGAAGATTGAAAAATGCTAGCTATTCCCATCTCTGCAAGTGGAATATAACAAAATACCACAGAAAATTGATAAATTAACTACTTGCCCTTTTAATACAATTTATCGAACCAGCATGCTGTGTCACTCTTCTTTGTGGACCATCCGATCTGTCAGACCATGAAGTAACATCCCTGAGCCCTTTATATATATTGTACTAATCCAGAAAAAATTAATACACACAGTAAACAAAGCTGATACCACAACATATCATACAAAATTTTATTTATTTAATTATTAGAGTTTTACAGTATTAATGGCTCGCAGGCCAATTAAAAATATAGTAGCAGAAAGCAAAAGAAGTAGTAGAAATCAACAAATCTGCCACAAACAATGAACTAGGGCAACGGCCTAGTCATCAAGATCCTCACCATTGAAGAACAGATATAGTAAGGTGAGTACATAAAATACTCACAAGTCATACATCAGATGCAGTATTAATGCAAGGACAAAAGGAAGGCATGATAGGGTTAGTTTGAGCATAAAGTGACATTTGAAGTATAATAAATAATTTCTAAAGTGTAATTGGTGTAGTAAAACTTAGTTTTAAATTAATTTTCAACACGGGATCCATCTCGGAGTTCAACCAAAATTTCCCCTTCCATCTACAAATCATCTTTCACAAATCACTTTTGGAAAACTAGTTCATGAAAGACTTACTTGGCATACTCATGACAGCGGGCAAGGCTAATCGATTAGTTTTACACTCTACACAGATGTTGTACAACTTTACCTATAAGACATGATTATCTCCTTTTGCCAAAACACACACTTCCTTTGGTGTGCAGCGGAGAAAATCATGACAAGACCCCTATAAAACTCTATTCATATAGTCATGCCCATTAAGATTTCACAGCTAAAAAGGCTAAAATCACCCTAGATAGAAGCCTCCTCTTGCACCATGTGGTAGTCTATAACCAACCTCATATTTAACCAAATGGCATGGCTGTCCATGGTGTGTTTCAAGATGGATAGCTAAGTCTGTGCTATACCAGACTTGTGGAAGTACGGTGATAGTTTACATTCAACAACTCACAGACCGGTCCTTAATTGATTAGGCGAGCTTACCACAAACCCAGAATCATGACAAAGCCACCTGAAAATAAATTTTCGTCTGGTCTAAATCACATTTTCGCTTTATTTTGAATAATATCATTTTTTTAAAATATTCCATGGCACACCAATACCAAGGAATGACTTTTGTATCAAAAGCATCTTTATTTGTCTTAAATTCTCAAAAAATCCTAGATTCAGTTATAAGCATGTCTAAGCCATTTGCTATATAACACTAGTTAATACTGTATTAATGTACCAACTAATGACATTTTGCTTAAGATGACAAGGTATACATATTTCAACATCAATCAAGGTCATAACAAATAGGAATAACTCTACATTTAAATCTGGGATTTAAATTATACTGATAAAATTATGCATGCAGTAATTTAATCAAAATATAATTTAAAATCTAGGATCAGCATGATCAAGGGTGTAAATTGTCTTGTTCGAAGGGTTGATGCTCATGGGCAGATATTATGTATATATACTAGTAAGTGAGCTCAAAAATACGTATTTCAACCTCTAAGTACATTTCAACCCATTCCACTCACTCCCTCTCCTAATCTTTCCTACATGGGCTAATCATCCAAAGTCCAATCTTCCTCTATTCCTCAAGTCTAACACCCAACTCTGTCTCCATTCCATGCACCACACGCTCTCTCAGTCTCTCTATGACAGCAACGACAGATGATGGCCACAGGGTAGGTACAAGCTGGTGAGGAGTAAGATAACGAACGAGCGTCGAGCAGCCACCAGCACCGGCAAATGGACATAGGCTACAGGGTAGGCGAAGGCATAAGGAGAGGCGCGCGACAGGGTAGCTCTGGCCCTTGTGGCTGCAGCGAGCACCGACTCGAGAATGGAGGGTATGATACTAGCGACGGTCAACAAGTCAGGACGGTAGTGTCCGGTAGGGCAGGGAGCAGCACGTGTTGCAGGGTAGCCATGTGGCGCGGTGAGCATGAGCCAGGAATGGAAGGTGCAATGCCAACAACGACAAGCGAGGGCAAGAAGCGGTTCTAAAACAACAAGCAACAGTTGAGCATTTGGCATCGGCAACCATACAAGTTAATTTCATTCTTAATTCCCTAGTATGAAATCTCTAATTCACAAATATATCAACGTTATGTTGATTTGTAACGATGAATCGTGATTTTTGAAATATAGCATGTAGAGCATTCAAAAATGAAGAGGAAGCATGTAGATTTTAAATCCCCAATTCACAAATCTCTAAATTATTTTCTGGTATTATCTCTAGTAAGAAAATTTTGTTTCTTTTATTTTTTATTATCTCTAGTAAGAAAATTTTATTCCTTGTATTTTTGATATTATGAACCTTTATATTTTATATCGAACAATATTTTTGTAACTCCGAACACCCGTTTTGAAAATTTTTTATCTGCCACTACTGATGCTCAAAATCGTTGGTAGTCACAAAGTCCTCCAGTTCTCCGAAAAATATACGTCAAAAGAACCAAATTCAAATAAAATACAAAACTAACATATATATGCATGTAGTATGTATGTAAAGTATATATATATATATATATATATATATATATATACGTCAAAAGAACCATATATATATAAAATACATATATATATATATATATATATATATATATATATATATATATATATATATATATATATATATATATATATATATATATATATATATATATATATATATATATATATATTTTAAACGACTTTAGGAAGAAAATGGAGTTAATCAAAGTTAGATTGAAGGAGAGTGGACCTTTTGAACATCCCATGAAATGATGAAATTCAAAAAATAGAGCTCTCGCCGGACTTGGAGGAGAAGGGTTTGCCGATGGTGCTCCGGCGAGATTTTGGCGAAGCGGAGGGGAGCACCATGTAGAACACAGCGCCACAATGCCAATGGTGAATACAATGGTGGCCGTGTTCAAAGGATGGCGACACAATCGATGACGAAGCGCGTCGGTGGCCGGTGGCAAAAAGGGCTCGATTCCAGCGATACGGTGGAGGAAAAACCAAATAAATTGAGGGTTTTTGTTTGCGGTGCCCTGGAACACAATGTGACGTGAAACGAAATGCAAGAAGCTCAACAGAAGATGGCAGAGTAAAAACGTTCAGGGCACGTCACATGAAAAATGGAACAAGTGTGGAGAGGAGACCCTCGTGCTCCCCTTTTGTAAGGTGAGGGAGGCTTAGAGCGGGCGTTACAGAGGCAAGATAAGCGGTGGCCGAACGGTATTAATGTGCATTTACGTGAGCAAAAGCGCATTAAATCGAGGGGAAATGGACGGGAGTGGAGGTGGTGGAGGTAGGGACTTGATTGCGCACTTAGTGGAGAAGAAACGACCGAGTTTTGAGAGCTTATGCATGCAGCCATGGTAGGTCTAGCTGGCTCAGTTCAGATCTTGTGGTGTGCAAGAAAGAAGAAGGAAGGGCTAAGCCAGATGAGAGAGATGAGCTAGGGAGGAGTCCGGTTGGGCTGATCGGGCCACGCGGGGAAGGAGGGGGAAAGGCCGGTGTCCTTGGCCGGGAGGTAGCCAGGTGGGCTAGAAAGAATGGCCTTCGGTCCAGAGGAAATTTATGAAATTTTAAATTATTTTTGAATTTATTTATTATTATTATTTTTGAAGACAAAATTTTTTTATGTTATACAACCTTGCACTAAGGGGTGATTTGGCCATTGGCAGCTGTTCACCCTTCTTATCAGCTCGCAGAAACCGCCACCACCGTGTGTCCCACGATTTCTTTCCTACTCCCTCACAACCCAGGCTCCGGCTCTATCCCCGTCGCCACTATCCATCCACCAGCTTCCCGCTGCCTTATACGGTGTCCTGTGGTATATACGCCACTGTCCATGCGAAGGTTTTGCATCTCGAATGAATCCTCTACAATTACACACGTAGAACCGTAGAAGAATGGTGCACCATTGAAATAGCCTCAGCCAAGCTTGGTCGACGTGACAGTGCCGGAAAGGTACTTGCCGTGCACCCAAACAGGGCGACAACATCTATGAGGCTGGGAGAGACTAAGGTCCGTTTGAAACAAGGGAATTTTATAGGAATTTTGCAAGAATTTTACAGGAAACACTTGAATTCTCGTAGGAGTTGAGAAAAATTCTCATGTTCCAAACGGGCCTGATTGATCAGAGCACATGTGCTGAGTTTGTGGGCTGACCTGACGTTGCGAAGGGTTGGGAGTGTATACAACTGGGCTGACTCCTTCGGCTCCATAACTGTTAGCATGAGCTAAAGTGAGAGTAAGGGGCCGTCTAAAAAAATGAGTAAGGGGCAAAAGGGAAAGCAGAAAACATGCAGCATCAACGTATCGCCAATGTGTCGTGTGTGACACACCGGAGTGCTCTAATCCCTTCGTGCTTTTGTTCTCATATCAACGTCCCAACGCACAGCTCATGGGCCTTCTTCCTACGGTTAGGTAGGAATTCTGGACAAGCTTAAGATCATACAACAAAGTTATAGAAATTAGCTCATGAGAGGCTAATTTTTTTTTAAAAAAAAAATCTAAAACATATATGGTTTAGTACTATATTGTCTAGCCAAGTGGAGAAGCTAATTTATAAGATAGAGTCCTTGTCACTCATTGAAATGTGGACTTTGGCTAAATACACGAGCACACACGCATAGTTTCCATATGATTTGTTTAAATGCGATTTAAGTATCTATCTCAATTTGGTTTAATTGACGTAATATCACTCACTTACTAGTGAGTATAAGGACCTCAAGACGTCCAAACTAGCATACATCTTCTCCCTCCTCAACGTGCATTGAAGAGGAGGGTAAGTGGTATTTTTGAGTTGTTGCTACAAAGAATACGTGTATGGGGCGACAACAAAGTTTTTGGGCGATGCGATCGCTTGATTTTTTTTTCTCGACATCGACTACTTCTACGGCTATGTCTCTATTGTTTTCTGTTCCTCATCAAGCCCTATATTATTTTCAATTCTTGAACATATTTCGAAGTAGAATATGTTGTTTGTCGATTTATACATCTCTACTCTCTTGTTTTTTAAATAAAATCTGAATAAAAAGTTTGCGCATATTTCAAACAGAAAACTCGAATCCGATCATGGACAGCCCAACTGGTATGACACATTGACACCTATGTCTGTACTTTTTAGGATTTCATCCTGTGACCTTCTGATTGTGGAGGGTAACTCCGATAACTGACTGCATCCTTAAGAAGCATGCGGTGATTAATTTCTGTACATCTGCTGTGTTCTGGACTTTGTGGAAACTAAGGAATGCCTTGTGTTTTCAGGGGGAGCGCTGGCAGGGAGTCCGGATGGTGCTGGAACAAATCGCAAGACGGATAAGAGGCTGGCTTGTGTTGCTGAAAGAGGATCAGAAAGCTCAAGCAGAAAACGTGGCAAGAAAGCTGGAAAGAAAAGCTGGTTCGGTGATAAGGATTGGATGGAATCAATGAGCGAGTGCAAAGAACTCAGATCAGTAGATTCATCAAAATCTGGAAGTTTTTTGTTTGCCTGTGATCGTGGTAATCTGTGATGTATCAGAAGGCATTCAAAAATCTGGGAGGAAGATGGTTGCATTTGAAACTTGGTGATCTCTGATGGTATAGGTAGAGTTGGGTACCAGGTCTAGTTTCTGTTATTGCGTTGAAAGTTTTATTTCCTTTCCGCTGATGTCCAGATGGTCAGATGTGTTGATATTTTGGAGAGTTTTTGTGGTGGGCGCGCCTCGAATACGTAAAATATGGACTGTAATGCAGACGTTTTATTTCTGGAATAAAATAGGGGAAACCTTTTGCTCTAAAAATACACGGAAGCTTGAACAACAAAAACTCAAAGAGAACTCTGTGAATTCACAGACCCAAACGTACGAGCTGTCCAAGTGTCAGATATGTCCCAGGGCCAGGATGAGGGCAGCCAATCACCCCGAAATTTGCATGGTGGCCGACGGGCTGTGCTGGCGTGACACCACGGAATTTGTGGCAAGGCAACTCCACGACACGACGCTCTGCGCAGTGGGCAGGTCGGCGCAGGGGCAACGCGCACGTTACGCAACCGTACAGGCGAAGATGTGGCGCGCCGCTGAGAAAACCTCGCCGAGCTTGGTGGGCGTCGGCGCGGGAGATGGAAAGCACCGGACCATATGACAGGTTGACAACCTCTCGGAGAGATGGACGAAAGCGCAAGAAGTCGGGGTAGTGGCGGGCTGTCGTTTTTCAGGGAAGTCGGCATTGTAGGCTGGCAGTTCCAGCTTTTAGCACGGGCCTTAACTCGGTTAAGTTAGGCTTGTTTCAACTGGGCTGACTACGCCAGTCTTTGCCCCCACGGTATCGTTGTCCTCTACCCAACCCTTCGATCAATGATAAAGCAAATATTTAGCTTATCCTTCATTTGGGACAACTTAAAAAAAAACCGGAAGATTAGCTGAATCCGGCTCAATGCAGGGTGAAAAACATGAAAACAGCGACGTCCCAACTAAACGCCATTCGGAAGTTTGAACTTGTTATATCCATCTTCAACGCCAGCTACATCTGGGTTGGCATCCGACCGCCGCGTTCGTGCACTCAAGCCGTGCAATCCAGCCCATCGATCGTGGCGCCCACTGCGAACCGTAGTCGCCAAATCAGGCACCTGCTACTACTTTAGTGCTTTTACTGCAGCTCCTACAATTTCTTTCACCGCCGGCTAATTTGCTTTTTTACTCGCTTTTAAAAAAAAGAACCCTTCGTTTTTACCATCTCATGGCTTGTTTTCGTCACCAACGCCGTTTGGAACAATTGGAATTTGTCTCGTACCGAGGCCAAGTCTTGTTTTCTTCCTACCAGAAGTGTACTGCCCTCACGTAACCAAGTGTGCCAGCCGTTGTTCATCCAAATCTACGCAAAAAGGTGTCGGTGCGCTAGACAAGGCGACATTGCAGTACTACCGCTAGCTGCACGTACAGATCTGCTACAGAGGACGATTTGTTTGGCATGCATCTCAACAGATGCTTGCGAAAAAAAAATTACGAACAGTAAGAACTCATGATTAATCGATGCAGCGGAAGCTGCTGGGCCATGGCTGCTCTTATGTGAGGGACACGGTAGTGCAATTGTCATTCAGTCGCCTTGAACCATCTTAAGTGGACCCATACGGACAACACCGAGGTGTAGTTTGAAGATAATTTAATTGAATTGGCCATTGCCCATTGGATTGCTTTTAGGATAATTTTAACTTAACTAGAGATAGCATTAAAGACAATATCTATAATAACTCACCTTTAAAATTATTCGTCTAACTATTTTATATTATTTCCATCATATTTTCTCTCATACACTTCATTACCATTTACGTTGTTTTATGTAATTTGGCACAATCTCTTTTCTCACCTCTCCTCTTCTCTACATAAAATTTTACATATATCATATAATTAAGAAACAACTCAAATAGTACTATAGAAGATGCCCTTGGTAGGAGCGTGAGTAGCTCTTGTCACCCTCCTGTCACGTGCAGCACAGTAAAGCTCTCTGTGGTGAACAGTGACAGTACCAACTCGGAACTTTACGCCGCTGCCGGGGCAGCTACAACGGCCCTGCCAACAAAATTTAAAGAGCCGAAGGGCCAGCAAATTTTTACCTTTTTGCATCCTAAATTTCACTCTTAACCTTTTTCATATCAACTTCTTTTGGGTGGAGTAGTCTTTCCATAAGTTGCATGCTGGTGCGTACTTGCGCGGCCATAACATATTTATTTAGTTTCAGGGATTCGTATCGCAGTACAGAGGGTCATGATTTCGGGGTGAGCAAATGACGGTAACTTTGCTCAAGTCTCGTCTCGTGGAATTGGCCAAAACAGGGTGAAAGTAACCATTGGCTGATGAAAACTTTGGACGGTTCATTTAAGCATCCGCGTCCTTTTATATAATTGTATTGCGTCCGTG
The DNA here is from genome assembly GCA_036346375.1 of Guadua angustifolia. NCBI lineage: Eukaryota > Viridiplantae > Streptophyta > Magnoliopsida > Poales > Poaceae > Guadua > Guadua angustifolia. Next base: position 31,243,659 of record CM070501.1, on the reverse strand, counting down.
CTTCTACGTGCCACACCTAGTTTTGTACATGTCTGAGCCAGTAGGCTCTGGTCCCCGGGTTGCAAATGCTATCAGCACATAGAACTGAAAAATTTGTAGGCCGTAATCTTAATTCGAATTCCACTGTTTATTCATAGTTTTGTACTACTAATCACTACTCTGATATGGACATGTACAAGCATCCCCATGTATGATTAGAGCCGGTACAAGGCTACAGTCTAGAGGCCCATCCTAATTCCTACGGCTATCTCGCATTCTCGCTCCGACCTTTCGGTTACCTAATTCCACCATTTCATCCATCCCACCCGTCGAAATAATGGTCGACTGAAACGCCGAGCGTGTGTCCTTGCCCAGAACCGGTAGACCCACCTCGCACATGCGGAACCAATGAATCTGCCTTGCCGCATCCGCCGTTCCCAGCTTCTCTTTTCCATCATGCGCGACGCTGGTCATCGACACAAACCCATCTCTGCCGCTTTGTCGCGCTATCATCGCCATCGCCGTGGAGCCCGCCCCTCAGCTAGTGGGGAAAAAGGAAAACAACATGATGCTGGATCTAGGGCTACGCATCGTCCCCATCATGGCCGCACGCGAGGCGCGGCCATGTGCCCGGCCTCGGCGAGGGTTGGTGGCGTCGCCCCCCCGCCGGCCCTACCGAGCACAAGGGAATTGCCCGTTCTGCCCTGTCCGGAGCGGAGATCATCCTCGATCACGTCCCGGCCCGGCGCAGGCTTGTGGGCCCATGCGCCTGTCCAGGCCAGCTGTTTTGGCTATGGATACCACGTAGTCGTGTCTCGTTGTACAGTAGCAAGCGTTCTTGAATTGGATCTTGATGAGGAGTTATCAGAACTGCACGGGAAAAAGGCATTTCTTCTTCGGACGGTGCCACCTCAGTACGTAGTAGTCGCTCTCACACGCTTTGACGACATATGGACGTGTTTCGTATCAGTTCAGTTTCTTCTTGCTTGCTTCATATGGTGACGTACACGTACCAACTGCTCTGGGATAACATGCATCTCGTGCTGAACTGAGCTGCCCTCCAGTTTGGATATGGAGCCAAGCGAAACATCAGGCAGCAGGCAGCCATTCTTGCCTCCGAGTCCGTGATGGCTACTTCGAGCTCCGTTACTGTGCTACTTATGGCTGGTAGCCCGACCAGAAGCATCTCCCGACGTAAATTTCCCCCAAACAACACCGAGAACTACTACTAGCACTCAATCCGCGCGCTCCTGATGAGCACTCCCGTAAAACAAACCGGATCTTATCGATCGGCGTGTATCGATCCAGTTGTTTTCTGTTTGTTTATCTCACATGTTTGATTCCGGTTGGTCCCATTACTTTGCAGTACAACCAAACGAGCAGACTAGAATAATCAGCTCAGATCTGCAGGCCTGGGCGCGCGCTGGGGTACGGTGCATGATGCACGAGCCAACCGGCCAGGCAAAGACATCCCGGTAATTTACAGCTCGGCAAATGGCACCCGACGCGATGACCCAACATAGGTCATTGCGAGGACGTGGGTGCATAATCAGTTGCGCAAAGTAGGTCACACAATAAATACACTATCAGATCATAAATAGTTATTATTTTAGACATCGATATAGTCTCTAAAATACAATTTTGATAAATAACTTCTATTGTAATATGTTTACAAAACCTAATAAAATTATAATATTATAAAATTACTTTTTATATAAATCTACACATATAATTTTTATATATCTAATTTAGATATTTAAAAAGATATTGACAGTCAAAGTTTCAAAAGTTTGACTATAGCCTAAAACGACGACTATTTGTGACCGGGGGGAGTATATGGAAAAAGCGTATATTTATCCCCTCAATTTTTTCTATGGTTTAATTTTCATCTCTCATGTGCAATATCATTTAGAATCAATCCCTCAATTACTTAACACTCTTCGGTTGGCAAAATGCAATTTTGACCAACTTTGACCCATGTGGTTTGCCTAGTCAGATCTGAACTAGCCAAAAGCAAACTTCACATCATCACTTGATGCCACCAGTCAATCACATAGCATCCATGTCATCGATCTCTTTGTCTCTTTGCTCCTCCTCTTATCACCTCGTCGTCCCTCATTCCCACCATCCCACCACCCTACTCCTCACACTGTTACCACCCCTTCTCCACCCAATCTAACAACCGGCTCTGGTATTAGATGAAATGAATAGCACGATGTCGGGGCTATCGGAGACGGAGACAGACATGGCGGCGAAAGATCCTGACGAATAAAGGAAATGGTTGCGCATGCATATCATATTCCAAAGGACGGGGAGTTCATTTTTGTGGTCGACAGCGGCGTAGAAGGCGCCAAGGGGGTCGGCCATGCCGGCGATGGCAAGATGGTGGCGCTTAGTGGCGGCACTCCACAGAAGATAAGGAGGAAGATGGTAGTGGGTTTCGTTTTTAAAGTACAAAGACGGTGTGATGACGGAGACGGTAAGGTCGGACAAGCCTTGGATTGGCAAACCAATATGTGAGGTGACTCATCGCAAACATGGCCACAGCACAGCACTCGAGCAAGGAGCTCTGGTGACGAGGAAGAAGAAAGAAGGGAGCATGGGCATCGCAATTTTGGAGGAAAATGAACCATGGTGGTGCATTTTTGAAAAATTGAGAAAAGGGGAATTGGCGACGTTAACACGGCCGTCGATGGCAGCAATGCAAGCAGTAGTGCGCTACGGTCATGTGTCCTGTTGCTTAGGAACATGGCAACACGGACGTCTCCAGCGGCGGTGGCTCAACTACTACTCTCGCTGGTGTCCTATTTGGCGGAGATTGAGAGAGATGAGGAATAGAGGGGCTAAAATGTGGGGTAAGTTGATGACAGCAAAATCAATGTGGCGACCACGTCACTCAAAATCACACACAAAGCCAATCTTAGGATTTGGTTTGCTCTAGTTTTGATAGTTGTGAGACCGATTCTAAATGGTATTGTATATGACGGATAAAATTAGTGCTCTTTTACTATGGATTAAAATCAATATAAGTCGTCCATTCCTTTAAATCTAGTGGTTGAAATCAATTTAGATTTATTTATACTACCACCTGTAGTATTGGTAGTAAAATTTAGAGAGGGGTAAAAGGGTAAAAAATTCCGCTATACTATTTGTTCTCTACAGTAAAACACGTCTTGTGATGCTGATGAATGGCGGATGAATAGATAAGAAGCCTCTGAAGATCACTAGGTATTCGGTGAATCCAAAACTATGAATAAATTAGAAAAAATCTAAAATATCCATGATGAATAGATAGAAAAAGTCTAAAATACCCTTGAGGAATGGATAACTAGATTTGATTTATAATACCACTACTTACTAACTATGTTATCCACCGTAAAATTTCTCTAAAATTAAACCATGGAAAAAGTTAAGGAACCAAAGATGAACCTTTTCCAAAATATAATGACTAAGACAGACATGTTCCTTTGCTAAGACAGACATGTTCCTTTGCGAGCCCTCTCTGTCAATATTGAAATGAGCCGCGCACCTACTCTCCCGTGACCACCGGCTTCAAGACGAGGAAGAGATAGGCAAGCAAGGCAGAGCATGCAGGCAAACACGGGCTTCACCATCAAAGGCAAAAAGCCATCATCATCTCTCTTCTTGCCTGCTAGCTATTGTGTTTGTGTGCCAAGCTACCAATGGTTTTGATCTTCTTGCTAGTGAATTGTTGTAAGTTGTGACTACAAGATAGGTAGATATAGGTATAAAGATAGATACATAGATAGAAATTAAGCGAGATGAAGCTCCACTTCCTGATAAGGTTCCTCTTCGGCCCCGTGCCGGTGTACTTCTCGGCGCTGGCCATCCTCATCGTGCTCACCAACGCGCAGTACTTCGGCCTGGTCGGCGTTGGCGTGCCGCACACCACGAAGCTGATCTCCTCGACGCCGGTGGTAAGCGTGATGAAGTACTGCGACATCTTCCGCGGCGAGTGGGTGCCGGACACGGAGGCGCCCTACTACAACCACAAGACGTGCTACATGATCCAGGAGCACCAGAACTGCCTCAAGTACGGCCGCCCGGACCTCGGGTTCCTCAAGTGGCGGTGGCGCCCATCGGGCTGCGAGCTGCCGCGCTTCGACCCGGTGCAGTTCCTGCAGTTCGTCCGCCACAAGTCGCTGGCGTTCGTGGGGGACTCGCTGGCCCGCAACCATATGCAATCCCTGCTCTGCCTCCTCTCACAGGTATATTCTTGTGCTATCCTTCAGAGGTTTTAATCTGTAAATTAAGTTGATGGATACTTCAAGCGGTGACATGAACTGTGGAGCAAAAAAAAAGATCCGCGTCGTGTTCTGACAACGTGAGACTTTTGCCATGTTCGCTGCACACTGAGCTGGGAGGGGCGAGACCTGACCAAAGATTTTCCTCTCTGGGATATGATGGAGCAACTGCAGGTGGCGTATCCGAAAGACATGTCGGCGAACCCGTCGGATCAGAACAAGGTGTACTACTACAGGGCGTACAACTTCACCATCAGCATGTTCTGGTCGCCGTTCCTGGTCCGGGCGAGGGAGCCCGACCACGACGGCCCCGCGCACACCGGCCACTGGAGCCTCTACCTCGACGAGCCGGATGACACGTGGGTGTCCCAGATCTCCCGGTTCGACTACGTGCTCGTGTCGGCCGCGAACTGGTTCTCCCGGCCCTCGCTCTTCTACGAGAAGCGGCGGCTGATCGGGTGCAGCTTCTGCAGCCGGCAGTACGGCGTGCCGGACCTGACGCTGTACTACTCGCAGCGCAAGGCGTGGCGGGTGGCGCTGCAGGCGATCAACGCGCTGGACAGCGTCAAGGGGCGGGTGATCGTGCGGATGATGTCGCCGATGTCGCACTTCGAGAACGGGACGTGGGACCAGGGCGGCAACTGCAAGCGGACGCAGCCGCTCCGGAGCAACGAGACGGTGATGGAGGGGCGCGACCTGCACTTCTACACCGCGCAGATGGAGGAGTACCGCGCGGCGGAGAAGGTGGCGCGGGCAAGGGGCTGCGGCTGATGCTGATGGACGCGACGGCGGCGATGCTGATGCGGCCGGACGGGCACCCCAGCCGGTACGGGCACTGGCCCAACGAGAAGGTGCAGCTCTACAACGACTGCATCCACTGGTGCCTGCCCGGGCCCATCGACATCTGGAATGACATGCTCTTCCAGATGCTCCTCGTCTAGCACGCGGTTGTCGTGCATCCATCGGTAATGCGTGCTGCACAGACAGATGCTCTCTCAATTGTAGTTCAAAAGCAATCTTGACGATCGAGGATTTATTTCTTCATCTCCGTGGCTAGAATTCTCATCTCTTTTTTTCCGCCTTTCTCCTTTCCTTTCCCTGATGGGTTTTGGTAACTGTTGACACGAATTTTTGATGGATCGTCACCGGAAAGTGTGAACAAAAAAACGCCTTTCTGTATGACAGACTGCCGCGCACTACTGGGGAGAAAAAAGCCGTGACCATCTTCGAACTGAAACGAAAGTTACACGGTGCCGCCTGCAGCACGTATCGGATTCCCTTTGCAAATCGAGGCGTACGAAAGAAACGAGTGAAAGCGCGTAACTTGTCTCGGCCCGTGCGGGATGGGTTACCGCGTCTGCATATGGATCGATCGCACTGATGGCGCAACGGAAAGCAGATGCGGTACACGCTTGCCCGAGGCTGGCGACCAGCTGCGCTGGGTCTGGGTGAGGACTGACTGAGTGAACATGGGCTGGTTGGTGTTCGTTTCTGGCTGTCACTGACGGGCCCAGGTCTCTCGAAAGTTTCAACCTCTGCACGTTCGAGAATCTGACAGGGCTGGCCGGCTGGTAGCTACTAGTTACTACTACCGGGGCGTGAAGTGGCGCGCAGCGTAACGAGCTAGGATCGCACGAACGGTTCGGTTCTTTCGGAGGAAAGGCGCGCGCATGAAGCCCTCCCCCACAACCACAAAGGAGTCTACGATCGTAGGGTGGGTGGGTCGTGCACGACTGTCTAGCCGGTGGGAATTGGGACGTCATGCGATTCGATTAAATCTATTCTAGTTATTCCTGCATAAACTCACCAGTTAGTTTGTACCTCTGTCGGTTAATCATCGCAGAGTTAAAGTAAGTTGGTTTTGACAGTGTTGAACATGCTTCGATACTGTTCCCAGCAAAAATTAAGCTCACCGACGTTCGAAACTTATGTCGCGGAGAAACTCCACGACGGAGGAAGAGCGCAATTAGCGTTTTGTGACGCAAGACGACGCTATTGTGTGTGAAATGACGTTCTCTGCTCTGTCATGTTCTTTTTGAGCTCGCTGGAAAAGATGTACCGAACTGCTGAAGGAAAGGAAGAAGACAATGTCGGGCTCATGGGTCATATATTTTAAATTATGAAGTTATATTTTAGGGTCATATATTTTACTTTTTTATTTTAGAATTTTTAGCATTTTTTAAAAACATTCAATGGCTGCTATGACTCAATTTTAATTATGGCCCACCTAATTAAGTGCTGGGTATCTTTCTTTGTTGAGAATTCTAGAATATATATGCTTTTTTTTCTTGGTGATTTTAAAACACTTGTCATAAGCTTTTTTATATAACTAGCGGCATTACCGATTTACCGCCGTGATTGTGTGGTTGGATATTACAATACATTTACCTTTGTTATACAACCCTGATATTTATTGTTGAAAATACTATTGTATCTGTTATACAACTCTTATATCTATATAGGATTAACTTTCACCATTATAATCTAACCCCACCAAATTATGCAGTGTAGATTTGTTTTCCTTTTCTCTCGATTAATGGGAGAATGTATACGAATTTTGCTTTTTCTGATTTAAGGAATATTGTGAGATTTCCCAGCCATCTAAAACGAAGGAGATACCTTTAATCTCACCATTTGTTTGTAGGTAAATAGATAGATACATTTGCGATACGACAAACTCTGTTTGTAAATTTTAATTACAGGATTTGTTGCAAAAAGTTTGTGGAGTAGAGGGTCTAATGTATCAAATTTTGCATGATTAGATTTAGGGTGCCTTTCATTCTTTTGCAGAGTTATAGCTCAACTCAGCTCAATATTTGGTTCTAGTTTTGATGGCGAGTTCCGGTGGCTAGTTATGCAATTTTTGTTAGAAATAGGATTGTATCTCTGTCTCTGATATGAGATTGCTATTGATACGGCGTCTATATTTGGTAGTTGGAGATATTGTCGGTTGTATCAATCCTAGTCTTTCCCCGCCGTATTGATCTCAATCTCTATCTTTTGTAAGCCACGCTGGGCTGTTCGAGCTCATATAAATAGATTAAATGCGGCCTCAAGAAGAGGTGATAACGCTTCCTAAAGCTTTTATGGTATCGAGCCATCCTCTTCCATCCACATCCTCAATCAACTCTAGATTGATTTGTTCTTGCTTATGGCGCCTTCCTCATTGACAATCGGCCGCGCCACCCACGCTTGGACCACGGTGATCGAGAAATTGACGCTACGACAACTTCATGTTATGGCGTGCTCAAGTTCTTCCGGCTCTGCGTGGTTCATCGTCAGCCGATACATCGATGGTTCATGCAAGCCTCCAAATACGATTTGTCAAGATGCTCAACGTCGACAAGAAAGAAGTTGATGCCGATAATCCGATTATATTATGGATTGCTCAAGACCAACAGTGTTCTTGCATATTTGCTAAATTCCTTATCAAAAGAGATCTTAACTCAAGTTGCAACGCTAGAGACGCGGCTCAAGTCCGATGCCATCCTCAACATGTTTGGCTCCTCGGCCTCGCAAGGGTGACGAATCATGATCTCCCTTGCAAACACTCGAAGGGATCAATGTCACCGCCGATACTTCCGAAGATGAAGGCCTTGGTCGACGATCTTGTCGCCACCGAAAACCCTCGATGATGAAGAACTTGTTTCCTATATCCCGGCCGGGCTTGACATTGATTACAACCTCCGTGTCTTCGATCGCCGCCGCTCAACCAATTTCGGTGAGTGATTTATATGCGCAGTGCTCGCTATGATAGCCTACCGGAGCTCCTTCAAGGTGGAGGATACAACTCTGGAGGACAATTTCAATCTTCAGCAAACATTGCTTCGCGTGGGCGCAAAGAACGCCCAAGCAGAGGACAAGAAGCGGTCATGGCAATGGAGGTCGCTACAGAATTATCAAGACAACAAAGGCGAGGACATCCACGACATCAATATAATCAAGCCGCAAAACCCTCCTCCAACTCAGGAAAAGAAGGTCACACGCTTATAAAATGTTGGTACAGTTTGATTCTAGCTTTTAGCCGAAGAGAAGATAGCAGATCGCCATCACTCCATCCTATGGGATTGACACCAACGGTATATTGATTCAGCGCCACGCATCACATTATCGGGTGATCTTGACAGCTATCCATACGTGAGAAATATGGTGGCCAAGATCAAGTTCAAACTGCTAATGGATCGTATGAAGATTAATCATATTGGTCATTCGCTTATTTCTACCCCAAATAGCGACTTCATCTTAGGAATATCCTTCATGTTCCTTCAAAGATACAAGAATTTAGTCTCTGCTCATAAACTTGTATCCGATAACAAAGCTTTCTTGAATTTCACCCTCATTATTTCTTGATCAAGGACCAGAAACGAAGAAAATCTCGCATCAAGGCGATGTGAGGGAGGTCTCTACCCTTTGGTGTCACACTCTGAGTCAAGAGCAATAGAGTCCATGAAAAATAAACAAGCTTTTGCTTCACATGCCATCGCTACTAGATGGCATCGCTGCTAGGCCATCCGTCATTATCTGTTGTTACTCAAGTTATTCAAGCTTATCAGTTGCCTTGTTCAATAGAGTCTAGTGCTGAAACTATTTGTGATTCATGTCAAAGGGCCAAGAGCCATCAGCTACCTTATCCTAAATCCATTAGCATGTCTACTGTTCCTTTTGAGCTTGTGTCCTCCGATGTATGGGGACCAGCACCCACTTCTGTTGGAAAACATAATTATTATGTGAGTTTCATTGATGATTATAGCAAATACACTTGGATCTATCTTTCAAGAAAAAATCGACGCTTTTCCAAGTTTTTAAAAATTTCCAGCAATTTGTTGAACGTCAATTCAATAAGAAAATCTTGATTATGCAAACTGATTGGGAGGCGAATATGAAAAATTAAATTCCTTCTTCCAAACCATCTAAGATAGCTCATCATGTGTCATGCCCTCATGCTCATCAACAAAATGGTTCAACAGAAAGGAAACATCGTGATATTGTTGAAAAAGGGCTAGCTCTTTCTTCTCAAGCTTCTATGCCATCAAATTATGGGATGAAGCCTTTCATCGCTACTTACTTGATAAATAGACTCCCAAGCAAAGTTATTCACCACTGCACTTTTGAGCGCCTCCACCTTCAAAAACCTAATTATCAAGGTCTTAAAATATTTGGATGTGCTCACGCCAAATTTAAGACCATACAACTCAGAAACTATCTTTTCGCTCAAAACGCTTGTGCTTTCTCTGATATAGTTCACTTCACAAAGTTTACAAATGTCTTGATATATCATCCGGTCGGATTTATATCTCTCGTGATGTGGTATTCGATGAATCAATTTTTCCTTTGAATTCCTTCATCCTAATGCCGTGCTCACCACAACAAATTCTTCTCATACCCACTGCTTACTTCCGCTATCCGATCAAAGGAGAAAATACTAATGACCATATGACTAATGCTTCTAATGCTTCTAGCCATCAAGTGTGAAGTGCAGTTTGGCAAACCGATGAAGTGCAGGATCGGCAGGATCGCAAATTGATGAAGCATGTGACCGCAAATCAAGTGTCAAGCTACGCAAACCGAAGTGTCAAGCGGCGCTATTTTCATCATCCAAGACAAAACAAGCGCTACTTTAATCATTCCAAGCAAAATGGTACCGCTTCTTGACTCAACTTTATATGAGGTTAGTGAACGTGAGTCACCCGGTATGGAGATGTGGTATTGGTACTGTGATGACTCGCCTCCAAAGAAGTTCGTGCACATCAAGTTCAAACCGATTTGAGTATATCAGCGATGGAGCCTCAGATCCTCATCTGCGAAGTCCGACCAAACACCGGTAGTTGAAGAACAAGCTCAGTAAGACCACGGACTCGCCACAAAGCGGAATTGTTAAACCTGAATTCCTACCGATGGCACCATTAGGTATGGATACTTTTGTTCAACAGGGAACCATCATGTGTTCAAGAGGCTATGGGAGATGTAAACCGAAGAAAGCCATGGATGAAGAATATGATGCATTGATCAAAAATAAGACTCGCATCTTGTTCATGCACCTACAGTAAAAATATAATAGATTGCAAATGGGTTTACAAAATAAAAAGAAAAGCCGATGGATCAATTGATGATATAAGGCAAGGTTAGTGGCAAAAGGCTTTAAACAATGGTATGGTATAGATTATGAGGAGACATTTAGTCCTCAGTAGTTAAGATTGCTACTATTCGCCTTGTGCTTGCTATTGTCAGTCTCTAAAGGTTGGTCTCTTAGACATTGGATGTGCGAACGCGCTTTTGCATGGCATTCGAAGAGGAAGTCTACATGAAACAACCACCGGATATGAAAACAATAAAGATCCGGATCTTGTGTGCAAATTGGACAAGGCAATATATGGGCTTAAACAAGCTCCTCGGACATGGTACTCTCGCTTAAGTAACAAGTTACAAGACCTTGGTTTTGTTTCATCTAAATCGATACATCATCGCTTATTTTAACAAGAACAAAGATAATGATCTATGTCCTCATATATGTTGATGATATTATTGTTACGAGTTCTTCAAATGAAGCAATCACAGCTCTTCTCAAAGATCTTCATTCAGAGTTTGCTCTCAAAGATCTTGGTAATTTACATTACTTCCTAGGTATTGAAATAACAAGACAGAAAGAGGGAATTTCCTTGAGTCAAGGAAAGTATGTAATGGATTTACTATCTAAGGTTGGCATGATAAGCTGCAAGGCTGCTCCTACACCCCTCTCAACTTCAGAGAAGTTATCTGCGACAGAAGGCACCCCTTTAGGTCCTGAAGACAGCACAAGATACAGGAGCATTGTAGGTGGATTACAATACTTAACTTTAACCCGTCCTGATATATCCTTTTCAATAAACAAGGTATGTCAATATCTCCATGCGCCTACTACAGTACATTGGTCAGCGGTAAAGAGAATTCTGAGATACATAAAGGGAACTGCAAATATGGGATTACAGTTTAAAAGATCAGTGTCTACATTAATTAGTGCTTTTGTCGACGCTGACAAGGTGTCTTAGATGATCGAAAGTCAACAGGCGGCTTTGCAATATTTTTTGGACCGAACCTGATATCCTGGAGCGCTAGAAAACAGGCTACAGTTTCAAGATCAAGCACAGAGGCTGAATATAAAGCCATGGCAAATGCTATAGCTGAAATCATTTGGCTTCAATCAATGATAAAAGAACTCGGAATCACATTAACAGAAACACCAACCTTGTGGTGTGATAATTTGGGAGCTACTTACTTATCATCAAATCCGGTTTTTCATGCTCGAACAAAGCACATTGAGATTGATTATTATTTTGTTAGAGAAAGAGTAGCAAACAAAATGCTAAAGGTTAGACCGATTTCTTCTGCAGATCAAATCGCTGATGGATTTACCAAGCCTCTTACTGCTCGCAATCTTCAAGAGTTTATATGCAATCTCAACTTAACAAAGTTGTGATTGAAGGGGAGTGTTAGAAATAGGATTGTATCCCTGTCTCTGATATGAGATTGCTATTGATACGGCGTCTATATTTGGTAGTTGGAGATATTGTCGGTTGTATCAATCCTAGTCTTTCCCTGCCGTATTGATCTCAATCTCTATCTTTTGTAAGCCACGCCTGGGGCTGTTCCAGGCTCATATAAATAGATTCGTGCGGCCTCTGCAAGAGGTGATAACGCTTCCTAAAGCTTTTAATTTTAACGCCAAAAACAAAAATTACATCTAACTTCCTGGTTTATTGTCAAAAGAATGAAATAATAGTCATTACAAAGAAGTCCAATTCGCCCCTCAAATTTGCATTCAAATTAGGATATTTTGCCTACTGGTCAGTTGTCACGCGGCGTGGAGAGTTGACTTGGCACCAAATCACCACCTCCTCTTTCGCTGACTCACTGCCCCACCAAAGACCAAAGTATCCTCCCACAAGATTTCCGTAGGCGCGCCTTTGCCTTTTGCGTCGTGTGCAACGGTAATTAAGTTCGTTTGATTTGATCAGCGCTGCTCTGCAGATTTATGCTAGTGATCTGTCATCGCAACTTGCAAGAGTTGAAATTACAGTGAATACAGTAATTTGGATGCTCACTGTTGTCATGTGTCAAATCTTATATTCTCCTTGACGAACATGGGCATGCACGTCAGCAATGTAGTTACACAAGGTGACTTTTCTGATCAGTAGAGAAAATGGCGGATCATGCCATGGCCCGTGCCCTACCAGTAGGGGGGAAAATTAGTCCAGTGACACTCAATTCGTTGGTTTTTAGTGATATGTCTATGACATGTGGGTCCATCTAAGTGTATGATAGTGGACCAGGGTGTCATAAAGTGAATCACGAATTTTAAAGAGCGTCGTTGGCGCCAATCTCCCACCAGTAGGGGTGGGCATTTTTAAACCGAAAAACCGAACCGAATTAACCGAAAATTTCGGTTTTTTCGGTTTACGGTTTGCGGTTTGGTTTTTATTCTGATACTATTCGGTTTTCGGTTTGCGATTCGGTTTTTATTCTGATACTATTCGGTTTTCGGTTTGCGGTTCGATTTTTTAGTTAGGCAAATCGAAAAACCGCTTCACCAAACCAAATAGTCGGCCACTCGGGCTACCGCGTGCCTCAGGGCTCAGGCTCTCCCCACGACCCAACCGTTTCCAACTCACCCGCAAGGCCGCAACCAAACCCAAACCCCTCGACCACTTCTACCTAAAACCCCACTCCACTCCTCCCCCTCCAGTCCAAACCTAGGGTTAGGGTTTCAAGCCCCACCCACGCCGCCTCCCGCCTCCAATTCGAACGAATCCTCTCCCCCACGGCCGCCATGGCATGGCTCCATCGTGGTGGACTTCCTCCATGGGCGCCGCCGCTGCTTCCCACCTCGAGTCCTCCTCCGCGACTCCGCCCCGCTTCTCGACGCTGCCTCGCTGCCCCGACTCGGACCTCACCAACTTCCACTCCTCTTCTCCCGCCTCAACACCTACTCCGGACCCGCCTCGAGGTCGCCCTGGTTCTTCTCCGTGCTCTCCTTCCACGACGCCTCGATGACCTCCGCCTCCTCCTCCACCACCTCCTCCTTTCACCACCTCTCTCTCCGCCGCCAAGCCCTTGCTCTCTCGGCCCCGTGGTCTCGAGCTCTTCCACTCCGCCAAGCCACGCAGGAGACCGAGGCCTCGCCGAGAATGTCCTCGCCTACATCAAGATCTGCAGCAGTGTAACATCCCAAATTTTAATAAAGTAAAAATATATATTTTGAAATTGAAAATATTTATTTCTGAGTTTCTTGGCATCATTGGTTTTAATTGAATTTCTTGGAGTTTTGTATTGTATGAAAATCCAACAAATAGAATTAAGGAATGGAGATCATCCAAACATTATCCGAATCCAAGAAAATTACCATAATACCCTCAGAGTGATATTTACCTCTGGTAGAAATTCTAGGAACTGATCATGAGATATAACACTTTTAAAAATTCAAAAATGAAGCTCAAATTTTGAAAATCTTAATGTCAGAATTTTTATAAAATACTGAGCAATATCTTGAGCTAAAAATTTTACATAAGAATACTTAGCTCAAATTAATTTGAAAACAAAGTTTCAAAAAGTTATAAAAATATTTGAATTGTCTGATAAATCAAAATTAGGAAAATAGAAATATGTGCACTGTAACTTGTCAGTCTTAAAATTATACAGTAGGCAGATAACTGGCAACTCATCACGAAATAAATTTCTCATAAAAATTCAGACATGATAGATAACCTATCCATTGAGCTTTATCTCGTGCACCGCAGCCAATTCTCAATTTGCTTTGCCTCCACCGTGACTTTCATCGCCATGTGGGTCCCGATCGCAGCCACTCCACCTCCGAATCTTCCATCGATGCCAGAGCAAGCCCAAGTCGATGCCTTAGGATATCACGCCAACCCTCAACCAGATACATTGCACCTTGAAAACCACTAGTGGCAGTGCTCCACTTCCCCCTCCACTCCTTCTTTTCTCCTCAAGCCAGCGCAAGAACTCCCTGCCCTTTTCTCCATTTCCAGAAGCCCCTGAAGCTCAAAGCCGGAATTGATTCAAGAGAATGAGCAAACCATTTCCAAATCCCCTTAAGCTGGAGCATCACCACACTCTATTGAGCTAAAGCCCTCAAGAAAATCTTGAGCTCTTCATGCGAAATTTGGCTCCAGCCGTGCGCCCTCTTCCTCCATGAATGGCCGCCGGTGGGAGCTCAGCTCAGATACTCTTCCACTGAACCAACCTCCAAAATGGAACCTCTAGCACCTCCTGATGCTCACAATGCTACCGATTCAAGCCCTAACCGCCTGTTCATCTTCTCCGCTTGTCACCGCCATGGTTGCCGCCTCCCTCCAAGGGCCTCTCTCCGTGATCTCCTATTAATCAACGCCTCCCTTGATGCTCCTTGCTGGCTTGATCCTCTGGTCTGTCGCCTTCACGGATCATCGCCGAGTGCCTCGCGGCCGAGCCCTAACCGGCCCCCGCTCTCGATGTCTGCCAGGGGGTCGAGGAGTCAGCAGCCTCAAGTAGAAGAAGAGTAGGCCGTATATGCTTCTCTCTTGGTAAAGCGCATTCTTGATTTGCATTCAAATTTTGGTCAAATACATTCAGTTATTAATAACTTGTGCATTTGTAGTCACAAACCAGTGAAATAAATTTATATATTTATCTAATATCGTGAAGATTATAGATATGCAAAAATATTAAAAGTTTGAACGCAAAACAATTAATTGGATTATACTTTGATTATAACCTCATTATGCTCTTCATATTAAACCTGTGGTCAATAAGTCATAAAACAATAAGATAAGTTTTATATGATGCTAAGATCAGATGGATTCAAATATACTAAAATATCCAATTCTTGAATCACAAAACAATCATTTAAATTTAAAATGGGATGAACACACTAGTATGGACAATATTGCTCTCATGAAAAATATAACTTATAAGATCATAAAATAAATGATTATGTGCTTCGAATTATGAGAAGCTCACCATGCAAAACATATAGCTTTTTGATCTGTGTTTAAGCCCTAATATGACCATATATAAGAGTAAGTGCATAAAACTCATAAAAGGATGAAATAAATTGTGTGAAGTTCTTGGAAACAGAAGAACCCATGTATGTAAAAATATATATAGTAAGATTTAATTTGCATGTACTTAATGAAAGAAAATGTTAATGATAACAATAAGTAAATAGATAATCTATTGCAATTAAAGCTAAAATAATGCCAAACCAACTTTATAACATTTCTAGGATGATACTCTGTTAATGCCTGAAAAATGAATCCAGAATCATGTATAGGGTAGTTGGAAATCAAGTTTGAAACTTGGCCGATTTAAGGTTTCAAATATGATCATTTAGGCTATTTCAGCGATAGATAAAATAACTCGTTTAAATGGAAAAATCAGTCAAACTAGTTTAGTAACACTCTACAAAGTTTGTGCTACCATATTCTACAAAAACATCTTAATTACGATATGCTTTCCATTTAAATCAAGCTAGTTCAAAACCCTTAATCGTTAATCTGTCATTTCCCCTTTCTTGCCGATTTTGAATAGTAGTCTTTAAGTATAGCATGAACCATTTTAGCGATAAGATTATAGTCTCGCCCAAAATCCTAAAACTTATGGAACTAGTTTAGTAGTGTTCTTCAAAGTATAGCCTACCCTATTTCGAAAAGATAATCTCATTTCACCATGATTTACATATTAATCTTAATAGCTTAATGGCCCTAAGTAATCACATTACTTTAGACTGTAATATGAATGAACGAGCTGTAGTTGCAAATGAGTAAACCTGTAGTTAAGTTATTTGTATCACCAGAGCCTTCTCAAATATGATGGAAATGTTATCAGTAGCCTAAATCAGTAGATCTAACTTGCGTAAAACTAATTCTACGTGAAATCAATCAAAGATAAAGAAGTATTCATTCGTGATATAATGTGATCAATTAAGCCTTTTCATCAGCTCGTAAAGCAGCTCATCTAAATCTGAATTTAGTAAAGAATAGCTTAGAAATAATCTTTAAGATATAATTTGCAATAATCTAGGAAAATATCCTTATTTCATCTTGCTTTGAATCTGAATCCTAATAGAGCAAAACCCATAAGTAACAAAGTTACTCGAAATCGTATTGTGAATAGTAAAATCAATGAATTTGCAACTAATGATTAATCCAACCAATTTTTGCATCTTGAATTCATAAATTAAGATTAATAAATTCATAAAGGGCAATCCCTGTTTCTGGTAAAGAGTTTTATTTGTTCTTTCTATCTACTTTCTTTTTGCCCTTATTGAAATTAGTTATTTGCTATTTTCCGCTGATCGACGTAGAACCCGACGTTGTTTTAAATCGCCATCTTCGCCAATCGCAACCTTGTCTTCACCGTAAGCAATGATTAAGCAAGGCAAGCATCCTTTGACCATATTGATCCCAAGATTTTATATTCCTTTTGTGCATCACATTGTTTCATGCATGCGCTTATTTTATATAAATCGCTATTTTGTGGTATTCGAGATATACCGTTGTCACATGAAACTCCTTGATGATTATGGAAATGTGAACCTTGATAACCATAGATTGAGGATAGGCATTACTTAATGTCATCATGGGAATATGCGTTCATATTATTCATTCTTAGCCATGCTTTAGAATCAGCGATGTGCATGATCAAATCAATATTTGTTTCCTAAAAACCTTGAAAATAGCACTGTTGGTTGCGGGTACTTTGATTAAAAACCCAAAATAAAACTATGCTTTGATGCGGGCGATTATTGGCGAGTTTAATGTGCGAGAGGAATTGCACGTAGTGTAGGGTGGAGTATCGCCGTGTCGGATTAAGGACCGAGCAATGGGACGCTATTGATCCGAGATTTCCGTGCAACCACGAGGGCTATTTATGGGGTAGCTTTAGCCTATTAAGTTATTTAGGCATGGCTTTGTTCATTGGTAGGCGGGAGATAGCACAGGCATTCCGGTCAGGTCTGCCTGGAAGGGTTTCCACCCGCAAGCTGTACGCCCTGCCATGTTTAGAAACGTTGTGTTGGGTGTGAAAGTGGATCCACGGCTTGGGTGTGTGTTTCTAGTTCTATGGCGGGGTTAACGCCCCGGCCGGATCAAAGTCATGTCTAGATAATGTAATGTTTATGTATGATCGCTTTGCCAGCACACCTAAGGAAGTGTGTCAAACCGACGCTCAGCAAAAGGTGGATCATTCCTTGTGGGTAAAGTTGTACACCTCGCAGAGTTTAAATCTAATCGATTAGCCGCGCCATCATGGGCACTTGGTGAAGTCATTCCAATGTTAGATGTTTTATTATTTTAAAAAGGGTTGGTATCATTTTGTTTTTCAACTGTGTTTTATGTCAAAGGGCCGACATTGATGGATTTCAGGATTTGATAATTCGTCGCCACGTCGTGGAGGACCGTGAGTATTACTATGCTTTATTTATTTGTTATCAATCAATCTTGCTCTTATAAATTCCGTTTGCAAACAACTTGATTTACAAATGAAATTCGCTTATGCAAATTAACTCAGAGAAGCCTTTCCTTTGAAATGGCTCGCATGTATTATAGGTTTTGCTCAAGTCTTGCGAGTACGAAAGTACTCACCCTTTCTTAATTATTATTTTAGGTGGATGAGTTAGCGAGGCTTCGGTTGTTCATCGCAGTTGCGGGTTCTTTTTCGACGTGTTCTATCCGGATTTATGCCCGGTCGGCTGTTCGCGGATTGATGGGTACACTACAAGGCTTTGCTTCTTCGCCGCTATATTCTCTCGAGTTGTAATATTTCGTAATTAATCGCTTCCGTTAATTAATTTAATGTATGGTTGTGATTCCAATCGTTGAAATGTGAGTGCTAGCTATCGATCCAGTGGACTAGTACTTTAAGCACATTAGATTTCCATTTTGCATTCTGTAAAAATGGGGGTCGTTATAGCGCAACCGCCAAACCGCATTCGACAAAAGGTCAACGTTGATGCCGCAAGAAGTCGCCGCCAGGTTCGTGAGCTGGTCAAGGTGTGGACCGCGACTAAGATCACCAGATTCACGTAATCACATATCGGTATTGAACTATTGATTGCTGCCTCGTAAATTCGGTAACCGAATAACCAAAAACCGAACCAATAAACCGAATTAATTCGTTTTTTTTCGGTTATTCTTTTCGTTCGCTTTATCGATCTTCAAAACCGAATTTTCCAAAACCCGAACAAACCAAACCGAAAAAACCGAATGCCCACCCCTACCTACCAGGCCAAAATTACACATTACCTCATAGCAAATTACTAGTGTGTGTGTGTGTGTATATAGCATTTGGCCACTGGAAACACCATCTTGTCCTCCTGTTATTTTTGCTTCCAGACAAGCTACCAATCCCAGCATCTTTTACGAAACAAAACCAATCCCGGCATCAAACCTCTAATCCACCCCACACAACCTACCTCTGCCATCGTGGTCATTCTAGTCATCATCAGGAGGATACCCCACCATGACCATGGCTATTGCGAAAGAACAAGATGATCTCATCTTCATCTTCAACCGGTGGAAGTAATAACCGAAGCAACTACTGGAAATGGAAGTTACTCAAACTACCGAAGCAAAGACACAAAGGAAAAACTGTCGTCTCTTCAATACCTTAACTTCCCTTCAGATCCCTTAACGGTGTTAATCCACCCGTTCACCATGTATAAATATTGATCAATGAATGGAATACATACACAAGAGTTCATACACATCACAATTACTCTTTACATCTCATTTCAAAAAGTTATCACGCACTTGCTCTTCACTGAGTACAGAACGAAACAAAGAAAGAAGAAGAACAGAAAAGAACGACGGCAATCACTACGGTAAGAACAAGAAAATGCCGATACTCACTGTGAATCGCGCCGTCTCCGTCCTCCTCGACAAGATCGTCAGAGAGTTCCATCGCTCCGTTGAAAGCATCTAGGCCCCCAAAAAGTATTTCGTGGTTTTGGCAATTAATGACAATCTCTCTCAGAAGACTAACATGTATGTTGAGCATATTGAAATAGGTTAGTCTCAAGATTTGGATATTGTGCAAGCATCGAAATGGAGAAAAAGAGGATCAAGGTACAATTCAATCCAAGGTAAATACTCTAAGGACATTTCTCTAGTCATTTTACCGATCTCGGAGTTTGGTGAAAAGATCGGATTGCTAGAAGTAGGGTCGTACTATCAAGAGGGGTTTGATGTTTTGCTTGAAGGTGTTTTTAGTGTCTAAAGGCTCAAATTGGTCAAATTACACTCATACACTAGCATATAGAGTCTCATAAGTGAATGCATTGAAAAGCCAAAAAGGGATGTCTCTGAAACTAGAAAAGGCGGTGCTACCGCCTATGGTACTACGGTGCTACCGGAGGGGCGGTAGCACCGACCCTTACCTCGGTGTAAAAATTCCAGAGGCTCTCCTTTTTGGAAGTCAGTAAGCGGTGCTACCGGCTATTGCAGCCCGGTGCTACCGGGGTGGCGGTAGCACCGGCCCCTCACCCGGTGTATTAATTCCAGAGAGTGATCTTGTGGTGAAAAAGGAAAATCAGGAAACCCGGTGCTACCGGTCCTACATGGGCGGTAGCACCGGATTTCCTGCTCAACGGCTATGTCAGAGCATTAACTGCTCTGACATCTCATCGGGGCTGAACCCCGGTGCTACCGGCCCTACATGGGCGGTAGCACCGGAAAACCTGGTTGAGTTCGGTTTAAGTAGTTCAACGGCTAGTTTTCGTGGGTGGGGGTATAAATACCCCTCCACCTGCCATCTACAGCACCCTTGGGCACTATTGAACACATTTGAGCTGTAGCAAAAGGTTCCTCCTCTCTCTAGAGCATTCAATTCACATTAAGTGCTAGAGAAGAGAGAAAATTGAGTGTTGCATTTAGTGTGAGCCATTAGACACTCAAATCGACTTCGAGCAAGCGTCAAACTTGTTACTCTTGGAGGTTGCCGCCTCCTAGATGGCTTGGAGGCGATCGGGGTTGGTGATCTTCTCAAGAAGGTTGTGAGAAGGTCCAATCGTTGTGAAGGCAAGGAGCTCGCCTACTCGGAGCGGGGAAGAGCTACCTCTAGTGATAGGGGATGGCTCAAGCAAGTGGAGCCGGCTTGAAGAAATTCAAGTCACCTCAATGTGGAGTAGGGGAGACCGGCAAGTCTCCGAGACCACGGGATAAACTCACGTGTTCTTCTATTGTGGTTTGCCTAGTTCATTTTGTTGCATTAATTTTGGCTATTTGATTATCTTGTTGCTACATTAGTACAGCCATTAAATCAATTAAGTAGAGAAGATTGCTTGGTATTCACTAAAATTGCTAGACATTAAATTTGCTAAATTTGTCACTTGTGCTTAGAAATATCAAAACTTGAATTTAGCGTAGAAAATTTAAAACCTCCTATTCACCCCCCTCTAGTCGGTGTCCTTGATCCTACAAGTGGTATCAGAGCAAGTACTCTTAATTCGGGCTTTACCGCCTAAGAGTAAGGATGGCTAGTGATGGGGTGTCAATAGGCAAGGCGCCATTTTTCGATGGCACAAACTATGCGTACTGGAAAATACGAATGACCGTTTACCTTAAAGCCATTAATCCCAACATATGGAGAATTGTTAATGAAGGTTATGGTGTGACTGGTGATCCCGCTTTGACACCTGAACAAAATGAAAGATTTGTTCATCTTAATGCACAAGCGATGAATGCTATTTTTGGTGCTCTAAATGCGGATGAATTTAATCGTATAAGTAATTTAGAAACCGCACATGAAATTTGGAATACATTGTCGGAAATTCACGAAGGAACCTCCACTGCTAAGGAAGCAAAATTACACATGCTTAGAGTAAAATATGAAAGTTTCATTATGTTACCTCATGAGAATATCAATGAAATGTATTCTAGATTAAACAATATTGTTAACGAACTCAAGGGTCTTGGTACAACCTTGAGTGATGTTGATATTGTCAGGAAAATGCTTAGGGCTCTTCCTGAGAAGTATGAGACATTGGTGACTCTATTCCTCAATTCACCGGAATTGCCAAGGATGACGCCAACCGGACTTCTTGGTAATCTCATCACAAATGAGCTCTACAAAAAGGACAAGGAAGAGCTATTGGAACAAAGCTCCTCGAAGAAAAAGAATATTGCTTTCAAGGCAAAGGCGGAGTCAAGTGATGAGGACTCCGAAGATGAAGACACCGAGGAGGAGATGGCTCTTCTCGTGAGAAGAATGAAGAGGTTCATGAGAAGGCGATCTAACTCAAGCGGTCCACCAAGATTCAAGAAAGGGCAACATTCTAGCACCAACCGGTATGCAAATATTCGGTGCTATGAATGTGATGAAAAGGGGCACATCGCCTCACATTGCCCCAAGAAGAAGGACGATAAGAACAAGTCACCAAAGAAGAAGAAATTTTTTCAAGGAAAGAAGAAGCTCTTCAAGAAATTGCAAAAGGATGGCAAAGATGAAGCCCATATTGGTGAGTGGGATTCCGAGGAGGAGTACTCGGATTCCGATTCATCCGAAGATGAAACACCTTCAAAGAAGAAGGGGCTTGCCGGTATCACCATCAAAGAAGCATCATCGCCATTCGTCACTCCCTTATGCCTCATGGCTAAAGGAGAATTTAAGGTAAATTCAAATGATGATGATGAACCTTCATACGATGAGTTGATGGATATGCTCGAGGACTTAAATGAGTACCTTGGCAAAGAGAAATCAAAATTTAAGGTTTTGAGAAAAGAGTTTCTTTCTCTCAAAAACTCTTATGAGGAGCTAAAGGAAGCTCATGAGGTTCTCCTTGCCAAGGATCATTCAAAGTCCTCAAATGATATTGGAATTGAATGTAATATTATTGATGTTTTGCCTAGATTAGATGATGGCTCATTTCATGTAGAAAAATCTAGCATACCTACTTCATGTGATGATTTAGTTGATTTATCATGCTCTAGTGCAAACTCACGAAATGAAAATTTGATTGTCGAAAATAATGAGCTTAAAGAACAAGTAGATAAACTCAACAGAAGCTTAGATAGATGTTTTAGGGGTAAGGACACCTTAAACAAAATTTTAAGTAGTCAAAGATGTTCGTACAATAAAGAAGGACTAGAATATGTGCCTAAAAAGAATAAGAAATTAAGTAACAAGGCTCCTCGCTTTGTGAAATCTAATAGCAAATTTTGTTACAAATGTCATGACATAGGACATCTTGCTATTGATTGCTCACTAAGTAAAGCATCTAAAGAGAACATTCATGATACTTGCTATGTACTTAAAAAGGATAAAATGGTAAAGTTTTTGCTAAATTTATTGGGACCCCAATAATTGGCCAAAGAAAGAAAGCCGCTTGGGTTCCCAAAACCTTGGTCACTAACCTCCAAGGACCCAAACAAATTTGGGTACCTAAAATGTTTGATTTTATTTTGTAGGTGAACTACAAGGCCGTGGGCGGCATTGGGTGTTGGATAGCGGTTGTACTCAACACATGACCCATGATCGAAAATGTTCACCACTTTTGATTCGAAGTGGACAACATGATAAGATCACATTTGGAGATAATAGCAAAGGAAAGGTATTGGGTTTAGGTAAAATTGCCATATCAAATGACCTTTCCATTTCTAATGTATCTCTAGTTGAAACTTTAAATTTTAACTTGCTATCCGTTGCTCAAATTTGTGATCTTGATCTTGTTTGTACCTTCTCTAAAAATGGTGTTGTTATTTCTAAAGAAAATGATAATTCGCTAGTGTTTAAAGGATTTAGATTTGGAAATTTATATTTAGTTGACTTCACCTCAAATGACTCGTGTCTTCAAACATGCTTAATGGCAAAAACATCTTTAGGATGGTTGTAGCATAGAAGACTAGCTCATGTTGGGATGATTCAACTCAAAAAGCTTTTTAAAAATGATTTAGTTGTGGGCTTGAAAGATGTGAAGTTTGAGAAAAATAGACTTTGTAGCGCTTGTCAAGCCGGCAAGCAAGTGGCTAGCTCTCATCCTTCAAAGAGTATCATGTCCACTTCTAGACCATTAGAGCTCTTACATATGAATTTGTTTGGCCCGACAACCTATAAGAGCACTGGGGGTAATTCTTATTGTTTAGTCATCGTTGACAATTATTCTAGATATACTTGGGTTTTCTTTTTGGATGATAAATCCGAAGCTTCCGAAATTTTCAAAAAGTTTGCAAAAAGGGCTCAAAATGAATTTGATTTTAAATTAAAGAAAATCCATAGTGATAATGGTTCCGAGTTCAAAAATACAAGAATTGAAGATTATTGTGATGAACTTGGAATAAAGCACGAACTTTCCGCAACCTACACTCTGGAACAAAATGGAGTTGTGGAACGGAAAAATCGAACATTAATTGAAATGGCAAGAACAATGCTTGATGAATATGGTACTTTCGATAGTTTTTGGGCAGAAGCCATCAATACCGCTTGTCATGCAACAAATAGACTCTATTTGCATCGACTTTTGAAAAAGACCTCTTATGAGCTTCTTGTTGGAAGAAGGCCGAACATTTCTTATTTTCGAGTTTTTGGTTGCAAATGTTATATTTTGAAAAAGGGTGTTCGGCTTTCAAAATTTCAAAGTCGTTGCGATGAAGGTTTCTTGCTTGGTTATTCCTCAAATAGTAAAGCTTATCGAGTTTTTAATAAAAATAAAGGTTTTGTCGAGGAAACATGTGATGTTGAATTCGATGAGACTAATGGCTCTCAAGAAGAGCAAGAAAACTTGGATGATGTAGGTGAAGAAGGCCTAAGAGAAGCTATGAAGAATATGACACTTGGAGACGTAAAGCCGGAAGTAGATAAACATGATCAATCCTCATCTATCCAAGTCGAGCCTTCAACTTCCACAACACCAAGTCAAGTTCAAACAATTGATGAAGATGACAAGGATAATGAGCTGTAAATTCAACCTCTACCTCAACGAGTCCATCACGGTCTCTCCAAAGATCACCCAATAGATCAAATATTGGGTGATGTGAGTAAGGGTGTTCAAACTCGATCCCCTGTCGCTTCTTTTTGCGAACATTATTCATTTGTGTCATCTTTCAACCAACTCACGTAGATGAGGCATTAGATGATCCGGATTGGGTAAATGCCATGCACAATAAATTAAATAATTTTTCCCGTAATGATGTTTGGACTTTAGTTGAAAGGTCTAAAGAACATAATGTAATTGGCACAAAATGGGTCTTTCGAAATAAACAAGATGAAAATGGTATAGTTGTTAGAAATAAGGTTAGACTAGTGGCGCAAGGTTTCACTCAAGTTGAGGGGTTAGATTTTGGTGAAACATTTGCACCCGTAGCTAGATTAAAGGCTATTAGAATCTTACTTGCATTTGCATCATGTTTTGATATCAAATTATTTCAAATAGATGTAAAGAGTGCGTTCTTAAATGGATAAATATCCGAATTGGTATTTGTAGAACAACCTCCCGGTTTTGAAAATTTCAAATATCCTAATCATGTTTATAAACTCTCTAAGGCGCTATACGGACTCAAACAAGCTCCTAGAGCATGGTATGAGCGACTTAGAGATTTTCTAATTTCAAAAGGATTTAAAATTGGGAAGGTTGATACAACACTCTTTACAAAAATAATTGATGAAGATTTCTTTGTATGTCAAATTTATGTTGATGATATCATTTTTGGTTCTACTAACGAAGAGTTTTGCAAAGAATTTGGTGATATGATGTCTAGGGAATTCGAAATGTCGATGATTGGAGAATTGAGTTTCTTTCTCGGACTTCAAATCAAGCAACTCAAGAATGGAACATTTGTAAGCCAAACCAAATACACAAGGGATTTACTCAAAAGGTTTGGCATGGAGGATGCAAAGCCAATCAAGACTCCAATGGCTTCAAACGGGCATCTCGACCTAAATGAGGGAGGTAAACTGGTAGACTTAAAGCTTTATAGATCCATAATTGGTAGTTTACTTTATCTCACTGCATCTAGGCCCGATATAATGCTTAGTGTTTGTATGTGTGCTCGTTTTCAAGTTTCTCCCAAAGAATGTCATTTAGTTCCCGTAAAGAGAATTCTAAGATATTTAAAGCATTCTTCAAATATTGGGTTATGGTATCCTAAAGGTGCTAAGTTTGATTTAATTGGATATTCGGATTTCGATTATGCGGGTTGCAAAGTGGATAGGAAGAGCACCTCCGAAGCTCACAATTTCTAGGTAGATCTTTGGTTTCTTGGTTTTCCAAAAAGCAAAATTCGTGAGTCTCTATCCATCGCCGGGTTTAATATATATCCGCCGTAGTTGTTGCGCCAATTATTGTGGATGAGGCAAACTTTGATGGATTACTTAAATAATTTTTAAAAGGTGCCTCTTTTGTGTGATAATAAAAGCGCAGCTTAAAATAGCCAATAATCCGGTCCAACATTCAAGAACTAAACATATAGATATCCGCCATCACTTCTTAAGAGATCATGTTGGTAAAGGTGATATAGAAATCAATCATATTAGAACTGAGGATCAATTAGCGGATATTCTCACAAAACCCTTGGATGAAGCACGATTTTGTAAATTGAGGAATGAATTAAATGTCATAGATATCTCAAATGTGGCCTAAATGATTGCTTCTAAATAGCTTTCAGCTTTTGGTGTTTGTTGGTGTTTATATGATCTTTGCTCCTTTTATTTGGTCTCACATTAAGGGGGAGTGTTATACATATTATATATATATATATATCACATCCCTTAAAAGTGAAAATATTAAAATTAGTGCTAATTATCTTCAAAAGTTGAACCTAGACTATTTTAGATCAAATTACTTGAAAATAATCTACTTTGGCTTAATAAGGTGCAAGGTTGCTCAAAAATATCTTTTGTAATGTATTATAACATAAACCTCATCCTTTGTAAATACTATCCTAGTATCCTCTCTCTATGTTGAAAATAAAGCAAAGAGGATTTTGGACAAAATTTTTACTTGTCATCAAAGTATCCTTCACCAAACAACATTGATCTATATTGATCAAACCTAATGCACTAAGTGAGTTTTGTCTTTTGGAACTAGAATCCAATAGTGTCTAGCTCATCAAAAGATATTTTTCAACTCATACATGCAAACATGCTCTATTTTAGCTATTTGAGCTCTTATTTCTAAAAATACCTTCTTGACTCCTGTTGAGGCTCTTTTTCTGAATTTCTTTTGAGATTTTGATTCTAAAAGATGTGGATTGTCAAGGAAATACTTATTTATGTCTTTCAAATCATTTGCATTTCTTTTTCCTCTATCTTTTGGTGGTTTTTGTGCTTTTGTCTGAATCTTTCAGGATGTCAGTCTGTCAGATCCGGTAGTACCGCTCCTGCTCGAGCGGTAGCACCGGTGGCCGGTGCTACCGGCCCATCTGTGGTAGCACCGGATTAGTCGGGCTTGGGGAGTTTTATCCATCCCGGTGTGACCGTCTCTCTCCCTTCTCTTCATACCGAGCTCTTCTCTTTCTCTCTCTGGCTCTCTCCACCCGATTTCCTCTTCTCAAATCTTGCGGAGAAAGGGTGCTCTCTCTAGCTTTCCTCGATCTCCTCTCGTTCCTCATCTCGAAGGTACCATTCTCCTCGATTTTCTTGAACCCCTTTTGCCCTAGAGAGTTCCCCATTTGTTTCTAGGGTTCATGTGTAAAATGTGATAAATTGTTGCTTGTTTTAGTCAAGTCTGCGATTGCATTGAGTAGATGAATGATTATCAAGGTCATCAAATGGCATTCAAAGGCCTAAAATCCTCAAAATCGCAAACTTGCAAAATTTAGGGTTTATACCTCTAGGTACCGATGCTACGGCCTCCTTATGTAGCACCACCAAGCCCGGTACATCGAATTACATGGGCGAGCACCGGATTGTCAGAAAATCAAGCAAAAAGCTATCATATCCTATGAACTTGATCCTAACTAGGGCTTATATCCTTGTACCTTGTTCCTTGATCTAAACTCTGTGATGTTATCTCTTAGTCCCAATGTCCAAACCGGAAAGAAGTGGCTCAGACAAGAAAAGGGTCGCTAATCGAGGAAAACCTCCAACTCCAAACCCCGACCCTGTCAGCGAAGATGATGAACAACCAATATCAAAGAGACTGGCAGAGATCAGGCAAAAGAGTCAGAGGGACCGTGGTGGCAGTTCTGGACAGGCTAAAGGCAAAAATCCTGTTTCTGAGTCCGGCTCTGAGGATGAAGCCATGGATGTTGATGAACAGGAAGGGGAGTCTGAAGAAGAAAACTTTGATGACTTTGATCCTTCAGCTGACCTTAAAACCATCAAAGGTGATTCTTACTACTCCCTAAGGCAAGCAAATCAGTACCTTCTGCCTAGAAATGCTACTGAGGACAAATTCTGAATTATATTTCAACAGAAAGTCTATCATGAAATATATTTGCATAAGGTTTTCACTGATCACAAATGGGTAAACTGGGATCACATTAGAAAAGTGCCCTTATTTGTTGGTGTGCCTGAATTGTTTCAAGGGGCAGGGTTGGCAGACTTTCTGAGCATGCAATTGATTATAATGATGACATCATCCGACAATTTTATGCAACATTGTATATTCCTGAGTCTTTTGAGTCGATCACCTGGATGACCAACTCCTCTCAGTACACTGTGACAAAAAGGGAAGTTGAAGAGGCATGGGGCATCAATCTTAGTGGATATCCGAAGATTCATAATGATAGAGTTCTACCTCTTTCTCGGCAGTTTGAGTTTGATGATCCTGCAGCTCCAGTTAAACGCCCGGGAAAAATGGCTCATCTTCTCCCTTCTTCGGCCTTGATCAACAGAATAATCAGAGTAACAGTTCATCCCAAGAGTGGGAACTTGGATGAGATACGAGGATATGCTTGGAATATCATGAACAAAGTCATGTACAAGCATAAATTTGATGTTGTGGACTTTATGATCAGAGAGATGGCCTCTTCTGCCTGTGATAGAGGTAAAAGCATCTACTTTGCTCCATATATCATGCTGATCATAAAGAGAGTGACTGGGTATCGGGGAGGTTGTGGTTGTCCTCATAAGCTCTATAGACCTCGAGAAGCAGCTCCACAGACTATCACGAGAGGGCGCTTTCTTCTCAACAAAGCAGAGGCCCAAAGGCCTCAGAGGTCAAGACAAGCAGCTCCTCAGAGCATTTCTTTGAAAATCTGCGGAATGACATGATGAGTGGTCTTGCTAGTCTCAGGGCTGATATGATGAATAATTTTACCAGCATTGCTTCACAACAAGATCAATCTCGCCAGGCCATGGAGGAGATTCGAGGGCGCATAAATTCCATCGACATCAACATCGATGAGCTCCGCACTTCTTTTGAAGAATATCGCTCTCAGCAAGTCCCCAAGACCTTTTATCGATATGGATCTCGTCGTTCTCCTCCTCCTCCGCCTCCGTTGTCGTGAGCTCCATCGCTTGAAGACCCTTTTTGGCACTTGATGCCAAAGGGGGGGGAGATTGGGAGAATTTGGAAGAAATCTAGGACTAACTCATACCTAATCCTATCTATGCCTTGTGGTTGTTATTGTGTGTTTGGAACTTTGTATTGACCTTTGGCTGTGTTGGACTTTTGGTTGTCTTTTGATGAATGCTTTTGGATGAATTCCTATGGATAAACTTATATATGTTCTTGCTTTATGCCTCTCTTGATATTATTACAATTGTTTATATCCTGCTTTATATCAATGCTTGTCCCTCATACATGCCAAATTTCTAGCAAAATTATGTCAAAATTCTATGTGCACTTTATTTCCTACTCCCATGCACATGTTTAGGGGGAGTTTTAAATAGTATTTTGCTTCGAATTCGTCACTCAATCTATTAAGAAGCAAAACCCTATTTAAGACTAGCTCCTGGGTATCCAACACATTTTGTTGTGGCATACTCAAAACAAATCAAAATTTCTTCCTTATGTTTAAGATTGTCATCAATTAACAAAAAGGGGGAGATTAATGACAATCTCTCTCAGAAGACTAACATGTATGTTGAGCATATTGAAATAGGTTAGTCTCAAGATTTGGATATCGTGTAAGCATCGAAATGGAGAAAAAGAGGATCAAAGTACAATTCAATCCAAGGTAAATACTCTAAGGACATTTCTCTAGTCATTTTACCGATCTCGGAGTTTGGTGAAAAGATCGGATTGCTAGAAGTAGGGCCGTACTATCAAGAGGGGTTTGATGTTCTGCTTGAAGGTGTTTTTAGTGTCTAAAGGCTCAAATTGGTCAAATTACACTCATACACTAGCATATAGAGTCCCATAAGTGAATGCATTGAAAAGCCAAAAAGAGATGTCTCTGAAACTGAAAAGCGGTGCTATCACTTATGGTACTCGATGTTCGGAGGGCTGTAGCACCCACCCTTACCGGTGTAAAAATTCCGAGGCTCTCCTTTTTGAAGTCACCAGCATGGTGCTATCAAGCTATTGCAGTGCTACTACAATGGTGGCGATAGCACCGCCCTCACCCTGTATTAATTCCAGAGAGTGATCTTGTGGTGAAAAAGGAAAATCAGAAACCGGTGCTACTGGGTCCTACATGGGCGTAGCACCGGATTTCGCTTACGGCTATGTCGAGCATTAATCGCTCGACATCTCATCGAGTTGAACCGGTGCTACTGCCCTACATGGGTAGTAGCACCGAAAACCCGTTGAGTTCGGCTTAAGTGGTTCAACGGCTAGTTTTCGTGGGTGGGGTATAAATACCCTCCACCTGCCATCTACAAAGACCCTTGGGCACTATTGAACACATTTGAGTCAGAGTAAAGGTTCCTCCTCTCTCTAGAGCATTCAATTCACATTAAGTGCTAGAGAAGAGAGAAAATTGAGTGTTGTATTTAGTGTGAGCCATTAGACACTCAAATCGACTTCGAGCAAGCGTCAAATTTGTTACTCTTGGAGGTTGCCGCCTCCTAGACGGCTTGGAGGCGATCGGGGTTGGTGATCTTCTCAAGAAGGTTGTGAGAAGGCCCAATCGTTGTGAAGGCAAGGATCTCGCCTACCCGGAGTGGGGAAGAGCTACCTCTAGTGATCGGGAAGGCTTACAAGTGGAGCCGCTTGAAGAAATTCAAGTCACCTCAACGTGAGTAGGGGAGACCCAAGAAGTCTCCGAGTCCACGGGATAAACTCACGTGTTCTTCTATTGTGGTTTGCCTAGTTCATTTTGTTGCATTAATTTTGGCTATTTGATTATCTTTTTGCTACATTAGTATAGCCATTAAATCAATTAAGTAGAGAAGATTGCTTTGTATTCACTAAAATTGCTAGACATTAAATT
The DNA here is from genome assembly GCA_036346375.1 of Guadua angustifolia. Taxonomy (NCBI): domain Eukaryota; kingdom Viridiplantae; phylum Streptophyta; class Magnoliopsida; order Poales; family Poaceae; genus Guadua; species Guadua angustifolia. The sequence goes on along the minus strand of CM070501.1, from coordinate 31,213,130 downwards.
TGCCAAATTTGTCACTTGTGCTTAGAAATATCAAAACTTGAATTTAGCGTAGAAAATTTAAAACCTCCTATTCACCCCCCCTCTAGTCGGTGTCCTTGATCCTAGATCCGCATGCCGAGGGTTCTGGACGTGCCCGCCAGGCTGTCATCCGCGCATACCGATGAGCCCTCGTCCTCCCGGCGCCTGGGTTCCTTGGCACGGTAGGTTTCCCCGACGCAGAAGTCTTCCTCACCGAAGACACGTTTGGGCAGGCCCGGCTCGGATTGATATTCTCGCCACCATGGCAGCCTCCCGACTGCCCTCGCCCACGCCAGTTGAAGAAGCGTCGCCCAGGCGGAGGCTCTCAACCCCGACTCCACCCGGTTTCGATTTGCGCCCCACAATGGCGGCAAGATCCGGAGCGCCACCATTCTTCGCTGGCAACGGCATCACCGCCTCACCCCAGAGCGTGCTTCATCCTCCAGATCCGGCCCTCTTCACGAATTGGCGCCCGGATCTTCACTTCTCCACCGGTGTAGTGCCCGGGCTTGGCACCTCCGGCTCCTCCGCCCGTCCCATCGGCTTCGGAGGTGGCGGCCGTGGGCTCTTCTCCTCCTCAGATGAGGGGGAGGGCTCCCACCATTGAGCACCAGAGGAAGAGGGGGAGGAGGATGCGCCGCCATCTCCAGATCCTCGCGCCGGTGATTTTCTTGGCTCTAGCGATGGATTTCTACGGCTGGTAATGGCAGTGGATTGGGTTTTCTGTGTCGGCGCGCTTGAAGCAAAGCAGTGGCGGCAAAAATGGAATGGGGATCGATTAGGGTTTTCAACCCTAACCCTGAATCGCCATTTCTTTCGGTTTTATATGGCGCAGGCGGCGGCTGCGTTTTTATGGGCCGTTCAGCGGCCCAGATGATGTTGCAGCCTGCGTGTGAACGCGCGCGTTTTTTGGGCCGAAAAGGCAGACGAGGCCCACGCTACAATTCGCTGCAGATGCGCACAAGATATGGGTCTCTTCACCGCAAAGGCCCAGTCAGATCCCCTAGTTCCCCAACCAGCCTTCACGGGTCACAATAAAGGTCGGTCAAATATGGCCCGTAGCCAGTTAATTTATTTAATAAGTTTACTTTCAGTATTTTCAGTATTTGCATAATGTTGTATATCAGTGTGTATCTTTTGTTTTAAGACCCTGATATTATCTCGTAATTTGTAAATATATATATGTGTGTGTTTGTACTTATACATATATGAATATGTTGTATGTTATTAATTTTGCAACTTAACAAATTGCAATTTAATAACTTTAAAATTCTCACAATTAAGTACCACTTAATTGTCCGAATTTTAAGCAAATTTAAAAACATGTCTTACATACTTTTGAGAATAAACACAAGGTGATGGAGTCTAGGGCATTGGTCGATCTTATTCAGCTTTTCAATATTTCACTCGAGACCATGCCTTTTTGAGTAGCAATGAAAATTGCCCATCACTATGAGGTCTACATCATGTTTCAACTTGATGATTACTTATAAAGTGTTATCTCAAAATAATAATTTTGGATATAAGGTCTACTCCATTTATGGAGATTACCTTAATTATATGGTCTACTCCATTTATGGAGATTACCTTAATTTATGGAGATTACTTTAATTATATGGTCTACTCCAACCATCCAAAACATAAGATATGATTTAAAATTTGCAACTAAATATTACAACACTACCATTAAGGTTTTAAATTTACCAATATTTGGTGAATTAATAAAATCGATGATTATGCCATGTAGGAAATGCAAAAAGAGTTTGAAGAACTCGCCTTGATGGGAGCAACTATCCTTCATGGGCAACGGATATTAAAATTAGTTTTGCATCCCGAGGATTTCAGCCATGATAAATGAACTAGTTGAAGGGGCCCTCGGTCCTTGATACAATGAAGTACACTCGCTTTACTTTTGTTACGACTTCTATCCATAAAGATCTCAAGAAAGAGTATATTTTGGAAGAAAATCCTCGTTCTGTGGGTTGTTCTTAAAGATCGTTATGAACAAAGAAAAGGAAATTATATATCTCGATGCACAAAGATGATTGGAATCACTTACACTTACAAGATTTTAAATCGGGTGAATACAATCATGCTGTTCATAACATCTGTAGTAGGTTGAAGTTTTGCGAAAAAGAACCAACGGAGGCGGAAAAGATAGAGAAAACTCTATCTACTATGCTTCCAAATGACAGGTATTGTTGTAGGATCGAGGATGCGCCTAGATGGGGGTGAATAGGCGTTTTACAAAATTCGATCGCTCACTAAAATAATTCGCTCTAATACACCCCTAAGTCAAAACCTAATCAAAGATATATGCGGAAGCGATAAACTCGGTTTTGACAATTAAAGCCTAAATCAACTAGGCTTACTAGTGCACTAACTAAATTATGTCTCTATACTAGAATTGCTAAATTGAGCAAACAATCAATACTAAGCAATTCTAATTATAATCAAGCAATTGATAAATATACAATAAAGTAAATGCTTGAAGGTAAAAGAGACAACCGATATTTTTCCGTGGTGTTCGGAGACTTGCCGGTCTCCCCTAGTCCACGTTGAGGCAAGCCCAACCACTTGGACCGCCCCGCCGAGCACCCGCCTCGCTTCCACTAGTCGTGGTTTTTCACGCTATGCCAGAGGCTCAACCCGAACCTTCACAAACTTGCCGGGCTTTCACACCTTGAGAGCTCCCAAGACGACGCCCACGCCGTCTAGGAGTCGGCAACCTCCAAGAGTAACAAGTCGCCTTCGCTTGAACTTCACCGAGCACAACGAATGCGCCCCGGTGATCACCAAGTGCAACACATGCACAAGGACCTCCTCAAGTGCAACACATGCACAAGAGACTCTCAACCCACTTCTAATTGCAACACATGCAATTAGTCTCACTCTTGCTCAAGAACAACTTATGGAAATGCAATACATGCAAATCACCTCTCAAATACTCACACAAGAGCCAATACACAAATGAGAGCTTCAATACATGAACCACCTCACCCAATATACTCTAGCAACCAGCAAATGCCCCCCATGACCTCCTTTTATAGCCTCACAAAGAAAACTAGCTGGAGGGCAAAACGGCATTAAACGAGCTAAAACTAGCCGTTGTTACAGTGTTTATGTAGTATCGTTCTCTACGGCGGTAGTACCGGCCTAGGAACTCTCTCTGCCAAATAACTATCAAGACGGGCGGTACTACTGCCCTTACGGGCGGTAGTACCGCTAGCCTACACCACCAAAAAGCTCATAACTTTTACTCGAACTCCGATTTGGGTGATTTTTGATTCTATGCGAAGCTTATCATGAGGGCTACAATCTCCACCCATTTTCATGATTTAATCACCCATAGATATTTTTTAAATATCACCAAAAACTAAACTCTAATGTAGTCATTCAAGTCTAAAATCTGATTTTCTCAAATACTTCACATAGACTTGATCAAAAACATGACTACAAGCTAGCAAGGGTCAACAACCTTGAACCATGTGATGATCAACTCATGATCAAAATAATTTGCAAAACACATTTGCAAATACTATTCACATGCTTCAAAGAACTGACGTAAATTCCAATCCAACTAGCTTGAGCATCCTCGTTTTGCAACACATGCAAAACCTAGCTCCAAGCAACCACTTTGATTTTGAAAGATTTGTTTTGTAAAGAGAAAACAAAACATGAGGCTTCAACATTTGTAACACATGCAAAAGTGAACTTCACGTTAAAAGCCAACGATATTGCTTATCCTATTTGCAACACATGCAAATCAAAGCATTATGCGAAAATCAAATGCATATGCTCTTCCTCTTTGCAACATATGCAAATCAGAGCATAAACCAATAACAACCGAAAGCATAAACTTAACCCATTCGCAACACATGCCAAATGGTTAACTCTTATGCAAAAACCAAATCCAAATGATTTGAGCTTGAGTGAACGCGATTGAGATCATCAACACATGATGAAGCTCAAGTTAGGAGACAACCCTCTTAATAGTACGGCGATAAAACTAGACTCAAAAACTACAAAAGTCCTTAGCCTATCTAGTTATACCTTTGCCACAAGCAAGCAATCCCCTTTGGGGTCTTTATGATCTTCACTTGATACTCCCTTGGGATCATCACTGACTCCTCTTCTTTATCATCTCATCCATCTTTGGACCTAACTCAATCACAACTCATAAAACTTGTTAGTCCAAGATGCATGGTTGTCTCAATTATCTCTTGCACTCCATTAACACATAATTGATGCCTTTAGATCAATTGAGCACAACCTAAATCAATTTGAATGATTTAAGTGTGTCTTAAGTACAATAGTGCAACTCATGTTTATTATACTTAAGAGCTATTCATTTGTCCTTAATTAATCAAGGAACACCATCAACACATGATGAAATGTTCTTTAATGATTAACAAGACAAATGAACTCAATTTAAATTATCATTTAAATTGATATGAGTATATATTAACTACTCAAGTTTTCATATACTCATGTATTTAGTTTCTTTGTCTTGATCCTTATATGTGTCAATAAGAATTAGATCAATACAAAGAGACTTTCAAGTTAAACTATAAACTCCCCCTAAGTGTGTGCATCCATGTAATATATGGATTGGGAAACATGATGCACATTTTGTGGTTAATATAATGAGGACATTCATATTTTAACTTGACTCCAAAGTATGCAACTAATACTAGAATGGATACGCAAACATACCTTGGGTTTTCCATTCTTTTAATGCGATGAGACTAATCAAAGATATTCTAAATAAACAAGTTAGTCTCGATATAAGATTTGTCATTAATAATAAAATCACATTAAGGGATATTAGATTTGTCATTAACACCAAAACCATAACTAATGAAGGTTGAACTTACAATTGTGCAATCAATACCGTAAAGAAAAATATCAGTTTATTCCCAAATTTTATTCATACATTATGTCAAAGTTGAAAAGAATGATGAACTTCTTATTAAGAATCATAAGTTGCCCAATAGGTCAAGACTTTGCTCGAGGTTCATAATGTTCGAATAATACTCTCAATAAAAGAAAATTCAATGGATCTCCGTCTGGTAATCCAAAGAACTACCCTGGTAGACGCAAATTCAACAAGAACCACAGACACCGTGCTAACAAAAAGGCATGTGGCAATGCACAAACTACCTATGACAATAAAAGACTTTGTCATAAGTGTGGTTGTAGCACGATTTTGCCACGACTTGTCGTGACTTCAAAACACTTGGTTGATCTTTATCGAAATCCTCTCGTGATGGCAAATGAAGGCACCAAGATATGAAGCACACTTCAATCTTACTATCGAGACTTCTAAAGAGGTCTGGTTGTTCGCCTTCGTTCCCCAGTAATCGCCAAACAATGAAGCCCTTACTCAGCAAGTGGACCTTCTCGAACGGACGACATGCTCATTGAGTATGCTTCGGTGATATGTATGGAGATTTATCTTAAATCTCCATGACCGTAATTATTGAACAATAGTATAGTGTGTTGTAATAATTAGAATTTTAAATCTTTTGTAATTTGGAGTTGTATATTTATTTGTACAAACTCATATGTATTGTAATATTGTATTATCGTTATGTTAGATATTCAATACAATGTGTATGTATCTCTATATGTGATGAATAAAGAATTTTAATTAAATTCTTGTTCTTAATATAGATGTCTCTTGAAGTCAATCCTTCGGAGGAGGAATTATACCCTGTGGACAGTTGTACCACAAACTCTATACTCACAGAGATAAAATATTTCCAAACTCTTAAGAAAAGAGAAGGAAATGTTTTAACGATCGCCGGTCGTGATGCGTTGATAGTTGGCTCGTCGAGCCACAATCACCCTCCCTATGGGTACACAGATTACAATCGAGGATGCTTTATTGTATCCCGATTCAACTCATATCTTGTTGAGTTATAGAGATATTCAGAAGAATGGTATTCACGGAAACACATGAAGAAAACAAAGAGGAATATCTTTCTTAACTAGACTTCATTGGATATGGCAAGCAAATATGCTAAAAAATTCCAACTCTCGACTCTAGATTGTACTATACATACATTAAGCCCATAAAACATGTTGCATACAAGGTAATTTTTCAAAACGTCGATGCATTCCAAACTTGGCATGATCGACTTGGGCACCCCGGTATCGGGATGATGAGAAAAATTATCACCAATTCTATCGGTCATGATTTGACAACTACAAAATTTCCCAAATTTTCGGATTTTGTATGCACAAAGATGTGTTATCGAAAATTGATTTTAAGACCTTCACATCTTAAAATCCGGGCTGAACCACTGAAGTTTCTTGAAAGAATTCAAGGTGACATTTGTGGTCCGATTGAGCCAACTTTTGGACCATTCAGGTATTTTATGGTTTTGATTGATGCATCTACTAGATGGTCACATGTGTTTTTGTTGTCCACACGAAACCATGCCTTCGCGAAAATAATGTCTCAAATTATTAAGCTGAAGGCACATTATCCTGAACATCGGATTCAATCAATTCGAATGGACAATGCTGCTGAATTTTCCTCTCATGCTTTCAATGATTATTGCATGGCTTTAGGAATTCAGGTACAACATTATGTTCCATATGTCCATACTTAGAATGGTTTGGCTGAATCGTTGATTAAAAGAATCAAGCTCATTACGCGTCCATTACTGATGAATTGCTCATTGCCTACGTCGTGTTGGGGTCATGCGGTCTTACACGCTGCTGACTTAATCCAACTTCGACCAATTGCATATCATGATTCTTCTCCCATGCAGTTAGTACGTGGGAATCCATCAAGTATTTCCCATTTGCGTAAGTTCGGATGTGCGGTGTACGCCCGATCTCACCACCCCAACAGACTCTATGGGCCCTCGAGAAAATTGGGGATCTATGTGGGATTTCAATCACGATCATTAAGTATTTAGAACCTCTTATAGGATCTATTTACTTAAGATGTCGATCAGATATTCAATGAGGAACATTTCCAAGATTAGGGGAGATTTCAAGTACCGTAAAGAATGCAGTGAAATTGATTGGAATGCTCAAAGTATTTCATCCTCGGATCCACGTACTCAAGAAACCGAATTTCAAGTTCAGAAAATAATTGGTTTGCAAGATATTGCAAATAACATGCCAGATGCATTTACGGATTATAAAGGTGTCATGAAATCCTTTATTCCTGCAAGGAATGTGCCTGAAAGAGTGGAGGTACCAAATAAAACCACTCAACCCCCGATTAGCAATAAGAGGGGGAGGAGTAAGGCCTCTAAGCAGAAAAAGGTAGTAAATGCAAATCAACCTATGGTTGATAGATATCAAAGTGGAATTGATCCACAACCCTCTTCGGCTGCGCGCATTGCTGAACTTGGGACATCAGATAACCCTAGATCCATCGTTACGAGAAATAATGATGAATCTCTTAGGGTGAACGAAATTGCTACAAATTACATTGAGATCGAGAATTATTTGACCGAAAAGCTACGCTTGTCGACACTTATTTCTCTCGAGGATTGTCGACATCCCAATGATCCAGATCCTAAATCCATGGCAGAGTGTAGAAAACGCCGGATCGAATCAATGGAAGGAAGCGATCGAAACAGAGATTCCTTTGCTTTATAAAAGAGAAGTATTCTCGGAAGTGATGCCCACACCTCGTGGCACTTTCCTCAGAGGATACAAGTGGGTTTTCGTCCTAAACGGAATGAAAATAATGAAGTGGTGAGATATAAAGCAAGGCTAGTAGCTCAAGGCTTTACGCAAAGGCCCGGTGTTGATTATAATGAAACTTATTCTCCAGTTATGAGTGGCATAACTTTCCGATACTTAATATCATTGGCAGTTCAAAATCGTCTATCTTTGTAGTTGATGGACGTAATGACAACATACTTGTATGGGTCATTGAATTCTTAGATTTACATGAAGGTTTCGGATGGAATCAATGTGCCGGATCCACAGGCAAATCGTAACATGTATTGTGTAAAATTGCAAAAGTTATTATATGGCTTGAAGCAATCATGGCGTATGTGGTACAATCGATTGAGTGAATTCCTTTCTTTAAAAGGGTACACTAATAATGATGACTGCCCATGTGTTTTCATTAAGAAATCCTCTACAGGATTTTGTATCATTTCGTGCACGCTGATGATCTCAACATCATCGCAACTAAACCGATATTAATGAAGCACATCATCATTTAAAGACGGAGTTTGAGATGAAGGATTTGGGTAAAACCAAATTTTGCTTAGGTTTGCAACTTGAGCATTTACCTTCGTGAATTTTTGTATACCAAGCTACTTATATTCGAAAATATTAGAGAAATTCAATATGGATAAGTCGATCCATCCGTAACCCCTATGGTGGTCGATCTCTAGATGTAGAGAAAGACCCTTTTAGACCTGGGTGATGGAGAAGAGATATTGGGACCCGAGTACCCTTATCTCGTTATTGGTGCGCTTTATGTATCTTGCAAATAGTACCTGCCGGACATTGTATTTGCAAAGTGAATCTACTTGCAAGACACAAATACCGCTCCCACCAAACGTCATTGGTCTCGAGTAAAGAATGTCTTTAAATATCTCAATGGTACTAGAGATCTTGGTCTTTTCTATGGAAGAAACCGAGATCCGACTTTGACTGGATATACAGATGCTGACTATTTATCTCGATCCCCATAATGCCGGATCACAGACCGCTTTGTATACTTACAAGGTGGAATGTACCATCTCTTGGAAATCTTCCAAACAAACTTTGGTGACTACCTCTACCAATCATTCTCAAATAATTGCATTATATGAGGCCTCCGAGAATGTGTTTGGCTTCGCAGAATGATAAACCACATACTTCAATCATGTGGTCTTGGTTCCATTGAATCTCCAACCATTATCTATGAAGATAATGTTGCATGTGTGATTCAAATGAAGACAGGTTATATTAAGAGCAACATCACTAAGCATATTGCTCCAAAATTGTTTTATCCCCATGAATTGCAAAAGAGTGGGTAAATAAACATCCTGTAAACTAAGTCATGTGATAATCTTACTGATTTATTCACAAAGTCACTACCTTATTCTACATTTTCTAAATGTGTTGAGGGAATTGGTATGAGACGACTTAGAGATTTGCAGGAATCAGGGGGAGTTTCTCTTTCTGATAAATAACCTGTTTAAACATTATATTGTACTCTTTTCTTTGTATGAGTTTTTCCTTTTTAAGGTTTTCTCATGTAAAGTTTTTAATGAGGCAATATCAATACAGTTTATATGTCATATCATCTATTTTTCCCACTGCGATTTTTAGAGGATGATATTAGGCATATCAAGATTATGAACAAAATAATTCCATAGTGATCTCAGAAGATAGATTCGATCAAAGGGGAGTGTTGCGAAAGAACAAGATGATCTCATCTTCATCTTCAACCGGTGGAAGTAATAACCGAAGCAACTACTGGAAATAGAAGTTACTCAAACTACCGAAGCAAAGACACAAAGGAAAAACTGCCGCCTCTTCAATACCTTAACTCTCAGAATCCTTTAACGGGTGTTAATCCACCTGTTCACCATGTATAAATATTGATCGATGAATGGAATACATACACGAGAGTTCATACACATCACAATTACTTTTACATCTCATTTCAACAATGGCCATGCCTGCCGAATACCAACCACCCTCCTGCTGTTGTTAGCGTGCTGATTGCTGAAGCACTGTGACATCTTCCATGGCGGATGGGTGCCGGACGCGGACGGGCCTCGCTACACGCACAGGAGCTGCTCCGTGATCCAGGAGCACCAGAACTGCCTCAAGCACGGCCGGCCGGGCGGGGGTTCTTGAAGTGGCGGTGGCGGGCGGCGGGTTGTGAGCTGCTGCTGTTCGACCCGGCGCGGTTCCTGGAGCTGACCGAGCTGGTCAGGCACTTGTCCCTGGAGTTCGTGGGGGACTCCCTGGCCAGGAACCACATGCAGTCCTTGCAATCTTGCAAATGTGGCCTACTAGTACTACTAGTTATAGTTACTACCTCACCTTAGAAATTTCTTTCGAGCTCCACATATGATCACTAGTTTCAGTACAAATCATGGCCGACGAGTGGGTTCCGTTGATAGCGAAAGCCTGAGAGGCCTGTTTGTGCCGACTTGTGAAAGCTTTGTTAGTGTGCGCAATTTTGCATGTGAAGGATCGATGCGTTTGTCTACGCATAACGCGTGTAGTTGCAGGTTGAGTACCCGAAACACGTGTCGCGGACCGAAAACAGGGAGCAGAACAGAGCACACCACTTCGCAGGCTACAAGCCTACAACTTCACCGTGTTCGTGTTCTGGTCTCCGTTTCTCGTCGGAGCCAAGGAGCCGGCGCAGAACGACCGGGCCACACCGGCCTCTGGAGCCTCTTCCGCGACGAGCCCGACGGCACCTGGGCGTCCGCATGGCCAGATTCGACCACGCGGTCATCTCTGCGTCGAACTGGTTCATCCGGCGGTCGCTGTTCTACGAGGGGCGCCGTGTGGGCTGCAGCGCCTGAGGCCGCGAGTACGGCGTCCCCGACCTCACGTTCTGCCACTCGCAGCGGGCGGCGTTCCGCACAGCGCTCCGAGCCATCGGTGGCCTCGAGGGGAAGGTCATCGTGGCGATGCTGCAGCGGCCGGACGGGCACCCCAGCCGGTACAACGACTGCATCCACTGGTGCCTGCCCGGGCCCATTGACGGCTGGAATGACATGTTCATCCAAATGCTACTTTCTTGAGAAAACACACGTTAATTTTGTCACCACTACGACACACCATGTGCTACAAACTGCTCACGTCAAGTTCAAATTTCTACACTGCAAAATCAATATGGATACTAAATCTGGGTTACAAAGCAAGTGAGATCAGATGTATGTTGCAAATTGTCGGGATTGGGTATTCCCCATACCGACCATCGTACCCTTGCACGGTGTCCCCAAAGAAGATCCTCGGCAGTCGACTGCGGGCCTACTCGCCTCGTTAAGTTACCGAGCATGCTTGCTCGTGGGGACGTGGCCGATGACCAAGTCCGAAGAAGGGACCTCGGGCATAACCGAAAAGCCGGGCACGATCCACGAAGACGATGTGGCATTAATCACTCGGCGGCTTGAAGGACCATACGGCCACGATCTAAGCCCACTACGTCCACGTTGTGGTATGGCGAAAAGCAAGAGAGTAGTTTCACCCACGTCTGGGAGCAGTGGCGGCGCGTCACTCCGTAATAAATGATGTAAAACTGTAATCGTCTATAAAGACCCTGTCGCATGTAGTGTTTAGGGCTCTCTGGTTCCTAACCCTTTGGAGAGAAGAGAGATCCCCCGACTTTTTCTTTGGAGAACCGAGAGGAAGAACACACCTGTGAAAAGTAGAGAGAGAAGGGAGGTCCAGTGCCCCCGAGCAAACTCTTGTAACTCGCCTTTGGGATTTAGTGAAGCTGCTGGACGTAGAGTTGTTATCTCCCCCGCGAGAGGCCTGAACCAGGAGAAAAACCCTTGTTTGCTATGTCATCCCGGCCGACTCGGCCCTAGCTCAGCAGGCCCTCGGATGCTATACCCTCTGCGGAAAAGAGGCCCCAGGTTGATCCCTCATTCAACAAATAAACTCAGCGGAGAACCGGTTCCCGAATCATCGACACAAATGAAATGAACCTACTTGGTGCTTGCATGGGCAAGCCGTGGAACCAGCTAGTGCCTACTCATGGACAGTGGAAGCTTTGTTTTGTTTTGTTTTTTCCCCTCTTAGGTTTTTTTTTTTTGCAAGTTTGACTTCTATCCCAACTAAATTTCAAATCCGGTCTTTTCTTGACTACGGCACGCATCTATCAACCTCCTACACTCTGACGTAGTTTTGTACCATAACAGGTGACACGTGTTGCCTTTAGTCCTTTCGTGATCAAGAAAAGACTAGATTTTCAATTTCGTTCAGATAAAAATCAATTTTGAAAAAAAAAAGTAAACACTAAAAAAAGTACAATAATTGAATAGGAGGGAATTGCGTGGTTCCGTGAGTTGGGGGTACGAGGAGAGGGAGAGGGGACCCGAAGGTTCACATCCACTCAATTCGGTTTGGTGGGAAACGACGCTTTCGGCCGAGACTTTATTCGTTCCGTCGGCGCATAGGGTCGAATGGCTTGACGACGTGCCGGCACGCCGACGGAGGCAAGGCACGTCGTTTTGATGAAGCGTCATGCGCGCGACCACTGCCGGCGTTCATACACAAAGCAGCACGGAGAGAGCGTCGGTTGAGCAGGGTATACAATATCGATATCGCGATAATCAATCGTATCGAGATTTTTGAAAATAAAAAAAAGTTGGATTGAAAATCATTTCAAAATCAAATTTTTTGTTGAAAAAATTCAAAAAAATCGATTTTCACCGATTATCAACCAAAATTTTGAGAGTAATTTTGTGAACTTGTATTCTTCGGCGGTCGATTTTGTAAGCGATTTTCCTTCGATATTCATAAAAACTCGAGCGATATTCAACGATTATCGCGATATTTACATCGCATAATTTTTTCTAATTTTTTTTATTTCTTTTAAAGTTAACCGGTTTACTGGCCGGTATTATATGCCGTGCCAACTCGAGCGATTATTGACGATATTGCAAACCCTGCGGTGGAGCACAATTTTGAATTGCTCATTTCTAGGAAAAATACAGGGAAGTCGAGTGATCTTGTGCCGGATCGTGTTTTCCACGTCTGCTCTGTCTGTCGTAAGGAAATCATACATTGGTCAACTCTGGCCCGATATAGCGGTACTAATTTGGAGCCAGGTTATTAAATTTAAGTGATCAAAGCTAGGCTCATGATTTTGTTGTGGTCAAGAAATGAACTTGTGGGCAATAATTTGTACCTGAAGTATAAATAAGGATGGAGAATTGGAGATTATCACTACCCCGTGGGGGAAAAAAACGTGCTACTCCCTGCAAAACAATTTGTTTTTATACACTCTGAAAAACATATTGATTATCAACTGATGTAAAAAATATTGATTGTCAACTCATAACAGTTTTTTTTTTTTTTGAGAGAGAGAGAGGTAACTCGTACCTGTTGGTACGAATGCATTTCAGTCCAACAAATTTTTTCTATGCTGAGACGGCCCGTTTAGGTATGAGCCTGGTGTCTCACCCACAGGGCCGGGTGTATTGCCCCAAGCTCTCCGAATTGGCCTGCTCAACTCTTTGAGTGCTCAGGCAGTGCAGGCGCACCAGCTGACCAGGCTGAATCTAATGTTTTTCTAGCCTCATGATATATTTTTTCTCTATGCAAATCTAACTCTCATATGAAAATAATTATAAAAATAACGCCCTTTTCGATCGTAGAAATGTTAGTATCATCTACCATATTCACGTATCAGAGGCAACACTAGCCACGCGGTAGGGACTCGGTAACTTATGCTATTCCTGCTGAGGAAGGAGCTCAATAGAAATCTTGTCACAGCAGATCTAGGAGGGACGTATTTTTACAATTTTATTTAGAAGAGGGCTAAAGTCGAAAAAAAAAGTGTCACTATAAAACCGTTGAACTCGACCCGGCTTCTACCCAAAACCAGCCCGCGCGCGCGGACCCGAGAGCTGGACGCATCACGCGGTCTCACGAATGCGTGACGCCGCGACCTAGGTGCGTTGGGAAATGTCCATGGGATCGTTGTCTCCTATTGGATCGGTGCCCCGTTGCCGCTGGCGCTTGGTGCCAGATCACTACTGATACCAGGCGATTTGGGCACTATAAAACACCGGCGACGAACGACTCAAAAGCGCATCAAGGCAACACGGCTGTAGCTCTTATTTGACGCCAACGGATGACCAAAGCAGCGAAGCTGAAGCACTTCGAGGCAAGCTCGTCATGGGCAGCAGTTGGGATGGAAGACATCACTAGGCCAATCTTTTTCGTTTCGATTGGACATTTATTTTTGCCGGAGATGTTGTCGTACGTAGGAGGTTGTTTTCATTACCATTTGTTTTAGATCTACAATGCACTCTGATCACACTCTTAAAAAGTTATAAGGTTCGTCGTAATAATTATCAAAAACAGATCGCGAAAGCAAATAAATTCCTGATCTTCTTCATGGCGCCATTTTTCGTTTAGGAGGGATTACATGATTTGCGATTTTTCAGTAGCCAATATCCGGCGTCATGCAGTGGCGGAGCCAGAAATTTCTAAAGGAGGGGGCCTAAGAGCATGTACAATGATCTATATCAGCAGTCTCTAAGCTATGCCATGTAGGATAAAAAATGATGTGGATGAGAGAGGGTACATCTAGAGAGTTTAGTCGTCTCTTAATCTAGAGTCGACTCTAGCACGAGAATCAAGATAGGTTGTGTCTGGGAAGAAGCTGTCAATACCATTGCATGGGTTGTCTCTAACGCTGTCTATAAATGACATGTTAGCTTGTTATAGACAGCAGTTGTCTATACCATTGTACATGCTCAGAATGAAGTAAATCTCTACTAATGATTAATATTTAAAGTTTAATATATAATAAGTACAATATGTAACACTTATAACTTGTCAAAAATTCAAAGTTTTATATATATATATATATACCCACACTATATATATATATATATATATATATATATATATATATATATATATATATATATATATATTCTCAGCTGTTTTCTTGAGCTGGGGGGCAGGCCCCACCACGCCCCCTGACAGCTCCTGCCACTGGCGTCATGCAGTAATCTTTATGCAGCAAAGCAGCAGTATGATGAGTAATGCTGCGCGGTGTACGCGCGAGCGCCTACTGGCCCGCGGCGAAGGCCTCGACAGGGAAGGTCTTGGTGACGCCGGCGAGGCTCTTGAAGTGGATCTTGCCGGTGGGCGGGTGCTCTACGGTGATCTCGTTGACCGGCGGCCACAGCATGAGCTCCTTGGCCTTGACGCCCTTGAGCTTCTTGATGCACCTGACCTTCACGTACCCGGTGATATCCACGTCGTAGCTCACCTGCTTGCTCACCATCTTGAACTGGTGCTCCACCTTCTTCCGCTGCGCGATCCACATGTAGCCAGTGGCGCGCACGAAGCCGACCTCGATGACCTCCGCCAGCGGCAACAGACCGAGCGGCAGGCCGAACTCCTCCAGCATCGCCACGGCCATCTTCATGCCCTCGTCGTGGCCCTTCTTGACGACCGCTCCCTCCCGTTCAGCCATGGCCGCTAGTTTAGTAGCTAGATAGCTGCTTGTCTGTGCTTGTGGTTTGCTTGTGTCTAGGGTTGCATGCGCGGGGGATTATATAAGGAGATGACCAGTAGGAGCAGCAGGCAAGGCCAAATGAGAGATGACAGGGATTATGTGATTGTATCCTCGAAATAATCGTTGGGTTTTAGGCATGCCAATGTTCGGCGTGACGATCGAGTGGTGTTGGATTGTTAGTACATGACAATGGGCAAGGTTATGTGTGTTGCAAGATTTGCGTTGTCAAGTCCGTAGGGCCAGCAATACGCCGGTGCAGTGTTTCGTTCCTTCAAGACCAAGAGGTTTCACAATGATGGTTGACAAAAAGATATTTCTCTACTAATATAAATTTGTAGTTGATGGCAACGGTCCATTCTTCTTAGCCCCCCTACCATATCTCTAATAATGACCGGTCATTATAGCTAATTATTCTTTCCTCGATTTACGTACCAACCATATCTCTAAATATGGCTGATTATTATAGCAAAATCCTCGATTATTGCCGGTAATTAATAGCCACCAATCATTCCTTTTGTACTCTATATATGTCGCATAGCTTTTCATATAATCAATCAAGTGAATTCATTCAAGATCTCCCATGTCGTGTCAGCCGCAAATAATGAACTCGATTTAATTGATCAATAAGTGGCAGATCGACGACATGGTCATGAGGCGCAGAGGTCGAGCGCCGCAATAAGAGTAATCAAGGCTAGAAGGACAACCAGAGCGTAATGCCCACCGGTGTCGTGACCCCACGCCGCTTGGACGTGAACAAAGCGTGATGACGTTTAGGCGCAGCTTGCTCACGATACGGTGGATGTCGTCGGCGGTGAGAGAGTTATTGGCAAACCCTTGAGATAACGGTTGATCCAATTGAACGAGCAGGCGCACGGCGTGGCAAAAAAGCGCTCTTGGCGCTGGTGTTTTCGTTCACCTTCATGGGCTCCAGATCATGGCTAGTGAAGCCGCTGATAGCTAGGTACGCCGAGTCATGGAGACGAGTAGGCCGCAAAGGCGAGAGGGTCATCTCGAAGAGCAATAACCGCTTGGCGTTAGCTGACCACCGCCGAAGCGGAGAAGAGCGCGGCGCCGAGAGTGGTGGCGATCCAGAAGACGCGGAGGTGCAAAGACTAGGTAGCGGCGGTGGCCCCTTTCTCCGAGGCGACTAACCACGTGGCCATGTCATGTGCGACGAAGTGGGCAGCGAGGAAGGCGGACTCCACAGTGTGTGCTGCGGGCATTGCAAGAGGAAGAGAAACACGAGTTACCGGAGAAGAAACCATAAGAGCTTTTGTAATCGGGAAAAATAGATGTTTGATCTTGTAGCATATTTTTTTTTTATTGCTTGCCTTTTACGTTTCGTTACCAATTTTATTTTTCGTAGCAACGCACGGATATTAATCTAGTGAGACTTTTAAAGGAGCCATTTCAACTCGATTGGTCAGTACGGGCCCCGTCATTTATCATCGGTATGAGAATTGTATCACAGGATGCCACTATGGTCTATGGACGGTCAGGACGGAGCCCCATCTTGTGAAACAGTGTTATTCTTAGACAAGATAGCACAGCAGACTAACAAAATTGGTCAAAACAGAAACGTTCTCCTCGGACAAACAGGTTTGAAAAGCAAATCAAAATCCAAATGGTGAACAAAGACTACCCCAGACATAAATTGAGTGAGGAACGATCTTCAGAAGTAAACTGAGACCAAAGGGACCTTTAGCTATCAGCTAAAGAAAACAATTAACTGAAACGAAAGTAGCAGCACTCGAGAGGAACATACATTTAGATTAAACTGCAAATTTTATTCGTGCAAAACACTAGTCCAGTGACGACAAAACTACAACCCTAAACTCAAAAACGTTTACTTTTCCAGGTCCTCAGAAAGCAATACATTACATTTAGAGTTCAAAACGGCCACGACGATATAGTAGTTCTTAAAATCCACCCATTGAGATGTTCCGTCGATCAACAGAAGCTTTAGGAAGACTGTCGGAGCTCTGGGCGTACAAAATCTGCATCCGCAGGCACTGAGATGTCAACGGTGGGCCTCAACTGCGCACATACTTCAATGGCACCATGAACAGGATCGGACATGAAATTGCTGATGAGGTCTTGGTTAATTGGTGCATTCTTGTCAACAGTCACGAAAGCTTGTTGGGTCAAGATATAGTCAAAGCGTGGAGCCCACTTCCTTGATCCCAAGCGAGCCGTCGTGGAGCAGTTATCAACCATGAAGGCCACCCCACGAGCATGCATGAATGGGTTTAGGGAGTCCACAGACTCAATCACACTCTCGTTGATGATCTCCGAGTAAGAGTGACCCTTCTTTCTGAGGACCTCAATCTACATTGGTGCAAAACAGAACGGATAAACATTTTGCCAGCCAAGGTACAATCAAATCCTAATTTGAAATAAAGGAATCCAACCTGAGCCATCATTAATGCAACATACACTCCAGCAGTGAAGGGATGTAATGGGCCGAGATCACCTTGTGGCCGGGTTGAACGCACCCTTTCGCCCACCTTCCACATACGTGTTTGATCAATGTTGCCCATAGGGAAAGCAGGAAGCCCTTCCTTTTCCTGTAAAATATGACAAACAAGATAGGCCACAAGTATTATATTTTGTTTCATTGTATATCCATGAAAAGAAAACAGATTTTAGTTCATGTTTAGAGTATATGGAAGAGCTTACATAAAATCTCCTCCCAGCCAACACAACACTTCTAATTTCACTTCCAGAAGAAACATCTTCGTAGCACTCGTACAGTATATCCATGCATGGGTAATAAGCTGCACTGTATGCCTCGTTGAACTGCTTCTTTCCTTCTTCTGTGAAGGAGTTGTACACTTCAAGCATCCCCTGGTGCCCATATCAACCACTGTAGTAAAGCCCAAAGGAGCTATCTTAAAAGATTAAAAAAAACTCTGCATACCTTCTTCGAAATAGTTTTTGAGATGATTCCAGTGATGCACTCTACAGTGTTATTATATGCGAAGTCCTCATCCATTCCTTGTTCTGTGTATCTCCGGAACAGGGCCTCCACAATGCCATGAACAGCGCCAAGCAAAATACCTGGATAATTGATGATAAAAGTCATCAACTGATATGGATCGCGTCTACTATAGAAAGAGGAGAGGAGGATCGGCTGCATAAGGCAAGGCTGCATGCGCAGCAAGCCTGGCAGGATAAGATCCCTTAATTGCAGTTGCATATCTTCCTATTTTCTAGTATGGTAGTTTCCAATCAGTTAGGATTGCTATCTTGAGTTTGTTATTTCCGTTTGTTATTTTCCTTGTACTGGGGTTATAAGAGGAGAAGAGAAATAAGAAAATGGCATGCACTTTTTGCCGCAAATTCCAATCTAGGCGGTGGCTCAAAAACAGCTAAACTCAGCGTCGCTGCCGTGGCGACTTCGCTGTCGAAAGCAGCGCATTTACCCGGTCTCCGCCGGAACCCGCAGATCTGAACAAGCTCACGCCGAGCCTGTTCGTATCAATTTGGTATCAGAGCCGTGTGCTCCTGGTACTATGGCTGCGCCAGAGGAAGATCGCGTCACCGCTCTGGAAACAGAGGTGAGAGCGATAAAGGGGATGATGGAGAACATGATGAAACTTTTGAAGGGGAAGAACCAGGCCGAGGAATTTGGGGAGGACGGCGGACATTCAAGCGCGCATCCAGTAGGCGCCGCTCGAATGGGTGGTCGGAGGGGAGATCCGCCACCAGGCAGGGGCGGCCGAGAGGGCATGGGGCGCAGAGGCACAGGCGGACGAGGGGAAGAAGAGGATCGCCGGTGGACACCTCGTCCCCCGCGGTTCGATCTTCCAGATTATGATGGGAGAGATGATCCGCTCGGATGGTTGCGCCGTTGCGAGCGTTTCTTCCGGGTTCATCAGATTCCGGTGGAAGAGTACGTGGAGATCGCCGGCCTTCATTTATCAGGAGAAGCTCAAGAAGTATTAGACAACTGGCAGAGGGATGAGCCGTGGATCGCATGGGAGGACTTTGCGGAGGCGTTCACACAGCGCTTCACTCGGCATTCGAGTGTTGGCGCATTGGGGGACCTAGTGAACCTCAAGCAAGGAGGAAGTTCGGTGGAAGATTACGCCCGAGATTTCCAACGATTGCTCGCCCGCACCACGAGGATGACAAGGCCCGACCAGATGGAAACCTTCATGGCGGGTCTTTCAGTCGCCTTGAGCGCAGAGGTTCGCCGAGAACGACCTCGGGATCTGGCGGAGGCAATCGGAATCGCGCGAGAAGCCGAAGCAAGACAAGCAAAGATGGATTGTCGCGCCATAGAGGATGTCAAGTCAGCGCGCAGGCGGGGCAATTCCGCGAACGACATATACTCCTTGGGTGCCGCCAGTCAATCCTGGAGGGTCGGCAAACGGGGGCCAATCAGGCGGACCGGTGCAGATGGGGCGCTCGTTTGGCGCGCAAGTGACCAAGGCTGGCGGGCCATCTTCCCAGGGAAGCGGGGGGCCTTCGACGCTGCCGCGCAACGCCCCAGCAGCCAGCACACAAAGTAGTGCGGCCTCAACTCCTGGCCGGCTACGTTTGAGTGCGGATCAATTAGCAGAAAGACGCGCCAAGGGTTTGTGCTATAATTGTGACGAAGTGTACACCAGAGGGCATCGCTGCAAGCGCTTGTTCATTTTGGAGATTGAAGGCGTAGAGGAGGAAGATGTAGCCGGGGAAGAAGAAGCAGAGGAAGAGGTGTCATTATCCATGATTGCTGCTCTGGGTCCTAAACAGGGGAACACCATGCAAGTCGTGGTGCAAATGGCAATGCACAGTTGGCGGGGACTCATTGACAGTGGCAGTACTCATAATTTCGTGAGTGCTTATGCGGCCGGGAAGGAGAAGTGGAAGGTCACTCCCAGGGAATCAACCAAGGAAGTCCTGCAACAAGTGCGAGTGGCGGGAGGAACTCATCTGCCATGTCTGGGAACGTTAGAAGCCGATTTCTCGATCCAGGGAAGGCAGTTCACAGCACCATTCATCATCCTTCCCATCGAAGGTTTTGATGTCATATTAGGGGTACAGTGGCTTCGCACTCTTGGGAGCATTCACTGGAACTTTGCTGCGCTTACAATGGAGTTCATTTGGGAAGGCAGCCGAATCAGACTACAAGGGGCCAGAAAAACATCCCAGAACTCCCTGATGCAGTTAGGAGAAGGAGATTCCACGGCTCTACCAGAACTCCTACAGAGCTATGAAGTGATCTTTGGCGAACCGCAGGGGCTACCTCCAAGTCGGCACTGTGACCACCGAATCACCTTGGCTGAAGGTACAAACCCCGTGGTAGTGCGTCCGTACAGATACCCCTATCGGCAAAAAGATGAGATAGAGCAGCAATGTGAAACCATGTTGAAGCAGGGTATCATTAGACCCAGCCGCTCCCCTTTCTCATCACCGGTGTTGTTGGTCAAGAAGGCGGATGGGACTTGGCGCTTTTGTGTGGATTACCGCGAGTTAAATGCCCACACGATCAAGGATAAGTTTCCAATCCCAGTGGTGGAAGAGTTACTTGATGAGTTGGGCGGCGCACGCATATTTTCCAAACTGGACTTGCGCGCAGGGTATCATCAGGTTCGGATGTGGCCAACCGACATCGCTAAAACGGCTTTCCGGACACACCATGGCCATTACGAGTTTCTCGTAATGCCCTTTGGGTTATCCAATGCGCCCTCAACATTCCAGGCACTAATGAATGAGGTGTTGCAGGAATTTTTGCGTCGGTTTGTGCTGGTATTCTTTGACGACATCTTGGTGTACAGTCGTTCGGAGGAGGAGCATTGGGAGCACCTGCGGTTGGTATTGAACCGACTGCAATTGCATGGTCTGTTCCTCAAAAGGTCCAAGTGTGCTTTCGCGCAAGATCGAGTGGGGTACTTGGGGCACATCATCTCTCAGAATGGAGTATCAGCCAACCCAGAAAAGCTGCAAGCAGTCAATGACTGGCCTCGCCCAAATTCGGTCACAGCTCTCCGAGGGTTCTTGGGCTTGACCGGTTACTACAGGCGCTTTGTGCAAGACTACGCCACCCTCGCCGAGCCCCTTACGGCACTTCTTCGCAGGAACAGTTTCCATTGGTCGGAGGCCGCAGAAGAAGCGTTCCTCCGCCTCAAAAAGGCGTTAGTCTCGGCGCCGGTGCTGCAAATGCCAGATTTCTCGGCGCCATTTGTGGTTGAGTGCGATGCATCCGGAACAGGCATCGGGGCGGTCCTTCAACAACATGGTCATCCTATAGCGTATTTCAGCAGGAAATTGGCGGACCGTCATGCCAAATTGGCGGCATATGAGCGGGAACTCATCGGGCTTTCTAAAGCTGTGCGGCATTGGAGGCCCTATTTATGGGGAAATTGCTACGTCACGCACGGACCATATGAGCCTCAAATTTTATTGAACAGCTCTAATCACTCCTCAAGAAGACTGCTCAAGAACCTGATGGGATTTGATTTCACGGTGGAATACAAGCCCGGGCGTCATAACTTGGCGGCCGATGCGCTTTCCCGAATGCATATGGAAGATCCACAGTGTGCGGCCATCTCAGAATCCCAAGAGGTGACCCGTGCGCAGTGGCAGGAAGTTCTCCGCCAAGAGCCGGAGGTCATCCGTTTGGTCGCCACCTGGGGCGGTCACGCCGAGCAGCAGACAGAAGCAGCACAATCGCTGGGTCCGGAGCCACCTTCTCACGCCGCAGCACCAGTAGGTGAGCACGCGGCACTTCCAGAAGCTACAGGCCCAGCCGCTGCAGCACAGATCCATTGGGAGGTTCGAGAGGGGTTGGTCTACCGCAACAACCGCCTCTTCATACCGGCTTCGTCGCCTCTGGTTGAGAAGATCATTGCTTCCGTCCACGATCTCACTCATGAAGGGGTCCAGAAGACGTTGCATCGTCTTCGCGCCGCTTATTTTTGGGACAAACAAAGGGAGTTTGGTGCATAAATTTGTGGGTGCTGTGTGTGTGCCAAAGA
Source organism: Guadua angustifolia (assembly GCA_036346375.1). Classification (NCBI taxonomy): domain Eukaryota; kingdom Viridiplantae; phylum Streptophyta; class Magnoliopsida; order Poales; family Poaceae; genus Guadua; species Guadua angustifolia. The sequence goes on along the minus strand of CM070501.1, from coordinate 31,190,939 downwards.
AAGCAAGTCAAGTACATTGTCGCCACGGCTACTTCAACCACTCTCTGTTTCCACACCAAGTCCTGGGTCGGACATCTCTATGGACTTCATCATTCGACGGTTTAAATCTAACGGCAAGTCCATGCTCTTGGTGGTGGTGGATCGTTTGTCCAAGTACGCTCATTTCCATCCACTTTCCGCATCGCCACAGCTCCAACTGTGGCTGTGGTATTCTTTGACCAAGTGGTTAGGGTCAAGACATCAAGCATCCCGAGTCTATCGTCTCCGACAGGGACTCCGTGTTCCTCAGTGCCTTTTGGCAAGACCTTTTCAAGCGCAGTGGAACTGCCCTCCTGATGTCGACTGCTTACCACCCTCAAACGGACGGGCAAACAGAGGTGGTCAATCGAACAGTCGAGATGTATCTCCGTTGTTTCTGTGCGACCACCCCGGTCGCCTGGACACAATGGGTTCCATGGGCGGAATTCTGCTATAACTCGTCCTACCACACCGCCCTCCGCATGACACCATTTGAGTTAGTTTATGGTCGACCGCCGCCACCCCTGCTGCCATACCAACAGGGAGCGACCGTGATTAATGCAGTGGATTGTGCTTTAGTTGATCGGGATGAACAACTGCAGCTGGCTAGACGGCATTTGCTCCAAGCTCAAAACTATATGAAGCAGCGCTATGACACAAAGCACAGGGAGGTGGCATTTGAGGTTGGGGCGTGGGTCGGCTCAAGCTGCCAAGACCATCGCCAAGGCTCTTCTAAGAAAGTCGATGCACTAAGCCGGCTCCCAGATTCTTCGCCCTTATCAAAGTGGAGGCACGATTGGGTCAGAGCTTATCGCCTGACACTACCACGGGACGCTCGGCTTCACAACGTCTTCCACATTTCCTTGTTGAAGGAGTTTAAAGGAGACCCGCCTAGCCAATTGGCTCCTTTACCTGCCGATGTCACGCCAACACCAGAACCGGCTCCGCCACCTCACAAAGATCATGGCTCAAGCTCCGGCGCGCGCCGCCTTGTGCATTGGGCGGGGAACCTCAAGAGAAGCAACTTGGGTTGATGCTATCACCTTCGTCATCCATATTCGGATTGCCACTTGAGGACAAGCTGGTTTTTCAGTGGAGTAATGATATGGATCGCGTCTACTATAGAAAGAGAGAGGAGGATCGGCCAAGATAAGGCAAGACGCGCGCAGCTAAGAAGCCCGGCAGATAAGATCCCTTAATTGCGCTTGCATATCTTCCTATTTTCTAGTATGGTAGTTTCCAATCAGTTAGGATTGCTATCTTGAGTTTGTTATTTCCGTTTGTTATTTTCCTTGTCTTTGGGGTTATAAGAGAGAAGAGAAATAAGAAAATGGCATGCACTTTTTGCCGCAGAAATTCAATCTAGGCGGTGGCTCAAAACAACCAAAACTTCAGCGTCACGCTAGTGACGACTTCGTCGTCGAAGCGTAAGTCCGACGCGATCTGCCTCCCAGGGAACCCGTGCATACGAACAAGCTCACGCCGAGCCTGTTCGTATCATCAACTCACAGTGTAAAATTTTACTGAGGCAAACAAGAAAGTAGGTCACCTCGCTCGCCAAATATATCGCTCCGGTACTCCTGCTCTAGAGTAGTAGCAAATGTGAAAGGAGAACCTAGAGCAACTGACCACCCTAGAGCAACATCTGTAGCCCTTCCATCAACATCCTATATGCAAAGAACAATAAAAGGACATGCAACAGTGATTTGCAAATATATACTTGAAGAACCAAAGAAAAACAACATGTTCTTCAATGAAATGAAATCAAACAAGTTGAATAGTAAACTGTACAGGCAATATCCACTTAAAAATATACCTGGTGAACAGCAAAGCTGGAGTTGATACCGGCACCATTTATTTCTTTACCTTGAACATAAAGCCTTCTAACTGATGGTCCCATTCCCTTGGGGCATACAGCTATCACACTGATGTTTTTGGGGAAATCAAGGCCAAGAGATTGCAAATGTCCAAGGAGAAATCCATGTGACAAACCAAGAATACTGTTGGGTTTCATGTGTGAGAAAATTTTCTCATAGTTATCTGCCTATAAAAAGTATTAAAACAACATAATCAATTTCCACAGCAAAGTAGTGTAGGCAAAAAGAAATGGGAGTAGCTGAAATTCGCTCAAACAAGAACATAAATCATAACAAGCAGAAATTCAGATGTACAAACTAATCAATACTCTATTATGACAAAACAAAACTGTGATCTATAAAAGAAGGGCAGTCCATGACAAAATGCTTGAGCTGAACATGATGAGTGATATTGGAATTTATGCTATGAAATAGACCAGAAAAGATGTACTGTTCTGAACTACATCCAAGAGAACATAACATGCAAGTATGCAACTAAGATTCAGCATTTGGTGGTCAACATAAATCTTCAATAAACTAGGGTCAGTATGTTTTCAAAACTATACCATTCTAAAAACCCTTGATAATTGAAATCAGTAACAGGTACACTGGTTCAGCAACACAGGGAATGATCATTGCAATTATGCAATATATGACCATATGAATATACAAAGAAGCAAACCTGAGCAGCATCTGATATCAATAGCAATAGAAGATCACTGCTTGAGACAGTCTCCCATATATCTCCCAAGGTCCCATTCTCTTCAGTGAATCCAGCTGCACGTGCTTCTTGGAAAGATTTAGAACCCTTTCGAAGACCAATCTGAAATAAGAAAGGCAGGATGTTAAGAGTCAGAGGGTACTGCTTTTCTATTAAGAGACCTGTCAAAAAAAGACAAACAAATACACATTATCAAGGGGGAAAGACCAAAAGAAATTATTCTGCCCTTTTAGCAACTGCGTGGAAAGTAGACTAAGAAGGAATAAAGAAACACTTGATGGCTCATTCGAGTTAAGGTTCAGAGCTTTTTACTTGAGGGAAATTTTGGCCTTAGATAGCAGTGCTAAGATATGCTGGACCAGACAAGGGAAAAAGAAGACCTAACCTTAACAACAATGTCTGACTTGGCCTCAGCAAGTGAGTCTCTCAAGTTCTGAGCTTGTGCAGGACCCTGCAAGAATTAAATAAACACCATTATAGACTGAACATGCCTTTGTCAATAAATGAAAAATTCTTTTCCTGAACACAAGTCACAGAAGAGATCTCCGAAGTAAATAGGAAAAATATGATGGGGTTCTTATGACTTATGAGCTACTTCCAGAAAAATGTTAAGCAAGCACATCATCTACTTGGTAGAGAATTCCATGCATGTCAGTACTCAGTACCTACCACGCCCCTAAGAAATTTGCCCTACAAACTTCATCCGACTAAAGTGTCCTCGATCACGAAAATGCTAACCATCCTCTGTTTCTTCAGCAAAAGCTATGCTCTGTCACGAAAACGTCACCACTAATAGAGTATACAATACAACCATTTCCTTATCTTACGACATGCCTATAACACCACCCATCCACAAATGTGACAGAAACAATACATTCACCAGGCATCAACACGAGTGGCAAAAGGAAAAACTCACTCAGATCGAGAAGAAAGTTTGCATCTTTCTAACCTGAGAGCCCCATCCGACCACGCCAATCTGCTTGATCCCCTTGAATGCCTCTGGCAGCAGCGGGAACAGATTCCTGCCACCCCTCACAATATACTGCAACATAAAACCGCCAACAGGTCGCAAAATGTAACTTTTCACAAATTGATCACCAAAGGATCACGAGGAGGACGACACGGGTACAGATCGGACCTCGTCATGACCGGCCAAGGACACCTTCTCCTTATTGAAGACCGAGGTCTCGAAGTCGAGCGATGGCATGGTGGCGCCGATCACTGACGGCGACGAGACCTTCGCAGCCACGGCGCGGCGGAGGCTGGCGGAGGCGGCGAGGAGGCATGGGGGCTGGGCGGCGGGGAAGGAGACGGAGCCGGCGGCTGAGGTTTTAGAGGCGGGGTTTAGGGTTTTGGGGTGGGAGAACGCGAGGGAGGAAGTGGAGGAGGTGGCCGCCGCCATTTGAGATGCGAGGGCTAGGGTGAGGACCGAGGAGGGTTTGCGCGAGTGGAAAGAGACGGGCTTATATGTGTGTGTACGACTGCTAGGGTGACAATAGGATATTCGCGTTGCCACGGCTACAGACAAGAAATAATACTCCCTCATTTTTTTTAACGATCTTATTTATAAATGTAAAATTTATATATAGATTTAATGAGATCTTTTCTTATATATCTTTATTTATTTTCTCTCATTTATATGCATTTATTCATTATCACCCATACAAATTATATCTTTCATCTTCTAAGACAATTAAGTTGGGACATCTAAATCATTTTCTCTCGTATCTTTCTTAATTTTAATGTAATCTTAATCCTTGTATAAAATCAAAATACGCCTTATAAAGAAAACGGAGAGAGTACTTATATGTCTTGCTTATATGTCTTGTTTAACTGGTTTGGTAAATACTACCGACAGGAAATATACATGTTTGTAACTTGGACTTGTCTATTTTTCCGCCAAACAAACTTGTAGTTGGGAATCGAACGTATGACGCACTGTCTGCCGACCTATATTGGATTTTGATCGATATTATTTTGCCCAACTCACCCTAAAATTTGTCAATCATCCCACTTTGGTATCCGCATGTATGAACTTCTGCGCACATAAAGGAGCAATTTGTGTCCTATAAGTGTGGTCAACCTCTAGAAAATGTTAGCACTGTAGGACTGCTTTCGTACACATCAAGTAGTTTTTTACCCTCTGAATGATTATTTTCGCATCGAACAATAGTGAGTCCTGTCATTGAGCTATGACTTGATCGGCAATGTATAAAAGATCATTGTTTCTTGCGTATTTCTGTTAACAAATTTTGTGAGGTAAAGCTTTTAACTACGTACATTGTTTAGTTTACTTATTTCACTGCCCAATACCAAGTGTAGGCCGGGATGTTTTTTTCTTCCCAAGTCTATACCAGATTCTAGGGAAAATCCTTGCTGATCCTTACATCAGCAAGGATGGAAACTCGGATCTTATATGGCTAAGCAAACCAACATGGGCAACATATTATGTGTACATAGAACTTTTCGTGCACACCAACTAACAAAAGTTATGAAAAATTCTGAAAAAAATTGTAGATGTACTTTATAGATTACTCTACCTATGTATGAAGTTTCAAGATCAAATTCATCATATATTGAGAGTTACAAAAAAGAGAAAATTCTGACAAGTTTTTTTTTAAACTTGTCAGAATTTTCTCTTTTTTGTAACTCTTGATATATAATGAATTTGAACCTACAATTTTATACATAGGTAGAGTAATTTATAAAGTACATCTACACTTTTTTCAAAAATTTCATGACTTTCGTTAGTTGGTGTACACGGTGTGTACACAGAAAGTCTATGTGCACAGATACGTTGCCACCAACATGAGCTGTTTGGTGTTTGGTGTTTGGTAATTGGCATGTTATTTTTAAATTTTAAGAGGGTGTAGTTTTTTTCCACCTTCTAAACACATTAGTTTGACTAATAGTATTCTCTTGTTATTTGTCATTAGATAGCATGCTATGGATTGTTGGTGCACGGAGCTATAAGGGTTTTTTAATAAGCCAATGAATCAGGGAAGTAGCATTTTTCTTTTGAGAATATATTGCAGGTCTGTTTGAGGGGCTGTAACTTTTCTAAAAAAGTTGTTTTTAGTTTTTTGAGCTGAAACATAGCCGTAACTTTTTATAAGAGATTGTTTAATAAATAGCTATTTTTTCTTAGCAATAAGCTGTAAAAGCACATCTAGCCTAATTTTCAGTTTTTGGCTTTTGTTAGTTGTATATAGCTTTTGGTTTATATCAAAAACTGTTTAAAAGCTAAACAGTTTAAAGAACTTACTAGTCTTTCAAAAACTAAAACTGGCTTTAAACCCTCTGAACAACGCCAACGTGAGGGCGTTTAGCAGTGTACGTAGGTTCCCAGCGGCTTTCCGCCCTGGGTTTGGGCCAGATCACGTGAGCGCCTCCTGCTCGGCTTGTTGCACCAACAGATGGGATTAAAGAACTCGGATCGCGCACGTGAGTTGCCCGGTTTTTAGGTACAACGCAAACGACCCATACAAACTACACTCGCATAACACACGCATAATTTCTGTTGAACGCATATATATTGGGTCAGCGCACCGTAGTCGGGTGATTCCTTCGCGGGCTCGCTGCACCCAAGCCAAAAGCCGCCATGACTTAAATCGTCAGTTACACAGAGCATGAAGCAGGCATATTTCACGCACGGGATATTCAGCTGCATCTCTCTCTCGTATCGACAGCGTGGGCATGACTTCAGTTGTCCGGTCTTTGGTTCTCACCCTTATACAAAAGGAGTTTGCTTTCGTTACACGTTCGTACAGACACAAGAATGGATAAATTGGTTTTGGTCCATACACCTCGCAGAAGTTTGGTTTTGTTGCAAGTTCATACAGATACAGGAATGGAGATCAGACAAAAAATTAACGATCAAGTCTAATGCCATATTGCCATCATATTCCTTTTTCCCCTTTCCGTGTTTCGTTCTTCCTCCATGCAAAACAAAGCGTTACCATCATCTCTGATGCCGTAAGACCAAGCTTTTTTATACGGGATTTGATAAACATCAACCGGATGTTTTTTTTGTTGAAATCACCCAAATCTAGAACTGTTAGATCATTGTTGAGATTCGGGAGTATCGATTACATCCGATCCTATGATTTGATTCAACGGCCCGGTGAATTTGGATGTTAGATCCAACGGCCCGGTGAATTTGGATGTTTCGGGAGTATCGATTACATCCGATCCTATCATTTGATCCAACGGCCCGGTGAATTTGAATGTTAGTTAAGATAAAACATCCGGATGATACCTATACACTCCTTTTTATACAGGGCATGCATCGTTTCACACAAAGGTTAGTACATTTTAGCAACTGGGGCTCCACACACAAACAGCGTGACCACGTCCAAGTTCACAAACACAAGCCACCGTCGCCTGCCGCCTAGCTATGCTATGCAGATTAGTGCAGACAGTGAAGCGTGCAAGTCATCAGAACCTAACAAAGACAAACCACGTCCAAGTCCAAACCGCATGTCAACCACCCTGCCGACGAGCATTGCAGAACGGTGGAGGGAGCTCCACGGCGAGGACCACTGGAGAGGCCTCCTCGACCCACTCGACGCCGACCTCCGGCGCAGCATCATCGGCTATGGCGAGCTGGCGCAGGCCACCAACGATGCGTTCATCCGGGAGCCCTGGTCGCTGCACGCCGGCTCGTCGCGGTACGGCCGCGACCGGTTCCTGGACAAGGCGCAGGCTTCGGACCCGGGCCTGTACGAGGTGACCAGGTTCTTCTACGCCACTGCGGGCGCCGTGGGCGTGCCGGCGCCGTTCATGGCGAAGCCGCCTCCCGCGGGTTGGGCGTGGAGCCGCGAGTCGAACTGGATGGGGTACGTGGCCGCCGCGACGGACGAGGGCGTGGCTGCGCTGGGCAGGCGGGACTTGGTGGTCGCGTGGCGCGGCACGGTGCGGCCCATGGAGTGGCTGAACGACCTCGACTTCACGCTCGTGCCGGCCGCGGGCGTGCTGGGCCGGTGGGCGGGCGGCGCGGGGTCGGCGCCGAGGGTGCACAGGGGGTGGCTGTCCATCTACACCGCGAGGGACCCGGCGTCCAAGCACACCAAGCTCAGCGCCAGGGAGCAGGTACGTACCGTACGCGCTCTCTTTTGCCTATAGTTACTTACGTTTGCTGTGCGCCTGTGTGCTAGATCTGAAGAAACGCTGTACGGTACATACAAATTACAGTTCTTGTTGCATTTTGGTGTTGGGTTTTGGTTTTTAGTTTTCTGTGTATAGGAGGACGGTCAGTTGGTGGCTAGTTTCTTTCCATCATTAAATTCGGTTTTCCCCGGATCAAGCCAAAGCTTTGCCCTGATTAATGGCTGGCTTGGCTGTTCTATCACATGACCCACGAGGTATAAATGAGGCTGGGCCAGCAGTACTCTCTGTGAAATGCAATCGGCTCATGTTGATGGTTCTGCCATGACAGGGCTACCGAGGTGAATGCTGCACTTCCAGCCACACGAAGTGAACCCTTGACATGCGAATGTAATCTAGCGGTTTAATTTGCTTGCCATGTCTGGAATTCCGGCATCCATGCGCCAACACCACGACGGTTTGGTGTGTGAGGTTCGTCCGGTCGTGCACTCAAGAACGTTTCGGCTTGGTTCCGAACACGTGGCTCGTACGTACGTACCAGAACGGCCGGCATGCATATTCATGTCGCACTCGCACCGAGTGGCAGAAGACCTATGTTTACATGGGGTCGGATGGAATGGAACGGCAGCCTAGACCGGTCTGGGCTGGTCAAGTTCTAACAGCTTAGTGAAAAATTAGGACCACTGTGGCCGAGCCTAGGCTTGGTTGGCTGGTGCGAGCAGCGCTCAGCTAGCCTGTTCGTGTTCGAGCGTTGCTCGATGCGGATGAGCGTATGGCCGTGTGTAGCGCGTGTGTGAGTGTGTACGTGCAAAAAATTAGGACCACTAGGTAGTGGTTTGAAATTTGATTAATTCGGAGTTCTTTTTGCAATAAAAATGGTAGGACTTAAACATAATTTTGGTTTTATCAAAAAAAATTTAAAAGGGCTGGCTAAGAGCTGTCGACGAATTTGCTTAATCACGGGCCTTTTTTCGAAAAAAACTAGTGGTGGACCTGTGTTGAATTTGCACACCTACGATTCATTTTTGCAATAAAAAACAGTAGGAGGGTCTAAGTGTAATTTTGGTTTTTTCGGAGAATTTTTCAAAAAAGAACTAGATAGGAGCTGTTGGCAAATTTACGGAATTATCCTCTGAAAAGCGATGGGTCCTTTTTGCAAAGAAAAGTGGAAGGATCTAAACATGACTCTGGGATTCACGGGGCTTTTTCACAAAAAAGTAAGGTGGCACAGGCACCTCCCCCTGCGCGCGAATTCTTCCGGCGGTAGTATATGCGGCAACACCACGCCTATCTTTGTTTTTGTGGAGTCAATCACGAATTTTCGCAGCATGCATGTGTCAACTAGATCTTGACGTCGCAACTCCGTCCATCTTTGCAACCAGATTTTGGATGAGATCGGGAGACTGATGGACATGTACAAGGCGGAGGACACCAGCATCACCGTAGTTGGCCACAGCCTCGGAGCCGCAGTGGCGACCCTCAACGCCGTCGATATCGTCTCCAACGGGCTGAACCGGCCCGGCAGCATCGACCCCGCGGCGCCGCACCGGCCGGCCTGCCCCGTCACGGCCGTCGCCTTCGGCTGCCCCCGCGTCGGGGACGCCAGCTTCAAGAAGCTCTTCGACGAGCTGCCCGACCTGCGTCTGCTCCGCGTCTGCAACGCGCCGGACATCGTGCCCATCTACCCGCCGATATGGTACGTCGACGTCGGCGTCGAGCTGCTGGTCGACACGGGCAGGTCGCCGTACCTGAAGTCGCCGGGGACCCAGGCGGCGTGGCACAGCCTGGAGTGCTACCTGCACGGCGTCGCGGGGACGCAGGGGAGCCGAGGCGGGTTCAAGCTTGAGGTGGACCGCGACGTGGCCCTGGCGAACAAGAACGTGGACGCGCTGAAGGAGGAGTACCACGTGCCGCCGGAGTGGAGCGTGCAGCGGAACAAAGGCATGGTCAGGGACGGCAATGGGCACTGGAAGTTGATGGATCACGAGGAAGAAGGCGACCGTGACAATTGACTCGGGCTGGGATCGTGAAGCAAGCTTATATGTGTGGTCTCTCAAGTTATTTTCGTTTCTCATTTACATATGTTCAATGTACATGAGAAATTGGCATAGGAAAGAAACGAGTGAAATACGGCCGAGTATGTTTTGTGACACCAGAAAAGGAGAAAATAAGTATCCATACGTTGCATGCCAAGGAAAACTGGCCTGTCAAACAGGCCGGTCCGGTGCTATATTGAGCCCAATCTTGTTAGGCCCAGCAGCGCTATAAAACATCGGAAGCAATGCGTCTGACAAAGCAAGTACAAAATGAAGGAGATGCTCCGGTTTACCTAATTCACCGATTACGGTGTACTTTGGGAATTAGTTTGCTTAAAATTAATCAAGGACACAAGGCAGGACCTGCAGCGCAGGCTCAAGAAACACGGATAACTAAAAAAGAGGGAGGAGAAAAGATTTCAGTATTTCAATATGCGAGTGGTTGCCTGGTTGGTTCTCGTTATGCCTAGTTAACCTGGAGAATATATCCTTGTTACAGCAAGGAGAATGTGTAAGTACCATGCTTTTATGCTGATGTTCCTCTACTGAAGCACAGAATGCAGTACTAGTTCTCTCTCTCTCTCTCTCTCTCTCTCTCTTTAGGACAATACAGGACTAGTTTATCACCCCATCTGACTAAAAAACATATGCTGTAGTCCATTTTCAAACTGCTGTAAACCTTTTGACCCCTTATCTCATCTGCCGCTAAACTAAAACAGATGGATCATTGTTTTTTTCAAACGGAAAATAGATGATAGATTCAGGATGGTAACAACTTGATGTCGATATTTTAGCACTACTTGCCAAATCTCGACGTTCTATTTTGTCGCCTCACATTGTTGGTAGTTAATCTCGACGTACAGGCCCAACCGTTAACTTGACAAAATAGAGGACAGAATGTGGTGCATTAATCGGGGGTGTTAGTTAGTCTCTCCGTTTCAACGACTTAAAGTGTCCATGTGCAAGCAGCCACATAGTGATAATGATCGCCGAATGCTGCTCAACCCATTAACCTCTAGTCCGTGCAAGGTAGGGTCAGCTAGTAGTCGTTCGATTTCTGATCTACCTGTCCAGTGCTACAATACAAGGTTTGAAGGATTGCATAGCTTCTCCGAACCCACCATGAACAGCTCATACCAGATTTAAAGTCTTCCATGCCAAAGACTTCAGATACTTTTGGTAGAGGTGGGTATTTGGTTTTTTGGTTCGGATTATTTGGTTTAAAAATAATTCGATTTTTGAAAAGTGGCTACTGAAATTGTCAGACTAAAATAAAAAAACCGAACCAATTTAGTCGAAAAATTCGGTTCGGTCAATACGGTTAACCAAAAATCAAATTATGTGAGAACTCATGATTGGAATCCCCAATCAAACACACAATCTGTACAGTACTCCATGCATTGATTGCTAACACTTCACACTTACTACATCACAAAGAATGAAAGTTCCATACTTATCGAGAAGGGAGAAACAAACAATTGACTTGTCGGAGTGGAGGATGTCCTTGACAAGCTCCACGAGAGGTTCGACGTCATGAAGGATCTTCGCCCTGCTTCTCCCTCCCTCCGGCTACCGGATACGGCTTCTTCCTCCCTCAGCTTCCGTGTCATGCCTCCTTGTCATCCTCAAGCACGCCCCGTTCCCCGCTTCGAGCACCGCCTCTGCCTCCTGTGCTTCTCCTTCCACTCCATCTCCCTCGTCTCCGACTGCCTCCCCAGAGTGGGCAGAGTCTGCGAGGGAGACGATGCACTGCATGGAGCTGCAGGTGGTCGAGTGGAGGCCGAGACGTGCCGTGCTGTGCGACTGGGCCCCGCGGGGATGGCGCAAGAGGAGGTGGTGGAGAACGTGGTGGCCGCCGTGGAGGTGGCCACGGTACGTATGTGTGCCGAGGAAGTGGATGAACGTGTGAGCTGTGCGGAAATGAGGAATGGAGATGGGGAATAGCGAATGGGGAATGAAGAATGGGGGAATGGAGAATCATCTAATCGGTTTGTACGGTTAATCCGTCTCTGGATAAAAAAACGGAACAAAAAACTAAAACCCGAATAATAACGAAATAAAAAAGGAAGCATAAACAGAAAAAAAAACAGATGCTGTAAGTTAATTCGGTTCGGTTTTTAGTTAAAAAATGCCCATCCTTAACTGGGCTTCAGTTCCTTCTTCCTGGCCATTTCTTCAGAGCTTCTGCTAGTTCGGTACTCGAGTAAATACCGAACGGCCTCTTAAAAAAAAAAGCAAGGCATGTATACATTTACTGAAACGGGATTAGTATTGGAATGTGATTTCCAAAAGGACTCCGACCAGTACTGAATTCCCAGTTGGATCAATGAGCTAATGGTTCTCCCTGAGATTTAATCCAAGTTGATGGCTGAATCTGTTGCTGACAGCATTCATGCGTAAGTAAGATGAAATCAATAGTACCTCAGCAAGAGTTTTTGTTCGCGCCGGTGTGTGTAATTGTAATTTTTGTGGCAGCATATTTGGTGAGTTGTCAACTCGTAGCTTTTGGGATCACGCAGAACATGCAGTGGCACTATAGTAGGGGCGGAATGGGGTGTCCGAGACTCCGAGTTGTCCATCTTTTGGAGTTAGGATACTGCTCTCCTTTTTTTTGTGCGTGAATTTTCAGAAAATGACACTTAATTTGTATGCCTTTCAGCTCATGTGTATGACATGTGGGTCCATCTGAGTCTATGACAACGGGCCAGGGTGTCAAATACCGAAAAAATGAATTTTAAAGGTGGCAAGTTCCGAAAACTCTCTTCTTGGGCCGACAAAATTCAAGTGTGGTGATGTCGACGCCATAAATTAAGCTCCCAATATCGAACATCTGGAGTATCTATGTTCTGCAATTGCCATCCTTAAGAACAGTCGAAGGAATGTTATGTCGCGTGCAGTTGTAGGATCGATGGCTCACATGCTTTGCCCTGTGTATATGTTTGCCTGATGCAACTTAAGGTTCGCGCTCATCTTTGGTTCTCCAGAAGGGAACTTGGTGGTTAATTGGAAATGCAGTGCAATCACCGGGATCCCTGGTAGATTGGTTTTGATCAGATGCAAGGCTATGGCATGCTGACCTGTACAGACACAGGCACTCTCGTACTTGGGCCGAGATCCCAGGGCACGAGCTGTTCCTGGCATTTACACAGGCATATTAGCATATCTGATGAATAAAAAGGCAATGAAGATGCACGTGCTAAACTTTCCAGAACAGATGCGTATAAAAGATTCACTGATTCAATTAAACACATACACATTAAATTGAGGAGACATGTGAATTACACATTATTCGTTCATGGGAAGTATTGAGATATAATAAGACTCTAGATTCTAGTTATTCAAATATGTTTAGACTCTATGAATCCGAATGTATTTTTTATGGGTTTCTACTGTAAATATAGCGACCTATTATACAAGATAATCAATCTAATAAAGATAGGAGAGTTTTGCGGTTTTGTCTCCCTATATTGTATGTGTATTCCCCGTAATTATTTTTGCTATTCAACCGATGTATTGTGTTTGATCTAGGGCATTCGTCAACGTTTTACAATAGTTTATTTTGTGTACTAGCTATGTGCCCATGCGATACAATGAAAACTCAATTTGCGATAAAAAATTATTTACAAAGAGCACTAACTTTATCTGAATAATAATGTTCACTCTGAATATGCAATAGTTAAATATTTAAATCAATTCATTGAAGCATACAAAATTCCAAGCACCTGTTTAAAATTCAAGCTTAAAAATATCTTTAATTTCACAAACTTAAATAATAACATTACAACACTTGGGATTGTAAATTTGTAATGCCATAATTCGAGATCGATCGATCGACTGAAAGAGGTATCACCTGCTGCCCTATGGGCGCAAAAGCATTGAAGAGATATGCATCATCCATAAGTGGCTGCCACCATCAGCGGCGTGCGGGACTCGTATGCCTTACTCTGGCCATACCATAGCCCACCCCATCAACTAGCTCCACCGCCAGCTCATCTCCCCCTGCGAGCACCTCCCTCAAGCTATTGACATCATCTCTCATCACATGAAGCTCCAAAGAATGCCAATCATCCTATCTCGCTGCCCACCACCGGTGACTTACCCATGCGCCGCATCGACGAGATCAGGAAGGTCATCTATTACCTCCGCTCAACAGATAAGCTCAACACATCTGTAGAAGAGGCAAAAAAATGGTAGGGTTATATAAATTCAGTAACCGATGAGATATCTATAGAATCTAGTCTATCTCATCGCCCACTATTGGTGACCTACCCCTGTGCCGCATCGACGAGATTAGCAAGGTCGTCTATTACCTCCGCTCAATGGATAAACTCAACACATCTGCAGAGAAGGCAAGAAGCGATGGGGTTATATAGATTTAACAAACGAGGAGATATCTATAGAATCCAGATTAAGAAATCGTCGAATAAGGAAGACAACAAAAGGGAAAGAGGCGAGAAGAGACCCAACTCTATGAATGGAAGTTCTGCTTTCTTTGTAAGAAAATCAATCAATCCAATCCGAAAAGCACCGAGAGCAATCGCCACCGTTTCGAATGCTAGATCAATGGGAGAAAGAAAAGCAATAAATAAGTCATGCATATTCATTTATCTTTTGTGACGAGATAATCCAATCCAATCTACCATGATGGTCACTGCCCACTTCCCACTCAGTCACGCAGGTGCGCACACGTGTCGGGATGGTAGTGGAGAACAGACATACCACCACCAACTCCTAATTATAATTAGTAGAGATAAAGATAACAAATTTATCTAGTCGCATCATGCATAACCTTGCGCATGTTGTTGACCGGCCGGAATCAAGACCATACGTGATTAGATAAAAAGAAAAGATGATCTTATCTACATATGCAAGTAAATATTTATTGGAAAGGATGCATATGGCAACCCAAAGGCACATGGTGACTTAGAAGCTGTATGCGTGTAATATATGAAAAAAGAATCGGTCATGCAGTATTTGGAAATAGAATCGACTGATTGAGATAAGAGTCTGATACACCGCAGATCACGCATGCATGCATATCCAATCAGATTAAAACTTTCTCCGTTCACCAATGTATAGAAGATCGTGACAATGACGGTTTTGTGGGTATGCCCGATGGAGGAGAAGGGATTACCGTCACTAACTCGTAATTAGAAGTAGTACTAGATAAATGCTTGTGCGTTGCTACGAAAAATAAAATTGGTAACAAAACATAAAGGTCAAGCAATAAAAGAAAATTGTGCTACAAGATCAAACATCTATTTCTCCCGATTACAAAAGTTTTTATGGTTTCTTCTCCGATATGAATTAAAACCAAATATATTATACGTAGCAATATATATTACCAATCTCAAAAATCAATCAATCATTTTTATCCCTTTTTGCAATTTATATTACCAGCTCGCGTTCCTCTTCCTCTCGCCATGCCCACAGCGCGCGCTCCTTGGCGCCGTCGACCTCGTCTTCCTCGTCGCCTCGCTCGTCCTCGTCATCCACCGCCTTCGCAGGGGTGACGCGGGTTTCCCAAGCACGAGGCACTGCTGCCAAAGCCACCGCAATTCCGGACCACTGGCCGCTACGCGGTCACACTCGGGGCGTCCACTGTCTTCGCTGCGGCATCCGCCGTCCTCCTCGCGCTCGCGTTTTTCCTCCTGCCGAGCACGCCATGGCGCACTATGGAGTCCACCTTCTTTGCCGCCCATTTCATCGCGCACGCCATGGCCGCGTGGTCAGTTGCCTCAAAGAAAGGGGCCGCCGCTGCCACCCAGTCTTTGTACCTCCGCGTCTTCTGGATCGCCGCCGCCCTCGGCGCCACGCTCTTCTCCGCTTCGGCGGTGGTCTGCTGCGCCGACAGTTCGCTGCTCTTCCCAGATGACCCTCTCGCCTTTGTCGGCCTACTCGTCTCCATGCCTCTGACGTACCTAGCCATCACTGGTTTCACTGGCCATGACGCTCGCAGCCCATGAAGATGAACCAGAAAATACTAGCGCCGAGGCACCCGCCACGCCGTGCGTCGCCTTGTCGTTCCTCTCTCTCGCGACGTTCAGCTGGATCAACCCGTTTATCTTCAAGGGGTATGTTCATGACTCTCTCACCGCTGACGACGTCCCACCGGTATCGCTGGGCAACCGCGCCAAAACGTCGTACACTTTGTTCACGTCCAACTGGCCGGCGCTGGGGTCATGGCACCCGGTGGGCGTCGCGCTCTGGCTATCCTTCTGGCCGCAGTTACTACTGATCGCGGCGCTCGGCCTCCTGCGCCTCGCGGCCATGTACGTCGATCCGTCACTTATTGATCAGTTCGTCGAGTTCATTCGCCGCAGCGGCACAACATGGGAGATCTTGAATGAATTCTCTTGATTGATTCTGTGAAAACTGTACATCATATATAGAGTACAAAAGGAATGATTGGCCAGCTATTAATTACCAGAAATAATCAGGGATTTTGCTATAATAATCAGCCATATTTAGAGAGATATGGCTAGCTGTAAATCAGGAAAGAATAATTAGCTATAATGACCGGTCATTATTGGAGATATAGCGGCGGCGGCTAGGGGTAGAAAGAACGGACCGCTGCCACCAACTGCAAATTTATATTAATAGAGATAAAGATACACAGTCCTCTGTGCTGATGCAGCAAATCATGCATGCAAATCAGAGGCACGAGCTATTCCTGGCATTTACACATGCATATAAGCACGTCTGACCAATAAAAAGGCAATGAAGATGCACGCATTAAACTTTCCAGAACAGATGTATATACAAGATTCACTGACTCAATTAAAACATGCACATTAAATTGCCAAAGACATGCAAATCACAGATACATGTAGGAGTACATATGTGAAGTATGTGCATGAATGAACCGTGCAATGTAGAGACCCGGCAGTGACACCGTCGGCCGTGGACTCTCCGTCCGGTAACATCGCCTCCGGCTGTGCCAAGGCGGGTTCAGGTTGCCACCATTGCAGCACAGATTCACAACCCACAACGTTTGTCCCACTCAGCCTGACCAGAAAAGGCTCGTCTCCCCCGCCGAGGCCCCACATGGCAGAGACTCGCCAAGAATCTCACCACAGATATCCCGCAGAAAAAGCCGACCGCCGGATAAAAGGCGTAAGACTCGTCCAGCTCATTATAAAGACCGATGCCCCCTCGTCTGTCCCCAACTCGTCACTCTTTTTACTCCATAGCGCGAAATCGAAACAATGGCGCCGAAGCGGCGGCAGCGGCAGCAATGCCTGCTCTTCCTCCTCCTCGCGGCCGTCGCGTGCTCGCTGCACGCAGGCGGCGCCGCGGCGAGCACGGTCACGCTGGGCATCCGGCACAAGCCGAGGCACAACAGCACGAGGCCGCAGCGCAGGGGAGGGAGCCGCGGCGGCGCCAGCAGCGGGCTGGCGTCGTGCAACGTGTTCCAGGGCAGCTGGGTGTACGACGACACGCTACCGATGTACGACACGGCGGGGTGCCCCTTCGTGGAGCCGGAGTTCGACTGCCAGAAGTACGGCCGCCCCGACAAGAGCTACCTCAAGTACCGGTGGCGCCCCACCTCCTGCGAGCTCCCGAGGTATGTGTAAATGCGAATCCTGAATCAATCGATCGATCAATCTTGATGTGCGGTGCAGAAATGGCGTATCGATGCAATGGTCAGGTTCCACGGGCAAGATTTCCTGAGCAAATGGAGGGGGAAGAAGATACTGTTCGTTGGGGACTCCATCAGCCTGAACCAGTGGGAGTCGCTGGCGTGCATGCTGCACGCGGCCGCGCCGGCCTCCAGGACCACCTACAACAGGGGCAACCCCGTCTCCACCGTCACGTTCCAGGTAATGCCTATATGCCGTGCCGAGCCGTATATTCCAGTCCTGTTTTGATGTCATGCCTTTGATTGCATCAGCACAAAACAAAGTACCATAGTCCAGTTTAAATGCAAATTAACTGACTTGCCCGGCTGGATAGCTCAACATTCTAACTATAGTAGCGGTAACCTCTTGGCAGAAAGGGATCGGGCGAAGCTTTTTTTTTTTTGGTTAACTCCAGTTTGAAGTTATTTAATTATGAGTGCATAATAGGATATCTAAACGCTTTCAGAAAGGGCGTGCTTGTGCCGGCCTTTTGGTGTCCCGGCCGCTGGCTTTTGGGCACCGCGGTGGAACGGCATGTTTGTCTCTCGCTTCGGATGGAAGCTGTAGTGTAGTGCAGCGTCCTAGTGCCGAGTGCCGACTCCACTAGCCGCTTGCTCCCTTGCACTTGGCACATCACATGGTTGCGCGCGCGCGACTTGGTGATGACAGAAATCGGGAAAAATGGCCGTATCGTGGGCTGGCTCTCGTGGGGGGTTGGGGGCGGTGGGAACCGGACGCCATGGGCGACAGCACAGAGCATCATGTCCTTATCCTACCAATGTATCATCGCCCCCTTTCGCTTGCCGTTTTGCTAATCGGTCTTACCCCGTGAACCACTGACAGGAGTCAAACTGTTCGTCAAACTTTTTTATAGATTCCATTGGGGAGAGAATCGGCACATGGAAAGTTCTCAGGTCGACCAGATTCGTACTGGAGTGTTAATTTTGACTTGTAGGCATCTTGGGCTGTTTGGTTTGCTTTTAATTGTTATCGATGCTTACCTTAGTAAATTTTGTTAGCGTTAATTAAATTTGGCAAGCGTTTGGTTTGCTGCCAAACTTTGATAATATTCTCTTCTCCCTTTAGCTCTCTATTTCATTTTTTTTCAATCTTTAACTAAAACATTGGTAACAATTTTGGTGACCATATTTTGACAATGCTAGACAAACTTGTCATCAAACCAAACAGTCTCTTTTTTTTTAACCACAGCGCCTATCAAAGTGATACTTCTGTAGGCTTGTTTCTGGACTGAAGAAAAGTGAAATGTACTACCAAATGTACAAATCGTAGTCCTCATCTAGAGATCTAGGTCACTGCACGTCCTGGCAAGTGAATCAGGGACCGTGTGGGGTTTTATCGGTGGACTTGCTTGAATTGTACGTCTAATGTGCAGCTATGACTTTCGGGTAGAATCTGCAATTTCCAGGCTTTGTTATCAAGCAGGCAGCCAAACCATCTTAAGGACGTGGCTGTTTCGGGGCAACAAAATTAACACGCCGTGGTTGTACTGTCTAGTTCTGGGATCTTGAACAGAATTGAGCTCAGAAGTCAAAACCAAGTGTAAATAGGCGAGAGGTTCAAATTACACTGTTTCGTTCTGAACTTCTGATCTTATCCAGTAAGAGAGTAATGCTTCGATGGACCACTTATTGGTCAGCAGAAAACAATTATGCCATTGTTTTTTCACAAAGCTAGTGTCATATAAAACATAACTTTCCTGTGCTATAGTGGTCTGTTACCCTGTGTTACTGCTGCATGCTAGTAATACTACTGTAGTACTCTACTAGGTCGTTCACCATGCGGTTTGGTCTAACAAATGATGCAAGTCATTAAAATCTCGTGAAGAGGCTAGCAATGGCGCTTGTTTCGGGCCGGTTCCTTGCACTAGACGTCAATTAGCGCTGCTGATGATCTGGACAACTCAACTACCCCTACCTGCAGCTGCAGAGTAGGATGCACTCGTACTTAGCAATAACCTCAACCTCTTAGCTCCTGGCATTCTGGCCTGGTGCCGTTTCTTATCATGCATGGTTGTGGGCAACTAGACTAGCTAGAACGTACCCAACACAGGAGAAAAAAGTCCACTTTGTGGGTGCCAACCAATGATTACGGCGATGAATAATATATGCGAGTACTACTAGCATATGCTGATTGATATGTGCGCACTGCCGTTTCACGGGCCCGATCGGCAATCACCCCGATCTACTTTGCCGAATGCAAAGTCACGGGGAATGAAACAAAAAGAAACTCTATGCCATGAAACAAACGAAGATTTTTCCTAGATGAAAGAAAAAAAGCTACTTCTAAAATCTACACAACTTAACTATTATTTACGAAAAGTAAGCCATTAAACAAACTCAGCCTAAGAACTCTGGCCACGGTCCACGGAGCTCGCAGTTCTATGCCTGTCGTTTGGCTGGCTCCGTC
Source organism: Guadua angustifolia (assembly GCA_036346375.1). NCBI lineage: Eukaryota > Viridiplantae > Streptophyta > Magnoliopsida > Poales > Poaceae > Guadua > Guadua angustifolia. The sequence continues at coordinate 31,171,153 of CM070501.1, read as the reverse complement.
CGGCCATCGCTACGGCAGCGATGACGTCGCACCTGCCCCTTCATTATTCCATCTCGACGGTGAGACGCACAGGTAGCCGCGGGCGCAGACAAGCAGAGATGTTAACCCGGTTCGTTCTGTGGGCGCGTCCACCGCATGGGCGCCGACAGATTTGGAGCGCTGCGCGTGTTGATACGATGCGGCCATCTGCTAACACGCGGTCATGCATGATCAGAGAATTCAGAAGCCCCTCAGGATACATAGATGTTAGCTGCATTGGTGCGTTACTGCGTTTTGGTGGCTTGGGGTGAGGACAAGGAGGCGCACGGCGCGCTCGGCCGGTCGTTGGGTGCCGAATGCATGCCAACTAATTAACGTGCGGGTGTCGTGTCGCGGCAGGATTACGGAGTGTCGGTGGCGTACTACCGGAGCACCTACCTGGTGGACATCGTCGAGGAGTCCATCGGCCGGGTGCTGAAGCTCGACTCCATCTCCGGCGACGCGTGGCTCAACGCCGACCTGCTCATCTTCAACACCTGGCACTGGTGGACGCACACCGGCAGAGACCAGCCGTAAGCCGGAATCTTGTCGGATGTCGGTTGTCCTGCACGTTTCTCGCATCATGACGACCCATCTCATAGGTTTGTTCATTGTTTTCCTTTTGTCCAGATGGGACTTTGTGCAAGATGGAGGCCAGGTCATGAAGGACATGGACCGGCTGACGGCCTTCTCCAAGGGGATGTCCACATGGGCTAGGTGGGTTGACTCGAACGTGGACACCTCCAAGACCAGGGTCTACTTCCAGGGCATCTCTCCGACCCATTACAAGTAAGAAGAATATAGCAAGGCCCACACCAATTATAAAAGCTGGCTCTTGCGCTCGTGTATACTATAACATTCAAGTCGTAACACTGTCTGTCGCGTTCGACAATTACAGTGGAGCTGATTGGGGGGAGAGCTCCAAGAGCTGCGCGCAGCAGACGCAGCCGATCACGGGGTCGGCGTACCCGGCCGGGCCGCTCCCGGCGCAGAGCGCGGTGAGGAGCGCGCTGAGCGGCATGTCGAGGCCGGTGTTCCTGCTCGACATCACGCTGCTGTCGCAGCTCAGGAGGGACGCTCACCCGTCCGCGTACAGCGGCGGCCATCCGGGCAACGACTGCAGCCACTGGTGCCTCGCCGGCCTGCCCGACACCTGGAACCAGATCCTGTACGCGTCGCTCCTTGCGTAGGGAAAACAAGGATTAATCGTTACAGGCCGATTTGCATCTGTTCTTTCATAATGTTGATTGTATGGGGGAGTATTTATATTGGTGATTCGATTGGCGTTCAATGTCAGGGTGATCGATCAGAGAGAATAAGTAACTTCCATTGTCCTTTCTGAATTTCAAGCTAGACAACTAGGATTAACTCGAGTAGTATTCTCAGGTCTTGACACAGCCAAAAGCGGACCGAATTTGAGACCTGTCGGATAACCATGAACGGCGTCAATAACTGCTTGAACTGTTATGAAGTGGATAGGAACAGACCATCCTCATACCATTTTGTAATCCACACTATTTTACTCCATAGTACTATGTAGCGTAAGCACTAGCCATATGCCTGTGTTGCAACGAAAACTCAATTTACGATAAAAAATTATTTGCAAAGAGCACTAACCTTATTTGAATAATAATGTTCACTCTGAATATGCAATGGTTAAATGTTTAAATCAATTCATCGAAGTATACAAATTTCAAGCTTCTGTTTAGAAACTCGAGCTTAAAATTATCTTTAATTTCACAGACTTAAAAAATAACATCACAATATTTGGGATTGTAAATTTGTAACGTCATAATTCGAAATCGATCAATCGACCGAAAGAGGTATCACCTGCTGCCCCATGGGCACAAAGGCATTGAAGAGGTAAGCGTTATCCGTATGTGGCTGTCACCATAAGCGGTGTGCGTGGCTCGTACGCTTTGCTCCGGTCATACCATAGCCCCACCTCATCAACCAGCTCCACCGCCTCCTCGCCAAGCGTCTCCCTGAACTTATTGACATAATTCATTGCAGTGAGCTCCAGCAGCGCCGTCAGCCTATCTCGCCGCCCACCACCGGTGACCTGTTCCTGCGCTGTATCGATGAGATCAGGAAGGTCATCCATTACCTCTGCTCAACAGATAAAGCTCAACACATCTACAGGAGATGTAAGAATCGATAGGGTTATATAAATTCAAGAACCGAGGAGATATTTATGAAATTCAGATTAAAAAAATCGTCTAATAAGGAAGGCAACAAAAAGAAAAGAAGCGAGAAGAGACACAATTCTATGAATCGGAGTTCTGCTTCCTTCGAAAGGGAATCAATCAATTTAATCCGAAAAGCACCAGGAGCAATCGCCGCCGATTCGAATGCCAGATCAATTGTAAATGAGTTATGCATATTCATTTACCTCCCACGACGGGATGATCCAATCCAATCTACCGGAGTGGCCACTGCATGCTTTCCACTCAGCCACGCGGATGTGCACACGTGTCGGGATGAGGGTGGAGAACGGACATATCACCACCAACTTCTAATTAGAATTAGTAGAGATAGAGATAACAAACTTATCTAGTCACCGGAATCAAGACCATACGTGATTAGATAAAAAGAAAAGATGATCTTATGTACATATACAAGTAAATATTTAATGGAAAGGATGCATATGGTAACTCAAAAGCACATGGTAACTCAGAAGCTATATGCATGCAGTATATGGAAAAAGAATCAGCTGTGCGGTATTTGAAAAATAGAATCGATTGATTGAAATAAGAATCTGATACACCGCAGATCACGCATGTATACATATCCAACCGAACCAAAACTTTCTCCATTCGCCAATGTATAAAAGATCCTGACAATAACGGTTTCGTTAGTATGACCGAGGAGAATGGACCACCATCACCAACTTATAATTAGAAGTAATAGAGATAAGAGATAATGACAACTTGAACGTAAGTTTCAGAAAGCACCAAAGGTTCCCACACGGTAGCATGATCTATCAGACTATCACCACTGTGGCACACAAACAGCTGCGAAATTTGCAGAGTTAACCACAATCCTAGTAACGCACACCGAGAAGACACTAGAATCGAAATGCTTAGAAACCCTAGAGAGAGTATCAAGGGGAGCGAAAGGCGCAACAGTGAACAAAGATTTCTACTAAAAAAGAACAAAGATTGTTCTGCGGTAATAAATACAGAGCGTTTCTCAACAGAAATAATTAACTAGACATGCTATGGTAACAAGGAGATTGTTTATGATACATCAGATAAGAACGACATGCTCAAGTCCTGGCAACGATCCTTTGCTGCCGCAGATGTCGATTATGCTTTTGCCGCTGAATTCGGCACATAGACGCCTTCTCCTTGAGCTCTTGAAACGCTCGCATCGTGTCCACGTCGAACCCGCCTGCAAACTGCGTGAAACAAGGAGTATGAATTCTACTACTTTGCGCCTCACAATGTGTATCTTAGGCTCTTAGCAAGTATATTACCTGGTGCACTCTGAAGGCGAATCGTACTCCTTGAAGCATCAACTCCTCCTCTTCAGGGCCACGTTTAATTGTTTCAAGTTCAGAGGAAACCCGTTTCAGGTACTTCATGGCTAACTTTACCGATTGGAGTTTTATCTGTACATCAAGCTTTCATCAGGTCGTCAAGCTTAAATGTTTACCCAAACAATTGATTATAATAAGCACCGACGACACATGTTCATGAAGTGCGAAAATTGGAAGAACCAGCTATTTATGTGGACTCGTCAAGAGATCATTGCGCTTCCCAGTTGATCCATTGCCATATCCTTAGAAACTGTTATTACACGAACTAAGACACTACCAAGTTTTTGTTTAGTCTCTGTCATGTTTCTAATACAAAAAATATCCATATAACAGCATCCAGAATACTATCAAGTTGCAGTTCTAGCAATCCAGTTTTCTTATGAAAAATAATACAGGCAAGCCTACATAAACCTAATCGGATACAAAACTAGCACCCAAATTCAAAAAAGCATATTAGGCTCATATATCAGTATCTACGGTTAGGATTTTGGAGATGGCCAAATGCCAGAACAGAACCAGTCAGTGGAAGTCCGGTGCAACCAATATTACACTAGATCAACATCACTCTGGATGCAAGTACAAGTCAATGAGGCTATGATATAGCTTTCCTACCAATTTATACGTGCTAAAGAAAAGGAACTACACATTTTTCTGCACCCTCTTCTTCAAAACATAGGATGAACACTGATGCAGCAATGTCCAGATTGGTCAGCAAAGGACCAACTTTTGCAGCAAGTCGTATGAATTTTTTTTGGACGCACCCGTCACGAACCAGGTTCATACATGATCAAAATTCAGGGCAACAGAAACATAACAATTGGAAGCACATTGTGCCACATGAGCTGACGGCCAACTGGTTTACTAATCCTAGGCCAAACGGGGCTGCTGCAAAGGGAAACCATTTAGTTGTCGTTATTTTTTCTACTCCCGATCTAATACAGTCACAACTGTAGATCTCTGATCAAACAATATGCGAGAAATTTCATATGGATTAGGACATTCATTTGTTGGGCTCTAGCTAGTTTCCTCGAGGGACTCGCAGAGCAGGGCTCCCCGTGCGTTCTGCTGTATACGCAGTAAAGCTAGCAGCGAAACAAAATGAATGTCAGAAGTGTTTGTACCGAGCTTCGAAAATGATGAAATATTTAGCCTGAAAACTCCTTCGAGGGACCAACCGAGGCCACGTTGATAACAATATATTATATATACGGATCGATTATGCCCAGCTAGACGTGCCTACGACACGGCTCTCGTGGTGTCATGGGTCCTCCAAAGTTTTTTTTCTAGTCTGGCTTACAATTTTTTTTTCAAAAATGATCTTATCCCTAATTAGGAAAAATGTGTAAGGTGGCACGCGTCATTTGCCACTCTCATGTACTATAACAGGTAATCCGGCAGGACCGCGTCAACGTCTAATGCCGTACTTGAGGTACTCGGCCCTTTGTCGCCGAGTTAGGAGTCGGGATGATGCGGTAGCAAGCTTGCCACGATCAGCCAGTGTTCCACAAGTCCAGAGCCCTGCCATTGTACACGGGCATAGTAGATACTTCCTGGTACGGAGAGAGGCTCATATTTATAACTGGCCGTGCAAAGGTGACAGACTTTTAAAAAATATATGTATCAATGGGGCTAATTAAGCCGATACTTTCTTGTTCTCTAGATGTACATGCAGCGGAGACAGGCGGGGACGAAGCATTCTCACGAGATGCATGCGCCCCCGGCTCACGTGCACGACATATATCCAATTTGAGCTAGGAAAAGACCACACTTCCATCGGCTGTCCCGTGCGCGAGACAAACACCGATTCCGCCGTTTCCAACAATAATTCCCTTTTGTTGCGCACCACGCCGCGCGCCGTAGAGCTCTTCTGCACGTGAACAAAGCTGCGTCACATCACGCGGGGGGTGTTCGGGCTACTTGTACGTTTGTGTGCGCATCAGGCACCGTCGCACAGATGCACGATAAGGTAAACGAAAGTTCCTTTCTGTCCTGTCACGTCTCAACGAAGGATCCCCTCGACAAAAGTGAAAAATATCTCGACTGCCGAAGTGGCGCGGCAAGTGAATTAATGGAGTATAAGTTACCTGGCTTACGATCCCGGTGTCCTGCATCCACTCCCAGGGGATCTGGAACCGGCTGTACCTGCTCGTGGCGCCGTCACGGACGCGGGCGAGGTTGTACACGCCGTGCTCCAACCTGCACGACATTGTTGGTTGCCGCATACACGCGTGTGAGGACCAGACCGACACGGCGACACTGTGAAGGCACGCGCGGAGGAGTACTGTGCTTACTTCTCGAAGAGGGCCTGCATCTTCTTGAGCGCGGCGGCGCTGGGCTGCCGGGCGTCGTCGCGGAACGAGGAGGCGTCCCCCTCGAGCTTCTTGAGGTCGCAGTACCCGAACGCCGCCTCGCGGAGCGCGTCCGCCTTCTGCTCCGGCCACTCGAAGTGCTTCAGCACCGCGCGTTCGTCAACCTGCACCGCGCGGGCACAGCACAGGAGTACGCAATCGGTGAATCCATCGAAAATCATCTTCAATTTGCTATTCTTCGCTGTGCACCCTTCGTGCAGATAGTGGTGGGTGGGTACGTACCAGGCGCGAGAGCTCGTCGTCGAGCCACTTGACGAAGGTGATCACGTCCTCGATGTCGACGAACGCCGCGCTTTCCACCTCCTTGATCAGCAACCGGACGAAGTCACCCTGCCTCTCCACGTCCGACTTGATCTGCAGTGCAAAATATATGCCGTACAGTTTCCGAATGATTAGCTGTTCGTCTCGTGTTTCCCTGTCTGATTTAAAATTGGATTTCATGACTACTTAATTTTTTGTCCATTGAATGTTGCCTTGTGATACATATTACGTTTTATGATTTTTTTCTCCGGATGAAAAATATGATACGGAAGCGATCAGTTTGTTTAGGGTGGTCGAGAGTTATAATATAATCAAACAGGTAGATTTCTTTGGTACAATTTGTTTGTTGTGTTTCTTATGGTTTGTTTTTTTTTATAAATTGTCACATCATTTTTTATGTAATGTAATTTGTGTAAAACTACTACATAATTAATGTAAAAAGACCATACAGAAAAAAAAATTCTATTGACCTTTACTCAATGTATCACATCACATGCTAATAACTAATGATCATCAAACTAGTTGACAGAGGCAGAAATATATATAATATATAAAAAAGTTGAGTACTCGCTCGTAAAATAGTATTTGAATAGGAGAGTAGGTAATAAAGTGACTTAATCGAACACTCCAATTACATTCCAGGTACACCACCTTTAAAGATCTTCGTGCAAGATTCAACGCGAATGAGGCTAACCGGCAGTGAACTTCCGGACAAGACCGGCGGCACGTACGGTCACACTATTGCTCGGATTAATTTGATGCCGTAATTCACACATGCATCTAAGCTCATTTGGTTAAGCAACCGGTACCGCTCTTAAATGCCGTATTCACTGCATTTGGCTTGGCCCCATCGTCCCAGTCAGACACGTCCACTTTGGATTCTGTGCAGATGTTTCTTCCTGAGTTCTTAACTTTAACTGACTCAGCCATCGTTCTCGCTCACCAAACTCGCGCCTTTGAGATCACCAGCCCAAATTTGTTTAGAAGACATGCAGTAATTCTACAAGAATTTTTCCTCAGAACAATAGTGTGACCTCTACGAGAAATTTACGTGAAAATTTGCCATGTTCCAAGCAGGGTTCTAAGGGCCTCGCTTTGCCATGTGACGTTAACGGGTGGCAATGAGAGCTCGAGAATAAAAAGGAGGAAATCTAGAAGTTTTTTTTTACATGGTGTACCTGCGAGAATGGCAGCATGCGTTTGCAGGCTCACCAAGAACTAACGTTTCTGTCCAACCAAATCATTTGTACTCTTCGCTATAACAACCAAGAATGCCACCTTCGCGGATCTACCAGTACTATGTTACGTAACTTCCAATGAAGCATTTGGTAAGTTCACTTGTAGCTGTTCATGGCACGAGTAGGATCAGTTTGGGATGTAAAAAGTTACAGGCTACTTACTACAAACGTTCCCTCCACTATTTCCAGTTTTATGCAGTTGTGTAAGTTCAGAGAAGAAAAAGAATCAATCTTTCAGTAGGAGTAGTCTTACGCACCGCGAGGAGGTGAGCCGACCGGTTCTCGATTTCGCCTATCATGTCCCTGGCCGCCGCCACGCCGCCGCCGTTCGCGGCTTCGCCACCGCCACCTCCGTCCTTCTTCGACTCCCTCCGCATCAGTGAGTGGTAGAACTCGACCACCTCTGGCACACGCCTCACGCATGGCCCTGGTTTCGCCGGTGAAGACGCCCTTAACGTCCTCCTCGCCGGAGGCGGCGGCGGCGGCAGAGGTGGGGCGCCTGCGCTTCCGCTAACGCTGAGTGAGCTGGAGGGCGAGGAGCTCATGCTCAGGCTGGGTGCTGGCATCGGCGGAGGCCGTGGAGGCGGTGGCGGAGGTATTGGCGGCAGCTTCGACAGCTCTGGCACGCGGGTTCGTGGTACGGCCGCCGTGTCTGACGACGCGCCGGAATACATCGGTGAAGTCGACGTGGATGAAGAAGGCGAGCAAGACGAAGAACCCGGAGGTGAGGCGTGCGACGAGACGGAGAAATAGGACTTGGGCTTGAAGGGTGGAGGCGGCATTGGCGGCGGAGGCGGAGGAGCGGGCGGCTCAGCTCCAAGTTGAGTTAAACTCGCGGGAATTGCCACGGCACTGGAGCAGGCCGAAGCCGACGACGAGCAATCGTCAGCGTCTGCCGCAATCGCTTCCTGTTGCTTCCTCAGCTCCACCATTTCCGTCTCCATTTCAACAATCTTCTGCTTTCTACTCGTAACCTCCAGCACGGCAGCGTCGAGCTCGGCGCACAGCCGCGTGTTCTCAGACTCTAGCCGGGCCGCTGCCTCCTTGCATCTGTCGAGCTCACTGCTCTTCGCCGCGAGCTCGGCCTCCAAGAATGGGACGATGGCGACAGTCTCCTTAAGTATCTTCTGCTCCAGCAGCTGGACTCGGAGGCGGGATTCCCTCTCCTGGAGCTGCTCGATGGCGCACAGCAGCTCGGCGACCTCCCGCGGCGCGCGCGCGGGCTGCACCTGCGCCGACGGCCGCGGGAAGTACGCGCCAAGGGACCGCGCGAGCGCCGACGGCTTCGACACCGAGTCGCTCAGCGCGGGCGAGGCCGACGACGGTGTCTGCGCCTGCCCCCCAGCGGGAGCCGTCGGCGACTTGGGCGCCTTGGGCCTGCGCTGGAAGCCCATGGCCGCCCTGACGCGCCCGGCCACCATGGCGGGCACCTGCAATGTTCGGGGGCGGAACGCGAAACCTACAGGCACGGTTAGGATTGGGCAGCCTCGGCCGGCATGGCCATGTCAGTGCGCGTACGTGCCCCGGTGGTGGTGGTGGGGCGCTGCTTTTCTCAGGACGGGGGTGTCCGGTGGTTGGTGCTGGCAACGGGGTTCAAGCGGAAGGGCGGGCGCGCCCGGTGTCCGAGGAGCGGTCTGACCTTGCTTGGGTAGGAAAGCGGGGTGGCGGGGAAGCGAGCGTGGGGCGAGGGCAATACGCTGGAAGGCTGACCTTTTCTACTCCCCTCGCACAGCCTAGGGCTAGGGACCAGGAGCAAGGCTGGCAAAACAAGGCTCCGTACGATTCGAATAAAAAAAAATCTATTACACGAGACTCGGCTTGACAGCGTGAATTTTAAATGATCATTTAAATAACAAATAAAATAATTTTATATTAAACTATACCAGTTTAAAAAACTTAATAATAATTTATTAAACTCAATAGCCAACCTAACCCCTACGGACCGCACCATGGACATCATCATAGGACATAGAACGAGGGTGATACGCTGGAAGCCTTATTTATTCTAGCCACTTCGTACCGGCTAAGAGACCTAGGATTAGGAGGGAGCAAGGAGGGCAACCGTGAGGCGGAGAGGGGTGGGGACATGGAGCGAGAACACTGAAAGGAGCCGTATTGGCGTACCGCTATAGCAAAGCTTTGTGTACGTGTGTTTTCGTCGCAGGCACACAGGCACGTCCCATGTATGACTCAAAAACTTCATGCACAGAAAAAGGTTCGAAATGGAAACTTGAAATGATAGTTATTGCTGGTTTTATTGTGGCAGTGAAAATGAGAAGGCTAGTTAGTGAACTCTGAAACACCGTTGTTCCTGTAATGATCCCCCATGCATGTTGAGACTTGAAATTAAGCTCCTTGGACATGTAGAAAACACGAGTTTGCTATTTGTGAGTTGTATGAGCATTTTTTAACTTGGAATTAAATTGGTCTCTAAATTTGCATTAGATGTCTCTAAATTTATACTTAGGTACCTACTCAGGGCCTGGAGTGGAGCTAGAAGGGAGCAACGCCGATCAGGCTGGGCTAGAGCGTCATGGCGCTCCTCGCTAAAATTGTGTTATTTTTCTGCAATCTTGCAATGAGGTTTAAATGGGCTTTTGATCCTACGTTCAGAGGTTAAGCCCTGTCAGCCCTGGGCCTGGATTCGCCCTTGCTCCGGGCAGATCCTTATAATGCTTGTAATGAACTTCAAGCTCAGAGACAGTCTTACAGGTTTACGACTAGTTTAAGATTGCCGCTAAGCGTTTGAAATCTAGTGAGTCAAGACAATCTTTAATTATTATAGCAGAATGCTTTTCTGGATCTAAAATTTAAGGGGTTATCACTTATATTCGAGGGCACCATTAGCACATCAAAACTATAGATTAAAAGACATCGTAATGCCAAATTAAGCATTATGATATGTGCAATGAGTATAAGGCATAAATCAACTGTAACTTATAACACCTCATCTGGTGTTTAAACGTACACGTGTTTTTGCTCTTGTCAAGCCCTGGCCCTGTTGAGTCACTCTCCACATGTAGCGTGACTAGAACCTCAAAAGTGCCAGGTTTTTTCTGTTCATTGCAACTTTGACTAGTTTTTTATACTTGTTTGTGCAGTTTAATTTTCACCATCTAGCTTTTAGTTAGGTGTATCTCACTGCATATGTGTAGAAAGGGGAACATGCTAATTTGGTTTTGACAGGAAATCAACCCGCCAAAGTCTATGTGAATTTCAGCTTAGCCCACAATTTTTTGGGGATATACCCAACTTTGATGATCTTTTGGCCAAAAATATCCATACCCGTTAGTTTAGTTTCATGCTCAACGCATGCCAAATAAACGCATATCAATATGCCACGTCATCTATACTAATGGAGTAGGTCGATCATTTCGCATTTTTCATGTCAATAAGGGCGGACATGACAAGCAAAAACAGCTTTAAGGAACTGTTAACTGAAAAGTTGAGCGTGGTAAGTAAAACTTACACTAGTATGTAAGTTTAGAGGGTCGATGTAAACTAGCTTGTAAAGATGAAAAACTTTGCTAAAAGAAACTCATCGTGGGGGTCCAGTACTGCGGTGAAACAAAACCATCCAAAAATTTCCAGTCTTGTCTTCTGGTATCTCGGACAAAACGTTGATGTACCATCCACATGGGAAATTAGAGGCCTGTAGGCTGTAGCGGACGAGAGTGTTAAACATATAACCGGCTCTTGGCCGTTGTGATATATTTGAACTCTTGTTTTTAATAGGTGAATCCTAAAACTATCTCTGAGGAGTTATGAATATAAATATAGCATTTTATTATATAAAAGAATTAATCTACATCAATAAAGAAATAAAAGAGTTGAAATCCTCTATAACAGGTGTTGATCTATTCTATCGCTGTTCTTGAGGTATTCTTAATATTCTTAATTGGTATTAGGATTAATCTATGTTGATTTATTTATTTATTTTGCGAGGAAGGAGATTTGTTTATTATTCAATACATTATCAACATGACATCTTTCTAGTGCCTAATGGTATATCACCGGATTCCCTTTTTTACTATTAGATTAATCACGCAGATTAAGTTTTGTTCACTAGAGCCAAGATTTTTTTTTTTGCTAATTAGCGTTCTAGATTGATTTATTGTATATGGGATTACCATTCATGGCTTAGTCCATTGGCGTCATTGTTGTAGGGTTGGGCAAATAAATCTAAACCAAAACCGAATCAAAAAATCAAACCGAAACCGAATTGTTCGGTTGTCGATTCGGTTAGCTATATGAAATAACCGATTTTTTTTCGATTAATTGGTTTTACACCTCGTTAACCGAACTAACCGAATATGATCGAATACTGGTGAGCTTGCCAACCATCTCTCTCACTTGAGACCGTGTCGAAGGAACCCAAACTCAGTCAAAAAAAAAATTGTTGCCACGGCCATCAAAAGAACAACGGCTTCAGTCCAAACTCATTGCACCGATCGAGTGATCACGAATTAAGTCCTACGGTGCTCTCATTATCATCTTATCTCCTGAACCCAGCTAACCCAAGCAATTTTGTTGTAACAGAATTCAGAAACTCAATAATGAGTTCTGTTCAAGTTCAAAAAGAACTTCGCGCTTCGACTTTCGACAACTCAGATCGTCATGCGAGAGACAGACAAGTTATTCTTGTGCTACGCTCCAACTGCCGCATTTTTAGTTTCTTTTTTTTTTAGCTTAAATAGAAATACTAGATTACAAAAGACCAACCAACGACTTAATCCAAACCATCTGGATGTATCTGCAGCTAACTATAGATTACAAACAATCAAGGTAAACTAACCAACGAAACTCAACAACTCTATACTATCACCATGCAACAAACTAACTGGCCACCGGCTACTCATCGTTGTTGTCTTTTCATTCGGTTAATCGGTTAAAATCAAACCGAAAACCGATTATTTGTTAACCGAAATGTCGGTTTTGAAATTTCCAAACAAACTTCGGTTTCATTTTAGAATAACCGAATTTTCTAAAAACCAAAACCGAAACCGAAATTTTCGGTTTAACCGAACGACCCTAGTTGCGGCGCTGCTTGGTCAACAAAGGCGCATGCTCGCCGCTCCGTACACGCTTACTCAAAACCATAGCCGCACTTAGAGCGGATGTCCCTGCTGCATGCTCTCGAAGCGTGCCAGCCATTGTTCGCGCAATCGCGATTCCCAATGCGCATCGCGCTCAAAGCCCCGCGCTGAAACCGATGCATGACGCGTAGGAGAGTCCATTCGTGTTGTGCTTCTGGCAGTAGTGCGGAACTTTGTTGGTTATATTGTTCCTTTAGGAAATTTCATAATGCCAACAGTTCTCCTCTATCAAATACTCGATCTTCAAATCCGCGTAGAGATAGTACCTTAGAAAGTGTAGAACCGCACAGCTCTAAGAGATCAAGCTATGAGATTAATCTTAGCACCTATTGCCCATGTTAGGTAATTTTCTGCCATTCAGGACGAGCTCTACAAACTCCCTCTTTACGATGTCTGACATATTCTATGTTATATTCATGTAAAATGAATCTTACTACTGGTAAAATCAATATGTTGCATGCTCATCCTTGAACCAGTAAAGATTAGTCTATATCTAAAATCAATGAATTTTATCTATATTTTCTCAAAATTTTCCTAGTATTTTTTCATAATTTTCTGCTAATTATTGAGCAATTTTAAAAATTATTGAAATAACATAAAAATAAATTCAACATATGAATAAATATGGAATTATGCTAGAAAAGTAAACCTAGTGATATGAAGTTTTCAATGTGTGATATACTAAGTTTCAATAATTTATGGAAGCCCATGCACCTAGAAATTCAGTTTCTAGAATTTAAAGAAATTTTTAGAATTTATTGACTATTTATCTCGATTACAAGAAACTTCAGGGTCTAGAATGTAAAATTTCTTTATCTCGATAAATTTTCATAATTATGTAGAACTTCATAGTATTTTTTAAAAAAAATGATGCATCCGCAAGAATACTTGAAAACCCGATGTTAAACCACAAAAGTAACACAACACAAAAGAATTTGGTATTTGGGCCGAATTGTCAATGGGCCATGCAGCCTGTTTATGTATGTGAGCCGATCTCCGGTATGGGCAGGCTGTATTGTGCGGAATCCTTTTTTTCTTTATTTTTCTTTTTAGGCCAAAATTTTAATGAGTCATAGCGGCCTAGTGGCCCTGCGACACAAAGAGGCTAACATGGCTAGGAATTTCTTATTAGAGGAATCTAAATCTTTCTTTTTTAACACTAACTTGGTCGTTGTAGGGCACTGCCTCGCATGGTTTTTTTTTTTATTAGAGGATTTTAACTCTTTCCTTTTTTAACCCTGACGGGGTCGTTGCAGGGTGCGTCGGGCAACAGTTTTGGGCAACACTCCAGGAGTAGCGCGTGTAGGTGGTGGCCAGTGCTCTTCAAGGGCACGCGACAGTGACAACCATGTTTAGTTTAGAAATGTAAAGAACAATGTTGAGTATGAACTCTGTGTGTATTTCATTCATGAATCAATCAATATATACATGATGAATGGGTGGCTTTGCACCCGTTCGGGATTTACAGTTGAGGGAGAGAAAGAGAGACAGTTGGTTCGTCGGTTTGCTTTCCCGTTCGTTGCGTCTGTTGTTTGATTGCGAAGGCGTTCGTCCAGTGGATGAGATCATCCATTTTCGTTTGTAACACTCCCTCTTGATCGAATCCATCTTTTGAGATCAATATGGAATATATTGTCCATGAACTTGATATGCTAAATATCATCCTCTAAAAAATCCAGTGGGAAAAAATAGATGATACGACATATAAATTGTGTTGATATTGCCTCATTAAAAACTTTACATGAGAAAACCTCAAAGAGGAAAAACTCATACAAAGAAAAGAGTACAATATAATATTAAACAGGTTATTTATTAGAGAGAGAAACTCCCCCTGACTCCTGCAAATTTCTATGTCGTCTCATACTAATTCCTTCGACACATTTAGAAAATTTAGAATAAGGTAGAGACTTTGTGAATAAATCAGCAAGATTATCACATGACTTAGTTTGCAGAATGTTTATTTCCCCACTCTTTTGTAATTCATGGGGATAAAACAATTTTGGAGCAATATGCTTAGTGATGTTGCTCTTAATATAACCTGTCTCCATCTGAATAACACAAGCAGCATTATCTTCATGGATAATAGTTGGAGATTCAATGGAACCAAGACCACATGACTGAAGTATGTGGTTTATCATTCTACGAAGCCAAACACATTCTCGGGAGGCCTCATATAATGCAATTATTTCAGAATGATTAGTAGAGGTAGCCACCAAAGTTTGTTTGGAAGATTTCCAAGAGATGGCTGTTCCACCTTGTAAGTATACAAAGTCGGTCTGTGATCTGGCATTATGAGGATCAAATAAATAGCCAGCATCTGTATATCCAGTCAAAGTCGAATCTCGGTTTCTTCCATAGAAAAGACCAAGATCTCTTGTACCACTGAGATATCTAAAGACATTCTTCACTCCAGACCAATGGCGCTTGGTGGGAACAGCGCTGTGTCTTGCAAGTAGATTCACTGCAAATGCAATGTCCGGCCAGGTATTATTTGCAAGATACATGAGCGCACCAATAGCACTGAGATAAGGATACTCATGTCCCAATATCTCCTCTGCATCACCCCGAGGTCGAAAAGGGTCTTTCTCCATGTCTAGAGATCTGACCACCATAGAGGTTCTAGATGGATACGACTTATCCATATTGAATTTCTCCAATATTTTCTGAATATAACTAGCTTGATATACAAAAATTCCTGAAGGTAAATGCTCAAGTTATAAACCTAAGAAAAATTTAGTTTTACCCAAATCCTTCATCTGAAACTCCATCCTTAAATGATGACGTGCTTCATTAATATCAGTTTTGTTGCCGATGATGTTGAGATCATCAACGTATACCGAAATGATCTGTAATCCTGTAGAGGATTTCTTAATGAAAACACATGGGCGATCATCATTATTAGTGTACCCTTTAAAGAAAGGAATTCACTTAATCGATTGTACCACATGCGCCCTGATTGCTTTAAGCCATACAATGACTTTTGCAATTTTACACAATACATGTTACTATTTGCCTGTGGATCCGGCACATTGATTCCATCAAGAACCTTCATGTAAATATCGGAATCCAATGACCCATACAAGTATGCTGTCACCACGTCCATTAACTGCAAAGATAGACGATTTTGAACTACCAATGATATTAAATATCGAAAAGTTATGCCACTCATAACCGGAGAATAAGTTTCATTATAATCAACACCGGGTCTTTGCGTAAAGCCTTGAGCTACTAGCCTTGTTTTATATCTCACCACTTCATTATTTTCATTTCGTTTCTGGATGAAAACCCACTTGTATCCTACAGGAAAAATGCCACGAGGTGTGGGCGTCACTTCCGAGAATACTTCTCTTTTATAAAGTGAGGCAATCTCTGCTTCGATCGCTTTCTTTCATTGATTCCAGTCCGATCGTTTTCTACACTCTGCCATGGATTTAGGATCTGGATCATTCAGAATGTCAGCAATTTGCTCAGAGAAATAAGTATCGACAACTGTAGCTTTTCGGTCAAATAATTCTCCAGTCTCAATGTAATTTGTAGCAATTTCGTTCACCCTAAGAGATTCATCATTATTTCCCGTAATGATGGATCTGGGGTTATCTGATGTCCCAAGTTTAGCAATGCGCACAGCCGAAGAGGGTTGTGGATCAAGTCCACTTTGAAATCTATCAACCATAGGTTAATCTGCATTTACCACCTTTTTCGCTTGAGGTCTTACTCCTCCCCCTCTTATTATTAATCGGGGGTTGAGTGGTTTTATATGGTACCTCCACTCTTTCAGGCACATTCCTTGCAGGAATAAAAGATTTCATGACACCTTTATAATCTGTAAATGCATCTGGCATGTTGTTCGCAATATCTTGCAAACCAATTATTTTCCGAACTTAGAGTTTGGTTTCTTGAGTACGTGGATCCGAGGATGAAATACTTTGAGAATTCCAATCAATTTCACGGCATTCCTTCTGGTACTTGAAATCTCCCCCTAATGCCGAAAAATATTTCTCATTGAATATACAACAAGATAATGGGTAGTAAATAGATCCTCAGAAGAGGTTCTAAATACTTAATGATCGATTTAAGATTGAAATCCCACATAGATCCCCAATTTTCTATGAGGGCCCATAGAAGTGTTGGGGTGGTGAGATCGAACGCATAACCGCACATCCGAACTTACGCAAATGGGAAATACTTGGTGGATTCACGCACTAACCGCATGGGGTAAGAATCATGATATGCAGTTGGTCGAAGTTGGATTAAGTCAGCAGCGTGTAAGACCTCATGACCCTAACACGGCATAGGCAATGAGCAATTCATCAGTAATGGACGCGCAATGAGCTTGATTCTCTTAATCAACGATTCAGCCAAACCATTCTGAGTATGGACATATGGAACAGAATGTTGTACCTGAATTCCTAAAGCCATGCAATAATCATTGAAAGCGTGGGAGGAAAATTCAGCAGCATTGTCCATTCGGATCGATTGAATCCGATGTTTAGGATAATGTGCCTTCAGCTTAATAATTTGAGACATTATTTTCGCGAAGGCATGGTTTCGTGTGGACAATAAGCACACATGTGACTATCTTGTAGATCGCCAATCAAAACCATAAAGTACCGAACGGTCCGTGGTTAGCTCAATCGGACCACAAATGTCACCTTGAATTCTTTCAAGAAACTTAATGGTTCAGCCGGATTTTAAGAGGTGAAGGTCTTAAAATCAATTTCCCAGTAGCACATTGTGTGCATACAAAATCCGAAGATTTGAGAAATTTTGTAGCTGTCAAATCATGACCGATAGAATTAGTGATAATTTTTCTCATCATCCCGACACCGGGGTGCCCAAGTCGATCATGTCAAGTTTGGAATGCATCGACGTTTTGAAAAATTACCTTGTATGCAACATGTTTTATAGGCTTAATGTATGTATAGTACAACCCAGAGTCGAGAGTTGGAATTTTTTCGCATATTTGTTTGCCATATCCAGTAAGTCTAGTTAAGAGAAGATACTCCTCTTTGTTTTCTTCATGTGTTTCCACATGAATACCATTCTTACGAATATCTCTATAACTCAACAAGGTACGAGTTGAATCAGGATAAAATAAAGCATCCTCAATTGTAATCTGTGTACCCATAGGGAGGGTGATTGTGGCTTGATGAGAGCCAACTATCAACGCATCACGACCAGCGATCGTTAAAACATTTCCTTCACTTTTCTTAAGAGTTTGGAAATATTTTATTTCTGTGAGTATAGAGTTTGTGGTACAACTGTCCATAAGGCATAATTCCTTCTCTGAGGGATTGACTTCAAGAGACATCTATAGTAAGAACAAGAATTAATTAAAACTCTTTATTCTACACATATAGTGATATATACATATTAGATTAACTATTTAACACAACAATAGTGCAATATTACAATACATATGAGTTTGCACAAATAAATATACAACTCCAAATTACAAACAGTTTTCAAACTCTAATTATTACAACACATAATACTATTTGACAATAATCACGGACATGGAGATATAAGATAAATCTCCATACATGTCACCCGAGGTATACTCAATGAGCATATCGTCCGTTGCAAAAAGGTCCATTTGCTAAGTAAGGGCTTTATTGTTAGGCGATTCTTGGGGAACCGAAGACGAATAACCAGCCTCCTTTGAAGTCTCGGTAGTAAGATTGAAGTGTGCTTCATATCTTGGTGCCTTCTGTTTGCCATCATGGAGGGATTGCTGATAAAGATCGACCAAGTGTTTTGGAGTACGACAAGTCACGGTAAAATGCATGTTAGAACCATACTTATGACAAAGTCTTTTGTTGTCATAGGTAGTTTGTGCATTGCCACGTGCCTTTTTGTTAGTACGGTGTCCACGGTTCTTGTTGAATTTGTGTCTACCAGGGGGGTCTTTGGATTACCAGATGGAAATCCATTGAATTTTCTTTTATTCGAAGCGTTATTCTGAACATTATGAACCTCATGCAAAGGTGTTGAACCAATTAGGCGCAACTTATGATTCTTAACAAGAAGTTCATCATTCTTTTCAGCCTGAGATAATGTATGAATAAGTTAGGAATAAACCTGATATTTTTCTTTCCGGTATTGATTGCACAATACCCTGTCCGCTGGAAGCATAGTAGATAGAGTTTTCTCTATCTTTTCTTCATCCGTCGGTTCTTTTTCGTAAAACTTCAACCTACTACAGATGTTATGAACAACCTGATTGTATTCAGCCACAGATTTAAAATCTTGTAAGCGTAGATGATTCCAATCATGCTGTGCATCAGGATAGATAATTTCCTTCTGCTGTTCATAACGATCTTTAATAGCAACCCACAGAACACGAGGGTTTTCTTCCAAAATATACTCTTTCTTGAGATCTTTATGGATAGAAGTGCGTAACAAAAGTAAGACAGTGTACTTCATTTGATCAAGGACCGGAGGGCCCCCTTCAACTGGTTCATTTATTGCATTTGAAATCCCTCGAGATGCAAAACTAATTTTGACATCCGATGCCCATGAAGGATAATTGCTCCCATCAAGGGCGAGTTCTTCAAACTCTTTTTGCATTTCCTACATGGCATAATCATCGATTTTATTAATTCACCAAATATTGGTAAATTTTAAAAACCTTAATGACGGTGTTGTAATATTTAAGTGCAAATTTTAAATCATGTCTTATGTTTTGGATGGTTGGAGTAGACCATATAATTAAGGTAATCTCCATAAATTAAGGTAATCTCCATAAATGGAGTAGACCATATATCCAAAACCATAATTTTGAGATAACACTTTATAGGTAATCATCAAGTTGGATCATGATGTAGACCTCATAGTGATGGGCAATTAAAATTGCTGCTCAAAAAGGCATGATCTCCGGGCAGAAATATTCAGAAAACTGAATAAGACGCAGCCAATACCCTAGTCTCCATCACTTTGTGTTTTATTCTCAAAATAATGTAAGATATGTTTTAAAATTTGCTTAAAATCCTGGACAATTAAGTTGTATTTAATTGTGAGAATTTTAAAGTTATTAAAATGCAATATGTTAAGTTGCAAATTTAATAACAAACAAAATATACACATATGCACAAGTATATACACAAACACATATATACATTTACATTTCTGAGATAATATCGGGGTCTTAAAACATAAAGACATCACATCGACATATTACAGAATGCAAATACAATAAAATACATGGACTAAAATGCATAAATGCAGAAAATAAAATTAGTAAATAGGTTAACAGTGCGGGCGAATTTTCGCCCGCCACCTTTTTTGACCAAGGAGGCTGCCAGGATGGGGGAATTCGGCTGGGCTGGGCAATGAAAGAAGCCCAAAGGCGTGTCGCGTGCGGATAGGAGAAGCAGCCATAACGTGGGCTGGCCAGCCAAACGCCCAAAACTCGTCCGCCTCAAGATCAAATAAAAGCCGGCGAACAATTTGGTTAGGGTTAGGGTTTCAACCCTAACCGTTCCCCATTTTTTTTCGCCGCCGCAGCCACTTCAAACGCAATTTCGCCGAAATCATAGCCCGATCTGCCGCCGTCCGTCGGCCTAGAGGTCCACCGCCGGCGCTAGGAGGGTCACCCGCGTGTGGATCTTGAGATCTCCGGTCATGGCGGCGTCTCCCCCTCCCCCTCTTCCTTCGGTGCTCAGTGGTGGGGGCCCTCCCCCTCATCTGAGGAGGAGAAGAACCTGCCGCCGCCGCCACCTAAGCCATTGGGAAGGGTGGAGGAGCCGGCGGTGCCAAGCCCTGGTATCATGCCAATGGGGAGTCGAAGGTCCGGGCGCCGATTCGCAGCCTCGCCCGCGGTGCGACGCGAAGGAACTGTGTTTGGGGGCGTGAGACACAGTTGCTAGTGAAGAAGGGTGGTGCCCCGGACCTTGCCGCCATGGTGGGGCGCAAGCCAAAGCCGGGCAGAGCCGGGTTTGGGGGCCTCCACCTCCATGGGGCTTCTTCAGCCGGTGTGGGCGAGGGCAGCCGCGAGGCAGCCACGGTGGTGAGGAGGTGAACCTGGGCCCGCGCGCGTCGAGGACGAAGGAGGCCACTGTGTCGAGGAACTCCGACGCCAGTGGCACGGGGGTTGATCAAGGTGCGGCGGATCACCACGCGAAGACGGTGTCGATCCAAGACCCCAAGGCGCACAGAGCGGTGGAACTCGCGGATGACCGCGGCGAGAAGAATGGAAACGGCGTGGTTAAGGGTGAGTATCGGCATTTCGATTCTTTACCGTGAGTGTAGCCGTTGTGTTCTTCCTTCTGTTGTTTCGGAACTCAGTGTAGAACGTGCTGATAACGTGTTTTGTTTAGAAATGTAAAGAACAATGTTGAGTATGAACTTTGTGTGTATTTCATTCATGAATCAATCAATATATACATGATGAACGGGTGGCTTTGCACCCGTTCGGGATTTACAGTTGAGGGAGAGAAAGAGAGACAGTTGGTTCGTCGGTTTGCTTTCCCGTTCGTTGCATCGGTTGTTTGATTGCGAAGGCGTTCGTCCAGTGGATGAGATCATCCATTTTCGTTCGTAACAAACCATTCTGTGTGTAGCGACTATTTCAAGCACGTTGGTGCGGAGCGATAGGCTTGAGCGCGGTTTGGCTGGTGTGCGTATGCAATAGCGAGCTCTTAGGGACTAAGCCATGAACAATTGTAACGTGCACAATAAATCAATCTAGAATCCTTAGCAAGAAAACATACTAGAGTCTACAGAGGAAAAATTAATCTACTGGATTAATATAATAGTATGGGATTGAAAAGATGAAATCTAGCTACAAATCGTTAGGCCTTGGAGAGATGTCGATCGATAATGTGTTGAATAATAAATTGATCGCCGTAGATCAATCCTAATGCCAATCAAGAATATTGAGAATACTCAAGAACAATCACAGAATAGATGGACACAAGATATAGGTGGTTTCTACTCTTTTTTTTTTTTCTTGATTGTAGATTGATTCTATTGTATATTAGATACTATATTTATACCTATAACATTTCAGTGGTAGTTTCAGAATTCACCCACTATAACCAAGAGCTTAAAATTCAAAGAGTCGAGTTGATCACCTTTTCTATCCCCGTTACATTGTTTTTTGTAAAACTAGCACTCCTTTAACAAAATTGTAAATTTAGCCTCCTTTCCACCACGGAAGGTGGCCACGACAGGACGCCTCTCGTGTTACCCGGGCGCGACATGTTGTTGTTCCCGCATCTACCGACTACCGTCGATGCTCCCACGCCTAGCATCTACATAGGCTGGCCTGCTCCTGAGCTCACGACTACCACACTCTCGAGGCGTGGTAGGCCTTTCGTGATAAGAAAAAGGTTTAGATTTATAATTTTGCTTAGAAGGGTGCTAGGTTTTTTATTAAGATCACAAGGTTGGAAAAAGATCATTCAACGGACTCGCCAGTCGGTTAATATCAGAGGAAATCCAGATTGACATGAGACGTCGGGTCGCTATCCTGTCACCCCTCGGGTACAAAAGAGCTTCCCTAACTCACACGTATGCTGCGACTTGGACCACGGAATTTTTCACCATGCGCGAGTAGGATCTCAACTGCTGACAGGACGGTCCTGGGGGACGATGGGTTTCACCTGTCAGTGTTTGTGCTAAATATGCGCAGTGCAACGCTTCGCCGCTAAACGGGAGGCGTAGTCTCTGCACGTGGGACCACGGGATCTGCACCCGATGTGCGCTGTACCTGAGCCTGCCACGCGCTCACCGCACGAGTAAATGAACGCCCGGCGTAGCGTGGTAGAAAGTACAGACCATTCGTAAAACACCTTCTAGATCTAGTTCTCTAGGGACAATTAATTTACATATTTTTTTAATAATTCAAAATTAATCTGGCAGCTGAGACTTAAGTTCTTATTTCGTTTAGTTAAGTTTAGTTTCTGCACTGCCATATATTTACTGAAGTTCTTAAAGCTACTATAATGCTTGCATCCCCCCTCTCCCAGCTTAAGGGCATTTTCAGAAATTTTGTCCAAAATACTATGATTAATTCCTCTAAAATCTCTGTAAGAGTTGTTCATTCCAAACGGGCCTAAGCCACAAGTTTTTGGTACTGTTTGAATCAAGGAAAAGATTAATGGAGGAAGAGTGGAGGATTGCAATCAAAGGATTTTTTAAAAAAAAATTGCAAAGGATTTTTTTAAGGGTGTTTGGAATGGAGGACTGCTTCAGACGTCCTTTCCTTTGAAAAGTTTCATCTTTTCCAAGGCTTTCGAGGTGGGCTCATGGAAAATTTCCGTTTGAAAGTTTCATGCAACCTCCCTACCTGTGCTTTTCGTGTATCTCGCGTTCTCCTGTTTTACACCCCCAAGAGTTTTCATTCCCTGTGTTCAAAAGGCTATTCTTCCAAGAACCCATGGCCCGTGAAGCTCAATTATATATATAGAAAAAAGGATGAACCATGCACCACGACCATGCATGTCCGATTAATCGCCAAAATACCCGGTTAAAATGGGACGCGCAGCTCCACGAGTTCTTCTCGTTGTGGGCTTGCCATTCAACAGGTTAATCTTCAAAACGACTCCGAGGATGACATAATCTGAAAATGGACAGCTCATGAGCAATACACAGGTAAGTCTGCATATCTCGCCCAGTTTCAAAGGATAGTGGCGGATGTCAGCTATGGCAGAATTCGGAAAGCTAGCGCGGAAAACAAATGCAGATTCTTTGCTTAGTTATTTGTTCAGAATAGGTTCCTTACAGTGGATAGGCTGACGGCGAGGGGTTAGCCTAACTCTGGGTTTTGTCCGCTTTGCGGGTCAGAACCCGAATCAGCGGCACATCTATTTCTCCTTTGCCCTTTCACCAAACATATTTGGGCGAAGGTCTTCTCGCGTCGGCACATTATTTCTCCAATCTCTCAGGCAGGTCTTTTGGTCTCACAATGGTGGGAGCTTATCCCGCGGTCAGTGCTTTCTTCTTCATGTAAACAGGACGACGTGACGCTCGTATATACGTTATGGAATATATGGAAGGAAATGAATGCGAGGATTTTTAACAATTTGTATCAAACCCCCCAGGCGGTGTTTGATCATATTGCTTAGGACATCGCCTCTCGCAGCATGGCGATTCAGAGTGGGCAGTTCGCAGGCTCTCCTGACGCACATGTGCGCATGAGAGGCAGGGCGTAGCTAGGGGCTCACTTCTTTTTTCTCTTCCTCTTTGACTATGATCCCTTTCTTCTTCCTGTTCTTAGGGTGTCCGTCTCTATTTTCTCGGTGCGAGTCAGCTTTCTTTCTTGGGTTTCTGCCGGTCTTTCTATCGGGTTGTTTTCTCTGCGCTGTATTCAGCGTTGCACTGTTTCTTCCTTTTTTTTTTAATGAATGACAGAGCTTCTGTCTTTTATTTTTTTTAAAAAAAATATAGGACGCACGCATGCATGCATGCATTGTCCACTTGAAAGAGACGCGATAAGCAAGCAGCGTACTCGATCGTGCGATGGTCCCTTTCCCTGGTACAGGCTATAACTACACCCACGCTACGAGTAGGCAACCGGTGCACGAGAGGCCGGATTCAATGGGGGCACCCTCGTAAGAACACATCCTCGCGCCCGACAACAAGCTAGCGCGCGGTACATTTGACTTCTGCGATGGTTGTTGGTTGCCATCATAGCTGCGTGGTGCCTGCGCGGTCGTCCTCGCAAGGCTGGGTTTAGAAGCGAGCCTTTAATTAATTACTACTTGTTTAGCCTCACTGCGACCCCAGCCTCCATGTATTATGTACGCACGAGATCGACCACCATTTGCTTCCTGTAATGGTAGCCCGGTACCACAAATTGAGCCAGGCAATTAGCATCTCGTCATCAAGAGGGAAACTGGCACCTATATATGTATTCATAAATAGTTATCATTTTAGACATAGATACAGTCTAGCCTCTAAAACTTTGACTATCAATATCTTTTTTAATATTTAAGTTAGAGACATGAAAATCGTATGTTTAGATTTATCTCGAAAAGTACTTTTATAATATTATAATTGTATTATGCTTTATAAATATATTATAATAGAAATTAGTAGTCAAAGTTGTATTTTAGATACCATATCGTTCTCCAAAACGATAGCTATTTGTGACCAGAGGGAGTACACAATTTAATAGCGAGAAGGACAGAGATTATAATCTAGTATAGATATATTACAAACACACGCTCTATTTCATAGCTTCAATGTGACCATCGTGGCTTTCGCTAATTTGCTGTTGTCCAAAAACCGCTATTCAAATTTTGTGTTGTGCGTTGGCTTTCGTGTTTATTCTGTGCTTCTTGTGCTTGTTAGACTATCTCCAACCGTTTCCCAGCATTTCATTCCCTTCCCCACCTCTGAAGGGAATCCCTTCCCAGATTTCAATCCCTTCCCAGAAAAACACTCCAACAGCAATCCCTTCCCCATTCCCTTCCCACATTAAAAATACTTAATTTATCATCCTCTTCCAACTACCAACTTCTCCTCCCTTTCACCACCAGAGAAGACCAAAATCGATTCGTTTGGCTCTCTCTTGCCCAACCCCCATACAAAATCACTTTGTTTGGCTCTCGTGGCACTAGAATCGATCCAGTTGCCTCGAGATTCCATTGGTCAATGGTAATGCCTGAGCTTAGGGTGATCTAAAAGAACGACCTTGATAAGAGAGAATATTTTCATGAAGTCAGAACATCACCTCGACCAGAAACCAGAAATGAAATTCTCACCTGTGCACGACTGTGAAAATTGGTATTAATTGTTGATCCAATGACTCCTCTGCTGCAGTTTTGTGACTATAGGCCAACACCAACTAACAAGCAGGTTAAACAACCAGCTCACCAACGACTGTACCAAAACTAGAAAATATAAATCCTCTCATACACATAGCTCCCTGTTCTATCTTCGACAAATCCATGGTTCACTAAAAAAGATATTGCCATTTCCCCTAAGAATCTGAAAATTTCATAGTAACATACTAGTACATTACCAAAACAAAACTGTAAATTCGTGCACAAGCAGAAGAATGTACATATTTTCCTTATTACATTTCATGTCAGAGAAAATACCAATCTTGGATCTCCATACAAAATATTGATCAGGCTAGCCATACCAATTAATCCAATATTGTAGTTAGCCCTACCATGAAAGTAACTGAAAAGATTGATTGTACAATTGTACATTTCAAAATTCCTTTCTTTTCCTGTAAATGCACTCTGAATGACAAATCATATATAACTTTCACAAAAAGTTGAATCTTTGGCATTTCAAAATGGGAAAGTCCTCATCAACTGGATATGCCCAAGGGTGCCCTTCAGCCATCTTGAAGAACAAACCGGTTCAGACTCTGAAACCATCTCCATAGGCCATAGACTTATCCGACTCAATCGGTGCTTGAAAAATCCCCAAGCTTCCACTCAAACCGAGATCTCCCACCCTTTTTGACGATGTGGATGATGAAGAGGATGAGGACGTGGATGCAACATTATTGCTCGATCCCGCCATGATCTCAGACTCAATCCACATGTGAGCAAGAACTTGGCATATGCCCTCTTCAACATCCGGACGAAGTGTCAGATCCTGTGAGTACATATATTCATTAGCATGAAATGTCCATATATCATTTTTTTGGTAGATAGTAGATAGCTAAATCATAGTAGCAACTAGCAAGCTAATGCAAACTCTTCTTCGTAGATAAATTAGTGTTGATCTGTGTTGTTATTGCCAATAAAATTATGATTAGTGACTTCTAAGTGGGGATTACCAACAACTTAAATGGTGGCACCCTAAGGCCTAAGTTCACCAACATTGGCTCAAAGACTTTTCCAGCCTTGCAAGCAACATGACACAACTTCTAGCCTAGAAGATCTAAAAGAGTAGTTCAGTTGCTAATTCTCGGTTCTAAAGGTACTCATTCATATATTACATGGCGATTTGGGCGTAATGTAAGATATCGCCCCGAAGGAAACACCTATATCATTCCTCTTTGGGATTGCTATAAGCAATATAAGCAAACAGAAAGCGCAGCTCGTTGTAAGAATCTTGAATCATGATCTTAGTCTAAAGTCCTAGCAAGTTCATTACTCATTAAGCTTATCATACACTAAAATAAATTTCCTGTACACCCATGCAAGTATAACAAGTAATGAAGTTCATCCAACTTATAAAATATTTCCAGCCATGTAAGAGCAATTCAGACATTGATTTGTAACAATGCAATTTTAGCACTAGCTCGATGACTGTCGCTAACATGTCTTAATGAGGAAAAAGGATGTAGTATTTAATATGAAATACTGATTATTTTCTACTCTCCGACTTTCAAGATACCGAGTCAATGTGTTTTATTATGATTTACATGCGAGAGAAAACAAAAGAATTAAATACCACCTTTAAGTCGTAACCACGCGTGCATCATCTCATGAGCTAAAATTGAACACATCAACAATCTGCAAGAACAAAAACACATTAGAATTTCGAAGGTTATACCAACAAATTGTGAGTTTATCATAGAAGAAGCACTTGACGACACAATGAATTATTTCTCATTCACTCTCTTTGAGAATTTCATGGCCCGAATATCTTCAAATAATCCATGCATTCAGTTTTGTTAACATGAAAATAAAAATATTCGAATCGGTTGAAACAAAACTTTTTAAGTATTCCTATTATTCTTGTTTAAAAGTCGCCAATTCGACATTACTTAAGAAAGCAGAAATTCAAAGTTTCACCTTGGAAGACCATATAAAATGAGAATTGCGGTCACTTCACATCTCCGTGTCAATCTATATGGCTCTGTGATCATATCCATAATTTTGTTTCCGGCCATTCTCGGTCTCCTCAATATCTGGAAACAATATCATTACCCATCGAACCAAATAATTCAATATATTGAAGTAGAACGCGGACTTAAATGACAAAGAATAATCCATCCGGTGTTTGCAATAGTTTATAAATCTTGACGATACTGTTCTTCCGATAAGCACAAACCTCTTGTTTCGGAAGATGGTGGTGAGTGGTGACCTGGTTTCCTGAAAGCAAAATAATTACAACTAGTTTAATGAAAACAGAGAATTATGGATTGTTCAAGATGATCAACATACGATCTTCTCTCCTTCCATGGCTTCATTTAAAGCCTGCCTTTCTACGAAGCGAGAGGAACTCATTGTTCCACTTTCATATTCGGACCTTCATAAAATTCACGTATTTCAAGATAAAGAGGCGGCACTCGCTCGTATCCATTATCGCAGAGTCAAGGCACTCGTGCGAGCTAAACGGATCGCATCGGATCGAATCGGATCCGAGCTACATCGCACCAGATTGAATCGGATCCGAGCTAAAAGCGGAGAGATCGGCGAGTTCGCCGCCGGCGCCATACCTCAATCTGGTCGGGTTGCCGCATTGTCGAAGATCTGGCGTGCCTTCACGGACTGGATGGTCACCGATCGATGCCGTACTCAAGCCGCCGAGTACCCTCGCCGTCCTCCTCTCCGGCGGTGTGGCGCAGCTCCCCGCTGCTCGCTCCCGACGGCCGGCGATTTCCGGTCCGAAGCGACGCGCGAAAAACGGTTCGTTGATGCTACCGTTGTGGGAGAGGGCGACGAACGCGGAGAGCACCCTTGCTGGGGAACTCTCTCCTCTCCCCAGCTTCTCCGTGCAGACGGGCGTGCGTTGAGGCGCTGCGAATCCCCTCCCGCTTCCGTTTTCCCATCGGGAAGGGGACGGGACGAGGGACGGGAGGCCCTTGGAGATGGTCTTATTACTTCAATGTGGTGCAGAGCTTGATGCAGGCGGATGTTATAAACAATTGCCAAGTCAATTGCACCGTCAGATATAGAAAAGTGGGAAATGTAAAAGTAGTGCTTGGCAAAGCCCTTGAACGAACGGGGAGGAATCTCATATAGCTACGCTTGATTACAGACTATCTAGCGACCATGCGCCATAATTTCCAGGCTTTAATTCTTCATCAGGGTTGTTAATTAACTTCAACTCATTCAACGTTGCCATCGCTAATTGAGTCGTTAAAAACATCCTTGCTCGATTAGGCACCAGCTGGGGCAGGGGATAAATAAGGTTTTTTTAACGGAGAAATTCCAAAGGAGTTGTACTCATTCTTTTTTCTTTGAAATCTCAGTGCTCCAAACAAGAATTAAACATAGCTGAAAACATGCATAACCACCGAGATTTTTTGTGGGGACGAGGGTTGAGTCCAGCTTTTCCCCCAAAATATACGGTGGGCTGCGTGTCATTACATAATAGATGTCATTAAAACTCTGGAACTGATGGCCTACCTTGGGTCCAAAACATTTGGCTACGTACGATCCTCCGAGGGCTAGATCGAGACAAAGGACTCAGAGGGCAGAGGCTAGCTGGTAAAAAGGACATGGATTTCACTATCCAGAGCTATCGAAGGAGAAGATCACAACGTCCAATCAACGTGCATGTCAGATCCATCAATGTGTGTGGTGCCACATATGCATGCATGGCCAGCTCCACTGTTGTACTGCATTGTACGTATATGCATGCTCCACGTGGCACACCCGGCCCGGCCAGATCGAGGTGACCCGAGCCCGACCGAGAAAACTAGTATCGAATGTCTAATCTTAGCATGTTGTATTGGACGTTCGGTGTAATATTTTTTTTTAATATTTGTAATTTTTTTTCATACGTATATTTTTATTGTTATTGGAGGAAAATGTTTTACGCATAGAAAAAAAATATTGCAGTGATTCGGATCGGCATTTCTTCTGTTATTGACAAAAAATATATTATACTTAGAAAAAAATATTTCACGAGCAAAAAAAAAATATTACAGCGCTAAAAAAAAAAAGAATATCCAGCTCCTCGCAATTCCGCGAGAAAAATCCTTGGGTAGAAAACCATCGCGTTGGCGAGCAGAGCACATCTTCTTTCCATGCCCGTACGGCCATCTGTACTAGTTCTCTGCGCCGTGAAAAGGCGCTCTCTTCTATGTGTGCTCGACCAATCCGGTACTCCGGTTTAGCTGCAGACCGTTACACGCAGCTCCGGACTAGTGCTCTGCGCGCTCCAAGCCTCCAACAAGCGCATGCACTCTCGGCCAGATCGCCCATCTGTACGACCTGGACGAACAGTGTATGAACAGGGGGACAGGGGACTGGGACTGGCACGTAGGGCCCTTGGATTCTTGTCTCATCCGGGGACCCAGCTATCAGTTTTACATGCACCTTGACGTTCCTAAGCGAGCCTTCTTCGTACACGTAGCATTGGGGTAGGGTTGAAGATGGACCGAGTATTTCTGAATGATTTGGAGCTGATCTGATGGAAAGGATTTGACTATATGATTAAATCCAGATATTTGAATTTAGATTTAGGATCGTATTCGTAACAGTTAATATCGGTAAATATGGGACGAGATCTGGATATCAGGTTTTTTTCTATTCGGATATCCCGTAAGGTCTAAGCCTATTTATTACATATTTTCCATAGCAACTCATTTATCTTGACAATTAATTGGTTCTATTGATCATCAAATAGCATATTTTTTCAATAATATCTATTGGGTTTAGTTGATATATAACTTGTTGTTATAGTCATGCGCTCATATGGTTTGATTCAACGTATACATATATCTTTATAGTTTCCGACCTGAATCCGTCACCTCTCCGTCCCGTGTCCGTATCTTGAATAATTCAGATTTGTATCCATATCCAACTAGCATGTATTCAGTTTTAAATTCAAAAAATATAAATTATGATACAAGAAGAGTAATTAATATCCATCTGTATCCGACCTATTTTCACACAGCATTGGCAACTTGATCATCAGAGGACCGGCACGAAGGCTAGCTTGCAAGCGTGTGTGAGAGCGATCAGACGACGGTTTCTTAATCTTACTTCTAATAATTCCTTGTGGACCGTGGGCACGTGCGGGGTACGTATACCACGCGCACGTACGATTGGTCGACTGGATGCGAATATTTTTCGTACAGATCGCTCATCAGTGCCGGCCGCGAGAGCGCGAGGCGGCCCGATCGCTCGGCAAGTGGATCCTTCCTCTCGCTAGCTAGCTGATGAATTCGGGTGAAATTAAATTACTCTCTCCGTCCAAAGTATATGATATTTTTTTTTACCTAACGACTTATATCCGGACGTCCAAAATTTTTTGATGCATTGCAATATTTTTTTCCTACGTGTGCAGCATTGTTTACCAACGCGTACAACATTTGTCGGATGCGCTACAGTAAACAGATGTTGCAAGCGTTCAAAAAAATATTGCACGCGTAGAAAAAAAATATTGCAAGAGGCGTTCGATAGGATGAACAGTAATCGCACGTCCGAGCGCTAGTTTCTCCTATTTTTTAATAAACTTATCAATAAATACGAGAGATATTTTATATTTAATATACAATTAGCATGATGTTCTCTCTCTCTCTCTATATATATATATATATGCATTGAATAAAATACCTAGAGATAATAATTAATGATAGTTTAGCTATATTTAATATCTCTGTAGTTTATATGTAAAGAGAGAATATGTCTTATAAAATTTCGATGGAGGGAGTAGCCTAGCTACGCTGCGCGCGCCCATTCTCGTGAGCCAGCCAATTGATGGTTGGCGTTACGCTTCATGCGCCGGTACATCCTGTCTGTGCAAACGAACAAACAGGAGTTAGCTGACTAAGGGGCTCGGCCAGTGAACGCTAGCTGCACGCCATGGGCATGTAGCACAGTACACCCCGAGGAATTGACCGCGGCTGCTTTATATTAAGTTCAAAACGGCGACAGCAAGGCAGGAGCCTGCTCGCATTGTATGGAATAGTATAGTATGTCGAAGCGTTGGTACAAGGATGTACGGTGCATGTGCATCGGCCTAGGTAGCTCAGTGCGAGGCTGTGGCGCATTTAAATTCCATGGAGTGTGAGTTACAGTATGACCTTAATTGTGTCCATTTCGCTTTTATGCGCGATCGCAGTGTTGTGTCAGGAGATTAGAGCTTCAACCACTGGCCTATGGTAAACATGATGCTCTATGCGCCCAACCATCGCATTTGTCGTGATGAGAAGTCAAGGCTGTTACAGGCAGTAAATAAGTAGCCATGACCAAGTAAAAATCAAGATGGGACTGGACTACTGGAGTTACGTGGGCTTTGCAAAGCATCAGCTTCCTCTCTGCCTGTAGCCAGTTATTAGACCCCCACCAAAAACGCAGAAAGTGAAGCAAAGCAAAGTAATGTTCTGGTTTCGCCATTTCGAGCTGAATCCTCGGGGGAAAAAGACATGGAAGATGCGCTCACTCGCGCATGGTACTGGAGCTGGTATGATGTAGGGCGCCGTGACCTGCAGTGGCTATTCCCTGAGATATCTTTTACCTGTTCAGTCGACAGTCAGTGCCAAGTGAACCCAAACAGTCGCTGGGGCCACCGAGATGCCCGCGGGCTCACTGCCAATATAGCCGGGTGCCCGGGTGTGCGGAACCATCTGGCAATCAGGGGCACGGGCGATTCATATGGGTTGATGCATGCTATCTTGTTCCATGTTGACGCCTGTACATGTGGTAGCAAAATTGATACGCCCTTTCTGTTCGATGTAGCATAGGCTAGCGACCGAAGCCTGTTCTTCAGCTCTGCAGAATATATTGAGATCAAGCTCTGGAAAACATCGGTGACAATGTCAGTAACCGAAAACGAGCAAGGACGTAGGCTCGAAGCAAAGAATCTCGGCTCTTCCTACGTGTAGCAAGCTAGCAACGTCATCATGGCTGAAGCCTCGTAGGAGAATCTACATCGCATAATTTGGCTTCACGATGAACACTACGACGGAAAAGGAGAACAGAGCTTTTGCTGGCTAGAGTTGGGAGTGAGTGATCCGATTGCGGTCAAGTTGGTGCAACTGATTCTGACGTGTGCACCACTTTTAGGGGATTCTGACGCATAGGATTGTATGATGATGCATTTGTCTCTTACCGTAATTTTTGTTTCTTTTTATCAGCTGTACGCGTCCTACCTTCTGTAGCCAACATATATAGTATAACAAAAATGTTGAAGCCTTTGGTTCTCATGAGTACTGTTGGGCTGAATCCCGATGGACAAATTTCTGTGAGTACAGAAAAAAAGGTGGTACGTAAGTACGTAACTTAGCGCAGGTCAGAGAAGCCTTTTAAATTTATTCGGCCTGACCTGTTTTCAGCATAATGTTGCATGGATCAAAATGTCGAATTTGGCCCAACTCTTGCATTAGAATGATTTCAGACACGGGCTGCTAAGCACCCACACAGCTCCATAAATTATGATCCAGCTCAAAATGACAGAAAATACTGTCTCGAAAATTTTACAACAAAAAAGGGGCGCTCCCAAATTCCTACCTCCCTTGCCCTTCCTATGCAATATTTTCTTAAGAAATCTTTGGACAAGCCACATTTCTCAGCATAGATTCCACAGTTACTTCAAGTCGCCAAGATTCATCAGAACGGAAGGTTACCCCCTCCTCATGATCCTCCAACACCCAGCGCCCACTCGCGTTCTTCTCCACCCACCACGTCGCCGGCACGAGGTGCTCCGTACTCGTCCCTGAGCGCGTCCATTTCTTTGTTCACCAGCGCCACGTCGCGGTCGACCTCCAGGCTGAACCCGTTTGCGCCGTCGCTGGAGCCCTGCGTGCCCGCGACGCCGTGCAAGTAGCGCTCGAGGTCGTGCCACGCGGCGGGGCCCACCGGCTTCTTCAGGTACGGCGACTTGAGCTTGTCCACGAGCAGCTCCACGCCGACATCCTTGAAGAACGCGGACGGCAAGATGGTCGGCACGATGCCGAAGAAGACGATGGCCGTGACGGGGACCGGGTCCTGGGACGAGCCGTCGATGTTGAATCCATTAGCGACGAGGTCGACGGCGTTGAGCGTGGACAGTGCCTCTCCGAGGCTGTGGCCAGTTAAGGTGATGCTGCAGTAGTCTTTGTACGCGTCCAATAGTCTTCTTATTTCAGTCAGCACCTGTGTAAAATTAATTTGGAGCTCAGTTGAGATTTTCCTTCGGTAAACAGGATGCGATTGACATAGTGCGAAGTAAAGTAACCTCGCTGAAAAATGAAATTTCTTCCCTAAAAAGATAAAAAAATAAATAAAACGCAAATGCATCAAAAATTACAACATGTTGATGCACTAAAAGGTGGGCTTTTCCGTTGGATTTAGACTACGGAAGGTGAACATAGTAGTAGTCAAGTGCTACTGGCCTGGCCCAATTGAGGAACAAAGGTACCCATCACGGATGCTTGGCCATTTTCTTCCTTGCTGGACAAAATCTGGAGTATATGGTCGTACATTCTTTTGACGTTACTAAGCAGATTCCAAACAACATTCCCTACCTCTTTAAATAGCTACTAGGTTGAGCCGCGCACGATCTGTGAGAAAAAAATCTGGCACGAGTTTTTTACAAATCGAATTTGCGAAACCACGGGTCTCTTTTTTCAAGATAACTAGCGGAAAGATCTATTTACGATTCCAAATTTTTTTAAATCTTCCGGCTCGAAAGAAGCCATGCGTAAAACTCAGAAAATCTGGTCGTATTTTCGGTTTCTGTTTTTTTTAAAAAAAATGGGTCGTTAGGACCCATCGGCAAATCTATAGGCTGCTATAAACCTTCGACGAATCTACGTTTTTTTTAGAAAACCGCGTGGAGGGATATGAACGTAATTTCATTTTTTAGGGTCTACTTTACTAAAAAATCGACGAAAGAACATAAACGTGATTTCCAATTTGGTTACAAACCTACGACGAACCTGTGTTTTTTTAGAAAACCACGCCCAAATCTATGTTTTTTTGAAAACTGCGGGATGGGACCTAAACGTAATTTTGAAATTTTTTGGGTCTATTTTACTAAAAAACCGTCGCAAGGACCTAAATGTGATTTCCAATTTGGCTATAAACCCTCAATGAATCTGTGTTTTTTTAGAAAAGCACGTGGAGGGACCTAAATGTATTTCCGATATTTTTCGAGTCTATTTTACTAAAAAACAGTTGAAAGTACCTAAATGAGATTTTTAATTTTTCGGAGGGGCTCTCCGTGAGGGGCAACACGTGGCTCACCTCACCATGCGCCAATCCTTGCGGCTTTTATATAGAGTATATGTCTGTAGTGTCAGAATCCAACTTAAATTACAGGACACAACAAGTTCAAATCTCGACCAATCCTCATGCAAAAGTGTGAACGAATTGCGCCACAGTAGCACAGTGAAGTAGTAATGCTTATAATAAAACTACCTCAGCTTATTATTAGTATGTACACATCAATTTTGTCCTATATTAAAGAGTGACAAAAGAGAATAATGAAAAGAACCGGCTCTTATTTAGTAGCTACTAGCTAGTATCACACGAAAAAATATGTGCTATCATTGGCTAAAAGCTGGCGTTGGAGCTGACCTGTTAGTGTTCGCCAATAGTCACAAAGATGAAGTTAGTGTTGGATACTTAAATTAAATGCTTTAGTATTTTTCTATAGACAACCTTTAGAGATACCCTCTTCGGTCATAAATAGTTATCATTTTGGACATTGGTATAGGCAAACTTTTGAAAATTAAACCGTTACTATCTTTTTAAATATTTATATTGGATATGTAAAAATTATATATGTAGATTTGTTTCGAAAAATACTTTTCTAATATTATAATTTTGTTAAATTTTATAAATACATTGTAATAGAAATTTGTAGTCAAAACTGTATTTTAAAGACCGTGTCGATATCCAAATTAAAATGATAACTATTTATGACCGGAGGGAGTAGTTATTGTACAAACTGACTTTATTGCTTACTCGATCTAGATGATATAGATGAGAGTGGAGTAAGCAGTAGGCTTTGTTAATAGTGCAAATCTTCCCGTTATGGGAGTGCTAATTAAGACTGTTAACGTGAGGAAGTCACAACCAATTTACCTGCTGTCGCGCGCTTTTTTTGTTGAACCGCGACGTGGAATTCTTGGATGTGTAAACGGACAGGAATCCCCTGTGCACCGACGGCTGCGACCAACCCCGCGCCGGCCAGACGACGCCGGCCGCTGGCACCAGTGTAATGTCCAGGTCATTGGCCCACTCCACCGCCCGCTTCGTCCCGCGCCGCGCCACCATGATGTCCCGCCTCCCGAGCGCCGCAGCGCTGTTGTCGGTGGCCACCGCGACATACCCCATCCAGTTCCACTCCCTACTCCACGCCTGCCGGCGCCTTCCTCGTCATGAACGCGTCGGACATTCGGGCGCTCGACGTCGCGTACATGAACCTTGTGACGCGGTACGCGTTCGGTTCGGACGCCTGCGTAGAGGTGAGTGTCGTGTCGGGCTGTACTAGTACAGGTTTATCGTGCTCGTGTCTACATCGTGCTGGGCCACAACGGCCCGTCGTGCCAGCCATACCGTGCCGGGCCTGTCCAGCTCACCTTCGGTCAGCCCAAGCACGGTTCATTTGTGCTTCATGCTTGTTTCGTACCGTGCCAGCCTAGATCCAACTCATTTGCACTATTGTGAAGAGAAGAAAGGAACTAAAGACACATAAAGTTAAGACAGTAGACACAAATATTATAGAAAAAAAGAATTAAAACTTATTTATTCTTAGAACGAGGGGATGTGTTGAACACGAGCGAGAGAGAGAGCAACGAGAGAGTGAAGAAGAGAGGCAATCGAGATTGAGAGAAACGGATGAGCGAGGGAGAAATTGAAAGAGATGGGTGAGAGAGAGCTGACCCATCTCTCTCAGGTGTTGGCGGCGGGTTGGTGTTTATATTGTTGGGTACATCCATAACGTTCACGCTCTATGGGTCGGTGATCTTCATACTGAGCTTCTTTCTCATGTTGTGTCATTAGGATTGACACGGCCCGTGCTACAATGTCGTGTCGGGCCGAACTTCGGACCGTGCCGTGCTCGGTGTGCCTCGGGCCAGTCCAAAAAAGCCCAGCCCAAGTGCCCACCTCTATGCCTGCGTTGGACAGGCGGACGCTCGACGTACCTTCTATGGAGTTTCAATGTGTTTTATCTCTCCTTTTATCCTACTAAGAAAACTATAACAACAACTCTTGGGAGCAAAAACTGCGTTTTTTATTCTGTAGAATTTTCTCTATACGTGACATTGAATTTTTTTCAATTATTGTTCGTTTCAGAATACTTTACATTCTTGACTCTTTACCGCATCCAAAGTTAAATTTGACGGTTAGTTTTATACTAATGTATATTACAAAATGTTATTGAAGTGTAATGTTAACAAGTATTTATTACAATAAATCTAATAATATCATTTTAATACAATCAAACTAAATGTGGGAAAAATATTATTGATCGAGATTACAAGATTTGACTGATTGAACTTAAGTATTCTGAGACGAATGTAGCAACTTTACCATGTGTATATCTGGAAAGGAAACTCTGACAAATAGTTGTAATAAATTTTTGTGCATAAAGAGGAATATTCTAAAACCTCAAAGTCAGAGCCATAGGCCTTGCTTTGTTGTAACTTTGTAGGTGAGGTCATTTTTAACGGTGGCACTTAGTTATACATATCAATAAAACTAGGAAATTTTTCGCGGCGTAACACGTCGCGCGTGTCCTTTTTTCTAAGAAAAAATATTTTTTTCGATGGCGTTTAATTTTTTAAATTTTCGAAATAATGAGCGAAACGGGGAAAAATAGAGAGATAGAGTTGTAGAAATATCTCTTTCGACGAATTATTTGGAAAATATTGGAGACCGAGCTGGAAAACCGCAGCGGGGAAAAAGTCTAGAGGGAAAAGGGTGAAAAATTATTAGAGATGTCAACATTTTTTTGTCGAGTTTAATACTCTACGCGTTCGCCGAGTAATAATACATGTTTTAAAAATATTAAAACTTCATGGCGTAACACGCCGTGTCGTATTTTTTCCGTAGAAAAATCAATTTTTTTCTCGGCGGCGTTTTATTCTTTAAATCGTCGAAATGGGGAAAAATAGAGAGCTAGAGTTGTAGAAATATCTCTTTCGACGAATTATTTGGAAAATATTGGAGGTCGAGCAGGAAAACTGCGGCGGGGAAAAAGTCTAGAGGGAAAAGGGTAAGAAATTATTAGAGGTGACAACCTTCTTTTGTCGAGCTTAACACTCTACGCGTTCGCGGAGTAATAATACATGTTTTAAAAAATATTAGAGATCGACGCGTTCGCGGAGTAATAATACTTGTTTTAAAAAATATCAGAGATCGAGATGGGAAATCGAGCTGGGAAAAAAGTCTAGAGATAAAGCTGCACAAATATTTCTGGCGACGAAAATGTTTTTTTCCGGGAAAACGAAGAAAGGACATGTAAAAAAGTAGAGAGATAGAGCTGTAGAAATATCTCTTTCGACGAATTATTTGGAAAATATTGGAGACCGAGCTAGAAAACCGAGGTGGGGAAAAAGTCTAGAGGGAAAATGGCGAAAAATTATTAGAGATGACAACATTCTTTTGTCGAGCTTAACACTCTACGCGTTCACGGAGTAATAATACATGTTTTAAAAAATATGAGAAACCGACGCGTTCGTGGAGCAATAATACATACTTTAAAAAATATTAGAGATCGAGATGGGAAATCGAGGTGGGAAAGAAGTTTAGAGATAGAACTGCACACATATTTCTAGTGACAAAACATTTTTTCACGAGAAAAACAGAGAAAGGACCAAGACGTAAAGAGTAAGGACCTGAATGTTATGTTTTTGGATCTGTCTGCTATCCTTAAAAATTAGAAAAGGGCTTGTTCGCGATTTGAATTTAACGGGAGGTTCTTTTCGTAAAATGACGCACGAGGGACCCGAACACGAATTTAGAGGAAAAAATCTTTCTCTCATAGAAAACTACGAAGGACCTATCTATAATTTACAAAAGGACCAAATCGCGAAAAAAATTTTGAGCCGAGCCGGCCGACTGCCTCGAGCCGAGCCGCCGGCTCGGCTCAAACGGCCCAGAGCACGGCGCTGCTTCCAAGTTTAGGAGGGGCATTATACTACGTAAAGGAGAGAGGAGGTGTAGAAATAGAACATGATGTCTCTTACGCAGGTGATAACCTAATCACGCAAACCAATGTAAATAGTGATATAGTGTGAGAGTAAAATATAATTAAAATAATATAAAATAGTTAAAGGAAAAAAAGCTAGAAATCGCTCTCCAACATTCATGTGTATGAAACAAAATCCTTCTTTTCTTGTCGTCTTACTCAGTGGCGTATCCAGAAACTTAAAAAGAAGAGGGATAAAATTGAAACCTTCAAACTATATATATATATATATATATATATATATATATAAATATATTTTTTTCAGAACATAGAACATGACAGAATGATATATATAATATAAAAATACCAACATTTATCTTAACAGTCACATATAATATAAATACGTAACATTATAAAGAAAAACGCATCGATCATTATTTCTTAAGAGTTGATAGTTGATATTTACGGGTTTTTATGTTTTGAAAACGTTGCAAAATATGTTCTATGTCTTTCTTGGAAAATATGTCTCGCTCGATGTAGTATACCATGAGATCATTTAACCAGTCATCACTTATCTTATTACGCAAATCTGTCTTGATAATCTTTATTGCCGAGAAACCTCTTTCAACTATAGTTGTACCCACAGGTAAAACTAATGCTAATTCAATAAGTCTATAGACTAATGGATAAACAACATGTTTTTTTGCTTCAACCATCATCACCGCGAGACTAGCAAGATCATCACAACTTGAAAATTCTTCTCTTCTCAAGTCATCAATGAATAAGTCAAGCTGTACTTCCAAAACCACACAATCATATGATGAGAAATCATTTGAATAAATATCTGAAAGCCGAAGAAGTCTATCACGTTCAAAATTTGTAAATGAATCTCTTGAGTCTAAAGAAGCAATGCATCTCAAAAGCTCTATCGAAGATTCACTGAACCGATTGTTTAACTCGGTAGCTTCCCTAAATTTGTAAATGAGTTTTCCCTAAATTTATCTAGCTTAAGGGAGGGGGGCACCTACGCCCCTTGTAAATACGCCACTGGTCTTACTCAGTACTCTTCACCTTCTTTTTCTCTGGAAAATGAGAGAGAATGATACCGATCGTCGTCTTCAAAATGAAGATGCTAGGCGCGATTACAGCTCTATATGACACGTACTTACTGAACGCTTAGGAGGATTAGTGCTACGCATTTTCAGAAAAAAAGGATCTCCGGCTATCTAATCGAAGTTCACTAAGTAGTAGTAAAAATGCAGAAGAGGTTTAGCGCTACGCTAAAAAATGAACTCTTAACATCTGCTTGGACGAGTGATACAATACTTTCGATTGTAGCACCTCAGCTCAACTTGACCTGTAGGCTGACACTTGACAGTGGTAGGTTTGTTCCACACGAGTACATGATTAGTCCGGACTCTAGTTGCATTACATTGCGTCGTTTTGTACGAGTTTGACATTAGATGACGTCGTTGTGTACATACAAGTTCAACCATTAAAAAGGCGTATATGATACCAGCCCCATGAACTACAGGCAGGCCCGCAGCGTATACAACAAACCGTTTTTACCTTTTCTTTTCTTTTCTTTTTCATTTAGTTGTAGCTTTTTTGCCGAAAGTTGAAGTAGATTCTTCTGTTGTTCTCTGTGGTGTTTATTTTTCCACTATTTGTATTATTAATATTTTTATTTTTTTTAAAAAGGCATATATTTAATTTGTTCCACCAATAATTTTAAATTATTTCACTTATAGTCTTGAATTATTCAACGAGTATGCATGTTTGATTTGTTCCAATAATTTTTTTCCTTTCTTTCACTAATAATCTTGGATTGTTTCATGAATAGTTTTGATTTGTTTCACTAGTAGTCTTGAATAGTTCCAAAAGCAATTTTGATTTTCTCTACTTGAAAATTATTTGTTCTACTAATAGTCATGAATAGTTCCAAGAGCGATTTTAATTTGCTCCGCTAATAAAATTTTATCTGTTCCTCTAATAGTCATGAATAGTTCAACGAGCAATTGTGATTTGCTCTGCTAGTAAAATTTTATTTATACTAGATAATGACCCGCGCTACGCCGCGGCGTATGTAATTTGTTTGCTGTGTCACGTGAAATTTTGATCGCTTAATATTTATGGGGAAAACTGTGTAATCCCGGCTTTTCAGTTTTTTTAGAAAAAACGTGTCAAAAATAGGATAGAGGGAAAAGGGCGAAAAATTATTAGAGATGACAACCTTCTTTTGGCGAGTCTAACACTCTACGCGTTCACCGAGTAATAATACATATTCGCAAAACCACCCACTGGTGAAAAATAGTCTAGAGGAAAAAGGGCGAAAAATCGTTAGAGACGACAACCTTTTTTTGTCTAGCCTAATACTCTACGCGTTCACCGAGTAATAATACATGTCTAAAAAATATCAGAGATCGAGATGGAAAAGCGAGTTGGGGAAAAAGTCTAGAGATAGAGCTGCATAGATATCTCTGGTGATGAAAAAAAAATTCCGGGAAAAACGGAGAACACAACCGTGAATAAAAAAACTACGGATTTTTTTTGGAAACGAAAAAATAAAGGTGAATGACCCGTACGCGAATATGAGGAAAAAGAGCGAAAAACTATTAGAGATGACAACCTTCTTTTGTCAAGCCTAATACTTTACGCGTTCACCGAGTAATAATACACGTTCGCAAAACCACCCACCGGTGAAAAATAGTCTAGAGGAAAAAGAGCGAAAAAATATTAGAGATGACAACCTTTTTTTGTCGAGCCTAATACCGTACGCATTCACCGAATAATAATACATGTTTAAAAAAATATCAGATATTGAAATGGAAAATCGAGTCGGGGAAAAAGTCTAGAGATAGAGCTGCACACATATCTTTGGTGACGAAAACTTTTTTTTCGAGAAAAACAGAGAATACAACCGTGAATAAAAAAACTACAGATTTTTTTAGAAACGAAAAAATAAAGGCGAATGACCCGTACACGAATATACGAAACATTTGGAACCTTTTTACAAAATCACTGATCGAAGGGATTGGATGTATTTTTTTATTTTCGCAAAACCACCCACCGGTTAAAAATAGTCTAGATGAAAAAGGGCGAAAAATTATTAGAGACAACAAACTTCTTTTGTCGAGCCTAACACTCTACGCGAGTACGCGAATATGAGGAAAAAGGGCGAAAAATTATTAGAGATGACAACCTTCTTTTGTCGAGCCTAATACTCTACGCGTTCACCGAGTAATAATACATGTTTAAAAAAATATCAGAGATCGAGATGGAAAATCGAGTCGGGGAAAAAGTCTACGGATTTTTTTGGAAACGGAAAAATAAAGGTGAATGACCCGTACGCGAATATGAGGAAAAAGGGCGAAAAACTATTAGAGATGACAATCTTCTTTTGCCAAGCCTAATACTCTACGCGTTCACCGAGTAATAATATATGTTCGCAAAATCACCCACTGGTGAAAAATAGCCTAGAGGAAAATGGGCAAAAAAATATTAGAGATGACA
The DNA here is from genome assembly GCA_036346375.1 of Guadua angustifolia. Classification (NCBI taxonomy): domain Eukaryota; kingdom Viridiplantae; phylum Streptophyta; class Magnoliopsida; order Poales; family Poaceae; genus Guadua; species Guadua angustifolia. The sequence goes on along the minus strand of CM070501.1, from coordinate 31,129,185 downwards.
ACCTTCTTTTGTCGAGCCTAATACTCTACGTGGCAAATCCATAAGTTGCTATAAACATTCGATGAATCTGCGTTTTTTTGGTGACGAAAATATTTTTTCCGGGTTTTTTGGGTGACGAAAACATTTTTTCCGTTTTTTTTTGTTGCGACATTTTTTTCGGGTTTTTTTGTTGCGTTTGTTAAAAAAATGGATCGTTAGGACGCGCCGGCGAATCTATGGGTCACTATAAATCTTCGGACGAATCTACATTTTTTTTAAAAAAACCTGCGGTTATGACCCGTTGGCAAATCCATAAGTTGCTATAAATCTTCGATGAATCTGTGTTTTTTTGTGTGGCGAAAATATTTTTTCTGGGTTTTTTTGTTGCGTTTGTTAAAAAAATAGGTCGTTAGGACCCGCCGGCGAATCCATGTGTCGCTATAAATCTTCGAACGAATCTACATTTTTTTTAAAAAAACCCGCGGTTATGACCCGTTGGCAAATCTATAAGTTGCTATAAACCTTCAATGAATCTGCGTTTTTTTTGTGACGAAAACATTTTTTTTCGTTTTTTTGGGGGTTGAAAACATTTTTTCTGGTTTTTTTTTGTGACGAAAATATTTTTTCCGGGAAAAACGGAGAAAGGACCTGAACGTAAGAAGTAGGGACTTGTTTGTTATTTTTTTGGACCTGTTCGCTATCCTGAAAAATTAGAAAAGGGCTTGTTCGCTATTTGAATTTAACGGGAGGTTTTTCCGTAAAATACCGTGTCAGGGACCTAAACGCGAAGAAAAAAATATTTTCGTCTCACAAAAAATCGCGAAGGACCTATCCGTAATTTTGAAGAAGTGGAGGGACTTTTTCGCAAAATCGTCAAATGACAGGCGGCTTGACTGGTTGGGCTGGAAATCTTCCGCCTGTAATAGAGTTGATATTAGTAATAGCCTTGAATTGTTTCACAATAAATTTTGATTTGTTTCACTAGTAATCTTGAATTGTTACACGAGTACTTTTATTCCATTTGAATATCATTGATAAATTGTTGCAACATCAAAACCAAAAGCATGAACATCATCGATGGTGAAAGATCAAAATGCCGATTAGAGTGTGGTGAATGATCACAAATTAAAATTTTTCCCCACTCAATAAATCCAACCAAAACCTCACTTGAACCACTCAAACACAAAGGAGAAAAATAGAGAAAATTTGCTCGTTTCATTACTACATTGCCAACAGATTACTACTTGGGTACCCTCTCCGCCAGACAAAGCAGATCAACACGGCGGTCAACATGACAGACCCATGTGGCACCGGCGAAAGCGGTGGGCGAGCACGCTCGCTCGTCCGTGGTCGATCCACGTGGCCCAAAGTAGTAGGTGGGCGAGCACGCCCGCCGTCCGTGGTCGACCCACGTGGCACCGGCGAGCAGGTGGGCGAGCACGCCCTGCTCGCCCGGCGGTCAGTCCACGTGGCCCCGGTGAGCAGGTGGGCGATCACGCCCTGCTCGCCTGGTGTCTGGTCCACATGGCGTCCGGCGAGCAGGTGGGCGTGGACGCCCTGCTCGCCCCGCCGCAAGATAAAAAGGTGGTGCGAGGTGGCTTCACCTCGAAGGCTCCTTCGCCGTCGTCTGCTTCGGGCGGCAGGGGCGGTGTCGAACACATCAACTACAAGGATTTCGCTACAAGCCCATTCCTCGACGCTCTCACCAACTTTGTCAAGAAGGGGTCACATCCCGGCGGACGGCGAAGCCATGCGTCGGCATTTAATGAAATTTGGAGGCGGGACAAGACGGGAAGAGGTAATAAATGTATGAAGATAAGCATGATGACCCTCCTTGGTACGCCTTGGTGGGAGCCTATATAAGGGCCCTCGGGTGCATGGGGAAAGGGGGTCGAAGGTTGAAGAACAAGCAAGCAAAGAGTTCTGTAGTAGAGCCTAAGGAAGAACTTGTAACCCAAAGGCTTTGTACTGCGCTACTTCAAAAACACCCTATAAATAATCTAGCAGGAAGTAAGGCTATTACCCAAGGCAAAGGGGGCCTGAACCTGGGTAAAATCTTTGTGTTATCCCTAGTTCATAGACGCCGGAATCCTTCGCGTAGGAGTCTCTAGGGTTTTCACCCTCAAGGTTTAGCCAGCCGCGAAGACGCCCTCCTTCCGAACCAAACCCGGTCTGTAGACTCCGGGCCTGTCAGGCGGAATACGCCGACAACCGCAGCATAAGGTGCAGTAGTGCCGAAATTCAGAGGAAGTGTGCACCAAAATTGGGCAAAAACCAAATATTAGTCTTGGACTTGCTCGTGGGGTTTTGATGATTAAAGTGATATTGGATATCCTCCCACTTATCACAGCAAGCAAGAACATAAGAAATAAGAATCTCAAATGCGATCTACAAAGATTTCCCAAAGAATGAGCAAAAAGATCGAGTTCTTGCAAAAAATTGCCTAGATGATGAGGATATGATCTGAAGAAGATTCATCCATCAATCATACATCCTCGGTATAAGCACAAGCAAGTAGAAGATGGGGAGACACCAACTTGCGAAAATGTAAATTGTAATAAATTAAATTGCAAAATTTAAGTGCTGAATTTAAGGTATAATGTAAATGCGGAAAGTAAATTCAAAATCGTAAGGTAATAAAATTTTATTTTATGGGATGAAGGTTTACAATGCATCACAATAAAGTGAGCAAAACTAAAAGAAGCACCAAAACCTTCAAGAGGGGAGAGCTACCCCTATCCCTCTATTTATACTACTCTTGAGCCATCTTCCACTCTTAGATAAGTTCTACTTGGCCCTCAAATAACCTCAAAAAGAGTTGAGATTGAATCATCCTCCACCCTTAAATGAGTTCTACTTACCCCTCAAGAAACCTCATCAGGGGTTGAGATTCACTCAAGCTAACTTGACCGCTACTCTATCATCTAAATCGCAATCCAATTGTTCTCCTTGATCTGAGTAGCTCCAAGTTAGTATCTCATCCGTTCACTTGTCTTATAGACTTGCAGCAACTCCATCTTCGGTTATCATCTGGCGATCCCCGACCATCTGGACCTTTGACGCATCTTGTCTAGTTCTAGTCATCCTCCGCCTCACTGAGACTTGTAATGATCATAGAATAATCAACTAAGCATGCACAATAATCAAATCCATCTCAATAGAATCAAAGTAAAATATATAGCCATGGAGGTCTAGGGGAGAATGCCCTCGTTCTACCAACTTAGACAACTTGAGGGTGGAGCCGTGGAGTAGGATATGAGGGGGGAGAGTGAGATGTAGGAGGCAGTTGGGGATGCTGAGAGGCTGAGCTGAGGTGGCGTGGTTAGGGGGTTGAGGTAGCCACAGGTAGAGGTTAGCGACTCAAACAAACCCACAGGCTGGGCCAGTGGCACGGGGACACGCGGGAGGAGGCCTAAAGGGCCTCGGGCTTGCGACAGGGAGGACTAGGCCAAGGCTTGGTGGTGACGAGGGGCGCCTAGCCCAGAGGTGGAGCCTAGGGTGAGGGTGGTGAGGCTGGCGGTGGGCCCTAAGGAGGAAGCGGCCCAAGCAAGAGAGTAGGCGGCGCAGCCACGGGCGACACATGTACACGTGTGCTGACCCAAGTGCAGGACTGTACAAAAAAGGGAGGAGGCTGGAGGGGCTGGGACCGATGGCTGGTGGTGCTAGGCAGGGAAGGTGCTGGAGAGAGTGGTGTCACCATGGGGAGCCACGAGAGAAGGAGAGAGAGAGGAAATAGGGAAAAGAAGGAAGGGATAAGGCTAGTCTAGTGGGGAAGAAAATAATGGGATAAAAGAAAAGGAGGAAAAGAGAAGAGAGAAAAGGAGAGAAAATTAGGAAAAAGAGGGGAAAATAAAATAAAATAGAAAAGAATAAAATGACAATAATAATAATAGTGCAAATAACAACAACAACAATAACAACAACAACAACAAAAACAAAAACACTGAATGAGAATTAGGAAAAAAAGCAAGTAATTAAATAAGAATTCAAAATTTCCTAGCGACCACCTTACGGCTCGAAATAAAGGAAAATACTCCTCGGTCGACAAGTAGTCAAAAATCCAAAAATGTGTCACACTTAAAATGTGATAGGTTGGACTATTACAAGATAAAATGCAACCCAATTTAATAAATCTTAATTTAACATAAGCGATCTATATGTATCCAATTAAATCAACTCTAAAGAGCAGGTTGGACGCCATGAAATGCTATAAGATTTATATTATGATAAACTATAATATATTTTAAATTTAGGGAGTTGAATTAAATCAGATCAAGGGTCGGCTATAGCCACTGGGCGAGGATGCTTACTTTTATCAAAATTTAGGCAAGCTTCTTTTGATCATATTTGTGAAATCATTTTCAAATATTTTTAGATATCATCACTGCCGTTGGAAAGATGAGTAATTGTGAGCTGTTGCAGCATAAATTGATTATTTGATAAGTTGAATTGTTAATGAGCTGCTATTATTAGTTCGAGTACTGTACTACCGTTATTAATCGGGGTACAGCACTGCCATTGTCATCGGTGGTACTGTATTACTGTTGTTAGTTGAAGTACAACACTGCTGTTGTTGTCGAGGGTACTGTACTACCATTGTTAGTCACAATACATCATTGTCATGATCGTCTGTACTATACTATTGTTGTTAGTCAGAGTACAGTACCACCATTGTCAGTGGAGAACTATACTACCGTTGCTAGTCGAGTATAGTAGTGCCTACTGTACTACCGTTATTAATCGGGGTACAACACTGCCATTGTCATCGGTGGTACTGTATTACTGTTGTTAGTTGAAGTACAACACTACTGTTGTCGTCGAGGGTACTGTACTACCATTGTTAGTCACAATACAACATTGTTATGATCGTCAAAGTATTATACTATTGTTGTTAGTCAGAGTACAATACCATCATTGTTAGTGGAGAACTATACTACCGTTGCTAGTCGAGTACAGTAGTGCCATTGTTCTCATATATGAGTGCTAGTAGCATTTTCGAATAATTAAAATTAACAATACAACTTTCCTAATAAAACTCTAATTTTTTGAAATGGATTTGAGGAAGGTATGTATGAGACGGGTGTGGAAGAAAAATCCATATAATGTATGTTGCTATTAATGCTTGCTAAGTACTTTTATACTCTTGCTAAATCCCCCTTTGCCTAGAGAATTGCTTCAATGGACAAGCTACTGATGGGTATACGGATCCCAATGGACTCGTTCATGAGATAGGGGGTGAGGGTCACCCGTAGGAGAACTACAAGGATGTGGGCTGCTAGAAGGGTTAGATTGTTGAATAGACTTTACCTTAGCCTAGACAATACTTGGAGATAATTAATACTTTTGTATTATATTTTTGTTATACTTGGATCCTATGTATTATTAGTGTACTGAACATGTATCCTGAGTGGAGATGGAATGTAATAAGTTTCTATTTCAATCTCTAATTATTGTTCTACTACAACATTTTGAATATAGTGTATTAACTGATAAAATGTTGGGTGCGATTGGTGTTTTGATTAGTTAATATGCTGAGATTCATGTAATTATCTCAGAGTAATGGCGGCATTAATGTCATTACTTGGGCTAATTATGCGGGTCATCACATGCTACTAAATGTTTGGCTTGAACTACATGCCATTATGTTACTCGTGGGTAAAAAGGCAAGTGCATATTAAAATAGTGATATGGATGGTTAAATTATACTCCCTCCATCCCATAATATAGGGCGCCTAAGTTTTTTCATGCAGTTCCATAATATAGGACGCATCTTGATATAGGGTGCATATTTTTCCTATTTACCCCTGTGCTCACGGGGTGCATGAGGCCCATAATTAGCGGCGTGCATTAATTAGCGGTTGGCATGCATGTCCTGATAATTAGCGTGCACAATTATTAGGGGTATTGCTGGAAACAATTAGCCTGCCATCTCATACCTAGGTATTGGTGAAAATAATTAGGCGCCCTATATTATGGGATGGAGGGAGTATTATTCTTGTTGAAAACTTGTTATGATGATGCTTTACATGGTTCCTTTCCTTTATTATGAAAAATGATATATTATAATGATGAGAATAATGGAGATGATGAAATATGTTAATAACTCATGTCATTTGCATATCTGTATTTATGATAGACAGAGGTGACATGTGTAAGTCTCTATGGCCTACTTGGTATAGACAAGAATAACCTACTTTTGTAGGCACCTCCACAAAATGGAGAGTATGAGAGGGTGCGACATCGACGGTTGTGAACTCAGTGATACCAGTATACGCTATGCAATGAGTATATCAGCATGTAAATATATTTACATCGCATCATTAATGATAAAAGATGATTAATAAGATGGATGTGATAAATGGTTATGTTATTGAGTCGTAGACTCACCCAAAAATGGTTAATGAGATGAACATGTGAACTTAGTTAGTTTTATATTAAACGAGAAGTTTAGTTGTTTATCTATTATTTATTTATTCTTGATCATCATCATCACTAAAAGCCAAAAGGTAAATATTGCTCTCAGACACATATGATCTGGACGTATCCAAATGCGAATACTTAGGCATTCCCGAGTGAGTGATGTCGGACGTGCTTGAGCACGTGGTTCTAAGATTTATATTGTTATTGTTGTTGTTCATGTTATCATGCAAATTCTTATTAATATTGTTTAATGGTAGTGTTAATTGTTTAATGATACTTGCTCAAATTGTTGTTAATATCATGTTTTAGTGATGAAAAATGTAGGTTGTGGTAATTTCTTGGGTATTTGGAGTACTGGAGTGTTACAGATGATTTGGTTAGCTGAGTACCTGATTTGAGGTGGAGTTTTTTAAGGACTTGTTCTACCTTCCTGCCGGGTTGTAGGTCATTTGGATCTATTGCTCGGTGTTAGCTGAACTCTGAAGGAGACAGATTGTAGTTATTTTGTTTTAGTAGAAAATGCTAGCCCTTGTTGTTTATTGCTTTAGTGTTTGTTGCTACTGCTATTGTCAAGGTTATAGCTACTTTGTTGATGTTGTTTGCTGCTGTGATGTACCTCTAGATGTCCCAGACAGGACTCTTGTATCCATTACAGTGGAAGATTTAGAAGTGGATTGTGCTGGTCTCGTGGCTTTTTACTCCTTTAGATTAGAGGGCATTTTTCACATAAATCATTATGTCAATGGTGCGTATTATGATTATTACCCTGATGCTAACTTATTGGTTAAAGCTGTCCTCAAAGTTCACTACAGGTAGGGATGGTAAAAATACCCGTGGGTCCGGATACCCGCGGGTACCCGATCCGATGGGTTCGGGTCCGGATCCAAATTTGGACCCACAGGTATAGTATTTTGGTCCGGGGTCCGGATCCGGATCCGATCCGGTCTCATTTTGGACCCGTGGGTACCCAAACCGGACCCGTTACAGAAGGAGCAGTGGAGCACCAATTGTTGTTCGGTTCAAACGGCGATGCAGAAGAGCTCACGCATGCACGAATCAGGACACCGCTAGAAGTAGCAATGCTCCATACGCAACATCTGTTGGACGGCCTAAGCTCACAAGACAAAAAGCCCATCTGTTGGACGTACTTATGGTTACACCCTTTATAACGCTAGAGTTTGCCGATCAGCCAGCATGGCCACGTGTCAGCGCGACATTTTCCAAAAACCCCCCTCTGTTTCTTTGAAATTACGGATAGGTCCTTTGCGATTTGTTGTGAGATGAGAATAATTTTTTTTCTTCGCGTTTAGGTCCCTGGCCCGGTAATTTGTGGAAAAGCCTCCCGTTAAATCTAAATCACGAACAAGCTATTTTCTAATTTTTCATGATAGCGAACAGGTCCAAAAAGATAACAAACAAGTCCCTGCTTCTTACGTTCAGGTCCTTTCGCCGTTTTTCTCGGAAAAAATGTTTTCGCCACCACAAAAACCCGAAAAAAATGTTTTCGTCACCCAAAAAAAAAGGGAAAAATGTTTTCGTCACCAAAAAAACATAGATTTATCGAAGGTTTATAGCAACTTATGGATTTGCCAACAGGTCGTAACCGCGGTTTTTTTTAAAAAAATGTAGATTCGTCCGCAGGTTTATAGCGGCCCGCGGATTCGCCGGTGGGTCCTAACGACCCGTTTTTTTAACAAACGCAACAAAAAAAACCGGAAAAAATATTTTCAAGACTAAAAAACTAAACGATGTTTTCGTCATGGATTCGCCGGTGGGTCCTGACGACCCATTTTTTTTAGCAAACGCAAAAAAAAAAAACCCGGAAAAGATGTTTTCATCACCCAAAAAAAACGAAAACAATGTTTTCGTCACCAAAAAAACACGGATTCATCGAAGGTTTATAGCAACTTATGGATTTGCCAACGGGTCATAACCGCGGGTCTTTTTTAAAAAAAATGTAGATTCGTCCGAAGATTTATAGCGACCGTGAAGACTAGCCCTACGGCCCTTTTTTAAAACAAGCGCAACAAAAAAACTCGAAAAAATGTTTAGTCACCCAAAAACCCGGAAAACATGTTTTAGTCACAAAAAACATGATTCATATAGCAACTTATGGCCCTAACGGTCATAATCCGGGTCTTTTTAAAAAATGTAGATTCGTCAAGATTTATAGCGACCGTGAATTCGCCGACTAGCCCTAACGGCCCTTTTTTAAAACAAACGCAACAAAAAACTCGAAAAAAATGTTTAGTCACCCAAAAACCGGAAAACATGTTTTAGTCACAAAAAACATGATTCATATAGCAACTTATGGATTTGCCAACGGTCATAATCATGGTCTTTTTAAAAAAATGTAGATTCGTCTCAAGATTTATAGCGACCCGTGAATTCGCCGACTCGTCCTAACGGCCCTTTTTTTAAAACAAACGCAACAAAAAAAACTCGAAAAAAATGTTTTCGTCACCCAAAAAAACCCGGAAAACATGTTTTAGTCACAAAAAAACACAGATTCATCGAAGATTTTTCGCCCTTTTTCCTCTAGGCTATTTTTTACCGATGGGTGGTTTTGCGAACATATATTTTTACTCAGTAAACACGTAGAGTATTAGGCTCGACAAAAGGAGGTTGTCATCTCTGATAATTTTTTGCCCTTTTTCCTCTGGACTATTTTTTACCGGTTGGTGGTTTTGCGAAAATAAAAAAAATATTATTTTCCCGAGCGCATGCTATCGAAATTCAACCGGCGCAGCGTAGCGCGCTTTTCTACCTAGTTTTATATTATGGTGCTCACAAGATGTTGCATGCCCATCGTTTCTTAGCTCCATACGCAGCAGAGACAAAAAGCCCAAAAGTTTCTCGTTACCTCCGCCGACCACCGGCCCAAAAGTCTCTCGCCGCATGCACACCACGCCGCCCACCCGAATCAGAACATCTCGGTTTGGCACAGCGTAGGCAGGCAGTGAAGGTGAAGCTGTGAGTGGTATCGGGTCCGGGTACCGTTGGTCCGGTACCCATCGGGTCCGGTCGAGTTTGGACCGTGATGATTTCGGTCCGGTCCGGATCCAAATTTCGGATCTCGGGTCCGGGTCCACGGAGGTTGGACCCGGAGGTATCCGGACCCGTTGCCATCCCTAACTACAGGACGAGGGATTAAATTGTGCATTGTTACCGTGCTAGTGTTTTGCGCATTGTATTGTTTGCTGTTCAGTCTGAAACGTGACTTACGAAAATTTTAGTCACCTTACAAATAAAGAAGTGTTATTAAATTGCATAACGTCGCGTTAATCAACAACGTCAACCAAACATCCAAACTGGTGGTCTGATCAGCACCACGGCCTCGTCTTATATACCTTCACCAATTTCCACGGGCATCTCTCTAACTCGAAACCACCCCCAACGGACGTAGCAGATGCTTAGCGACGCCCCTAATCAACTCCAGCATCGCCGTGGCCTCCTGCAGAAGGCGCACGTCCGTGCCGACTCTCATGAACGGCCCGAAGAAGAGCTCCGATATCGTGACAACCATAAAGGCGCTGATGAGGAGGTACGCCGCCACCTTAGGCGGCCGCCACAGCCCGGCCACCCTGGCCCACCGCTCGGCGATGTGAAACACGCCGTGGAGGATGAAGAAGAGCAGCATCTCGCCCTTGGGGTGCTGTAACGTCAGGTACCAGTAGAGGAGTTCGTGGAGTAGGCCTGACATGAGGAAAGCAGCGAGCACGCCGGCGTCCCTGCCCCACCGGGCGCGCACCGGCTCGTACGCCGAGGCGCGGAGGAGGTCCACCGCCATCAGGTTCCACTGCCGGCCCCAGAAGTCGTTCAGCGACGCGACTGCAAGCGGCGTGCTGAACTGCCTCTCCAGGCCGGCGCCCAGCATGGCCGCCGAGGCGAGCCCGACGGAGGAGAGGACGAGGTCGAGTGTGAGGAAGACCTGGATGCAGTAGAGGAAATGGACGGCGTAGTGGGGGAGCCAACCGGTGTGCGGGTAGAGCACGGCGAGGCAGCTGAGGAAGAGAAAGCTGCGGGCGCAGGGGATGAGGAAGTCGGCGACGGGCTGCGGCGACGACGAAGAATGCTTGGTGTGCTGCTGGCCGAGGCGGAGCTTGATGGGGAGGCTGGTGCAGAGGACGAAAGGGAAGAGGGGGAGGGAGGGGTGGAGCGGGCCGAGGTCGAGCGCGAGGAGGATGAGCTTGTTGATGGCGAGCCAGGTGTGGAAGAAGGTGGAGAAGAGGCGGAGGTGGAGGGAGTTGAACAGGCATGGCAGGTAGACCATGACGGGGAACGTCGGGAAGAGCGCGGCGAGGCGGGGGAGACCCGGCCGGAGGCGGAGGCAGGCGAAACGCGCATAGGCCGCGCACACTGGGACGAGGATCGTCGTCAACGCGAGCGCCCTCAGCTCCGACCCCATCGTGGGCTGGTCGAGGGCTCTCATGTCGCGCGCGCGCGGATGTAGAGCACGCCGCCGGGCAATGGTCGGATCGACGAACCTACCTACGGTAGGGAGTTAATGGTGCGTGCGTGTATCGTCGAGTAGTCCTTATAAAATGGTTTGGCGATCAGGTTCCTTGATGCGATCGATGAAGAGATAAATACGTGCCAACAACGTAGGAAGATGCCCGGCGCCGCGCGGTGCGGGGTCACGTGGATCGTCGCAGCGCGAGCGATGCAGGAGCTCCCTACAGAACCACGTTAGCTAACTTGACAGGGAACGGAACAAGTTTGGAAGGAATCGTGGTGATATATTCATACACGAATTAAGGAGCGCGCAATTGCTCACGAAAATACTGTGACCAGACCACAAGGCGGAACGTACGCATCGTGCATGGTGGTGAACTCCCCTGCAATATATTAAAGAGAGCAACTACCGTACACTATACCGTTCGAATCTGATCCGAACGGTATAGCATTCAGCCGTCCAATCCTAATTCCTTCCTCCCGCTAAGTTTATAGTACGTGTACCTAATTAACCTTCTTTCTTGTCTTCTCACTTAGCTTGTTTGGTGGCAGATCAAAGCATTCATGCATGCCTTTGTCTTTTGTTAGAAAGACCGGCCACAAACGGCACTACAGCTTTGTCCATGGAAGGAGGTACGCATGCCAAACGCGAGGTGCAAAAGAAAATGCGCTAGCTACGTACATTTCCATGGATGTTAACGTCCTGAAACTTAACCCTGAACCTTATGCAACTCATGTGTAAAACGTTCCGAAACTTATCATTGAACCTCATGAAACTTATTTGTGAAACGTCTTGAACCTCATGCAACTCATTTGTGAAACGTCCCAAAACTTAGCACTGAACCTCATTAAAATTATCTTCACATTTTGAAACTTAGCCCTGAACCTCATGCAACTCATCTGTGAAAATATCCTCTAAACGTAGCCTTGAACCTCATGAAACTTACATCAAACGTCCCGAAACTTAGCATCGAACCTCATGAAACTTATCTGTGAAACGTCATGAAACTTAGCCATTAAACCTCCTACAACTCATTTGTGAAATGTCCCAAAACTTAGCATTGAACCACATGAAACTTATCTGCAAAACATCCTGAAATGTAGCCCTGAACCTCATGCAACTCATCTGTGAAAATGTCCTGAAAACGTAGCCTTGAACATCATGAAACTTACTTGTGAAACGTCTTAAAACTTAGCACTGAACCTCATGAAACTTATCGTGAAACGTCATGAAACTTAGCCCTTAAACCTTACGCAACTCATTTGTGAAACGCATACAAACTTAGTATTGAACCACATGAAACTTATCGTCAAAAGCGCCCCGAAACTTAGTCCCGAACATGATGCAACTCATCTATGAAACGTCCGAAACTTAGCATTGAACATCATAAAACTTATCTGTGAAACATCCTGAATCTCATGTAACTCATCTGTGAAACGTCCTGAAACTTAACCCCGAAACTCATAAACCTCATAAAGCTGGGGCATGTATATCAGCATATGCATGTGAATGTGATGAGTAGAAAGATCCAGGGCACATGCAACCTGGACATGGAAGAAAGGAGAAACTATAGCTATTAGATAAAATGTGGAATTGCTATGGCGTTACAAACAGAGACAGCGGTATACCGTTGGATAGCTTTACTGTATATTAAATTACGTACGCACTTCCATCAATGTTTGCACTACTACATAATTTGCACTATGTACATCCATCAGAGGAGGGTACGTAACACTGTTTTTCTTCTCGATCTACACGAAATCCGTAAACCTCGCCTATATTCAGAACCAAAGTTATTGCCATCCATGCAAAATATTAGTACACAATTATATAATTGAGACATTATTCTACAACGTTACAGAAATATTGATTCCGGTAAGAATCAGCGAGCCAAGCAGCGGTTTCCTCAGCTCGGCGGGCAGGTCTTGGCCAGAGGAACTGGGGACGCGTGCGGCCCGTGAATCACGCCGTCGGCGATCACCTTGTACACCGCCTCCGTCGGGTGCGTCCCGTCCCACGAGCCGTACGTAGATGGGTCGTCGCAGACGGTGCACCCCGGTTTGCCGCACGGCACGGTCTCGTTCCCGCAGCAAGAGAGCAAAGCGTTTGTGAATCCTGCAGCGACAACATCAAAATCGTTATGCTGCCCGTCGTTCATTTTTCCAGATTCAAATGCTATTATGCTTTTCATTTGCCGTGTGTCTAAAACGTAAACAGGAATGAAATCAAGTTCTAGCTAGCACACTGTTTTACTCTGTGTCACTTTGTTACGCATATTTTTCAAACCTGTCGTCGAGAAACGGTTGTGAAAACCTAACATCCTGCTTGGCAAATAAAATCAGAGTAAAACAAATTCTGTTAACCAATGGTTGCTACTCTCGTATTTCCACTCGTGCCTTTTTAGCTACGTGGACTGCAGCAATGTCTCCGTTTGCGATTTGAATTGGATAAAAATGATAGCCCAACACCAAACATATGAAATCAATTATATAAATATAATTACCATAATCTATCTTAACGCCAAATGCTGCATACGGCGCATAAAAACAAAAGCAACAAAAGAAGAGAAAAAAACGAAAGAGAGCAAAATAACAAGTTGGGCTTGTCATGTGCCTATCGCAATCTGGCCCTCAAATTGTCCCTGGCCAACTATGAGCAGAGAGCCAGAGACTCCATTTTATCTGTCCAAGACCGTGATTGGGCTGGCCCATTTAAGTTTGTCCCCAGACAAACTAGGGCAAGAACAACTGTGAAAGCATTTTTGTTCCGTTGACAGTTTTCGAACCTTGCTATTTCGCTCATAAAAATGAAAAAAACGCAACGACTCTTATATTCCTCCTAGTTTCCGCACCATGGCGAGGCCCAGCCCAATTAGCCCTGTAGTAAAACTTACGACACCAGCTGCACGTGAACCATGGGCCCTTGACGAGACCCTAAAGGCCGAAGAGTATATATTACGAATTATTTTTTTTAATAATACATTTTTTATTTAAAATTTCAAAAATATACCACGAAAAAAAACAATTACAGAAATATACCCCTGTCGCCAAATGGTTTGGCAACAGGAGGCCTGTAACCAAATGGTTTGGTTATAAGAGGCCTGTCGCCAAACCAACGGGCGACAGGAGGCTCTGCGCGTTTTACAATGCGAAGACGTGGCGTTTTTGTCGCCTTGATCGTGTGACATGGGCTCCTGTCGCCCAACCAACGGGCGACAGGGGTATATTTCTGTAATTGTTTTTTTCCGTGGTATATTTTTAAAATTTTGAATAAAAAATGTATTATTTTAAAAAAATTCTATATATTACTCGCAAACTGGCCACGACACACGACGTGTTCGTTAGCTGGCCGCCGCTGCTTATCTGGCCGCAGCGGCTTAACTATCCGTGGCTGTGTTACCCTGTAGCGTTTCCAAAGAAACAGAGGCCTACGTACCGAACAAACTAACAAAGTTGGAAAGGTGATAGGTGCCACGTCGCCGTCGACACACAAGGCCAAAAAGACAGAACCGAAGATGCGCGGGCGCTCGCACGCACGTACGATCGTACCTAGCTTCCCGGGGGACTGGAAGATGCTCATCATGGCGCTGTACCAGTCGGCGTAGACGATGGTGGCGTCCGGGTGCAGCCGCCGGAGCGCGTCGAGCCGCTCCGTGAGCACCTGGTTGTGGTACTCGGCGAACTTGTTGAACCAGGCGAGGCACCCCGTCCGCGCGTCGTAGTCCGCGGCGTCGGCGCTCCGGAACCGCCGCAGGTACAGCGGCGCGCACCCGAAGGGCAGGTTCCCGGGCACCACGAACGCCCTGGCGCCCATCGCGATCAGCTCCTCGATGGTGGCGGCGAGCTTCTCGACCACCGCGGGGACGAAGGCCCGCACCTTGTCGCGCGGCATGCCCCTCGCGAACGCGAAGTTGTAGTCGTTCCCGCCGATCTCGCCCAGGGACACGAGCGCGCCGCTTAGGACGTCGCTGACGACTACGAAATTGCACGTACGTACGGGTGCATGACAAGTGAGGTCAGCAGACAAGTAAAAGAAAAACGGTTATCGATCGATCATTCGTACTCAGTGCTCACTGTTCTGTTGCGCGAGCTGTTGCAGATGGCCCCTGAACCAGATCATCTGCGTGTCCAGCGAGAAGGGGGTGATGTGCAGCCCCTTGCTGGCGAAGAAGGACGCGTTGTTCGCGGTGGCCGAGATGATGGCGAAGTTGGCGCCGTGCTGGAAGTCCGCCGGGCCCGTTCCCACCTGAATGGCCGTGACATTGAGCATCCCAAACTCTTGCGCTGCAACACGCGCAAGCACGACTCGTTAGCACTGCTACTAGAGTACTACTACTCCAATAGTAAACACCAGGTTGTAGGTAGAACAGATTGAACATTCGGCCGGCTTCAAAATGTGCATGGCGCCAACCGAAAAAGTGAAGGCAGATAAACGATCCAAGAGCATCCCGCTTGTGGGTGCCTTTTTTTTTTTTTGGGAATGTCTAGGTAAGCAGCGTGTCAATGTCTTGCAACATCTTGCACGTTGCAAACACACGATGGATCAATGGCAGGATCTTCTTGCACCGATCTTAACACGGGTTTTTCGGGAGATCAGGACCTGAAACTTGGTACCTACTTTTGTTTAAAATAATATATATTTAATGAAAAATTACAGAAATAATATACCGAAAATAAAAATGACAGTTCTACACACCTATCATAATTTGAAATTGCGACAGGTCTCTATCGCAATTTGAAATTGCGACAGAGAGCCTGTCGCTAATCGTTGGGGCGAGATACAATGCGTTTCCAAATTACGACAGAGAGCATGTCGTAATTTGGAATTGCGATAGGTGTGCAGATCTGTTATTTTTATTTTTGGCATATTATTTCTGTAATTTTTTATTAAATATATATTATTTTAAACAAAAATTCACCTACTGTGTCTCTTTCGGTGAAGGGACTACTTCTAAATTTATTGCACGCAAATTAATCGGCATGTAATGGCGATTAAACATGCACAGTTTAGGGACCATGGCCGCAGCCACTCCCAGTTAAAGCGCGCAACGGTACTCATATAAGCACGCACATACAAGCTAGCCGCTCGTGCAAGAACAAGCGTCACGCACTTTTCTCAGAAAGCAATTAAACTCGTGGTACGCACACAGCATGTCGTGGTGGGGATGTTCGGTTCCTAGTATTAGATGAAGGGTCCAATCTGAGCGCCGTTTATCATAAATATTGCAGGGGAGTATTTCTTTTGCAGTACCAATAGAGATGTGCTTATTATTTGTTTAGTTTACAAGGATGAATAGCTCAATTTTAATGCGCTTTTCTACGACTATGGATGAAAAATTCATAAAGCAGAGTCGGTAAGCATAGAAGTATTTTTTTTTTTGGGAAAGACACAAGCATAGAAGTACGAACAATACAAAAATGAGTTCTTTATATTTTGCCACAAAAATAGTGTTCGTACTTATTTGGCTATTTGCACATATCTCGCATGGTTCCTTTCTTGTAGAATAGGATGGACGTTTGGGATTCGCACTCACGTAAGTACAGCATAACCACTGAACAGGGGTCAGGACGAACGTTTTAAGGCACAACCGAAAAAAGACACGTTGCACGATGCACAGTAGTGCAGGGATTGGCGCGAACACGCACAAACTTGCGAAACGGAGGGATGCCCCTATGCAAATTAAAATGCTCACATCAAATGCAAATGCAAGCAGTTTGCTCACCGATGAAGTCGATGACGAGGCGGCCGTCGCTCGCCCGGCCGGTGGGGCGGCCAAAGAAGGTCTTCCCGTACGGCGCCGCGCCGTAGGGGGTGGGGTTCTTCGCCGTCAGGTGGACAAAGTTGCCGGTGTCGGTGAGGGAGTCGCCGAAGCTGAAGATGCGCGAGTAGCAGCTGAGCGCCGAGCTGCCGCTCGCAAGGGCCAGGAGAGCGTACAGCACAGCAAGCGCCCGGGCGAAACATCCTCCCAGGAGCCACATGGCAGACACCACCAAGTTGTGCAGGCGACTTCGCGAGTGAGCGTCGCTGAAAGAAGAGAGGGGGGAAAGAGAAGAACAGGAAGGTGCTCGTTTTTTCAAACGAGCGAATCGAGGAGCTAGCTAGCGACTAAAAAGCCAAGTTCTTCGTGCGACGGGCTAATGGAGCGCACAGTAGGCAACCGGTATTTCTTGTTGAGCGATCGAGGAGAGCTCCAAGTGCCGTTATGAAGGCATGCAGGGGATGGATGCCAAGGTTGCCGGCCAAGGATTGCAAGGACACAATCAAGAAGGAAATAGACAGCACCGTGCCATGGATACGAACATAAATACAGGCATGCCTGTGAAACGCTGAACTAACCGACTACCACGTTCTACTTTCTTCTCAACGCATGCAGTACCAATCACATCTGTTTTACCTCCCCATCTCGACCAGCATGATCGGTGGTCGTGAGAAGACCGAAGCTGGTTCGGCAGTTTTTTTTTACTCATCTCGCCTGCGTGAAAAGACCCATGTGTCGTACGCAGATAAGAGAACCGAGAAGGACGATATGAGCAGCCATATAGCATGATACAGATTTGTTGTCCCTTGGGATTGATTGTCCATGGACTCTAGCTCTTTGCTCGGTCTTTCTATCTTGTTTCTACCTTGTTTCTATGCATGCAGAGGTTCACGAAAAGCTGGCCCGGCTAGCGCAGGATGTGTGGGTGCTAACGAAATTGGCAGGAGTTTGATTGTCATTTTGTTCTTCTCCCTGGGTGGAACGGCATGTGCGGAGTCGTTTTCAGCCCAAGGTAGATTCTGCGCGCTTGAGCACAACGATTGCCTGGAACTTAGCTAGAGTTCGTTTTCTTTTCAATGTCTGCAGTCGAATCTGATGAAGAACGTTTCCAAAGGGCTAGGGCCTGGGGGTCCAGTTGCACAGTTATTCGTGCTGATCGCCGCTATAACGTGGCTAAAACCTGGCCTGATTTGGCAATTGGCATAAAGTAGTCTTAGATTCTTCACAACTAATTATAAACACCTTTCAAGCTTGTTTGGAACACGGGAATTTTACAGAATTTTTGTAGGAATTTCACAAAAACAGTTCAATTCCTGCTGGAAACAAGAAAAATTTTGTGTTCTAAACGG